>CM054062.1:227637719-228837719 GCA_028641055.1 Alopecurus myosuroides
AGGACATGATGCATTCATAAGGCTGGAAAATAGAAGAGATTTACGAAAGGGGAAAATGAATTAGTTTTATTTTTCTGAATTTTTTGATATATTATTTGTATATTTAAGATTTTAAAATGAATTAGTTTTATTTTTCTGAATATTTTGATATATTATTTGTATTTTTAAGATTATAAAATGAATTAGTTTTATTTTTCTGAATATTTTGATATATTATTTTATTTTTTAAGATTTTAAAATGAATTAGTTTTATTTTTCTGAATATTTTGATATATTATTTGTATTTTTAAGATTTTAAAATTAATTAGTTTTATTTTTCTGAATATTTTTTTAGAAATAATACAAATTAAAAAGTTAATGTTTATTTATTTATTCAAAATTATTAATTACATCAGTAATTTTGTTTATTAAAAGATTTATTTGAAATTCAAACAATAAAGAAATGTGGCATCGACCAACATGTTAATAGGATTGATATGATACTAGTATCACATACATGCGTGCAAAACACTTGGATGCGGGACGAGATGGAACTCGGAAGTTAAGCGTGCTAGTGCTAGAGTAGTGGGAGGATGGGTGACCGAGCGGGAAGTTTGACCACGAGTAAGTAATTTGACTAGAGATAATTATACTTAGACACTAAGCAAATAATAAAAATTCTGAAAAAAAAGGGAGTGAAAAATTGGAGTGAAATAAAGGGAGTGAAAAATAATTAGAAACCCGAAATGAATTAAAGAAATAACGAAATAGCCTGTAGTCCCGATTCGTGTCAAAAACCGGGACTAAAGGTCCTCCCGCCTCCGGCGCACGCCAGCTGCCCACATGACAGGCCTTTAGTTGCGGTTCGTAAGAGGCGCGACTAAAGGGGGGGGCCTTTCGTCGCGCATATTTTGTCCCGGTTGCACGACCGGGATTAATGGCCTTTGCGAACCGGGACTAAAGGCCTATTTTCTACCAGTGGGCAGTCAGATCGATGGTGATATGCGAGAGGATGAGAGGCAAGAGGAGATGGGCAAACGATTTCTGGCCTAAGAAGTCAGCTAGATGGGTTGTTGCCTGTTGACTGCTGGGCTTGGTGCGTACATACGCATTGCTGCTAGCTTTGGGCTTAAATACTAAGAGTATACATAGTGCTCAGCAGCTATTATCCTATATATACCAGTATTATATATGATTAGTACCCGCTGCAATACGTTGGGAGGGACGAACCATTAGGGGGGGTCTGACCCCTGCTATCCCCCTCTTGTCTCCGCCCCTGCTTGAGAGCTATCCTGTCCAGGATAGATAAGCTCTCTCCGACATTTGGCGCGCATGGTAGGGGCCTAAGGCGCTCCTTTGTTTCTTCACCGCCATGGCACCTGCCGCTCGGACCAGCCCGTGCCTCACCCGCTCAGAGCGCGCTCGTCGCCGAGGGCATGTCGGGCCAACCGACAACGACAACGATGCGCCACAGCGCAACACCACTGGCGTGGATGGTGAACACGACGCCGAGGAGGAAGCTTCCTCCCACACGCCGCAGCAAGACGCGCCTGCGTCTCAGCATCCGCCCCCACCATCGTCAGGAACCCAGGGGCGCCAGGAGCATCCTACTCCCGCAACAGCCCTGTTGCTGGTCCGGGAGCTGCTTACGCACCCGCCCGCACCTAAAGGACACGTCGCATGGCTCGCCCGAGTCCAAGAGCTCGCCACGTCGCAAACGTCCCCCCGCGGGAGCGGCGGGGAGACAAAGTCAGCCAGCGTAGAAGTGCGGCAGCTCATGACGCGCCGCCCCCTTCTCACGGTATAACCTCGCGGGTGCATGACGAATTCCGCACCAAGTTCTCTGACAAGGCACCCACCACTAAGGTGCCTGAGAAGAGTAGCAACAACTGCCAGATCATGCGCACCCCTTCGGATGCGCGCGTTCAAATCGAGCGCTGCCACGAACGCGAGCGCCACAGCATCCGCGACCTCGCTAGGGTCGGTCGCGTAGCGGTCTATGTCGGCGGCGCCCTCGCGTTCACCAAGCAACTTCGCATGGTCTCCTGGCCGCCAAAGTTCAACCCCACGCTGCCATCTCTCTATGACGTCACTACTCCTCCCCTCGACTTCCTACAGCTCTACTGCCTGAGCGTACGAGCTGCAAAGGGGGGCGACAAGTACATGGCGAACTGGTTGCCCATGGCCCTCAAGGGCCAACCCGCGTCTTGCTCATGAATCTGCAAGAAGGATCTATCGGGTCGTTCGAGGAGTTGTGCCTCCACCTCGTCGCCAACGTCAAGGGCTCCTACGAGCGCCCCCTCTCCTATAGCGACCTTCGCGGCATATGCCAGCGGCCCGGCAAAACACTTCGCCGGTACCTACAGTGATTCAGCTAGACGCGCAACAAGATCGCCCACATCACCGACGCAAACGTTATCTTCGCCTTCAGGGAAGGGATCACCAACGAGCGCATGCTCGAAGAGCTCAGCATCAGGGACGACCTCACCTCCGCTGTCGAGCTCGTGGACATGGCTGATAGGTGCGCTAAGGCTGAGATGGGACGCCTCTCTAGGCACAACATGCCTTCCGATGAATCCAAGCCGGTGGCCCCCAAGAAAAAGACAAAAGCTCGATGCGACCGGGCAGACGCCAAACGAAAATCTCCGGCCGTTCTGGCTGCCGAGCCAGAACGCAAGCAAGGACGCATCGACGCTGCACCCGTGGGGCACAACCGCCCTTACTGTGAGTTTCACCGCATGTACTCACACGCCACAAGGGACTGTATCCAGCTGGAGAGGATGTATCCTCTGGTCCTAGTGCTGGTCGGAGCTGAAAGAAGAAAGGAGAGGGGTTAGAGAAGGAAAATAGAAAAGAGTGGAAAAGGTAGAGGTGCAATGGGCAATTTCCTTTTAGCTAGGAATACTTGCGCTCCCTATGCCTTCATGAATGCCAATGAACATCTAGATGGTGCTTGCCATCGAACTGAGGACACTCCGCGCCCAGATGCACTGGTAGTTTCCATCGAGTCCCGATGGCGCCGGCGGGTAGAAGTGGCTGATGTCCCAAGAAGATCAAAAGTTTGCGAAAAAACGCATAAACGTGCAGAAATAAATCAGGGAGGACGGTGGAAAAGGTAACTTGGCCGTAGACTAGTGAGGTCGTCAGCGACGAGGCGGCCGACAACGGCGAAAGGGGCGTATTGGATGCTGTGGGTAGCCGATCCCCTCAATCTCTCCGGCGGTAGACCCTCTCTGACCCTGACCCTAAGATCGAGCAGCTATCGCGGGTCTGGATTCTTGTCTCTTGTGCTCCACCTTCTATTCATGGTCTTATCTCCGGTTACGATGCAGGGGTTGGGCTCGAGACCAGCCTCGCAACGAATGCGTGAATACGTGCAGTACAAATTGCTGTACTAGTACAAATCGAAGAGGAGTACATCGCTGAGCGAACTCTTGGGCTCCCGGGTAAGTGCTGGTACAACTTGCTCCAATGTGAATCATTGACCCCATGAAGCGAGTCATGTGCTGGCTAGCGTAGTCGGAACATACTCCCTCCATCTCAAATTAATTGTCACAAAGATGGATAAAAGTGGACGTATCTAATATATATATAGTAGATGTCAACTTGTTGCCCGGTTATTCCATAAATAGTAGTACTTCCTCCGTTAACTTTTATAAGGCACATTACTTGCCAATTTCAATTTTGACCATATACACACTAAAACGAGGGAATCTTTCTATAAAATAAGGCTAAATTCACTGATTTTAGAATATATGAGGACAAAATTGAAATACCTTATAAAAGTGGACGGAGGGAATAAAAAAAATCTTTAGGGATTGAGAACTTTCTTCTTTCATAAAAATTTCATCATCTTGAAGACGAACTACATAACATGACATCGAAATATTACAATAAAATTTTCAAAATAAATCAAAGCAAAGTGTACATGAATTCATGATGGGTAGACCAACATCACTAAAACACACATATTATTTGAACTCAAAGATACACGTACACGACGCAAGTGCCCACACCCTAGAATAAAATCAACATTGCTCGTCTTCATATTACTCAATTACTTCTTGCAGCAGCAATTGTCAATCAGCTTACAAGCACCCAAATGATTTCCATTATTTGTCGAAGCAGATTGAACCTACATATATATATATATGGTGAACAAAAAATGTTGTCAAAATCAAATATGAATCGCATGTGTAGGTACATATATACATTCATTTTTTCTCCTTTAATTTCAGCATTTTGTAATTGATGCAAGAAATTATAGCCTGATTTTTCAAAAATATTTTTAAAGAATATCATATTCCAAATCAAATTGAATATGCCCATTTCTGTATGGGTGGCTATACCTTGCCTATGTATGAACTATTATCTATATGGATGAAAATTTTGAAACTTTTATCGTGATAGGTCGGCTGCTCTGATAAATGAAGTTAAAAATAAGAGAAAATTTTAAGACACAAAGGTTGCAGTTATACTTACAGCTTGTGGGGAATTAGGAGTGTATATAATATGAATATCAAGTTCTCTTATACCATCCTCGCTGGTAGAGGAGGAAAGGTCCATTTTATACTTGATAATTCCCTGCGCCATTGTAAACTCTCCGGTCCCGCCAATGATAGACCATTGACCTTCGATTTCTTTGGTTAAAGTCCCCATCATCTGGAGGGTAGATCCTGCAAACCTAATTCACATGGAGGACCCATGTATTCATATTAGAATGTAAGATAAGCATGGAATATTCAGTAATTCAAAATTAACTATTTCTCCTAAGTTAGAAATGCAAATGATGCTTTCTTATTTTTCCTAATTATCTTTCACGTCGATCTTTCCCAAATGATATTACTATTTAGATGCAAGAATGGATTCCTAGTGATAAATTTTACATATCTCATTATTTATCAACACATTATACTATATTTAATCACCATGTACGCTCGCTAGTAGCTACTATGGTAAATTTGCACCTACACGTGATATTTATCATGTTCTTTTTAGATGTGCACGATGGTAAATCATGTTAACATGTACTATGTGCATATGTGCATCATGTGTGTACATTCTCGTAATTGAATTTATCTACCGTGTACATGCGTGCTATAGTCAGAAATGATAATTAAATAAATAATAATTTATTAAACTAATTAACGTCAGCATAAAACACAATAATATTTTCTAATATCAAGAAAACAGGAAATTAGAAATTACTAACCAGGAAAGTACATTAAAGGAAAGTACCTGCCGCTCTCAAACACTATGTTGAGAGAAATGTACCACCCATCGGTCCTTGTTCTACTCGCCTGTATGTGTGTGCCTTGTGCGCGTGCAACAACAGTACTGGTGGGACTGACTATATCAGTGATGGACCAATCGTGGATCAGGGTTGTACCGAAATTAAAAGTATAATTTGTGCTAATCACAAATTCTTCATTGCGGTTTGGGCGGTTTTCTCCAGCAACAAACTGGTGCAAGTACAAGTGCAAGCTAAGCTCACTTTGGCAAGGACGGTTACAATACGGATAAGGTGTATTGGCCGGATAAGGGGTATTGGCTAGGGCTAGAAGTGTTGGTGTTGCGAGGAAAAGAACAAAAAAAAGGGTTGATGGAACAGCCATGGACAAATGTGCTAGTGACACGAAGAACTGAAAACTAGGATGAGCTTCTAGAGGGCGAAGGACTGTGGGACAAGAAAGGGTAGACGTTTCTATTTATAGAGTCCTAGGAGTTCTTTCAAGTGCTGTTGGATCTATAAAAGACCATGAAGAGTATCTCTTACGATAATTCTTGTAAGTTGGGGGGTCTAAATGCAAGTGAAGTTTAGATCTACAAATTCGTTGACTAAAACTGCACCAGGTGAGTGATCCCATCTACTATCTAACCTTTTTTTTGTAGGAAAGAATAGGAGAGAAAAGAAATGGAATTGGGGGAGTTTTAATACTCAGAAAAATATGATTTTAATTTCTTTGCACTTGGCAACTAAAATGCCCAGTTGCACAAGTGTTAGTTTTCAAAATTTCAAAAATTTGCTTGTTGTTTGAATTTGAATTTGAAAGTCAAAAATAGGGTTTAATAAAATAGAGTTTTTATTAAACAAGCCAAAATTATTTTTCCACTTCAATTTGATTTGAAAAACAAATATGCATTGTTTGAAAAAGTTTAAGTTGGTTTGAATTTTCAAGTTGGTGTGAAAACAATGCAATGCATATGATGCTTGATGCAAAGAAAAAGGAAAACAATCAATTTTCTAAATTGGGGAAAACACCCAGGTGTTACAGACGACACCACTAACAAGGGATTGCGCCCTCGCAATCCACCCCCTAACCCGGGAGGGTAAATAAGTTCGACTATCGATTCTTCATGCTTCCAGTTGATCTCCTCGACACCACTAACAAGGGCTTCTCGACACCACTAACAAGGGCTTCTCGACACCACCAACAAGAGATTCTTGCTCGGAGTGACGACGATGTTCTTCCACCAGGAATCTTCCGATGATCGAACCTATTAGGTTAAAGGCTCAGAAAACGTCCACCCACGTAGGATCCTAACACTTTGAAAGATAGACAAGGAATAGAGACTCCAAAACAAATAAGATGAGAGGAGAAATAGAATAGAGATAAGGAGAAAACAAGAATCCTATTGAGATGTTTCCAAAAATTGTTTAGCAGAAATAGTTTTTTTTTTGACACTCTAGAAACAACGACCGTTAGCGAGGTTATCCTACAGGCTTTGCGGACCCGTTGCTTCAATAACCATTCGTATCGAAACAACATTGGGAATCGGAAACCATGCTCTGATACCATTTGTGACGCCCCGTGATCGGGCACTATGCAGATTTCAGCATTCCCGCCAAAACCCACATAATAACCGATTCCAGGTTGCCACTTGTGATAACATTACAACAGTTCACGAATATTCCGCAACAACAACAGAAAAGATATATACAAGAAGACTCAAACGAGTCAAGGATACAACTGATACAATACAAAGATCCAAATGACAGCGGAAGAAACAACATAGTCTCCGACTACGGACAAGATACAAATTGGACTAAGAGTCCTGATGATAACCGATGGCGTCCAATCCCTGCCCAGGCCAAGCCGGAGGGATTCCCAAGCTAACGTCGTCAGACTTCAGACCTGTTGACTGCAATGTGGAATATGCAGCCATGAAAAGGATTCGTGGGTCAGTACGGTTAAGTACTGGCAAGTGGATAAACCCATACTCACAAGATACCAGCGTAACCAATCATCACAAGATACAAATACTTTGGGTACAACGGAAAGAAGGGATTATTGCAAAGAAGCGGCAGCGGGCAGCACTAACAACTGAAAGAGACACGCTACAACTTCCGGCTAAAAGAAAGGGATAAGATAGCGCGACCAGAACCAACTATAGCTACTCACCAAACAATACCCATCCAATGTTACCCCCTACTAAGGACGCAACCCAAGGAAACTCACACGGTTGATTAAGGTGACATTCATTTTTAAGGTGGAGGTAATCTATATTACTAGTCAACTTATCATCGTTAAGTGTAAGTTGTCTGAGTACTTGTTAGCCAGCACTTTCACCAAGTCATCCATAACCGCGGACAACACGGCTTCTCGAGAAGATTTAACCCTGCAGGGATGCACCAATTTGGCCGTACACGTAAGAATGACCCGCCAGATGGAAAGGCCCTTCCACCAAGCGAGGCACTCAACACAACCCAACTCTTCTTCGCATCAAGCCCAAAGAACCCCGTGCAATTGAGCGCACGGCTAATCAAGCCCCACGAAGAAAAGGGGATCCTCATAGCACTCTAAGAACGTGTCTCCCTAAATGCCGACTACAAAAGTTCCACCCTGGCGCCAAGGGTTCGCAACTTCATATGCATGCGGCAAATGGAAAACCCGAACTAAATGAGGCGATTTGGACGAGATGCGAATCGAATCAGAATTGTGAGGGGCGCCCATACTCGCTTCCCACATGCGGTTAGTGCGCTCATCATGGATCAATGGACAAGACCCTTTTCCTAATTAGGGTCGACACTAGCAGGCCTCAAAACCACACCGGGCCTCCTGCCGGTGCCTTATCATCAAATTAATATTACCCAAAACATTAACAGGTTGTTGGTTGAATTGAAACCCAACTATCGACTAAACAGGTGATATGACAAAGGACAACAAGACTCGAGCGCAAACAACACTAAGCATGCAACTACGACACGAGGGCCAACAGGGTAAACAAACAACAGCTAATGGGAAGTGGAAGGAAGGCTATATCATGGTTGCAAGGTAAACATATGATAGGATCGAGACACAAGCATCGAATCATAAGGCTAGAATAAAGGCAACGGGAAGAATCGGTAACAAGTGATGAAAGGCAGCCATAGGCAGCAAGTGAGTATACTTGCCTGGAATCCAGCAAGTAGAGGTACATCCGAAGAACTTGTCGTTGCTCACATCATCTCAACGTCCTATCCGCGAAGAAGCATCGAACTAGAACAAACACCGGATGCAACAATTACTTCTACGGCAAAAGATCCAGCATGATCAAGATATGGATGCATGACAAGTTTAAGGATGCATCAAAGATAAACTAGTTGACATGTTAAACATATTTAAATGGGACCATATGCAATTTGGGTTGCATATAGAAAAGCCCATGAATTAATGTTGAATTAAATGATCTACAAATAACCATCATGCGAAAGTTGATTAGAATGATGCATGGATGATGAAAACAATAAGAAAACAACAATAGCTTCAGTTTGATAAGTTGTTTACCAAGTTTGGAATTTTATTTATTAAGTTATGAACTTTGGCATTTTAAATGATTTAAACAAACATTTGTTGTTTTCACCAATTTTAAATGTTCAAAACAGATAACAAAATTTATATTTGGAAAGAACACAAAATTTTAGATGGAATACATATTTCATTTGTTGAATTTGGATTTTAGATGAGCAAGTTATTAAATTGACAATTTTAAATGCATTAATTAAGAAATAGTTGTTTTCAGCAATTTAATTTATTCAAAATGAAAAACAAAGTTTATATGTGGAAATCTTATTCAATTTTGCATGGAAAACATATTTTACATGTTGGAATTGGATTTGAATTGCCCAAGTTATGAATTTTGCAATTTAAAAGGTTTATTTAAAGCATTGAATTATTGCACCACTTTTAATTAGGAAAAACAGTAAACAAATTGTATTGAAAATGTTGAAAACATGTAGCAAATGTTTCACTGAACATTTTGAGCTATTAAACATAATTTTTGGGTTATTATTGAATTTATTATGCAATTTTTCATAAGTATTTTATTCTGCCCTTTTTAGTAAATAGAGGGAAACATGTTCAAATTTAATTTAATTGTGACCAAATAAAATACCAATGTGTAGAGTTTGTTAAGAAAAATTTTCAGAGCCCAAGTTTGCTCGATTTGGGCGAACACAACTCAAGTTATGAAATTCCAAAGTTTCAACTTTTAATTGCATTTTCTGTATTTAATTATTTAGTGCAAAAATTATTACAGAAACATGTTGCAATTTTGATACTAATGGAAAGAGCACAAGATTATGAATCCACAGAAACTTGAATCGTTGAAATTGGATCAAAATTCAATTTGTTATCGATTTTACAATTAATGAGTCAGGTCTGTTTTCTGGAATTCGAGAGATAAAAGAAAAAAAGGAGGGAAAAAGGGGGTGGCTTGTGCCTTGGGGGGGGGGGGATCGAACCCAGGACGAGATCCTAGCCACTAGGCTGCTGTGCGTTGTTGTGATACACTATGGATCTGACAGAAGATAAGGTGTGATTTCGCGGACTAACTGAACTGCAAGGTTCAGTTACCGATCGTGACAGGGAACAGACGACGAACGGCGACTGCTCGCCGGCGTGGGCGCGCCGGGGCGCTGGGCGCTCGCGGAGGGAAAAGAGAAGGGGAGAGGGGAGAGGAGAGAGGGGAGAGGGGAGAGGAGAGAAGGGAGAGGGCGAGAGCTCACCCTCGGGCTCGAGCGGCGCGGCGACAGGGAAGAGGCGGTCGACGGCGGCGACTTGGCAGCGGCGAACGGCGGACTCCCGGGCCCCGTCGAGGATGCGAGGAGGGAGAGGGTGGTGGTTCGGTTCCGTTCCCGCAGGAAGCAGGGCTCGGCGTGGACCTAGGCGACGGCGAGGAGAGCTCTAAGCTCCGGCCATGGAGGTGACCGAAAAAATTCAGAAGCTTTTCAGAGAGGGAGAATTGGGGGGAGGAAGAAGAAGGTGGCGGCGGCGATGGAAGGGAGAGGAAGGAGGCCTAGGGTTAGGGTTAGGAGAGGGAAGGGGAGCTATAAGGGGGGAGGGAGAGGGAGCAGGTGCACATGGGGGGGAGCTCGCTTTCCACCTGTGCTCTGTACGGACAGAGGTAGGGGAAGGCTGGGGTGGGCTTCAGTGGTGCGAGTTGGGCTGGGGGTTGGGCCTGGCTGCCTCCCCCTTTGGGTTTTTTTTTGTTTTATTTTTTTTCTGTTTACCTTTTTTTGGTAGGAAAGAATAGGAGAGAAAAGAAATGGAATTGGGAGAGTTTTAATACTCAGAAAAATATGATTTTAATTTCTTTGCACTTGGCAACTAAAATGCCCAGTTGCACAAGTGTTAGTTTTCAAAATTTCAAATATTTGCTTGTTGTTTGAATTTGAATTTGAAAGTCAAAAATAGGGTTTTTATTAACCAAGCCAAAATTATTTTTCCACTTCAATTTGATTTGAAAAACAAATATGCATTGTTTGAAAAAGTTTAAGTTGGTTTGAATTTTCAAGTTGGTGTGAAAACAATGCAATGCATATGATGCTTGATGCAAAGAAAAAGGAAAACAATCAATTTTCTAAATTGGGGAAAACACCCCAGGTGTTACAGAAGTCCTCTACTTTGTCTGTTCTCTAGGTCCAGAACCACCGTCATGGTTGTATCGCTTGTAGTTCTGCTCACCTGACTGTTCACTTGTGCTTCTTTCTGCTGAATTATGACTGGCACGTTTGCTTCAGTTGAGAATTTTTGGTATATTATCCATGTACAAGTGAAGATATTCCTCAAGGCAGATGACACATCTTCAGGGTCAAGTATGCAGGTTCCTAAATTAAATTATCTTCAGTTACAAGTGTGACATGCGTAAGCAACTTTAGAGAAATGTTGGCACCATAGTTCTTCTTTTCTAGATTTGCTAGGGTCAGTCTTATCTAATCTGTATCATGGAAGAAAGGAAGTGGAGGAAGAATTTTCTAGGGACATTATGTTTGTGCTATTCCTACATAGTTGTTTTCACTCCCATAATTATTTTGGCTCACTATGCTAGATGGCTGATTCTAGAAACTGACTGCTCCGTTGCGGCCGCCTCTTGTCTCTGCTCAGCTGACCTGAACAGATCGATGTGGTCGGCTATCTTTGAAGAAGCGAAAAAAAGGTTGTGTCTATGTTGAAGAGTTTGTAATCCTTGATTGTAAAACTTTTGTAATCCTAGATGAAAGAGCTTTTAATCCTTGATTGTAAAACTGATGTTTCCCACCGCATTGGACGTCCACTAATTGATTTTTTTTTTGTTCTGTACCTCATAGGATACTTGTAACTGTGAACCCTTCTACCTTTTCAATTAAATGGAATGCAATAGATCACTATGTCAACTTCATCCTGATTTAGACGTTATAACCGGATAAAAAACACGTTATAACCACAACATGCAAAAATATAAACCAGACGGCGCAGCAAAGCGCGCCAATCCGTCTAGTGTTATTGAAGAAGTGTATTGTTCGGGTGCAATCAAAATAGCTTGCCCCAAAGATAGCACTACACAAGTGGTAAATGGGCAAAACAAACATTATATTTCTGGGGATTCTTATGATGAAGATGTTGATGTTATTCAAGTAATGACTCCGGAGAAATTCATTAGAGGGAAGATTCCAGAATCTGCGGAGTCTGTTTTCGAATAGGTAACCGTTCTGTTAAGAAAAAGTTCGCGGATTATCTTCCAAGTTATAATTTATTGGTTTTTGGAAAATATGAAAAATACCGAGCCGAAGAAGGGCAGTAGATGGTTCTCGAGGGAACCACACCACCCGGGGGCGCGGGCCCACCCCTGGCCACGCCACCCTATGGTGTGGACGCCCAGAGACCCTCTCTGACTCATTTTCGACCTGGACTTTCCTTTCGTTACGTATGTTTACGATATTTAACCCCCCGGACCCCCCAGGTCCATATATCGTTTTCTCATCGTGTTTTTGTTTCGACCTGTTTCTCCCAGGATCTGTTTTCAGTTTTAGAAGCACCATGGTCTTCGCCAACAACAACAAAGGGAAGGGGGCGAAGGAATATGATCTCGAAGACCGGAAGCCGGAGGAGGAGATCGAGAGTGGAGCCGAAGGAAATGTAGAATAAAACCCGCGAGTGCATCCACGCGCCACCATCGCAAATATTGGAGTGGTTGTAAAACCTTCCAAGCAAACGGCAAGGATGAGCACTTGAGGGAAGGCCCCACATCACTGCTTAGCTTCAAGGACATCACTTTCAGGCATAAAGAAACCTTTTCGTACTTTAATTCATGAGTATCAATCTATGAGGGTACCCGAGGCAAAATTGCCTTCTTGCTGTGATATGAATCGTTCTAACCGTGCAGATAGAGAAAGCTCTCAATCTAAGGAGGTGTGAGGGAAAATCTTGATGGATGGAATTCACCGTCCGACAAGCACGCAAACCGTATTGAGCACAATATGGAGATGATGCGTATGATGATGTTCGCAATTGAAGATTTGAAGAAATCAATTGATAAGCTTATTGAGAAGGACTCACCACCACCACCGAAGAATTAATTCATCATTGGTAGCATCCCCTTGGCTTGTTCCAAGCTTGGGGGAGTGCTGCGGTATAACACCTTTATCTTTCACATCTTTTACCTTTTAGTAGAGTCATATCATGAGTACAGGAAATATCATATAGTATGGTTTGTAGTATAGCAGTATCACTCTTTAGTTGGTTATCGTTGTATCGTTTGGTTTGAGTTGCCATAATGGAATATTAATGAGAAGTTTCATCATTTACTTTATACACTTTATTTTAGTTTGGAATTTTTGTTATATGGTTGATCTTGTTATTAGTATTGGTATCAATGTTGGAGTATCAAGTTAATCTATTTGGTTTAGGCAGAGTTAGCATTGATCAGTAGTTTCAATACGTTGAGACTTAAGTAGAAAAGAGGGAGGTGCATGTAGATATATTATTCCATGATCTTTCTTTCTTGTTAGCTCATAAGCTTAGTATTCTCAAGTAAGATTGTTTGTACCTTCAAGGAAGATTTCATGATTGGTTTTATCATATATGTATTTGTTTGTTTTCCCTCAACTCTTATGCTTGCTACCCAACCTTGCTAGCCAAAAACCTGTACTGAGAGGGAATACGGAATACTTATCGTGCATCCAAACGTTGAGCCCCAAAACCATGCCGTTTGTGTCCACCATACATACCTACATGTGGTATCTCACCGCCACTCTAAGTAAATTGCTTGTGTGCTAGCTTTAAACCTTCAAAATTACACCTGCTTTGTGCCCCTGTTTTAGCTCATGAAGACGCAAATAGAGAATCTTTATCTCACTTGTTGATTTGATTTCACACCCTAGACTAGTGGCTTCATCCGCTTATCTAAATGCTAGAAGAGCTGGCAGCAGGGGTTCCTAGCCCCAAATAATAATACAAATTCTCTTCATTATTTTTGCCCCTGATTTATCAGTCAAAGCATAATTGTGTAAACAAAAGAGAAAGAGGGGTGACCTTCTATACCAGTTGCGTTCTTCAATGGGAGCCGCTCTTGTGAAGTCTAGTTGGCTTGTGGCGTACTGTATTTTTTGTTTGCCATTCGTTGACATAAGCATACACCTCTCTAAAAATTAGACACTCCTCCATGATACGTGATTGTTGGCAGACACCCGACGATTCAGTTAGCCATGGTTTGTGTAAGAAAGGCTGGGAGGAGTGTCGACCACTTTATACCTCTGTTTAACAAAATAAAAGCTCTAGCACATGAGTGATCCATGCTTCCCTCTGCGAAGTGCCTATCTTCTACCTTTATGTTGAGTCAGTAAACCTACTCCTTTTTGTCTTAAGCAAACATTTGAGTTGTTGTGATCCATTCATCTATATGTTGATTTGGTCAATCATGTCCTTATTCTTCCTCGTTTAGTATAAATGTTTTTATCTGTTTGAATACCACTTTGAAAGTTACCAATGTCTGCAAAGGGACTGTTATAATTGAGCATGATAAACTCTGCAATATAAGCTCTAGTATAAAGACTCTAATAGAAAGATAAGTACACTGTTAATTGTTCTCTGACCAAGAATGAAGTTTGCCTTTACCAATTATGATTTCCTTTTGCACCTTTATTGTGATTTCCTCTACTTATTTCAAGTTTGATTATATAAGAGGAAGTTGCTGTCTAAAATGACTTGTTCTTTGTTAGATGTGATGCCTCTTGTTCGTATTTTATTATCGACACCTCACTCCATAAACCCGTGGTAATGTTTACTGAGTTCATTTTCGCTTGGGGACAAGCGAGATCTAAGCTTGGGGGAGTTAATGCGTCCATTTTGCATCACTATTTTATAGTGTTATTTTCTGTTATTCATCGATATATTTCATGTTATGATGCATCACTTATGTTATTTTATCTTATTTTGCATGATTCCTAATTTTTGGAGAATAAACACCGGGATCAGAAATCTGATAGAAAAAGCACCATTGAGATACCCTATTTAAGAAGATCAGAAGAACAGGGGGATACCGGAGGAGTCTTAGAAGTGCCAAGGAGGAAGTCAGTCAGAAGGGCACCTAGAGGGGGGCCACCTAGGGCCCCCACCACCAGGCGACGCGCCCCCTTCTGGCCGCGCCTGGGGGTGGTCCGCCCCTGGCCCACTCCTGGGTGCCCCCTTTCGCGTACTTGACCCCGAGGGAACCCTAAGCCCCAGAACATCTTCGAAGAATTATTCCTCCGCCGCCTCGGGGCGGAAAACAAGAAAGAGAGAAAAGCTTTCCGGCAGGGAGAAATCTGCCGGGGAAATTCCTCCCCGGAGAGGGGGAATCATCACCATCGTCACCGTCATTGCTCCGGGCATCATCAAGATCGTCATCGTCATCATCATCACCACCAGCACCATCACCCTCATCATGCACCTTTATCCCGCTGTAACAATTAGGGGTCTTTCTCGTGCTCTTCACTTGATCTCTCTCCCGGTGTGGATTACTTGTTAGTAGTTGATGCTTGTGAGATTTATCGGTGTTTACACTTTATGACCAGATGATTATTATCCATTATATCACTTCTGATTATGATCCATATGATGTCTTGTGAGTATTTTGTTTAGTTCTTTAGGACATGGGAGAAGTCATGATGTTAGTAGTTGAATTATGTTGACGTAATATCTCGTGGTTTGGTATTTAAGTTGTGGTGCTATTCTTCTAGTGGTGTCATGTGAACGTCGACTACATGATACTTCACCTTTATGGGCCTAGGAGGATGCATTGTGTATTTGGCTAATAATTGTGGGGTTGCCGGAGTGACAGAAAGCTAAACTTTCGTTAGGAAACCAATGCACGAGGGAGCGTAGAATCCCGGAGTTTTAAGGTTGTGGTTAGATTTATCTTAATTACTTTCTTGTATTTGCGAATGCTTACGAGGGGTATAATCACAAGTATGTATTAGTCCTAGTTGGGCGGTGCATTAGCATAGGTTCACCCACACAACAATTCACGAACCAATAAATATTAATCAACTGTATGAAGCGAAAGCACTTGACGAAATTCCCATGTGTCCTCGAGAACGTTTGGTAATCATAAGTAGAACAACCGGCTTGTCCTTTGACATCAAAAGGATTGGACCACTCGCTGCAATATTATTTACTGTCTTTTATTTACTCGCACTTTATTTATCTGCTATATCAAAAACCTCCAAAAACCTGTTTGCTAGTGTTTATGGTGAATCCTCTATCCAACCTGCTTGTCAACACCTTCTTCTCCTCGTTGGGTTCTACACTCTTATTTATCGAAAGTACTACGATACCCCCCCTATACTTGTGGGTCATCAACGTTCTCTCGCATCTCCGCCACCATGGTCGCCTCCCGCACTGACCGGACCGGTCGCAAGGCGTGGTCCTGGAAGCGTACCACCATCGGCAGCCTCGTCTCTAGCCCCTTCAGCACCGGAACCCACCGTTCTCGCTCCCCCGCGTTGCGTCGCAGGCCTGACATGACGCATGTCGACGAGTCCCCCACGGACCCCACACGTCCTCTGCCTTCCCATATGCAGGCGATGTTATCCCTACGGCCATCGGCCATGCGCGCGCATGGTCGTCAGTGCGCGGGAAGCCCTGCCTGGAGCACCGGGACCGCGGCGTTGTCCGCCCAACGCCAACGCCAGTGACTCTCGGTTGGTACCTGCCACTGATCTTAGTCGGGCAGCGGGAGCCACCCCTGTGACGAATGGCGCCCCGCCCTCCACTTGGGAGCTGATCACCTCCACCGCGAAAACCACGCCTGAGGCTGACACCGCGGAGTCCCGCGCACGTGGTAATCGACATCTTCGAGCGCGCGGCACGACACCCTTTGCCTCGGGAAACTTCACCGCAAACTCAGAGTTGCGTAGCTACCGAGAGCGACGGGCGAGCGCGTGGGCAGGATGATGCTATGCGTTCTCCAGGGACCTGTGGGAGGCAAGGTGGCCGTCCGCATTCCGCCCTTGTCTCCCGCCTCGCTACACTGGCGATGTCCCCCCTTTGAGCTTTCTACGGAGGTATGACGCAAGGGTCAGGGCCACCGGGGGATGCGATAAGTGCCTCATGAGGTACTTTCTTGTGGCGCTCCGCGGCCCTCCACTCGCCTGGTTGCTAAACCTCCCTGGCAGCACCATGAGCATGTGGGAGGCCCTGCGCGCGCAGTTCCTCCGACGTTTCCACCACAACGACCGTCTTCCCCACGGTGAGACCGAGGGTCAGGTGACTCTTTAGCGCTTTTCCGTGGGAGGTGGCGGTCCTAGCTCTACGGTGGCGCAACACACCGCTCCATCTGCAGCGTGCATCCTCGGCGGGTCACTCGCCCCGCTCTCCAGCCACCATCAGAAGAGGGTCTCGCGGGAGGTCAATGCCGTCTGTCAGGGAGACGGTCCACCCCCGCAACCTCTCAAGTGGCCGCAGCAGGAAATATCCTTCGACATCGCTGACCTTCCCAGAACCACTAGCTCCGTGGGAGCCGTTCCCCTGGTCTGCACCCCCACGATCAACAACGAGCCGTCTCCAAGACGCTGGTGGACGGAGGCGCGGGCCTCAACATGATCTCTCTCTAAACCTTCGACAAGTTATGTATCCCGCATGATCGCTTGAAGGTAACAAGGCCCTTCACCGACGCCACCAGTGACACCATCGTTCCCTTGGGGTGAGTGCGCCTGGAGGTCACGTTCGGCACACGCCAGAACTATGGGCACCGAGGACATCGACTTTGACGTCACCCACATCGGGATCCCCTACAACGCCAACCTCGACTACCCCTCCTTGGCCAAGTTCATGGCTGTCACGCACCATGTGTACATCCTGGTCAAGATGCCTGGCAGCAACGGGCCCCTTGCCGTCTACAGAGACGTGAAGGATGTCGTGCGCTCCGTGGAATACGGCTGTAAGGATGCGGAAGCGTCACACCCCATCGACGAATACAACCTGGGTGATGCCGTCGAGCCCCCGAAGAAGAGGTTGTTGTTCTGCATGAACCCCGATGGCACGGGGCCTACCCTCACCATTGGAGCCGGGTTGTCTCCCAAATAGGAAAGCGCGCCCGTTGCCTTCCTTCGGGAAAACGCGGACATGTTCGCATGAACAGCGTCTGATATGCCCGTCGTGCCAAGGGAGGTGATCAAGCACCATCTAACTATGTGCCCCGGCACACGACCGGCCAAGCAGAAGGCTTGCCGCCAGAGCCCCAAGAAGAAGGAATTCATCCTCTGCGAAGTGGCATAAGCTGCTGGACGCCAAGATCATCTGCGAGGTTATCCACGCTTAGTGGATCTCCAACCCGGTCGTGGTCTCCAAGCACACAGGCGGGGGATGGCTCTGTGTGGACTTCACCGACCTCAACAAAGCCTGCCCCAAGGATCCATATCCTCTCTCGAGGATCGACCAGATAGTGGACTCCACCGCTGGGTGTGACCTCCTCTGTTTTCTGGACACTTTATTGGGATCAAGATGGCCAAAGAAGATGAGGAGAAGACCACCTTCATGACTCCTTGCAGATTGTTCCGCTATGTGTGCATGCCCTTCGGCCTGAAGAATGCTGGGTCTACATTCCAGTGACTAATGCGCATCGCCCTGGGAATGCGGATAGGGAAGAACGCGGATGCGTACGTCGATGACATCGTCATCAAGACTCGCGAGAAGCGCACGCTCATCGATGACCCCGCGGAGACCTTGCAAAATCTCCGCAGGGTCAAAATCATGCTCAATCGTGACAAATACGTATTCGGGGTTGCGGCAGGGAAGTTGCTTGGCTTCCTGGTGTCTCACTTCGGCATCGAGGCCAACCTCGACAAGATTCAAGGCATGGATAAAATGCATCCTCCATGATGGTTGAAAGACATGCAGCGCCTCGCGGGATGCGTGGCGGCACTGGGACGCTTCATCTCAGGATTTGGCGACAAGGCCCTGCCATTCTTGAAACTCCTGAAGTGATCGGGTCCATTCAAATGGACTACCGAGACGGCTACTGCATTTCAGGACCTCCAGAAGTATCTGGAAATCCCTCCCATCTTGATCTCACCGCGACCGTGGGAGCCGCTGCCTGGTCTGGAGCCCAAGCCTTAGCGGGCCTGGATCCCACGCCTGCCTGTCCCTGAGAGGACCCCGCTGCACGGCAAGACCACCACAAGGGGGACACCCTGATTCCCTAGGAGAGCCCAATACGTCAGGACAACTCACTGCCAGTACCTCTAGATTCTCTTTCGTCAAAGACCATGTCTACTTTGTTAGCACCATGCTTTGAGATGCCCGCGAGAGGTACCCCGTGCAGCAGAAGCTCCTATACGTGCTCCTTGTGGCTTCGAGGAAGCTTCGCCACTACTTCGAGGGACAACCCATCACAATGGTATCCGTGTTCCCTCTCGAGCAGATTCTGCACAATTCCAACGCCACAGAACGTGTCGCCGAGTGGGCTGTCGAGCTCCAACCCTTCGGGCTCCAGTTCCTCACGACCAAGACAATTTAAGGAGGAGCGGAGTTGAACACAAAATGGAATAACCCGCCGCTAGAGGAAGACCTTGAAGAGGAGACAGCCGTCCCGGGCATGCTGGCTCTAGGAGTATCGACCATGCACTTCGACGGCGCCTTCTCCTTCTAGGGCTCGGGGGCTGGCGTCATGCTTACGTAGCCATCCGGAGACAAGCTCTACTACACCGTCCAGCTCCATTTTGGCCACAAGGCCAAAGTCTCCAACAACATCGCCGAGTACGAGGGCCTCCTCACCGGCATCAGGGAGTTCGCGGACCTAGGCGTCAAGCGCCTCACTATCAAGGGAGACTCCCATCTCCTGGTAAACTTCTCCAACAAGAGCTACACACCCAAGGACAAACACATGGCTTTATACCTTGATGGAGGGATAATAACCCGGTAGGCCAAACTCCAAGGAGTAACCCGGCCCAAAGGACGCTGCGCAGGGTCCGGCTAAGGATAAAGAAACTTTCGGAAGGCCCAAGTTTGTAGGCCCAGTAACCCGGATTGTGGGTTACGGTAAAGGGAAGTTAGGGTTTGTGCGCCGTGTCCGGGTAGGATCCAGGGTGTGCCTTGGAGGGTAAGCCAGGGGGTATGGGTGCTTTATAAACCGACCCCTAGGGGTAGTTGATCGAAATCTAAGAACCCTAGCAATATCGCTTGATATCGAGCATCCAGTGTAACCCTAGAGTTGAGCTATTATATTAAGATCGGAGACTCGGCGAATTTGATTGCCGGCTACCAGATTGATTTCCACCATGTCTTCCTCTGAGCTAAACCCTCTCCCAAACGCCTGTGTCGTCTTGCCCCAAGATCAGTTACCCCCGGTAACGTCTGCCGTGATTATCCCACGACAGTTGGCGCCCACCGTGGGGCCTGCGTCCAAAGGTGTTTACATCACGGGAGAAGCTCGGAAGAACATGGAGAATCTTGTCGTGGGCGAGATCTACATCGACCACAGAGGAGAAAAGATGGTGGACGATTTCGGCTGGGGGCCAGAGCCGGGTCACCTCGAGTCCGGATCTACGGTGACGATCGGCCGGATCAACATCTTCATCGGTATGGTACGTACGCCTGATTTAAAGGGACAATATCATGTGCATACTACAGGAACTTCTAGCAGGAACAAAGAGACATTAAAGCAAGTGGTAAACTCGGTTTCCTCGGCTGCGCCGGGATACCTTAGATGGGCGGAACAAGAGGTAACGTGGAGTAGAAGAGATCACCCGGAAAGAGTAGAGCGTCCAGGAGTCTTGGCATTGGTGGTTGCTCCACAGGTTAATGGTTACGAACTGAAAAGGGTCCTGATGGACGGTGGAAGTAGCATCAACATCCTTTATTGGGAAACCTTCTTACGGATGAGTCTCAAAGAGTCCCAGTTACAGAAAAGTTCGACAGTCTTTCATGGGATCGTGCCGGGTCACTCGGCGAGCCCCGAGGGAAAGATCACCTTGGAGGCTGCTTTCGGAGAATCGACGGATAATTATCGAGTTGAGTGGCTCACGTTCGAGGTGGTCAAATTGCGCAGTCCTTATCACGCGCTGTTTGGAAGACCGGCTTATGCTAAATTCATGGCTAGGCCGTGTTATGTGTATTTGCAGCTAAAGATCCCGGGTCCTAAACGGACTATCACCATACATGGGAACCGGGATATAGCGGCTGAGTGTGATGAAGGAGATTCAGTAATGGCCGAGCAAGCGTGCAGAAAGGAAGAACTCGAATATTACCGGTCTCAAGTAAATCCGGATGATAGAACAGCCTTGAAAAAGCCGAATACTGAGGACGAGAGAGCAAAATTCAAGGCAGCGCAAGACACCAAGAAGATAGATTTTGTCGAAGGTGATTCCACTAAGCAATTTACCATAGGGTTTAATTTGGGAAAAGAGCAGGAGAAGGCACTTGTGGAGTTTATTCGTTCAAATGCAGACGTGTTCGCCTGGACACCTAGCGACATGCCGGGTATCCCTACAGAGCTGGCCGAGCACAGTTTGCATGTAGATCCCATGTCCAGGCCCGTGAAGCAGGGTTTGAGGAAAATGAATGAGGAAAGAAGGAAGGCTATAGGCGAAGAGATCGCTCGGCTATTGGCAGCCGGCTTTATCATGGAAGTATTTCACCCGGATTGGTTGGCAAACCCAGTTCTAGTGATGAAAAAGACCAATGAGTGGAGGATGTGCATTGATTTTACGAGTCTCAACAAACATTGCGCAAAGGATCCGTTCGCACTACCAAGGATAGATCAGATTATAGACGCAGTAGCTGGAAACGATCTATTATGCTTTCTGGACGCATATTCCGGGTATCATCAGATTAAGCTCAAGAGGGAGGATTGGGAGAAAACATCATTCATAACCCCTTTTGGGGCCTTCTGTTATAAAACTATGACGTTTGGATTGAAGAACGCCAGCGCTACTTACCAACGGTGTATTCAAAAGTGCTTCGAGGACCAAATTGGACGCAACGTCCATGCCTATGTGGATGATGTGGTTATCAAGACCAGGAAGGCGGAGACATTTATCGATGATCTAAAGGAGACGTTCAAAAACTTGAGGAGGTATCAGATGAAGCTTAACCCGACAAAGTGCGTGTTCGGAGTTCCAGCCGGGAAATTACTCGGCTTTATCGTTTCCGAGAGAGGAATCGAGGCAAACCCGGATAAAATCAAGGCCATCCAGAGTCTGAAAAAGCCGGAAAATTTGAAGCATGTTCAAAAGCTCACGGGCTGTGTAGCAGCCTTGAGCCGATTCATATCCAGGCTCGGAGAAAAAGCAATACCCTTGTACCGGCTCTTGAGGAAATCAGATAAATTCGTATGGGATCAAGAGGCGGATGAGGCGTTTGAGGCACTAAAGAAACAGTTATCTGAAGCACCAGTACTAGCGGCCCCGGGTCCTAAAGAACCTATGTTGCTATACGTGGCAGCCGGCCCCCGAGCCGTCAGTGCAGTAGTTGTTGTGGAGCGCAAAGAGGATGGGAAGGGTTACCCGGTCCAGAGACCGGTTTATTACGTCAGCGAGGTATTATCAGAAGCAAAGCAGCGCTATCCGCATTGGCAAAAGTTGGTGTTCGGGGTCTTTATGGCTAGCCGGAAATTGAAGCCGTATTTCCAAGAACACCCCATAACAGTGGTTAGTTCAATACCAATGTCGGATATCATCAGAAACTCGGACGCGACAGGAAGAATAGCCAAATGGGCGATAGAGATGGGGGATTATCACATCAACTACGAACCCAGGTCAGCAATCAAATCTCAAGCTTTAGTTGATTTCGTTAACGACTGGACACATACAGGCATGACTACAACGGTTCCAAACTCCGAGTCATGGATCATGCACTTCGATGGATCTAAGCAATACGAGGGATCAGGAGCTGGAGTGGTGCTAACGTCACCCAAAGGAGATAAATTAAGTTACGTACTACAAATTCACTTTGACTGTTCCAACAACGTGGCCGAGTATGAGGCCCTATTGCACGGCTTAAAGGCAGCCAAGGAGATGAACGTCAAGAGGATACGATGCTTCGGAGATTCGGACCTTGTGGTACAGCAGGTGTCAGGAACTTGAGATAGAAAGGACGCAACTATGGCAGCATACCGCAGGGAAGTTGATAGGGTTGCAGGATGTTTTTCCGGGTATGAGATGGAGCATATAGACAGAAGAAAGAATGAGGCAGCCGACGCACTCGCTAGACTCGGCTCGCGCAGAGAGCCGGTTCCACCTAACGTTTTCCTGGACGAATTATGGCGACCATCAGTTAAAACCGAGTCAGAGGAGGAATTGGCAAATCAAGACCCGGATTCAGGACTTGTGGCCACTGTACGTACTATTCCCGAATGGACAGAACCGTTTTTGACCTACCTATCGCGAGGCGAGTTACCACAGCAGGAGGTATTAGCAAGGCAAATTTTGAGGCGAGCGAAGGGATATTCTATCATCAATGGGGAATTATATAAGAGAAGCGCAGCAGGGGTCTTTTTGCGCTGCGTAGCGCCAGAAGAAGGCCGACAGATTCTCAAGGAAATCCATGAAGGCGACTGCGGACATCATGCGTCCACAAGATCTCTTGTGGCTAAAGCCTATCGACACGGATTTTTCTGGCTCACGGCTCTAGCAGATGCGGAACGATTGGTAGCAAGGTGTGACGGATGTCAAAGGTACGCTCGCCAAACCCATGTGCCGGCTATGGAGTTACGGACCATCCCGTTAACTTGGCCGTTCGCTGTCTGGGGTATGGACATGGTTGGCCCCTTTCATATGTCACCATGCAAGAAGACACATCTTTTGGTGGCTATTGATAAGTTTACCAAGTGGGTTGAGGTTATGCCAGTTACTAATTGCGAATCAGCCACATCAGTCAAGTTCCTGAAAAGGATTATCTACCGGTTCGGGTATCCCCACAGCATAATTACCGACAATGGAACCAACATGTCCCTTGGTGAGATGGAGAAGTTCTGTGGCAACAATGGAATCCGGCTTGATGTTGCATCAGTGGCTCATCCGCAGGCCAATGGACAAGTGGAGAGGGCAAACCAAGAATTGCTTCGCGGATTAAAACCACGATTACGAGTCCCCTGTATTAGGGCAGCTGGCGCATGGGTCGAAGAACTTCCTTCTGTGGTTTGGGGTATCAATACTACGCCTAATAGATCGACTCAGATGACACCCTTCTTCATGGTCTATGGCGCGGAGGCAGTACTACCGAGTGATATTATTCATGATTCACCACGAGTATCAGCATACGTCGAAGTGGAGAATGAAAAAACCCGGCAAGATGCCGTGGATATGTTAGAAGAGCAAAGGGAACAAGCCCTGGAAAGATCAGCCATATATCAGCAGGACTTACGAAGGTATCATAGCCGGCACGTGAAAACCCGGGTTTTCCAGGAAGGAGACCTGGTTCTGCGCCTGGTACAGTCGAACGAAGGAAAGCACAAGTTATCACCACCATGGGAAGGACCGTTTATCGTAAGCCGGAATTTGCATAATGGGTCATACTACTTGATAGATGCAAGGGAAGAGTCGACCACAGTTAATGACACTGCTCATACCACTTCATCTATGCAAGAAAGAGACAGACCGTGGAACGTGGCTCAGCTGCGTCCATATTATACTTAGCAAAAATTGTGTCGGCATATGGAATTAAACGATGTAACAGGCAGCAGGTTTTCAGACGTACTCTTTTCCTATCCAGGGTACCCTTGGGGACTGGACGGGTTTTTAATGAGGCGGCTTGCTGACCTAGATTTTTCATATCAAGTAAAGAGGTGATTATCAAGAAAAGAGATGATTATTATCAGGTTCTGTACTCTCAGTATGATGCGTATATTTAGGTCTTGGGGACTGGTCGCTTGAATAGCACAGTTACGAACTCAAAGACCCGGCCATGATGCCTATGAGTTATAAGAGCCGATTACTTGCAAACGAGTACGGCTACAATCTTATAACCGGACAAAGAAGTCCAAATTTCTTGGCTATTCTTACTTAAGCTCGATGTGACTCGCACTAAAGTGGCATGATTTGTTCGCTTACGATTACAGTCAGCCATGAAACCCGACGGGGCTTGACTGGCCACGTTTTCGTATAGATGTAACAACATGGTATCCACGCGAAAGCCGGCTTACAGTACAAGATAGTCAAAAGGGTCATCTAAACCACAAGTTATGCAGAGTACAAGGCTAACAGCTGGAAACTCAACGATTATTAAGCATAAACTTCAAATCCTATGTGAAACGACTCAGGGGTCTTTGTGAATTTAGCAGCAGGCAACTCGTTCTCCTTTCAAGATCAAGTGTCCTAGACTTGGAGATCCGGGTCCGGGTGATTTGAAATCTTGAAAGAGAAAAAGTTGCTTACTTGTTAAAATTCCAAAAACCCAAATATCCGAGTCTTGGGGACTTGGGGACTTAGAAGCAAATCCGCTTGTCAACACCCATGAGACCCGGAAACCGAGTTTCACAAAAAGGAACAATAAAGAAAGCCGGATATCGAGAGCAGATGAGTTCAAAAGTGGATAAATTTAAAAGGCCAGAAGAGGCATAGAGTATATCAAGACCTTAGCTACATTACAAAATCCCGGTGAAAAGATATCAAAGGTGCACAGGCGCACCACCCAAAATATAATTGTTTAAACAGCGCATTGGCCGACTGACGCATAAGAAGAGGCATTAAATATCAGATATCACTCGGCGTTCATCTTGGCCTTGCCCTTGCCATCATTGGTGGTAGCAGCAGCACCCGGATCAGTAGTACCAGCCCGCGCAGGAGGTGGAACGACCGGTGTTGAGGTAGCGGGGGCAGAACCGGCTTCCGCTTGCTTCTTGGCAGCCTCCGCCCTCAACGCAGCAGCTTCCTCCTTCCACCGAGCCAGCATATCATACGGCTCGGGAAGATCCGATTTAACCGCTTCACCAGCAGCATCATATGCAGGAACAAGGATATCAACATCCAGGTCGTCAGCGATCACGCTGGCCGGGTAACGGACCTCCTTCTGGACAGCCTGAAAATCCTTCACGGAGAACTTGGACCCATCGAGCTTGAACTCCGGGAAGCCGCCCATAAGCTTCACTAGCTCGAGCTTAGGGAAATAAGCCTTGGCAAGTGCAAGCCCCCGGGTTACTCCAACCCGGCAAGACGAGCGTTTCCAGTGCCAAATCCACTCAGGAATAGTGGAGAAGGCATCCAGCATCCTCTTCAGATCGACATGTCCTTTACCCGGCCACCGTAATTCCTGAAGGATCCATTTGGTTCCCGCGCATAGCTGCCGGATAACGCTCTTCATAGTTTTCAGCCTGGCAATGTCATCCTCATCCGGCATGGCTTCGTCCGGGCCTGAAGAAATGGAAACATAAGTCGGGAAAACTCTGGCTATTTATCAAAAGGATAAACCCGGAGGAAGAAACGTACCAAGTAAAGCACGATACGTGTCAGCAATTTGGACAGAAAGGCTTGTTAGATCATCTTCTGCTTTGTGAGCCCTTTTCCTATACTTCCTCATTATCATCCTATTCCTCCTGGCCTCAGCCTCGGCTGCTTCACGCAAAACCACCTCCTTTTCAATGAGCTTGGTGGCGTCTGCCAGTTTCTCCTCAGATTGAGTCACGAAAGACTGCATGGATGCAAACAAGGATTAGCCGGGTAAAGGGGCCAGTTATCAGTCGCTTGTATCATAAAGTCCCAAGCAAATTATGAATCAATTTACTCGGAACTTGGGGACTGGATAAGGACACAAGCAACGTCAGTAGGATTTACCTCGTGTTTGGCTATTAAAGCCCCCAAGATGTTTTCTTCATTAGCCCTCAAAGTGCGCAGGGTTTCCAGCATCTGGGCAAACGTTAGGTCCTCGGGTCGAGTACCGGAAGAGCCGGCAGCCTGGTCGCCTGGTGGGGGAGCCCTCCCCGCCCTTGGGGTCGAGACCCGGATAGTTTGAGTATCCGGGTTGGGAGAACCCATCCTTGTATCCAGAACCTCGATCTCCTCGTCCACTGGTTCCGACGAGGAAGGAGATCCGGCGGCTCGGTGAAGTGGTTTGTTCAGAGGGCCTTGTTCCTGGTTATTCTCAGTATCACCGCCAATCGCGGTATCTACGTTCTCAGTCGGCTCCTCTACCCGATGGTTATCCGTCTCTACATTTTCCGGATCACTGACGGTGACTTGAGTGCTAAAAGAAAGATGAGAGGAGGCAGTTAGCAGTGGTGGTTGAAACTTGTCAGGCGTCAAAGGAAATCATATAGCAAAAACTTACCCGGCATTCACGGTGTAGTCCAGCGGGAGCTCGCCGCTGGAAGCAGATGAAGTCGTCACAGGGACCACCAACGGAACCCGGAATTGCCCGGCGCGTGGATGGTTAGGAGAAGGGTGGCGTCGAGGAGAGTCGGAAGGACGAGACGGAGGAGCACTGGCACGATGGACGGAGGAGGTAGAGATGCCCGGGTTAAGGGGATCTTCACCCGGGGAGCTCCGAGTTACTCTGCGTTTGGCTGGGAGAGAATCCTTCAAGCACGACGAGTTTGATAATTGATGGTTAAGTCGTCGCATGGCGTCAAAGGAGTAAGGTTCAGAGGATAACGAGGAGAAAGGAACCTTGGACACTGCCCCTCTGGTCTTCCTCTTGGCTCCAACTGTTGCCTCTTGATCAGATTTGGTAGCCTCCGGGTCATCCTCGTTGGTCTCACCTTCGTCCTCCAGCCCTGCGAACCGGGTGTGTGTTCGTGGGAAAAAGTTAAATGGGAGGAAAATGATGCAAGTAAAGATGATACAAGTTTTGTGCAAATACCTTCACTATCATCGGCCGGCTCGTCCTCTTCTTCCGGGTCTCTGGAAGGGGGGGGGGAGGGTTCAACTCTCCAGAAGGGGTCATCAGCCTAAGACAAAAGAATGAGACTAAGGGTTAGAAGCTGTATCAAGTCAAAATGTGGAAATAAGTTATGAATATCGGATATTACCGCTGGAGCCGGGTTTTCCCGAGTAAATGGGGGTAACCCGGCGATGCCCTTTATCACCTCTAGCTTCTCTGTCAAAAAGCCCTTGATGGTCTTGTTGGTGTCGCCGGTCGCAAAGCTCTTGGTGGAGTATCGGAGTGCATCCGTGGTATGCCCCGAGTACTCGCACATTAGTTTGGTGCGGATGGAGTTGGGTTGGATCCGAAAATCAACCCATGTTTTCACTAAATTGAGCCCAAGGAGGCCTTGGGCTGAGAGGATGGGTATCTTAGCTAACGAGGGAACGATCGCCTCCCTGTCTGAGTCAGGTGCAAAGGCATTGAAAGACTCGGAAGGTTCGAGGAGGCTCTCCGAGTAGCCCGGCAGTTTCTTTTCGCTGTCTGGGGAGGTATCGTGGAAATAAAAGAAAGACAGCTGCCAATGTTTGACGTGGGAGTTTAAATTGAGGGTTGGCATCGGTGAATTCTTGCGGCGTTGGATGGATACCCCGCCGCAGGTAAGAAGTGCTCCGTCACCACTTTCGCGGCACGGCTTACACTGGAATAGTTCGATGAAGAGAGTCAAACTTGGCGGTATGCACAAGTACGACTCGGATAGAACGATGAAGTGGGTAATGTTCAACATAGAGTTAGGCCCTATGTCGAATACCCGGAGGCCATAATGGCTTAAGACCTCCCTAAAGAAAGGGTGACCCGGAGGACGGAATCCCCGGGTCACGTGCTCTACGAAGCAGATTACCTCGTTATCGGCGGGTGTGGGCCGGGTCTCGTTGCCCGGCGCTCTCCAGTGAATGTCCTTCTGAGAAGGGAGAATTCCTAATTCGGCTAGCTCGTCCAACTTGGCCTTTGTAGCTGTGGAACGCCCCCAGTTGGCGGATATGGTTTGGGTAGTCCTTGCCTGAGTCGGCTGTTTTCCTTGCCGTTTGGGAGCCATGGGATCAACCTGCAAAACACAAGAAAAAGAGGCATAGGAAATAAGACCCGGAAGTGTTGGATTATCCGAGTATGAGGTATCAAGAAAGTATGAAACTAAGAACTATCCGGGTATCACGCTATGAGGTGGAGGTTACAAGGTATCCGGGTGTTAAGTATAACTGTGGAGATTATTGGTCACTTACGTACGGAAAAGCATTTGGGGAAGATGGATGGTTGCCCATGTATCTACTGCAAGCAAAATAGCTGGAAAAGAAGGATTTTCCGGGTGTTAATGCAATGAGCGGAAAATCGAGGAGGAATGGATCTAGATGGAGAAACTTGCGAACGATTTTACGGGGGATTTGGTGATTAGTAATGGTAGGAGGATGAGTTGTAGTTATCAAGCAGGTGGTTAAAGGAGTTAGCGAGCATCAGATCGATCTAATTCGATGCAATCGGAAGAACGACTCACGGGTTGACCTAGATCCAATCCTGGATGAATTGAAAAATTGCGGGGCTAAATTAAACGAGTGCAAGGGACTTACTGGAGATATTGGAGTCTAGCGCAACGGCGGTGAACGGCGTGGCTCGAATGCCCCTTCGCGGCTCTTGGCGAGTGGAACGAAGGCGCGGCGGTGAGGCCTGACGGCGGCGCGAGATGGCTCGAGGGCGAGCGCGGCCGGCGGCGGCTTTGCTTCGATGGCGAGCACGGACTTCTTGCGGTGGTGTTGCGAGGGTGTAAGGAGCAAGGAAGGAAAGGGGAAACTGAGGCGGAGCGATGGGTTTTAGGTTACCCTCTGAGCACTATTTATAAGGTGAGGGTGAGTCTATCTCAACGGCCAGAAGCCGGAAATTGTGGGGTAATGGCTATCTGCGTGGATTCTGCGAGATATGCGCCAAGTATTGAGCAAAGTATCTGGACAAAAAAGAGAAAGAGATCCACCCCGTGATATCAGGGTCAGTTATCGAGTATGGGATCTTGACATTTTTATTAGGGTTCAGACCTGGAAAATTAAACCAAAGTGTTTGGGGGAAAACCCGGGTTACTATATGGCCACCATGGAGTAAGGCCTAGCTGTTTATCAAAGCATCTTAACCCGGCCTCCGTATGCTTGTGTGTTTGATATCCGTGCAGGGAATAGCGAGCGCTTCAAGGAAGGATCCGTGAAGCCCAAGCTATTCTGGGGACTACTGATGGAGGGATAATAACCCGGTAGGCCAAACTCCAAGGAGTAACCCGGCCCAAAGGACGCTGCGCAGGGTCCGGCTAAGGATAAAGAAACTTTCGGAAGGCCCAAGTTTGTAGGCCCAGTAACCCGGATTGTGGGTTACGGTAAAGGGAAGTTAGGGTTTGTGCGCCGTGTCCGGGTAGGATCCAGGGTGTGCCTTGGAGGGTAAGCCAGGGGGTACGGGTGCTTTATAAACCGACCCCTAGGGGTAGTTGATCGAAATCTAAGAACCCTAGCAATATCGCTTGATATCGAGCATCCAGTGTAACCCTAGAGTTGAGCTATTATATTAAGACCGGAGACTCGGCGAATTTGATTGCCGGCTACCAGATTGATTTCCACCATGTCTTCCTCTGAGCTAAACCCTCTCCCAAACGCCTGTGTCGTCTTGCCCCAAGATCAGTTACCCCCGGTAACGTCTGCCGTGATTATCCCACGACATACCTCGAGGAGGATCAGAAGCTTGAGAAACGCTTCCTCTGCATGGAGCTGCAACACATCCCTCGATGGGACAACAAAGAAGCAGACGACATCGCCAAACGAGCATCAAGAAACTGGGCACAAGCCCCAGGTGTCTTTGAATAGAGGCTCGACAAGCCGTCCATCGTCCCCCCAGTCGACGACGACAAGGGGCAAAGTCACCAACACCTCGAGGAAGAGCTCCCGCCCAAGGCACACCGGACTGCGGTATCCCCTTGGGATACCGCATAGTGCTAGTATTCACTCATGAGGAAGCATGCTAGAACAAGAGCCTCATCGACTACACCCAGAAAGGGGATCGCCACGAGGATAAAAGCAGAGGCTGAGAAAGTTGCTCGTCGAGCCAAGATGTACTGCATCATCGACCACAAGATGTACCCGAGGCGCCCCAATGGCGTGGCGTTGCTATGCGTCCCCCCGGATGATGGCGTGGAGCTCCTCAAGAACATCCACCAAGACGACTGTCGCCACCACTCTTCATTGCGCACCCTCGTCGGCAAGGCCTTCGGATACGGTTTAGACTGGTCTACAACCGTCAAGGACGCCACTGAGCTAGCCAAGACCCGTGATGCATGCCAGTTCCACGCCAAGTAAACACACCATCCCGTGCAAGGATTGCAAACAATCCACCTCTCGTGGTCGTTCGCGGTCAGGTGCTTGGATATCCTGGAACCATTCTGTCGCACCCTGACTTCTAAGGGATACTCACCGCACGAACTGGATAGCAGATGCTTGGATTATGGGGCATAACTGCTCCCACGTCCCAGCTTCCTGGTAGGCCTGCGCTTATGCGCGACAACACAAGCTCTGCTATTCCACCGTCGATGTAAACTATCCACTAGAAATCACAGGCACTACCATTGACGTACTTCATAACAAACACGCACTGTACGTCAACAGTTTTGAACGAATGATAATCACAACATATCTCTAAGACACAAAAGATTGAAATAAGGTTGCAACTGGCTCTCATTAGAGCAGAGATAGCAATACAATCATCCAGAGGACACATGTCCCAACATAGCATTCATTACATCAGCGGAAGCAATCAAAGGTGTCTGAGTACAGACAAAACTGAAGGCTTAAGAAGCCGGAAGAAAATAAAGCAAACGAAGCCCATCCACGAAGGTTCTGGATCCTGCCCTGGTCCAGCTATCTACTCGTCTGCAGCGTCGTCAAACTCCACGAAGTAGCCGTCCTGGGAAGCATCGTAGCCGTAGTCGTACTCTGCGTAAACCACAGCCCCAACGGGGTCAGTACATCCAAGTACTGGCAAGCAAGACTCACAATTCATCAAAGAGTTACCCGTCAACACAAGCATTGATGCTTGGGATCAACGGAAGAAAGGGGGTGATATAAAAGTTGCTGCTGGCTGCGCTAACCAACTACAGAAGATAACTACAAGTTCCGGCTAACAGAATAAGATGAGATCGAGGATTGTAACCAACTGAAAGATAACTTCAACCAAACCCATCCTGGATCTCGCCCCTTATCCAAAGAAGCAATCCGAGGATAACTCACACAGTTGTGATAAGGTGAATCAAGTTATTGTGTGAATAACCTATTACTAGTCAAGTTATTAATCAGTGGGTGAATCATGATTGATCATTAAGTTGAAGTTGTCCTGAGTACTTGTTAGCCAGTACTTTCACCAAGTAATCCATAACCGCGGAAAACACGGCTTCTCGAGAAGATTATCCCTGCAGGGTTGCACCAATTTGGCCGTACACTCATGAATATCCCGCCAGATGGGATGCCTCCCACCAAGCGGGGCACTCAACACAACCAACCATTCTCCGCATCAAGCCCAAAGCACCTTGGGCGCACGGCTAATCGAGCCCAGAAGAAAATGGACCCTCATAGCACTCTAAGAACGTGTCCCCCTATATGCCGACTACAAAAGTTCCACCCTGCGCTGGGCTCGCAAAAACATGCATGCGGCAAATAGAAAGCACGAACTAAATGAGATGATTTGGACGAGATGCGAATCAGGTCAAGTTGAGGGGGGCGCCCATACTCGCTTCCCAAATGCGGGTAGTGCGCTCATCATGGATCAGTAGACAAGACCCTTTTCCTATTAGGGTCGACACTAGCAGGCTTCAAAACCTCTCATGGGCCTCCTGCCGGTGCCTTATCATCAAATTATTACTTACCATTAGCAATTTACAGGATTGATTGATTAACATCGAGCCCCGGTACAAATAATAAGATAGTAAAAGCAACCCTAAGCATGCTAGGTAGAACAGGCACAAGCAAAGGCTGTAGGTATGGAGGTGAGGCAGTATCATTGGTTCAGGGTATCAGGTGATAGGTTCGGAGAACAAGCAACGATACATAGGGCTAGCAATAATAGACAAAAGAATAGTATCGACAACAAGTGTGGAAAGGAAACTCGATGATTCATGTGAGTGATAACTTGCCTGGCAGCTCAGTATCGTACTGGGCTAGGTCCTGGGGAGTGGTGTCGTAAGAATCGTCGGTCTCAACGTAGTCGTCGTCTAACCGAGAAGAAGCAAACAAACAAAACAGGTATGTAAACAAACACTGACATGGCATTGTGCACAATCAAATATGATGCATGACAATTTAATAGATGCAATAAAGTAACTATTTGATATGATAACACAATTTAAATGGACTGATATGCAACTGTGAGTTGCATATGAAAAGCCCATGGAATTTGGTTAGATTATTTGTTTTCCAACTAATCAACAGGTGATAATGGATTAGTATGACGCATGCAAAAGGAAAACAGCAAAATAACAACATTAGAATCAAATTAGAATAGGGTGTAGCAATTTAAAAGTTTGTTATTAATTTTGGAAAATTTTGGGTGCATTAAAGGTATCACACATGTAGTTGTTGTTTTCAACCATTTAAAATGTTCCAAACAAATAACAAAGTTGATATTTGAAAAGAACATCAAATTCTGGTTGGATTACATGTTTCACAATTTGAAATTGGACTTTGGATTATTTAGTTATGAATTAAACAAAATTAAACAAGTTTTAATTGAATTAAACATGATTTAAATAGTTTAGTCAATTTAAATTGTTCAAACCAGAAAACAACATTTATATTTGAGTAGAGCATTCAAAAAGGTGTGAAAAACATATTTTAGTTGAATTATTTGGAAACAGTATGAATTAGTTATGAATTATTACAAATTACATTTGAATTATTTGGATTTGAATTTAAATTGCATTTTGAAAATTCAAAACAGAACACAAATTGCATATTTGGAAAGATTAGGAAATTTGGATCAGAATAGATATAAAGTTTGTGTTTATTGGATTTATAAAATGAAAGTTTTTTAATTTTAAAGTTTGGCTTTATTTCTGCTATTTAAAAGAAATAGAAATAAAACAGATGCGATTTAAACTTTTGATACCGCACGGTTTTCTACACCCTAGCCTCTGCCCGTGGGCCAGGGGGGCAGCGTGGCGCTGTGGCTCGGCTAGGAGGTGACAGGGCACCACGGTCTATGACCAGTGGGCCCTGCTGCGCGGAAGAAATTCGAGTAAAAAGGTTGCGCCCGCGGGGATCGATCCCGGGTCGCTGCGCTGCTCTGCGCTGGACTGAACCACTAGGCTGCGATTCGCTTCGTTGACAGAAGAGCGACGCAGGGAGGAAATACCTCAGATCCACGATTAACTGAACTGAAACTGCAACGCGCTGGTTCTGAACTTTGACAGAAACGATCTCGACGCCGGCGTTTGGCTGCTGCTCGCTGCGGCTGAGCGCTGCGGGGACGTGCGCATGTGCTTGTTCTACTGGGGAAAGCCTAGGCGCGCGCGGATGCGTGCACAAAGAGGAAGAACAAGGGCGAGGGGATCACCGGGGGTGCGCTCACCGTGAGTTGCAGGGACCGCCGGAGAAACGCGGACGGCGGCGACGATCTGGGGCAGATACGGCTCGGTGGCGGTGTGGTTGACGTAGCGGGCACCGTGGGCTTCACGTTCCCGTGGCTAGCTCGCGTGGCTAGCCATCGGCGACGACGAGCGGCGGAGGGTTTCAGAGAGGTGGCGGCGGGGTTCAGTGCGTGGACTTCAGAGGAAAAAGGCAGGGCTTGGGGAAGAGGGAGAAGGGAACGACGGCGCTAGGGTTAGGGCTAGGGTTAGGTGTAGCCTCGGGAGTGGGTAGGGTAGATATAGGGGGCTGCTGCGCCCTCCCGGCCGTCGAGGGTGGCCGTACGGCGACGTGGCGGAGCGGATGGCCGCCGTACGGGAGGGAGACGAAGCCGATTAGAACGCACGGATCTTGGCGCAGCAGCGAACCGGTAAGTTGAGCTGTGGCGGGCTGGGCCGCTGCGCGCGGGCAGGCCTAGCGGCTGGGCTGCTTAGCTGCCGCGCGCTGCGCTAGGTTAGGTCGTTTTTATTCTTTTCTGTTTTATTTTTTTTTGTAGTTTGCTTTTGGATGAAAATGTTAGGTTTTTGAATAGATAAAAATTTGAAAAAAATTGGTTAAGCCTTTTAGGTATTTTAAAACCACCTTGCAAGATTGGATTTCAAAAAAGTGAAATTTAAAATGTGGTTTTGTATTTGAACTGAAATAGAACAATTTTCATTATTAAAACAACATTTTGAAACATAATCTAAATAGGGTTACCCCTAGGTTTAAAACATGGTCTCAAGAGCACAAATGTGTGGTGAATTTTGATGGGTTCAAATAAGTACTGATTTGAACTTGGTTTGAAATTTAAAGATGATTTGAGAAATATTGATTGAATTATTGGTTGGATTTAAAGCAACAATTTAATAAGTGAGAAAAGGAATAACATGGTTGTTTTTAGTTGTTATTTTTATTCCAAAATTGTAACAGAGCAAGTATGAAACCAATGTTTGAAAAAGGTTTGAATTTGAGTTGTGAAAACAAGATAAACAGATAGAAAACAAATGCAAACAATAAGTAAACATGATGACATGATGCATTGCTTGAAATAAAACAAGGAATCAAACATTCTAAGGGTTGTTTTCATACTTGGATGTTACAAAACGCCCCCCCTTGAAGGAATCGCGCCCCGAGATTCCCTACTGAGAAATGAAAAGGTCCGGATACTTCTTGCGAAGATCCTCTTCGGTCTCCCACGTTGCCTCTTTATCGGAATGATGTGACCATTGGACTTTCAAGAACTTGGTGCTCTTGTTGCGAGTCTTACGCTCGGTCTCATCGAGAATACGAATAGGGTGCTCCTCATAAGACAGATCATCTTGCAGCTCAATAGAATCATGATCAACTGCACGATCTGGGTCTTTGAAACACTTCTTGAGTTGTGACACGTGGAAAACATCGTGCACCTTGGATAGTTTTTCTGGAAGTTCAAGACGATAAGCATTCTCTGCACGTCTTGAGAGGATGTTGAAAGGGCCAATGTATCTTGGTGCAAGCTTTCCTTTCACACCAAAACGATGAGTGCCTCTGAGGGGAGTTACACGGAGATATGCCTTATCACCAGGTGCATAGATCATATCCCTGTGCTTGCTATCATAATAGCTCTTCTGACGAGACTGAGCAATCCTGAGATTGTCACGAATGATACGAACTTTCTCCTCGGCTTCCTTAACAATGTCAGGGCCTAAGAGTGAACGTTCACCCGCTCCAGACCAATTGATTGGACTCCTGCATCTGCGACCATACAGTGCCTCAAAAGGTGCCATGCCTAGGCTTGCCTGGTAGCTGTTGTTGTAGGAGAATTCAGCATATGGAAGGCAATCCTCCCATTTCATGCCAAAAGAGATACCACATGCTCTGAGCATATCCTCGAGAATCTGATTGACTCTTTCGACTTGCCCCTGAGACTGAGGGTGATAAGCTGTGCTGAACAGAAGTTTAGTGCCCAAAGCTTGTTGAAAGCTTTTCCAGAAATGAGAAGTGAAGATGCTTCCACGATCTGAGCTTATTTCCAATGGTACACCATGAAGAGGAACAATCCTTGCTGTATAGAGTTCTGCTAACTGGCTAGCTGAGATAGTTTCCTTGACAGCAAAGAAGTGAGCAACCTTAGTGAGACGATCAATAACAACGAAGATTGCATCGTTGCCTTTCCTGGACTTTGGAAACCCAGTAACGAAGTCCATTTCAATCATGTCCCACTTCCAGTCAGGAATTTTCAGAGGTTGGAGTAGACCTGCTGTCTTTTGATGGACTGCCTTAACACGTTGACAAACGTCGCATTCAGAAACGTATTGAGCAATTTCACGTTTCATGCCAGACCACCAATACAGAGTCTTAAGATCCTGGTACATCTTTGTACTTCCAGGGTGAATGGATAGAGGAGTTTCATGAGCCTCCTTGAGAATGATATCCTTGAGACTTTGAATCTGAGGAACTGCAATGCGTCCTTCAAAGAACACAGTTCCCTTGTCATCAATTGAGAAGGACTTGAATTTATCACTGCCCTCCTTGATTTGCTCTACCATCTTCTTGATTTCATTATCACGAAGTTGTTCAGAACGAATCTTGTCCTCGAGAGTTGGGCTGGCTGTCAAGCTAGCAAGGTATCCTTCAGGAACAAGACCAAGGTTTAGCTTCTGGAATTCCTCATGAAGTGGAGGTTGGCTTTCCATGATCATGAGATTATTGCAATAGGATTTGCGACTGAGAGCATCGGCCATAACATTAGCCTTGCCTGGAGTGTAAGAAATGGTGAGATCAAAGTCTTTAATCTTCTCAATCCATCTCCTTTGCCTGAGGTTCAGATCTGGTTGAGTGAAGATGTATTTCAGACTCTTATGATCGGAAAAGATTTCAGTTTTGTTACCCAACAAGTATTGTCTCCATTTCTTGAGGGCAAACACAACTGCTGCAAGTTCAAGATCATGAGTGGGATAGTTTTGCTCGTGTGGGTTCAACTGACGTGAAGCATAAGCCACAACTTGACGTTCTTGCATAAGAACTGCTCCTAGGCCTTGGAGAGATGCATCACAGAATATCTGGAAAGGTTTGGTAGTATCTGGACCAACCAGAACTGGGGTGGAAGTGAGTTTAGTCTTCAGGAGGTTGAAACTCTCATCACATTGTGGAGTCCAAACGAACTTTTTGTCCTTCTTTGTGAGATCAGTGAGAGGTTTGGCAATCTTGGAAAAGTTTTGGACGAAACGACGGCAATAGCTAGCCAAGCCAAGAAAGCTTCTAACTTGTTTCACCGTCTTAGGGGGTTTCCAATCAACAATTGCCTTAACCTTTTCAGGATCAATGGCAATGCCTTTGGCAGAGATGATATGACCAAGATATGCAACTTCTGGAATCCAGAACTCACATTTGGAATACTTGGCATACAGACGATGCTCGCGAAGTTTCATGAGAGTGAGACGAAGGTGTTCTCCATGCTCTTCCTCGGATTTTGAGTAGACTAGAATATCATCAAGATATACCACAACGAACTTGTCGAGGTATTCATGGAAGACAGAATTCATGAGTCTTGAGAACGTTGCCGGTGCATTGGTGAGACCAAAGGACATGACGGTGAATTCATATAGACCGTAACGAGTGGTGAAGGCTGTCTTAGGAATATCTTCCTTTCTGATCTTTATCTGATGGTAACCCATCCTCAAGTCCAACTTTGAGAATATTGAGGCTCCAGCAAGTTGATCAAAAAGATCATCGATACGAGGAAGTGGATACTTGTTCTTGATGGTTTTCTCGTTGAGAGGACGATAGTCAACCACGAGTCTTTTTGTTTGATCCTTCTTGGCAACAAACAGAGTTGGGCAACCCCAAGCGGAGGAACTAGGCTGAATGTAACCTTTTTCCATGTACATATCGATTTTCTCCTTCAACAATTTCAGTTCAGGAGGAGCTATCTTGTATGGATGCTTAGAGATTGGAGCAGTACCTGGCTCAAGCTCGATCACGAACTCAACTGCTCTGTCCGGAGGCATCCCTGGCAACTCTTCTGGAAAGACGTCAGGGAATTCACAAACCACCGGAACATTTTCAATTTCAGGAAGGGGTTTGGCATCGAGGTTGAACAGCTGAACAGAACTTGATCCAAATGGAGAATAGACTATCTGGCCTGAAGTGTGAGAGAGAGTTATTGACTTTTGAGCACAGTCAATTTTTGCTTTGTGGGTCTTCAACCAATCCATACCCAGAATGACATCAATGTCAGAATTTCCCAGCAACATGAGCGAAGCAAGGAATATGCGTCCTCCAATTAGGATCTCATTGTCCATGCTTATCTTGGATGTCAACATTTGCGGTCCCGGAGAGTGAACAGTCATTTGATTGCTTAGCGGAACCAGAACTAGGTTGTATGCTTTTGCAAAAATCTTTGACACGAATGAATGCGATGCTCCAGTATCAAACAACACTTTAGCTGGAATAGAGTTTACGGGTAATATACCGAGAACGACGTCAGCGGCTTCCTCAGCTTTGTCGGCCTTGATATGGTTCACCCTCGCGTTCCTCCCGACAGGCCTGTTGTTGGAGTTGAAGGCTTTAGCCGGGGGAGCACGAACCATAGCCTGGTTGGTGTTGGGGCGAGGAGGTGGAGGTAGCTGCCTCTGAGTGCACTTATCAGCGTAGTGCCCAGTCTCCTTGCACTTGTAGCAAGTGACGACACGAGGAGGACCTGGCCTTGGCTGCCCCATTGGAATCCTCTGACCCTGCATCTGAGATGGGTTGGGCGGGCGGGGACCAAAGCCTGGAGCAGCTTGGGCATTTGGAGCCCGAGTGACAGCACCATTTGGCACCCAGATGCGGCGCTTCTGCGGAGGGGTGGTCATGTTGGAGGAGGAACCACCCTCGCGCGAGTGCTTGCGGGACTCTTCGAACGCCTTGCGCCCATTCTCCTCATTGAGCGCGGTGTTCACGAGCTCAACGAAGTCCTTGCACTTGATGTTGGTGAGAGCGTACTTCAGTTCCGGGTTAAAGCCTCGGCGGAACCTTGCCATCTTCTTGGTCTCGGTGGACACTTCGTCACCAGCGTACCGAGCGAGGCGATTGAACTCGTTCTGGTAGCCGAGAACGTCCAGCTTGCCCTGTCTGAGAGAGCAGAATTCCTCACGCATCCTTTCCATGAGACCATCCGGGATGTGGTGCTTCAGGAAGGCATCCTTGAAACATCCCCAGGTGATAGGATAGCCAGCTCTCATGGTCTGGTAGTTCTCCCACCAAGTAGCTGCCTGACCCTTCAGTAGGTAGGTGGCATACTTGACCTTATCTTCCTCAGCAACATGAGCAATCTCCAGAGCCCTGTTGATCTCCCTGATCCAGTCATCAGCATCCAGAGGCTCACGTGTTGCCACGAAAGCCCTCGGACCCACGCTCAGAAACTCCTTGATACTGACTCGCGGAGCATTCTGGTTGTTGTGCTGGTTAGCCTGGATCTGGGCCATCTGAGTCACCACTTGGGTCATCTGAGCCAACAGTTCCCCCATTGGTGGTGGCGGAGGCGGGGTGTTCCTGGTTGGAGGCATCCTGAACAGAAATGCATTTTAGCACAACAATACAACAGGATAGACTTGGTAACCGAAAGATAGATTATTCCGACGCATGAATAGATAACCAACAGGTACATCATCACATATTCAAATACATCAGAATATCCAACAGACCAACACATGGTTCGAAAGACAAGGATAACTAAACATAGCTAGAAACGGATACATCGGTACTCCCATGCTCATCACGCAGGACGGCGGTGAGTAGTACGACGAGAGATACGGTGAGGAGGAACCCCACGGAAGTAGGTATCACGACGATCCCTGTAGATAGGAAAAGCTCGGAGAGCAACTCTCGGAGTGGTGAAGTAGAAAGCGTCCTCTTCCTGTGCTCCATAGCGAGGGATCCCCGTGTAACCTGCACCGAGGTGGAGAAGTGGACCTCTGATCGGCTCGTAACCTCCAGCATCTGGCAACGGAAGACCAGCTGGCTGAACGCAACGTGCAAAGCGCTCATCTCCAACAAAGTCTGTGGTGTACGTCGCCAGACGGGTGAGAGCAAGGTGGAGCTGCTCCCTGACTGAGGCTAACTCCTGAGAGAGTGCGGAAACAGCTGCGTCACTGTGCCTCACGAACTGGGCAGTAGTGTGCAGCCTGGAGCTATCAGACTCGTAGGTATCCAGGTCGCGGTGGTCAGTGAAGTGAACTCCCGCTGCCGTGATGTAACCACGGGGGATGTGACGATAGATGGAATCATCAAACCCCCAGTAGTCAGCACGTAGAACGGTGAGACTCACGTACGCTGCCTGCTGCACGGCCATATCCACTGTGGAACCTACTACCTCGTAGCTGTGAACAAAGCTCCTGCCATCATCCGACAGAATGTAGACGATAGCTCGGTAGAAAGTCTGCTCGAACTCGCGCTGGTGCTCGTAGACCTGGTACTCTGGTGCCCAACGGAACCCCAGATAGGTAACCATATCCCTCAGCATCTCCGGATAACCGGCGGTGTCCTCACAGCGAGTCATCCTAACCACCTGCGGGTAGCACCTGAGATCCATCTGCAGATGATCGGGAAAGGTTTTGATTAGGCTCCGGTAGATGAAAAAGGATGTGGAACTCAACAAGGTTCAATGGACGATAAGGATGTTGAAAAGAACATGATATTGAAGCAACACTGGGAAAACTTGACCAAAAGTCCTGAGGTACTAAGGAGAACCCAAAACACGTGAAATCCTAACTTGAAAGTTTAGGTGAGAACAGAAAACACGTTGCACTTCCTTACCAGAAAAGGGGTGGGTGGGTGGGGAAAGAAGAAAAAGAACAGAATTCCTACTCTCACGTTTCATTTTTCCTATATAGCTACAAAATAGTTTCTAGACTCAACTGCGACCAGTAAAAAGGGATCCTACAGGCAGACAGGCTCTGATACCATTTGTCGCACCCTGACTTCTAAGGGATACTCACCGCACGAACTGGATAGCAGATGCTTGGATTATGGGGCATAACTGCTCCCACGTCCCAGCTTCCTGGTAGGCCTGCGCTTATGCGCGACAACACAAGCTCTGCTATTCCACCGTCGATGTAAACTATCCACTAGAAATCACAGGCACTACCATTGACGTACTTCATAACAAACACGCACTGTACGTCAACAGTTTTGAACGAATGATAATCACAACATATCTCTAAGACACAAAAGATTGAAATAAGGTTGCAACTGGCTCTCATTAGAGCAGAGATAGCAATACAATCATCCAGAGGACACATGTCCCAACATAGCATTCATTACATCAGCGGAAGCAATCAAAGGTGTCTGAGTACAGACAAAACTGAAGGCTTAAGAAGCCGGAAGAAAATAAAGCAAACGAAGCCCATCCACGAAGGTTCTGGATCCTGCCCTGGTCCAGCTATCTACTCGTCTGCAGCGTCGTCAAACTCCACGAAGTAGCCGTCCTGGGAAGCATCGTAGCCGTAGTCGTACTCTGCGTAAACCACAGCCCCAACGGGGTCAGTACATCTAAGTACTGGCAAGCAAGACTCACAGTTCATCAAAGAGTTGCCCGTCAACACAAGCATAGATGCTTGGGATCAACGGAAGAAAGGGGGTGTTATAAAAGTTGCTGCTGGCTGCTCTAATCAACTACAGAAGATAACTACAAGTTCCGGCTAACAGAATAAGATGAGATCGAGGATTGTAACCAACTGAAAGATAACTTCAACCAAACCCATCCTGGATCTCGCCCCTTATCCAAAGAAGCAATCCGAGGATAACTCACACAGTTGTGAATAGGTGAATCAAGTTATTGTTTGAATAACCTATTACTAGTCAAGTTATTAACCAGTGGGTGAATCATGATTGATCATTGAGTTGAAGTTGTCCTGAGTACTTGTTAGCCAGTACTTTCACCAAGTAATCCATAACCGCGGAAAACACGGCTTCTCGAGAAGATTATCCCTGCAGGGTTGCACCAATTTGGCCGTACACTCATGAATATCCCGCCAGATGGGATGCCTCCCACCAAGCGGGGCACTCAACACAACCAACCATTCTCCGCATCAAGCCCAAAGCACCTTGGGCGCACGGCTAATCGAGCCCAGAAGAAAATGGACCCTCATAGCACTCTAAGAACGTGTCCCCCTATATGCCGACTACAAAAGTTCCACCCTGCGCTGGGCTCGCAAAAACATGCATGCGGCAAATAGAAAGCACGAACTAAATGAGATGATTTGGACGAGATGCGAATCAGGTCAAGTTGAGGGGGGCGCCCATACTCGCTTCCCAAATGCGGGTAGTGCGCTCATCATGGATCAGTAGACAAGACCCTTTTCCTATTAGGGTCGACACTAGCAGGCTTCAAAACCTCTCATGGGCCTCCTGCCGGTGCCTTATCATCAAATTATTACTTACCATTAGCAATTAACAGGATTGATTGATTAACATCGAGCCCCGGTACAAATAATAAGATAGTAAAAGCAGTAACCGACAACAGACTCGAGTAAAAGCAACCCTAAGCATGCTAGGTAGAACAGGCACAAGCAAAGGCTGTAGGTATGGAGGTGAGGCAGTATCATTGGTTCAGGGTATCAGGTGATAGGTTCGGAGAACAAGCAACGATACATAGGGCTAGCAATAATAGACAAAAGGATAGTATCGACAACAAGTGTGGAAAGGAAACTCGATGATTCATGTGAGTGATAACTTGCCTGGCAGCTCAGTATCGTACTGGGCTAGGTCCTGGGGAGTGGTGTCGTAAGAATCGTCGGTCTCAACGTAGTCGTCGTCTAACCGAGAAGAAGCAAACAAACAAAACAGGTATGTAAACAAACACTGACATGGCATTGTGCACAATCAAATATGATGCATGACAATTTAATAGATGCAATAAAGTAACTATTTGATATGATAACACAATTTAAATGGACTGATATGCAACTGTGAGTTGCATATGAAAAGCCCATGGAATTTGGTTAGATTATTTGTTTTCCAACTAATCAACAGGTGATAATGGATTAGTATGATGCATGCAAAAGGAAAACAGCAAAATAACAACATTAGAATCAAATTAGAATAGGGTGTAGCAATTTAAAAGTTTGTTATTAATTTTGGAAAATTTTGGGTGCATTAAAGGTATCACACATGTAGTTGTTGTTTTCAACCATTTAAAATGTTCCAAACAAATAACAAAGTTGATATTTGAAAAGAACATCAAATTCTGGTTGGATTACATGTTTCACAATTTGAAATTGGACTTTGGATTATTTAGTTATGAATTAAACAAAATTAAACAAGTTTTAATTGAATTAAACATGATTTAAATAGTTTAGTCAATTTAAATTGTTCAAACCAGAAAACAACATTTATATTTGAGTAGAGCATTCAAAAAGGTGTGAAAAACATATTTTAGTTGAATTATTTGGAAACAGTATGAATTAGTTATGAATTATTACAAATTACATTTGAATTATTTGGATTTGAATTTAAATTGCATTTTGAAAATTCAAAACAGAACACAAATTGCATATTTGGAAAGATTAGGAAATTTGGATCAGAATAGATATAAAGTTTGTGTTTATTGGATTTATAAAATGAAAGTTTTTTAATTTTAAAGTTTGGCTTTATTTCTGCTATTTAAAAGAAATAGAAATAAAACAGATGCGATTTAAACTTTTGATACCGCACGGTTTTCTACACCCTAGCCTCTGCCCGTGGGCCAGGGGGACAGCGTGGCGCTGTGGCTCGGCTAGGAGGTGACAGGGCACCACGGTCTATGACCAGTGGGCCCTGCTGCGCGGAAGAAATTCGAGTAAAAAGGTTGCGCCCGCGGGGATCGATCCCGGGTCGCTGCGCTGCTCTGCGCTGGACTGAACCACTAGGCTGCGATTCGCTTCGTTGACAGAAGAGCAACGCAGGGAGGAAATACTTCAGATCCACGATTAACTGAACTGAAACTGCAACGCGCTGGTTCTGAACTTTGACAGAAACGATCTCGACGCCGGCGTTTGGCTGCTGCTCGCTGCGGCTGAGCGCTGCGGGGACGTGCGCATGTGCTTGTTCTACTGGGGAAAGCCTAGGCGCGCGCGGATGCGTGCACAAAGAGGAAGAACAAGGGCGAGGGGATCACCGGGGGTGCGCTCACCGTGAGTTGCAGGGACCGCCGGAGAAACGCGGACGGCGGCGACGATCTGGGGCAGATACGGCTCGGTGGCGGTGTGGTTGACGTAGCGGGCACCGTGGGCTTCACGTTCCCGTGGCTAGCTCGCGTGGCTAGCCATCGGCGACGACGAGCGGCGGAGGGTTTCAGAGAGGTGGCGGCGAGGTTCAGTGCGTGGACTTCAGAGGAAAAAAAGGCAGGGCTTGGGGAAGAGGGAGAAGGGAACGACGGCGCTAGGGTTAGGGCTAGGGTTAGGTGTAGCCTCGGGAGTGGGTAGGGTAGATATAGGGGGCTGCTGCGCCCTCCCGGCCGTCGAGGGTGGCCGTACGGCGACGTGGCGGAGCGGATGGCCGCCGTACGGGAGGGAGACGAAGCCGATTAGAACGCACGGATCTTGGCGCAGCAGCGAACCGGTAAGTTGAGCTGTGGCGGGCTGGGCCGCTGCGCGCGGGCAGGCCTAGCGGCTGGGCTGCTTAGCTGCCGCGCGCTGCGCTAGGTTAGGTCGTTTTTATTCTTTTCTGTTTTTTTTTTTTTTTGTAGTTTGCTTTTGGATGAAAATGTTAGATTTTTGAATAGATAAAAATTTGAAAAAATTTGGTTAAGCCTTTTAGGTATTTTAAAACCACCTTGCAAGATTGGATTTCAAAAAGTGAAATTTAAAATGTGGTTTTGTATTTGAACTGAAATAGAACAATTTTCATTATTAAAACAACATTTTGAAACATAATCTAAATAGGGTTACCCCTAGGTTTAAAACATGGTCTCAAGAGCACAAATGTGTGGTGAATTTTGATGGGTTCAAATAAGTACTGATTTGAACTTGGTTTGAAATTTAAAGATGATTTGAGAAATATTGATTGAATTATTGGTTGGATTTAAAGCAACAATTTAATAAGTGAGAAAAGGAATAACATGGTTGTTTTTAGTTGTTATTTTTTATTCCAAAATTGTAACAGAGCAAGTATGAAACCAATGTTTGAAAAAGGTTTGAATTTGAGTTGTGAAAACAAGATAAACAGATAGAAAACAAATGCAAACAATAAGTAAACATGATGACATGATGCATTGCTTGAAATAAAACAAGAAATCAAACATTCTAAGGGTTGTTTTCATACTTGGATGTTACACCCTTCACCTACCTCATAAATGCCAAGCTTTTCCCATTCTCTCTCCTAGCCATTAATGAAAGCTTCAATCACCTAGATCTCCCACTCCGTCCACCCAATCACTCCCAAACTTGGTGGAGAGCTAGAGGAGACCTAGATCCACACTTCCACCAAAGGAATCTCAAATCCATCCACCACAACCTAGTAGATCTAGAATCCTACTTGAGGCCTAGAAACCTTAGTAGATCTCGTGCTTGTAGTTTCCACCTTGTTGCAAGAAGCTACGGATTGCTTGAGAGCCTCCATCCATCTTGTGGAGTGACCTCAAGCCCTTGTAAAGGTTTGGTCAACGCCTTCAAGTCGACCTCATAGTGGAAACGAGCATCTCCCTCACCGGAGAAGCTCATGGAGAACAAGGTGTGCACAACCGTGCTATTGAGGAGCGCCTAGGTGGCTCCCCACCTCTCCAACGTAGACGTACTTCTCTTTGAGAAGGAACTACGGTGAATCATATCCTTGTCTCCTTGTTTACACTTGTTGTTTGCTTTACTACCTTACGCTTTACTTCCGTTGCGCATACTACTCTCTTCACATAGGTTGTTCACCTAGTTGCACATCTAGAGAATCGTATCTTATCTTACTAAGCCCCTTAAAAAGAAAAGAAAAGAAAAATTGGTAGTCAACCTATTCACCCCCCCCTCTAGTTGACCATAGTGCACTTTCAAGCGGAACCTCCGGTGGACCTCCGGTGGGTGGAACCTCCGCCCAATCCACCAGAGCCCCCGCTGGTTCCATTGCACTACAGGCGGGCTGGCCTCCGATGGAGCCTCCGGTGCTACCTCCGCTGAAAACACCTTCGGGTGGATAAGAGCGGAGGCCGCAGCGGAACCTCCGCTCACTCCACCGGAGCCTCCGCCACTGAAGATACAAGAGAAGGGAAAAGGAGCCACACGGGCGCGTGCGAGTGAAGACCACCGGAGCCTCCGGTGCTGCGTGGACTATCCAGCGACCAGATTGGGGAAGGGGTATTTAAATCTCTTCCCCTACCTCATAAATGCTAAGCTTTCCCCACTCTCTCTCCTAGCCATTAATGAAATCTTCAACCTTCTAGATCTCCCTCTCCAACCACCCAATCACTCCGTAACTTTGTGGAGAGCTAGAGGAGACCTAGATCCGTGGTTCCATCAAAGGAATCTCAAATCCATCCACCGCATCCTAGTAGATCTAGAATCCTACTTGAGGCCTAGAAACCTCAGTAGGTCTTGTACCTGTAGCTTCCACCTTGTTTCAAAGAAGCTTCGGATTTGTTGAGAGCCTCCATGCATTTTATGGAGTGTCCTCAACCTCGTGTAAAGGTTTGGTCAACGCCTTCAAGTCGACCTCATAGTGGAAACGAGAATCTACCTCACTGGAGAAGCTCAAGGAGAATAAGGTGTGCACAACCGTGTTATTTAGGAGTGCCTAGGTGGCTTCCCACCTCTCAACGTAGACGTACTTCTCTCGAGAAAGAACTACGGGAAACATATCCTTACCTCCTTGTTTACACTTGTGGTTTATCTTGCTACCTTTCGTTTTACTTCCGTTGCGTATATTATCTTGTATCACATAGGTTGCTCACCTAGTTGCACATCTAGAGAATCTTATTTTATGTTGTTTAGCCATAGCTAAAAGGAAAAGAATAAAAATTAGTAGTCAACCCACTCACCCCCTCTAGTTTACCATAGTGCACTTTTAGCGTGTTATGTATCTTTTTGTTATGTTCTCATTTTTATAGGACGAAAACAGACAGAACACAAGCGTCACGAGATGGAAGAAACATGGTACGTGTCAATTGTCATACATGCACACACATACACGCATATGTATGCAAAAAATTAATCTTGCATAAAAAAGCGTCCTAACTCGATTCACAAAACGAACACGATCCACGTGATGGCATGGCGATGGAGGAGGAACTCATGTACTACTTATTTCTCACTCATTTATTAGTGGTAAAACAACGGATAAGGATCTCCTGGCGTGGTAAACCCTGCCGTTAAGTCTCTAATACATGGTCCACATGGGTAGGTCCCACCTATCAGCGACCGAACGGTCAGAGTAAGACAGATATAGACACGTCAGACGATCCATATCCGTAGAAGAGTTTGTGAGATATAGTTTTGAGTGTGATGACGAAACGCTAATGGGAGTAACGGTGTAAAAATCATAATAAAGGTTTAGTAGATAAATCATTTAAATTTTTGAACTTAAGCAATGAATATGACGACGCCATCAATAACGTGGCATACTCTTTTGGAAACGCAATTTTGGGGAAAGTTTAATTAGCGAAATGAACATTACATATGCACTAGTAGATCTAATTGCATACGACAAAAATCTAACGTATCTCCATGTGAATATATACATCGATGTTGACCGGGAAGGTTTCAAGGACTAAGGTGAAAATTCGATCTATGTGTAGCCGAACAGAAGTGAGAAGTCGCGGCGAGACACTCCCCAAAAGGTTTATCGTCCCTCTCCTTGTGTTCCCGGTGAAAGATCTCAAGGGACGGGTTTCAGAAGCCCGTTCTACCGGACGATTGTAGACACAGTCACTAGGATAGAGAAGGCTATAAGTAACACAACATAAGGAACTAAGATTATCGTGAGACAAAAAGTGGGTAGCGTATTCTGGATCTGTTGTTATGTTCTCTTTTTTATAGGATAGAAACAAACTGAACACAAGCGCCACAAGATGGAAGAAACATGGTATATGTCAATTGTCATACATGCACACATAGACACACATATATATATGCAAACAGTTAATCTTGAATAAAAAAGTCCTAACTCGGTTCACGAAACAAAACACGATCCAGGTGATGGCATAACGATGGAGGAGGAACTCGTGTACTACTTATTTCTCACTCATTTATTAGTGGTAGAAGAATAGCGGATGAGGATCTCTTGCATGGTGAACCGTGCCGTTGAGTCCCTAACACATGGGTCCACATGGGTAGGTCCCACCTATCAGCGACCGAACGGTCAGAGTAAGACAGGGATAGGCACGTCCGACGATCCATATCCGTAGAAGAGATCGTGAGATCTAGTTTTGAGTGTGATGACGAAACGCTAATCGGGGTAACGGTGTAAAAATCATAATAAAGGTTTAGTAGACAAATCATTTTAAAATTTTAACTTAAGCAATGAATATGACGACGCCACCAATAAAGTGGAATACTCTTTTGGAAATGCAATTTTAGGGAGAGTTTAATTGGTGAAATGAACATTACATATGCACTAGTAGATCTAATTGCATATCGATAAATATCTAACATATCTGCATATGAATGTATACATCATTGTTGACCGGAAAGGTTCCGAGGACTAAGACGAATATTCGATATATGTGTAGCCGAACGGAAGTGAGAAGTCGCGCCGAGACACTCCCCAAAAGGTTTATCGTCCCTTTCCCTGTGCTCCTGGTGCAAGATCTCAAGGGACGTGTTTCAGAACCTTGTTCTACTGGACGACTGTTGACACGATCACTGGGATGAGAAAGGCTGTAAGTAACACAACAAAAGAACTAAGATTGCCGTCAGAAAAAGTGGGTAGCGTGCTCTAGATCCGTTTGTTATGTTTTCCTTTTTATAGGATGGAAACAGACTGAACACAAGCGTCACGAGATGGAAGAAACATGGTACGTGTCATTTGTCATGCACACACGGACACGTATATATATGCAAAAAATCAATCTTGCATAAAAAAGCATCCTAACTCGATTCACGAAACGAAACACGATCCAGATGATGGCATGACGATGGAGGAGAAACTGTGTACTACTTATTTCTCACTCATTTATTAGTGGTAGAATAGCGGACGAGGATCTTCTGGCGTAGTGAACCTTGCTGTTGAGTGCCTAACACATGGGTCCACATGGGTAGGTCCCACATATGAGCGACCAAACGGTCAGAGTATGGTAGGGATAAACACGTCAGACGATGACGATCCATATCCGTAGAAGAGCTTGTGAGATCTAGTTTTGAGTGTGATGGTGAAACGCTAATCGGAGTAACGGGGTAAAAGGAGCCATAATCAAACTAATCATAATAAAGTTTAGTAGATAAATCATTTTAAAATTTTAACTTAAACAATGAATATGACGACATCACCAATAAAGTGGCATACTCTTTTGGAAACGCAATTTTGGGGAGAGTTTAATTAGCGAAATGAATATTACATATACATTAGTAGATCTAATTGCATACGAAAAATATCTAACATAGCATCCTACCTCGATTCACGAAACAAAACACGATCCAGGTGATGTCATAACGATGGATGAGGAACTCGTGTACTACTTATTTCTCACTCATTTATTAGTGGTAGAATAGCGGACGAGGATGTCTGGCGTGGTGAACCCTGCCGTTGAGTCCCTAACATATGGGTCCACATGGGTAGGTCCCACCTATCAGCGACCGAACGGTCAGAGTAAGACAAGGATAGGCACGTCAGACGATCCATATCCGTAGAAGAGATTGTGAGATCTAGTTTTGAGTGTGATGACGAAACGCTAATCGGAGTAACGGTGTAAAATCATAATAAAGGTTTAGTAGATAAATCATTTTAAAATTTTAACTTGAGCAATGAATATGACGACGCCGCCAATAAAGTGGCATACTCTTTTGGAAATGCAATTTTGGGGAGAGTTTAATTAGCGAAATGAACATTACATATGCACTAGTAGATCTAATTGCATACGACAAATATCTAACATATCTGCATATGAATGTATACATCATTGTTGACCGGAAAGGTTCCGAGGACTAAGGCGAACATTTGATGTATGTGTAGCCGAATGGAAGTGAGCAGTCGCGCCGAGACACTCCCCAAAAGGTTTACCGTCCCTCTCCATGTGCTCCCGGTGCAAGATCTCAAGGGACGGGTTTCAGAAGCCCGTTCTACTGGACGACTGTTGACACAGTCACTGGGATGGGGAAGGCTACAAGTAACACAACAAAAGGAACTAAGATTGTCGTGAGACAAAAAAGTGGGTAGCGTGCTCTGGATCTGTTTGTTATGTTCTCTTTCTTATAGGATGGAAACAGACAGATCACAAACGTCACAAGATGGAAGAAACATGGTACGTGTCAATTGTCATACATGCACACACGAACACGTGTGTATACGTATGCAAAAAACTAATCTTGCATAAAAAAAGTCCTAACTCGATCCACGAAACGAAACACGATCCAGGTGATGGCATGGCGATGGAGGAGGAACTCATGTACTACTTATTTCTCACTCATTTATTAGTGGTAGGACAACGGATGAGGATCTCCTGGCGTGGTGAACCCTGCCGTTGAGTCCCTAACACATGGGTCCACATGGGTAGGTCCCACCTATCAGCGACCGAACGGTCAGAGTAGGACATGGATAGACACGTGAGACGATCCATATCCGTAGAAGAGCTGGCCTTTGTAAGCTATTTCAACTCTCTCCCAACTTATCCCACCTCCACTTTTTTCTGTACATAACATGCAACCAAACACAATGACTCTTGAAGATTTTTAGGATTTGTTAAATTAAATGGGCCAAGGCTCATAAAAATCCAACATATTTCTATAAAAAACATTTCCAAAAAGACAAAGAAGCATAATAAAAACCGCCATGACATGTTTTCTTCATATGTATGGTGCCTCTAGTTAGTTTTCTAATTTCGTTACCAAGTATAACATGTTTTAGTTTTTTAACGAATCACATGTATCTAGACGTGTTTTGGTGTATGGATTCCACATTTTGATTTCTTATGTAGTAATCCATATTTAGATATGCAAAAGCCGAGGGGGTACTGAAGGGTGATAAATTGTAATTTCATAAGTACTCACCAAATATTACAGGCGATGAAAACTAAAAGATCGCACTCGTTATGAGATGATGGCTCCCCTTAATTTGTAGAATCTTAATTAACAATTTATAGAAGATGACTGCATATATTTGGGTGATCAAAATAATTACTCCGGAGCATTAAAATGCGTAGGCTGTATGTGAACAATATCTCAAATCGCGTCGTGTTGTTTCTTTTTTGGTAGAAAATTGAATAGAAAAGACCAATTTTTTTTCCCCACCGAAGCATTAAAAGGCTACTTTTAGTTGTTGGGTACAGACTGGAGGCACGTCTTCATTCAAAAGCAAATCCGACCCCGGATTTCCTTCGCGTTAATGACGATGGAGCCATGTGGACCCCACCACTATCTCCCGTGTGTTCCCGTGTCCTATCACGCGGTGCTTATCACCTATCATAAGCAGATAAGCAGACCAGTAGAAGATCGATACGCCATGGTACTTATCAGTGGCAAGATGAGAATTTTTCCTATAAATAGGAGAGAGGTGGTTAGGCTTTCTTTGCCCTAGTTTCCAAAGCCATTCTCTCCTGCCGCAGCTCTCTGTTCAGAAGTTTCACCAACCACAAAAGCTCCGTAAGTGTAGCATGCTAACCCTTGTCTCTCAAAAATGGATTCGTATACGTAGTTTGTTGGTTGTGTACTGTATTTGATTGACTTTGGATAAGAAAGGTATCGGGAGTTCGGTGTGCCGAGATCTAAGATCTGGAAAAAAAAAACGTCGGTGACTGGCCCAATTCTATGCTTTGGGTCTAGATCTCACCACGGAATCGTTTCTGTCTCCAGTTTCTATGTGAAAACGTAGCGAAAATCAGACATGTTTCTTGTTCTGACGAAAACTGGCCATGCTGGAAACAGATCTAGGGTTTGACGTACAGTTTCGTATACAGAAAACGTATCGGTTAAGTGTCATCATAGAGATAATGCTGTTTATACCGACTAATTATCTTGCACGTGTCTATATTATGCCTGGAAAGCTAAGTCTACGACACGCTATTTGTTTTTTTTTCCTGTCTGTCCATTATCGTTTCCTGAGGTATAAATAGAAAATTCCTGCTCCCCCCCCTGGCTCCTTTTGTTGACTTACGATACTGCCCCTTGCTCAGTCTCATCCTCCCGGCTCTCTCGGTCCTCTCGCGATAGAGCCCGGCCGCCCCCAAATCGGGAAGCCGCCGAGCCCCTGATCTCCGCCGGCGGCGCCCAACCGAACCACGCCGACTCCACCCCGCTCGCCTCCACTCCTCCGGCGCGGGGCGGAGCGGAGGAGATCCGGCCGGCCCGATTCCTTCCGCAGGTAAAGCCCTAACTTTGCTTTGGATCGATCTCATTTTTTGATCTATATTTTTTCGCCTGGTATCCCGCCGCGACTTTGAGCAGTCGAAAAATAAACCTGAATCCGAATCTATCGTTATTCTTCAGGTGGGGGTCCTGTGCCCCCGTAGGGTAGGTTCAGAGCCGCCAAGTCGCATCTGCCGCCTCCGGGTGGGTGCGTCGGGGAAGGAGGATGTCTTCTCTAAGCCGGGAGCTGGTCTTCCTCATCCTGCAGTTCCTCGATGAGGAGAAGTTCAAGGAGACTGTCCACAAGTGAGTGATTCATCCAATCCAACATGAAAAAACGACAAAATTAGATGTTTTTTGTCTGTCCGTCTGTGTAGTGGTGCTCATTCCTTGTGTGTCTGTGTAGGCTTGAACAGGAGTCTGGATTCTACTTCAACATGAAGTACTTCGAGGACGAGGTGATCAACGGGAATTGGGATGAAGTGGAGCGCTACCTCGGGGGCTTCACCAAAGTCGATGACAACCGCTACTCCATGAAGATATTCTTCGAGATCCGCAAGCAGAAGTACCTTGAGGCCCTCGATAAGTAAGTGCTCTTAGGGGAGAGGTCTTTTCTGTAGTATATATTTAAATGCTGGACAGCCTTGATGATTATGGGGCTTCTTTGCTGCCAGGCATGATCGGTCCAAGGCGGTTGAAATATTGGTCAAGGACTTGAAGGTATTTGCATCCTTCAATGAGGAGCTCTTTAAGGAGATCACACAGCTATTGACTCTGGAGAACTTCAGGTCAAATTCTTTCTACACTAGTTTTTTGTTTTGTTTTTGCCATTGTTATTGTCGCTTTAACTGTTGTTCAATTGCTTAATGAATGGTTTCTGCTTTTATATTAACAGGGAGAATGAGCAGCTCTCCAAGTATGGTGATACAAAATCTGCAAGAGCAATAATGCTTGTGGAGCTCAAGAAGCTGATTGAAGCTAACCCCTTATTCCGTGACAAGCTTCAGTTTCCTAATCTCAAGAGTTCTAGATTGCGGACACTTATCAACCAAAGGTAGCACACTGAGAAAAATAATCTTGGAGCCCTAACTCTGTTATCTGGACATCTTATTGATTCTTTTATGCTGTATATTTGTTTGTGCACAAGTCCTAATTCTAGTTAGTTGCAAATTTATTAGTTGAACATTTCAAAATCTTGGTTGGGGAATTTGACCTAGCTTTATTTTTCATTGCAAAATGAAGGACTGCCGCCCATTCAGTTTTTTTTTTGTAGTAAATAAAGAACTTATTACCATTGTTCGTAAACCTGGGGACTCCATGTCTTGGAATTGAGGCATGTACTGATGTCACAAATCTTTGCAGAGTCAGTGCTTTTTGATTCTGGGGACTCCATTTCATTAATTAGCGTAAATAAGATTTGAGTGAGCATGGAGAGTCAGTGCTAGTTGATTCTGGGTTCAATTTCACATTCGCACACTGAATCTTTTGATTTGCGATATGTTTTTTGGATGTAGAGGGAAGTCTGTTTATGTGTATGCTTTGCTATGTATAAAAAAACATCACTCCTGGCCATGCTCTCCACCCTATATGGTGGCACCCTAAACTGTGCCCTTGACTCTCCTGAGTTATTGTATGGCTCTATCTTAATCACTCTACCCCACTGTCGCGCTCGGATAAGAATTGATTTTTATTCGACTTGATTTTCTTCTTGTGAAACTTTGGTTATTTCTGGTATTTTTTTAAGGAGGTGGAGACCCCACCTATCAAATATTCATAGTGGTAATATTTTTTTTGTTATATATGGCAGCTTAAACTGGCAGCATCAACTTTGCAAAAATCCTAGGCCTAATCCTGACATCAAGACCCTTTTTGTTGATCATTCTTGTGGTCAACCAAATGGTGCACGTGCTCCATCACCAGCAAACAATCCACTACTCGGATCTATACCTAAACCTGGCGGTTTCCCTCCAATTGGCGCCCACGGAGTAAGCTCATTGACCATATATGTATACTTTATATGCGGAACTGTACAATTGCTTATAATCTGATTTATATGTCTGTTTCAGCCTTTTCAACCTGCACCAACACCTGTCGCACCTCTGGCTGGTTGGATGTCAAACCCTCCGGCAGTAACACATCCTGCTGTTTCTGGAGGTGCTATTGGATTTGGTACTCCTACGAATCCTGGTACTTATGTTTATTAATGTTGCAGCGAAATCTTGGATGTTGTGAATACGTGCTATTTCATATGGTCGACTAATACTATTCTGCGTGTACGCCTTATAGCTGCTATGTTGAAGCATCCTCGGACACCCTCAACCGCCAATCCTTCTATGGATTATCCATCTGGAGATTCTGATCATGTCTCTAAGAGACCTAGGCCAGTTGGGTTGTCTGAGGAGGTATTAGCGATTTCTCTTCTCAAAAACCTGTCACCACTATTGAATTCTTGCAGTCTGTACTTGATACTTCATGTTATGCCTAATCAGACGTCAGTGTAGTACTTGATTCAAATCACGATGGCATTTTTCACAGGTGAATCTTCCGGTGAATATGATGCCAGTGACTTATCCGCAAAGCCACAGTTACCCACAAGATGATTTCCATAAAGCTGTTGCACGGACATTGAGTCAAGGATCAGCTCCAATGAGCATGGATTTCCATCCAGTTCAACAAACCCTTCTACTTGGTAAGTTCTTTAATGTCTCTTCTCACGATAAATCTGGGCTTGTCACTCTCATAGGATAGCATCTCACTTGTGCAATTTTTACTCTTATCTTTTTTTAGTTGGTACCAATGTTGGTGACATTGGATTGTGGGATGTTGGCACCAAGGAAAGACTTGTTGTAAGAAATTTCAAGGTTTGGGAGCTTGCAAAATGTTCTATGGCCCTCCAGGTTTGTCCATTGCAATATGTAGTTCGGTACAAGTTGGTGTTTATTCTACCCATATTGAATCTAAGTATGCGTTTAATGTTAATTGTACAAACAGGCAGGGCTGGTTAAGGATCCTACTGTGTCAGTTAATCGCATAATATGGAGTACTGATGGAACCTTGTTTGGTAAGATGCCGAAAGTAGTATTTTTCTGTTCTTTCGCTTTGGCACTGCTCTAATATTATTTCTGTTCAAAAGGTGTCGCTTATTCAAGGCATATAGTACAGATTTATTCTTATCATGGTGGCGATGATATTCGGCAGCACTTGGAGGTATGACCACATAGCTTAGCAATTACTGTCTGCTTATGGTTCATTGTCTTATACATAGTGTACTATCTTGTTTCCTGAATTAATTATCTTTTGTTTCTTGGTTAGATTGATGCACATGTTGGTGGTGTAAATGACATTGCATTCGCCCATCCAAATAAGCAGCTGTGTATAATTACCTGTGGAGATGATAAGACTATAAAGGTGAGCTCATGGTATTAGTTTTGGGAGACTATGATCTTTGTTTAATTGAGAAATATGAACTCTACAATAATTGCATACTAGGTGTGGGAAGCCACTAGTGGAACGAAACAGTTTACCTTCGAAGGTCATGAAGCTCCTGTTTATTCAGTTTGTCCACATTATAAGGAAAATATTCAGGTACTCATCCACCTATTATGCCAGTCACTTGTACAATATTATATCTTTTTTTCTATGATAAGAAACTAATGTTTTTAACCCCATGTTACTTTGCCTATTATGCAGTTCATCTTTTCAACCGCTTTAGATGGAAAGATAAAGGCATGGCTATATGATAATCTGGGGTCAAGAGTTGACTATGATGCTCCCGGTCATTGGTGCACTACAATGGCATATAGTGCGGATGGTTCAAGGTTAATATTAAGTTTGTTAACATTTTTAGTTAGGAAATTACAGATGTTTATACTCTGTTTCATATTTTTCCTTCCTCTGTGTAGACTGTTTTCTTGTGGAACCAGCAAGGATGGTGAATCACACTTGGTGGAATGGAATGAGAGTGAAGGTGCTGTGAAGAGAACATATCAGGGATTTCGTAAGCGATCTATGGGTGTTGTACAATTTGATACGACACGTAATAGGTTTTTGGCTGCTGGAGATGAATTTGTGATAAAGATTTGGGACATGGACAACACTAGTCTTCTGACTACCATTGAAGCTGATGGCGGCCTACCGGTGAGTTTGTTTTCCTTTCTGTGCTTATGTTGGTGAATGGCTGGATACAAATCAAATAAAAATTCCTTGCTGTAACCTGATGGCTGGTCCTATATTATTAGGCAAGTCCACGTATCCGCTTTAACAAGGAGGGTACTCTGTTGGCTGTTTCTACCGTTGATAATGGTATAAAGGTGTTAGCGAATGCTGAAGGTGTTCGTATGTTGCGCTCACTGGAAAATCGCTCTTTTGATGCTTCTCGTAGTGCATCTGAGACTGTAACAAAGGTAGTTTCTTGTAACCAATAAACTTATCTCCCTTTCCTTTTGTCTGCGTGCATGGTCAAATCATTCTTTATTGGTGCAGCCTCTAATAAACCCGCTGACTGCTGCTGCCGTGGCAGCTGCCACTGCTGCAGCTGGAACCAGCTCAGGAACTGCTGCTCCGTCAGCTATAACTGCAATGGTTTGCTCAGATTCCTTTTCTATTGATCTGTTCTATAATAAAACCTATTAATCTTTACTAACTTGGTCATACTCTGGAACTTCTTTTTGTAGAATGGAGACAGCAGAAGCTTGGTCGATGTAAAACCTAGAATCACAGATGAGTCGATGGACAAGTCGAAGGTCTGGAAGCTTATGGAGATAGCTGACACAACTCAGTGCAGATCACTAAAACTGAGTGATAATCATCGGACAACTAAGGTGATATTTCTTCCCTTGCTTTTTACCTCCATTATTTTTGAATATGCATAAGAAGTGTGCCTTATAAAAGTGGACGGAGGGAGTAGCAATCTTGTGGCTTCACCTTTATAACACAACGTTTACTTGTCTGCTGTTGCAGATCTCAAGACTGATTTACACAAATTCTGGTGTTGCTATCTTGGCTTTAGCTTCAAATGCCGTCCATCTACTATGGAAATGGCCGCGTAATGAACGGCATTCAACTGGAAAGGTGAAATTCTGATTGTTTATGCTTATTGCTCAGTTTGCTTACTAGATCTGCACATCAGAGGTGAACAGTTCGTACTCATGGTTGTTGCTAATTGGTCCGGTTTGTTATTTATTCTTGTAGGCTACTGCCAGTATTTCTCCTCAGTTGTGGCAACCACCAAGCGGCATCCTCATGACTAATGATATAATTGACAATAATCCTGAAGAGGCAGTTCACTGCTTTGCTTTGTCAAAGAATGATTCATATGTCATGTCAGCTTCTGGAGGGAAAATTTCTTTGTTCAACATGATGACATTCAAGGTTAGTAAATCATAACGATGATGTGTAATACCAATTTTGATGCAGAAGATGCCCCTGACGTTTATGCTGCCTGCAGACTATGACAACATTCATGCCTCCGCCACCAGCAGCAACTTTTCTTGCGTTCCATCCTCAAGACAACAACATAATTGCAATTGGAATGGATGACTCAACCATCCAAATCTACAACGTCCGAATTGATGAGGTACCACCTGCCAACATGATTAATATGGTTCTTTTCTACAATGAAGAAGCTAAGATGTTATTGGTTATTTATACAGGTCAAAAGCAAACTTAGAGGGCATTCTAAGAAAATTACCGGTCTCGCCTTTTCAAATGTGTTAAATGTGTTGGTGTCCTCTGGAGCCGATGCCCAGGTTACCTACTGAGCTGTCTAGTCAGATCATGTCTATGAAGTGATTTCTTTTCCATCTTTTACTGTTTCTGACCGTCCCTCTTATAGATATGTGTATGGAACACTGATGGGTGGGAGAGACAAAGAAGCAGATTTTTGCAGATTCCATCAGGTCGCCCAACATCTAACATCTTAGACACGCGAGTTCAGTTCCACCAAGATCAACTTCATTGTCTTGTTGTCCATGAGACCCAGATTGCCATATATGACGCTTCAAAGCTAGAACCTGTAAAGCAGGTAGAATTTCATTGTTATCCTTCATGCCCAGACTTTCTTGCTATAAAGGTTGTATTGTGACTCATCTTAACTTTGCTTTCAGTGGCCTGTTCGAGAAAATTCTGCTCCAATAACACATGCAACATTCTCATGTGATAGCCAACTGATTTATGCAAGCTTCCTGGATGCCACTGTCTGCATCTTTAGCGCATCAAGTTTGAGGCTCCAATGCCGAATTCTTCCAGCTTCTTATCTCCCTCCAAATATCAGGTATTTTGTAAGACTCAACTGAACACAATTAAACTCTGCTGGGGAGAATGGATACACTGTCTCAACTACTGGGTTTAAATTTGACTCTTGCTTCTTCAAAGATCTTGCTTGGCCTCATTTCAGGGGGTTTGTGTTCAAATTTTCGGTAATTTTTTTCAGGCAGTTGGTTAGTTCAGTGGGTGATTGAATTGTTGGTATCGATTCTCAAGAAATTACAGTTCAGTGCAGTAACATAATCTTTTTCTAAGAAAAAGTTATAGAACAATGGTAATTCGAAGTATTACCTAGGCTAGCAAGTGCATGTATGTGATAGACGACTAAGACTTTGTTGGGAGGTTGTCATTTTTTTTGCTGCCTCGAGCAACAAAGATGTTCAACTCCTGATGAACTCCATGAGGGAGCTGTATAACTGTATTGTATTGCTAGTTTGCTACCATATTATTTTTTTTTGGATGTGGAGCACTACATGTCAATCACGATTAAACTGAATTGGGGATACTGTTTTAGGAGGAGGTGAACTAGAATATATGGGAATGAAAAAAAAAAATCTAAATATCAGTGAGCTGTTGTTGTGGCTCTCAGCAGTGAAACCACAAACTGATTTGCAAAGGGCCGTGAATTATTTCAACAAGTATTGATTTGTATCTGTTTACTGTGTTAACTTAAGTTCTAAGAAAACTATTCTATGAGATCTTTTTTAACCACTGACATGTTTTTCTTCTGCAAACTATCCTTACAATAGGCAAGTCATATATTTGCCACTGAAAAACTGGTATCACTGAATTTTGAGTATAACTAACGTTGATATGTTGTTGCTTTTCTAGTTCAAATGTTCATCCTGTTGTGGTTGCGGCACATCCTTCGGAAGCGAATCAGTTTGCTCTAGGCCTTACCGATGGCACTGTTTACGTCATGGAACCATTGGAATCTGACCGAAAGTGGGGAAATCCTCCACCAGTGGAGAATGGATCAACGAGCAACCTGTCCACACCTCCTAATGGAGCTTCGAGTTCTGATCAACCAGAAAGATAATAGCGTGAAGTTTGAAGTGTTTTATCACTTCTACTCTTCGTGGTGGTACGAGTCACTAACCAAGGTACCCTTCTCAAAACTCAGAATTCGATGTGTGAGCTCAGTTACATAGGAAATTCTTAGTTGTTGTGAGGAAATTCACTCGGTTTGTAATCGCCCCTTGTTCTGCTGCAGATGGGCTTCACTTCTACAACTTGCGTTCAAGCAGAGCTGGTTCCAAGGGTGATGTCGAGGAGCAAAATAAAGAACCAAGGCTTACCGGCATCTCAAGTCTTTTGCTTATATTATATGTTTGTGTTACCATTATTAAGTGGAGGGAGGAATTTGACTAGTCCTAGTGTTTCCATTTTCTTGTGTTTGTCGGTGTTCCGTGCTATGAGGAAAGGTTTTACCAAGTAGATAAAGGTGTAGTAGCAGTTTGGCTGTACCTAATCAGTACCCACCCTTATTTCGTTTCCGACTAGCGAGTAAAACACATCTCAGATGTGAACAACCCCATTGTTTCATTCGTTATATATCGGATGTGTGTTCAAATCTGGCGGCTCTCACTTTGTTTCGCTGCCAATTACTTCGTACATCGACTCATCTGTTTACACGATGGAAGGTAATATGCATGATTTCGTACCACGTTGTCGGTGAAACTGAGCGTCTATCTGATGCATCTGGAGCAGTGGTGTGTAAAGCAGGGACGAGACATCAAGCCACCACCGGACTGCTTGCCTAAGTGTGGATGGCTTTAAGTGGCGGGAGGAACTGTTGTTCTTTTTCGAAGGAGACCTGTTATAATTTTTGGTGCGGATGCTTTCAACGGCACCGAAAGTTTCAAACATGAGAGTAAAGTAAAGTCATCTCCAGCGGGGCTGCTCATTTGCCCCGGACCGGTCCGTTTTGAGCAGCCTGGGCCGAAACCAGCCTCCTGCGGCGCTGCTCATACGGACCGCGGTCCGTTTTTTTTTGTCCCCGGATGCTCAAATCCATACCAAGTTTGGTCCAGATTTAAGCAGCCTCGCGGACAGCAAAGTGTCCCGTGGACACACTCCCCTGGCCCGCGCAGAACGCCCCCTCCTCCCACCTCGCGCCGCCCCCGACCCACCTCGCCGCCGCTAGCTCGCCGATTGGCGACCACCAGCGCCGTTCGACCCCACCCGGCGACGGCCACCTCCCCCCACCTCTCACCCACGCCGCCACGCCGCCACCGGTCCCGCAGGAGTTTCGCCGGCCTGCCTACCGCCCGGTCCACCTCCCCCACCTCCACGGACGCACACAAGGTGTTCGGCCGTGTGCCTGCCCCGACCTCGGCACCAAAAATGGCGGACAACGGCGACGAGTTCTTCTTAAACAACGTGATCATGTACTCGTCCTCGTCGGACTCCGATTCCGAGGACGAGAGCGACATCCTCGTTGCCACTCTCGTGGTCAATGACCACATCGCTAGGATGCGGCCGGTGTTAAGAGGGTCCGTTCCCGGCAAGGCGCCGGGCTTGGAAAGGGGCAGAGCAGCCGGCCATACCCAGCTATGGAATGACTACTTCCACCCAACCAATCCGGTGTACATGGCCAAGCTATTCTGGCGCCGTTTTCGGATGAAAAAAGACTTGTTCAACCGCATTCGACTTGGTGTGCTCGACTATGATGATTGGTTCAAGTGCAAGCCCGATGCCACCGGTAAGCTTGGCTTCTCTTCTTATCAAAAATGCACCCCGGCAATTCGGATGCTTGCATATGGAGTAGCTGGTGATCTGGTTGATGAATACTTGCGTATGAGTAAATCCATGTGCCTGCAATCTATGTACAAGTTTTGTGAAGCTGTGGTTCAGGTCTTTGGCCCGGAGTACTTGAGGGAACCGACTGTTGCCGACACTCAGCGGCTGTTGTCGATCAACGAGAGCAGAGGGTGGCCTGGGATGCTTGGAAGCATCGATTGTATGCACTGGGAGTGGAAGAACTGCCCATTTGGTTGGCAGGGGCAGTACAAGGGACATGTTGGTGACCGCACGGTTATTCTCGAGGCAGTTGCTTCGCATGATCTGTGGATTTGGCACTCGTTTTTCGACATGGCAGGTTCACACAATGATATCAACGTGCTCCAGCGCTCTCGGGTGTTTGGCAGACTTGCCGTAGGCAACTCCCCCGAGGTGAGCTATGATATCAATGGCCACCACTACACAAAGGGATACTACCTGGCAGATGGTATCTATCCCCAGTGGGCTACCTTTGTGAAGACCATCTCCAATCCTCAAGATGAGATGAGGAAACGATTTGCCCAAGAGCAGAAGGGTGCCCGAAAGGATGTGGAGCGTGCTTTTGGTGCGCTTCAATCTCGATGGGCTATTGTTCGCCACCCTGCTAGAACATGGAGCCCGGAGATTATGTGGTCGGTGATGGCTGTTTGTGTGATCATGCACAACATGATCATAGAGGATGAGCGCGATGACAGCGTCTACGACGAGAACTGGCTGTTTCACGGTGAGAACGTGGAGCCCCAGCCAGGAGTGGCAACATTTGAGGATTTCATTGACTTCCAGTACGAGTTGCGTGATCAGGACACCCACCGCACACTTCGGGATGATTTGGTGCAACACATCTGGAACTTCGTAGGAAACCAATAGATTTTTTTATAATTTTTATTAAAACTTATTTGTCTTCTTATTGAACGGTCAAATTTGTAATAAATAACTCGTATTTTATTTAGTATTGTGTTTGTTTTTAGGCTCAAAGTATCATTGGGAAAAAAACTAAGAGAAAAATAGGTCCCAGGGCCACTAAATGAGCAGCCCCGCTGGGTGCAGGGTCCAAATCCGCGCGGACACTAGCCCGGACGGCTGCTCAAACAGACAACATCCGGACCAGTTTGGTCCGCAAATGAGCAGCCCCGTAGGAGATGTCCTAAGTGTGGATGGCTTTAAGTGGCGGGAGGAACTGTTGTTCTTTTTGAAGGAGACCTGTTATAATTTTTGGTGCGGATGCTTTCAACGGCACCGAAAGTTTCAAACATGAGAGTATAGTGACTAACCCTTTTGGAATTTTTGGTCGCCATCAGCAGGAATTAACATCTCCTTCCAAAAGTAGCAAGGTTGAGAGAGCGTATAGGGTAAGTTAATTGTGCACGTATGACGTAGCAGGCACCACTTGGCACGGCCAGCAGGCACCCAATGAGACCCAAATGGACGCGCTGGTAGCATCTGCAGAGGCAGCAACGCAGCATGGCTAGCTCCTGACCAAGGTTTCATCAGCAGGAAGGCGTACTGGAGGGGGGACAGGGGACGCAGCACCTCCTGCAAAACTTGCATCAACACCAAGAGCTCCGCCGTAGCGGTGAAAGAGAGGCCATCCCCCGCACAGCTAGCGACTGGCCTTGCAGGCAGGATTGCAGACGCAGGGCGCGTAGCACGGAAGCAGGCAAAGAGGAAGCGGACACGAGGACGACGCCGACTAGCTAGCCTAGATCAGGAGGCCTATGCCTAGGCGGGGCAAAGCGCGCGAGCGGGCAAGCAGACAAAATACAACAGCGAGGCGCATGAGGGACCGGAGCGTCACGGCGTTCCGCTTCGACCCATGCCAGGCCTGCTCCAAAAGATGCAATACCCTGCGTACATCCCAAGGAGATATGGTCGGTCGTGTACTATGTTGTCCGTGCCACTGTTTCCATCACACCAGGTACCAGCCTCAGGGTAGGTGGTCATGCCACCCCCCCCGGACCCCACCTCCTACATTGGTGTAGATCACGGGCGGTAGTTCTGTTTTACAGTCGATAGAATGTGCTAGCATGTACCTCTAGGCATGGCGTGCTTAAAGTTCCACCACTTTGGGATTTTTGATGAAGTGGAGAAAAGAATAGAAAAAAGAGAGAGTGAAAACCTCAGCCTCTTCAAATGATCGTTTCATCATGAGAATTTGGTCATCTTTAAAGACTTGGTTTGATCGCAATGAACTCTCCCCGGGAGATTGGCAAGGTTATTGCACCGTTAAGGGAGCGGTGGGCGGCCGGGTGTAACGCTTAAACTTTTTAAGTAATAAACCCCTTTATCAAGAAAAAAAGGGAGCGGTGGGTTGAGGTAAATCATAAGAAGAGCCTTGGCTTCATTAGAAACAATCTGTTCAGGAGACAGTCACCGTCTTCCGAAATAATCCAGTCACCGCCAACATGCTCGGCGAGAAGATCAAAGAAGAGGCGAATATATGATGCCTTGCCGCTGCTAAGGCTTTGGGAGGTACCATGCGGTGAGAGTACACATTTGGTTCATTTTTGCCTTGACCCTAGGCTTATAACACTCTAACAACACCTCTCATATTAAATGAAACTGGCAAGTTTTCCGCCTTGTTTTAAAAAAAACATGAGCCTCCTGTGTCCTCTCAGTTGACATGGGAAGAGCCCGGCGCACCTTGGTCTGAGTTTGTGGTTCCGCCGTTATGTAGCGCTAGTCCAGAACTTCTTGCGGCGTGCCTCGAGAGTGGCGAGCTTGTGGTAGCGGCATAGGACACGCTTCCATCTAGACCCGGTGTGCGTCGTTGCCACGAAGTTTGATGGCTTACGAGAGCACCATGGCGCGATGATCGGCGGTGGCGCTGATCTGGGGGGAGAAGACGGGTTGAATCGTTGGGATCATAGAAAGGGCGAGGACCGCTTCTAACCCCCCGTCGCCCGCGTCTGGCGACACGGGGAACCCTAGCCGCTGGCCGCCTAGGGCCTCCACCCCCATCAACCGCACCGCCGTCGCTGGAGGGAGCACCGGCAAAGACGCGCGCTTCCAGGGAAGGTGGCGGCGGGGCTCCTTTTTTTTTTTTTCTCCGCCTTCCTCTCGATCTCCACAGCCGGGGGCGTGGCGTGTGCTGGTGGACGCGCCGCGCTGGCGGTGAGATGAGCTGGCGACACGGCGTGTGGGAGGCGCGGCGGTGTGGCGGCGCTGCTGGTGCTGCGCTGTGCGGGGCGTCCGTGCGTGTGTTGCGGGATTGCCCGGGCCCGATCTGGGCCGGGGACAGGCCGTGCAGGCCGCGGCCGGCGTTCCTCCGCGGGGTGTTGTGCGCATCGCTGATCGTCCGACACGGCAGTGGCTCCCGTTACCTTGGCCGTGGCAGGTAGTGGTCGTCCTGCACGACGTCTTTGAGTTGTTCGACGGTGTTGGGGGAGGTTTCGGTGCAGAAGTAGGCACGGACTCGATGGCGGTGCGAGGATCTCTCCGGAGTGCTGCGATATGGGTACGACGGCAAGCTTGCGGCGTGCTGGTGGCCGGCGCACCTCGCCCGTGCGCAAGCTCGATCTGGGCCAGGCGGGCCCTGATTTGGGCTTCGTGGGCGGGTTCCTTCCAGTGCTGGTGCTGGGGCCGCCCAGGCGTGAGGTTGCTTCCCGGTGGGTCGGAGTCCCGAGGCTAGGGTTAGCGGAAACGGTGGAGCCCCTGCTGTAGTGCGGCTACAGAGCTTTATAGGCCCCTTGGGGCTCGGCCGGGCCAGGAGGGCCTGGTCTGCTCTATGGATGCATCCGGTCGGCTACCGCCGGAAGGCGGTGGAGGTAGATCCCTCCCGCGTGCTACCGCATCGTTGATCCTCGGTTGGACTTCTCTTCTCGGCTCTTTCAACCCCGCTTCTTGGGCCACGGTGAGACGACGGAGAGGACTGCAAGATCGTGGTGGCGTGCTAGGGGCGGCAAGATTGGTGGTGGTGGTGGTGGTGGGGTGGGGGGGGGGGTTGACGGAGTGGGGGAGTGTGGTGGTTTGGAGGTCGGGAGAAATCCCTGTCGTTGAGACACTGACGCGATGACACCTCCGGGTGTCGCCATCCTTCTTGAAGGGCGTCGAAGTACCTCCTTCTCGCCCCCAGCGTACCAGGGGAAACCCTAGGACACTCTCCGGGAAACCATTAGAGATGTCCGGGCAGTAGCGGCGTCGGCGCCGTCCCCTTCTTGGAGGTGCTTCTTGGTATGAGACGCTTCCGTGGGCTGGGAGCGTGGTGGAAATTCTTCGGTGGGCGCAGCGATTGCGAGTCCCCTCCGTCTTTCGTCGTGCCTCGTTGCCGACATTGTTTTTCTTTTCTTTGTTATTCTCTTCTTTTGTTTGGGCATGTTGGTTGCTGCTGCCCCAACAAGTGTGGTGTTGCGTTTCTATGTGTTGCTTGTATGTTGGTCGTTGCTTTATTTATAAAGCGGAGCGAAAGGCTATTTCGGCAAATCGTCGCGATCCATCTACATGTACCTACTAGGACAAAATGGAAACCAGAATAATAGATCAGAGATTAAGTAACTAATAATGTTACGTGTTTGGTGCCCTTATATGTATTTATTTAGCACATATGTCCGGTCCTGATATCTCCAAGTATGCTGAAACTAAAATTCAAAACTCCCAAGCTAAAAAGTAGCTTGTGACAACTCGGCTCGACACGGCTTAAATAGATGACTAACGAGTCGGAGCGAGTTTTAATTTGGGCTCCTTAACCGATAGATTTTCGTGGGCCGAGTTAACGAGTTGCTTTTAACTCGTAAATCTTGTTATCAAGAGACACACTCTGATATTTTTGTTAATTGTTGTCATATATGAAGTGGAAAGTGTGTCTCTTTGGTGTAAATTGTTCACTATTGTGGTTTGTGGAGAAAAACATATGTCACTACATATGTTTTTGTAGATTGTTTCATATAAATATACTCTGATATCAGTAAGTTTTCATGAGTTAAACAAGCTGAATCGTATGTTATACGAGTCGAGCCAAGTTTGGATCCAAGCTCATTGTATTAACCGGCCGAGCCGATCTAACTCGTTATCTTAACAAGCTATAGCGAGTCGAGCCGAACTGGCTCATCTTTGGATGAAATCCTTATCCCTAGAGGCTCCAGACAAGAGACAAGTTGAGGCCTCTATTTGTTATTAAATATGGGTAATATTTTAATTCCAAGAATTAACATGAGGCATAATTTTACATATATTAAATGATGATGGCAACAACTCTAGAAATAAACTAAACCGCGAACAAGTGTGCATAGCAACATATCTTGACAGGGCATAACAACATACCTAGATCGATCGGAAATTCCTCGATGTCAACCTATAAAGATGAGTATTTTCCCTTTTTAGGTCTATGATCAACTGCACTTGGAATTAGGAAATAAAACTTGGATTCTTACTTAGCGGACTTATTAGTTCCCTTTAATCCTACCATCATCCATCATTAAAATAATATTATGGGCATAGATTCCCTTTCAAACTACCCTTTTTGGTTATTGGTGATATTAAGGTTAATGCTCGCAACAAATATGCAAATATAATGAACAAGCTCAACATTTATGATTTGAAAGCCCTACCCCCCTAAATGTGTGCACAAAAATGAACTTGCGTTGAAACAAGGTACATATATTAGAGGTTAACCAATGAGTAAAAACTCCCCATATATGTCACTGCATACAAGATATAATGGCATGAATATGTCACTGCATACAAGATATAATGGCATGAATAGGAGATAACCAATATTGCACACCATTAGTAAATAGTTCTCACATCCATACATAACATTAAAAGGTTTGAATAGCATGATATCCAAATAAAACATATTCTCGAACGAGAGAAAATCACCTAAACAAGTTTCACATACCCATGAAAATGGAAGAAAGAGCAAGGCATGCAACTTTTACCCTTAAAACCCCGCACACAACCTATCATACTACTTACCCCCTTGGAAACAAGTACCAAAAAGGGAAAGGAGATAAGCGACCAAACCAAACATTACTCGGACACGCCATCATATTCTTCTTCATCACTATGTGGCGCAAAGCCTTGATAGGAAAATTCATAACCATTAAAACCATGAAGAGAATAAATTTCCTCATATTTAGTCACTTCAATATTGCTTTCATGAAGTTGTCCCTTAGCTTTTGACTTTGCCTTGGTCTCATTATATATTGAGGACTAATGGGGGATTCCCTCGCCATAGTATCATGACTCTTGAGCGAGGCACCCTTCACTGGATAAAGGGGAGAGAGAGCATAATAGTGCATTGACTCACACCTCCCCATGTTGGAGTGGATATGGTACATATTTACACCAATTGGGATATGGTGAATGTGAAAAAAATCTTCAAAGGTGACGGAGAGGCAGGTACCACTTTTATCCACGAAAGGGTTCTTGCGGCATTAGTAAAAGATTCACAAGTGGCATATAAATTGCATAATAATCTCCTCACTCCAATCATGACAAAGAAACTCATAAAGACCCATATTGGTGATGTATGACATGGTGATAGAGATCATTGAACGGTGTTAATAAGGTATGCCATGTTAAGATACCGTCTTGGAACAAGTGTGTGCTTTTGATGGAGAATGACACTCTCATAGAACCTTGGTGCACATAGGAATATAACCTCTTATATAGTACATGTTCACCATCATAAATTTTTACATCAGATATCTCCTCAAAATAGCGTTTCTTGGCGACCTTGGACCAATTGTAACAAATATAGCCCCTAGCATGAATTGGCTTCTTATTCACAAGAACAATGTCCTCCACAGACATATGCCTTCTCACAGTACCAACAAGAGTGTGTGAGGCACTTTTATTGACTTGCTTCCCTTTAGCACCACCTCTAGAAGAACGAGTTCCCCTAGTGAGCATCCCCACAACAATCTCTTCTTCATCCATACCGAAGTCAAACATCAAATTCATCCACAAGACATGTATCTTCTAACGGCTGCGAACACATGCTCCCCTTGTGTTTTGGCAGAGTTTGCTTGCCCGTAGGACTTTGGTCTTAAGACAATGCTAACACCCCATCGGCCATATATGATTAGCATGATAAGTCTAAATCGGCCATATATCGACCACTGATAAGCCATTCTGTTTGGCTGAACTCAAGGCATCATCCATCTTAGTAAGGAACCACTTCAAGAATCTCTACATGTGAAGATTTAGGGTATGTTTTGGTTGGTGCTCATACTTGCCAAAAAAAAAAATACCGTTCAAACTTTGTAGTTTGTTTGCAAATTTTTATCGGCAACGGGTTTCCATTCATTTCTCGCACATATTCTAGCCAAATAGTTGACCATGCGAGGGCCCATTTGATTCACAGACTTCTACAATAAGGCATAATTGGAAAAGTATTGTATTTTTGTGTCATGTCTATATCAATCCGACGTTGTTTTGATAAGTTTGATTGCATCACATGAAAAACAAAGAATTATATTTAAGAGGTTTGAGTGAAACCTATTTTTTTGTGAAATGTAGTACAAACAATCATTCAATCCTACGAATCAAGTAATTGACATGTGTATATTTGAAGGCAGCTGCAATGCGAGAAAAACCACACTTCAAGTCCTACATGACACGGTTCAAAGTACACCTTATACATTATAAAGAAAAATAAGGTCATCCATAAGTTTAAGGTGCACCTCAAACTTGTGGTCTACCATAAGCAATAGAAAAATAATGTCCTCTCTCCTCTATCTCTTATATGTAGTAGTATGATAAGACATGTAAGTCTCAACTTACGGCTTAAGTTCACCTTATACATTATGGAAAAATTCCATAAGATAAGTGGGACCCATATTATGGCAAAAACCCACCTTATACATAGCGACAAGGATTCTAATCCTACAAATTCCATATATAAAATATTTGAATCAAAGAGCCCCTTAGGGTGGATAATTCCTTGTCTAAAAATTGGCAAGCCTACTCTTGCCAACATTTGGTAGGACTAGTTTTCACCAATCAAACACACTGATACTTCGAGTAATACTCCCTCCGTCTCATATTAATTGTCTCAAACTTGGACAAAAGTAGATGTATGTAACACTAAAATATGTCTAGATACATCAACTTTTGTCCACCTTTGAGATATTTAATATGAGACGTAGGGAGTAGAAACGAACAGGTAATCCACCAAGGAGCGGAGTAGAATTCGGACCACGCAAGCAAGAGAGTAAAATTTATGGAAGTACGTAAATATTAGGCCGTAAAATAACATTTACTCGACGTTTCGCATGCGATTGAATACTCCATCCATGGTTTCCCGCGGAAATGTAATGGAATCCTGTTCCTTTGGAGAGGTGTTTGGAAGAAGAAAAAAAAAGTTCCCCTGGAAATATTTGGTCAGATGCATATTTCAGACTCTCGTTGATCTTTCGCACTCGCTTGTCTGTGCGTCGTATCTAGCGCCAGAATTTTAAGCCGTACACGATCAGCCATGCCAGGCCTACTGATTCTTGCAGTATGATTAGTCGTCTTGTACTACTATCCTCCGATGCATCCATTTCTTTTCCATTATGCCAATATCCATGCAATCCACTTGCAAATTATAAATAAAACGTTGCACATCTGACGCGACATAAAAAATTGTCCACTAGTCAACAGTGCAAGCCAACATCTGCAAGTGGTGGCAATCCCTGACTCCGAGCTGAGCATTTCGGGATCCCTGCGCTCGCCTTTATCGAGCTACACATTTGAGGAGGACTGGAGGAAGTGTGACACGAGTGAACCCACCACATTTCACTTTCCGGGGCACAGCCGGACAGACAGTGGCCTCACTTGCCTGCTTTGCATTCACGGAGGCCACTCGGCCAGGCATTGGTTTCAGTTGGACATGTCCCTGGAGCAAACGAGAGAGGGCTCCATGAGATACTTCTTCAGTTCATCTCGAATCGATTGAAAGGCTACACTAGAAAGCATATTACAAGAGCACTAGTTTTCAAAAGATAAGTAGTGCACTGTTAGATGCTACGTATGCAGCGAGAAAGATTGAATGGTGACTGTTGATGGATTTGTCTAAAAGCCTAGAAGCATCAACTGAAGAAATATGGTAAGTGGTACTGAAAGCACAAAATGGTGTGCAGTACTCCATGAAACTGCGCCGTGCGTTTGAACCAGTGGCCCTTACGACCAGAAGATTTGGTCTATGCTGGTACTGATGCTAGGATTAGCAGTAGTACTATATCAAAAGAAATTTATCCAACCTACAGAACCCCACTTTAATTCTCCACTGCATGCGTCACACGTCGGCCACATATCGTCGTTAAAGCGAGGACGACATAATATTTCTCGTCTTTCGATGCGACAAAGATGCAAAGTGCGCGCGCCAGAATTTGGGTCAATCAAAGGGCCGGCCAAGCACCTAGTTTGTCGGTTCCAACACGGGCACGTACGGCCCTCTTTCATTCACGCCAATTAAGCTCACCAGATGAAGTGAGGTGCAACATTAGGCTAGTCATTGTGCCGAGTATCTTACAACAGTCTCGTACGTATACTCCCTCTGATCCATAAAAAAAGTGAGCAACTCTTTCATATTATACTCCCTCCGATCCATAAAAAGTGAGCGACACTTTTTATGGATAGACCCTCTCCGTAACTAAATGTAAAATATTTTGGTAGTTTAGAGGGAGTAGTTTGTATACCCATATTGTATTGAAATGTGTTATGTTACGTATCTACCTATAATATTAATGTCATCTCTTTTATTATTAGATGCAGCGTCATATCAGTTTTTTACCAAAATGGCATGCATGATACTACCCATGATACCCTTACTGTGACTAGTCTTAGCCTTTCGTAATATATTATATCATAGCATGCTATCCTAGATATGACTACCATTTAAAAAATAACTACCTAATAAGTGGAAATGATTTGAAATAAAATTGTTTTCTAAAGAAAATAATCTGGAGAAATAGTTACATAGTTTAATTATATGAACTTTTCAACATTCAAATAAGTTTATTCCTCATTATAAATCTTTCTAAAAATTATGAATACCCATTAATTTGAAATTTTGATCAAAATTGATTTCAAATTGAAGGGTTTTCGCAAGGGCATATCATTTATGCATATTAGCATGAAATTTGGTTTTCAAAGATTGTCTTATCAGACAATGATGATGTTTTTCGTAACCCGAACTTCGTAAGGTTTTACTTTGGTACTATCTAGAGTCACACCATAAACAGAGTGAACATAACGCTAGCCACTGGGTAATTCTAAAATAGTATATTGCCTCGATGTTCTGAGATAAGAATTACTCATCTGTAAAAAGAGAGATACAAGCCTGTACCCACTCGGTATTCTTGATATCCGTAAGTTCTGCAGACAATGCATGATGAAGATACATCATGTGTGATATCATAATACGGTAACGAGTAAAAGTAAACTTACTGGTAAAAGGAAACTAGTAGAATTAGAGGGTCTAATTAGAGCTTCTTATTAAATATACTCTAATTTATTTAGAGATTCTTCTAATTGGGGTGTTCAGGTGTCCTCTTCCAATTAGAACTACCTTCTAATTACTTTATCTCTCTCATGTGTTGAGAACTTCACCTTCATATACACCTGCCGCGTCTAGTCGTGGACGGTGAAGCGCTGCAGAATTGGCCCCGATGTATGTGTGCATACTCTCAGAGGGGATAACATGGTGTTAGATATAGGGAGTCCGCAACATCCTCACACATGGCTTGTGCGTGAGAATCTTCTATGGGCTTCATCGACGTCGTCATCAACACCTCTTCTGCTTCTATGGTGATTGGTACACGATCTCGAGAACTAGATCTTGGAATTGTTATTGACTTGTATCTTCATACATAGAACTTGGTGGTTGCGTAGCATGCATGGAAAAAAAATTAAATTCCCGTACATGCAACCCATTAGTGGTACCAGAGCGGTCTATGCGTAGGTATAAGATTTGATCTAGAGCACCGGTGAGTGCAGGAATTGCGTAACTTTGTGCAAGTACGTTGAAAAGTTCTCCAACGTTCAGATTATTTATGATTGCTTCCCAATAAGTTTTGTTGTTTGGTTTTTAACGACATATCGATTTTTTTACAAAATTATGGCAATCCTTGGACGTTCGAGTTGCCTCTGGCATATCTCGTCTAGTCCAAAAAAGTGATTCAGTAGTTTTGGGTCTCTTTATAGTTGGTATTGTTAACAACATTGTGGAAAGAGCGTGTGGATTGGATCTACATAGGGTTCATGGTTATGAATAAGTTTAGATTGAGTCTTTAGACGTTTTCGTAATGCTCGTGTTTCAATCACCCCGCAATATCAATCTAGCAATGTGAATAGTTATGCCTTATGAAAGCGTAGGTTACTTAACGGTTCGTTCCGAGGATGAGCTCACGCTCGTCCCTTCCAAGTTGATAACTTGGGAATTAGCGGGGATGTCGTTTTTCCTCCGCTTCTTGGAGGCTTTGCCGGTGGCCCCAACGGCGGCAACCTCCTCCGTCTTCCGCTTCTTCTTGGCGGCAAGGTCTCGCGCTTGAGCCAGATACTCGCAGTGAGCTCTGAGAACTGCAAAGTAGTCAAAGCAAGAATTAATCATGAAAATGACTTAAAACTGCAAAGACGAAAAGAAAAATGAAAAATACCATTACCTTGGGAGGAGGATTGTCAGCGTGGAACATTGACATGTTCTCGTCGTACTGACCGCGCACGGAGATAAGCAAATTGACGGATTGCCACAAATCTGTGTAAGATAGCTCTAAGAGCGTGCAACGGAGCGGATCCGACGTCCCAACATAGGCGCAAAGCAACCTGTCTTGGCAGAAAGATAGGGGCTGGATGCGCCTCCGGAACCAACAGATACGGTGTCGGCCCCATTGAGTTTGGGGTCCGACATTGTGAGCTTCTGGATCCGCCATTGGATTTTTAGCAGATCAGCGTGAAGGTTCACGATGACGTCCTCCTTCCAACTAAGCTTGGGAATTGCTGCTTTGTTCTCAAATGGCAGAATCCCGATGGCCTTCTTAGGAAAGGGAATATCCTTACAGTATAAGAATGTTCCCGTCCAGTATTAGACGGAGTCCGACTTTGGGAAATTAGGGAACCGTTCCTCTCTAGTCCTATGAAGATTTAAGTTGATAGTCCCACAGATGGCTAATCGCGTTGTCCCTAGATGGCTGACATAGAAGCAATATTTGAAGAAGTCTAGCCTAGATTTTATGCCTAAGTATCCCGCAAATAGAGATTGAAAGGCGCCTATATACAAGATGATATTTGGGGTGAGGTTGTAGGGCTAGACGCTGTAATACTTTAAGACTTCCAGGAAAAAGGCGGAAGTTGGAAACCCCAAACCTTTTTGTAGGTGAAAAAATAGCAGGATGCATTCCCGTCCCGGGGCTCTGGGTTCGCGTCGCCTTCCGCGCAACGCTAGAGTTGTTTTTGGCAAGAACCCCTCTTTTTCCCGCTTGAGTTCGTCCTTCGAGACCGTTCTTGGAATCATGCCGCCGCCGGAACTTTCTTCCTCCACCGCTGCTACTTCTTCTTCCAACCCATATCGGGAGGTACCGACCGTGACGTCGTCCTCAGCGACCACCATCTCCATCGCTATAGCCGAGGAAGATGTGGGCGGTGCGATATCGCGCGCGCCCACGGGCGATGCCGTCGGAGACAGCGGCCCGGTTGGAGTAGGGTTCCCTGCCGTCGCCATCGCTGCAGCCTCCCTCACTGCCGCCTCGCTCTCACTGGGAGTGCCCGTGGTGACATTCTCAGACGCCATCGTAACGGTGGCGGGACTGGCGGCGCCGCAATGAGGACGCCGGTGTGCTCGAGAAGGAATGCAATGCGAGTGAAGAATAAGAATAAGAAGAAGGAGAAAAGGGGGTCTACGTATAGCCTTTTGCGGAGATGCGTGCTCAATGGGCGTGACCGTTGGTTGTTTGCCACGCGTCTCGCATTGACTGCGCCGCGCCTCCTGCTGTTGCAGAGACCGCGTGACTACTTAGTTCCAACGCCAGAAAAATCGCGCTAATATATTTTCTTTCGTTATTGTTGGTGTTCAGACTGTCGTAGGTCCCATAGATTATAGAAGATTGGCATGCACCAGTCAAGTCACGCTTGGCTCGATCGGAGCGCCTCATAGTAAAACATTTCGACAAACATCCGACATTTCCTAGATGGCGAATCCGGGAAAGGAAGATTGCCTTTGGGAAAGCTTCAAGATCCACGACCGCCTTTGCTTTGGCGGATGACATAGATGAAAGGCTCTTAAACCTTCCTTGGGGCTACCGTCGGGGATATCTATAACACGGTATCCTCGGAAACCTTCCAAGGCCCCATTGAACGAACCAGTAGGCCGACACGCAGGAGGAGGCATCCAGACGACGGCCCAGAGCGTGTCCAGATTAAGCAAGGAACCAGACGATTTTAGATTTTAGGTTAATAGAGTTGTACCAATAAAAACCTTCATGTAAGAATTGGTACAACTTCCTATATAAAGCCACACGGGAGAACCATGTTGTCGATTCTAGGGCATATTCCTACGCCATAACCATGTTGTAACTTGTATTCGGCTAGAGCCTCCATAGTGGATATTTGCTGGAGGTAGGGAGCCATTACCGGCTAACCTGAACCTGGGTAAACTTGCTGGTCTACGCTGCAGAATTTAATTTTTTTGACCTATGTAGTCCGCCAAGATCACTATGCAGATAACAAGGCATGCTCATACATGAGAGGATCAGGATCACAACTCACCGGGCAACGGATTCGATGTAGTTGTAAAAGAGTTCTGAACAATCGTAGATCCTCGCAACTAGGCCTAGTTGCAAGAATGTCTCTAAGTATTCCCTCATCAAGGATCACACATGTAATCCCGATTATGGTGTGCACGCATATACTCATGTCAACCCGACGGCGGTCCACCGTCCAGGACTCGACACCAACAAAGACGGACATCCTTCTGGCATTGCTAATTGGTAGCTGTAATCTATTGTGATTAGATATATTATTAGTGTGGAAGTTCTAAACACATGAGAGAGAAGAGCTAATTATAGCTATGTCTAATTGGGAGAGTATAACTCAAAACACGATTAGAAGGGGCTCTAATTCAATTAGAGATGTTCTAATTAGATGCTCTAATTCAATTAGAGATTTTCTAATTAGATTTCTAATCCAGAGAGAGAGAGTAGCCCAAAAGCTCAACTGTATGTCTAAACAATAAGGAGGTGGAAGATTATATAGTGGATTAAAGGGAGGCACCTTCCATGGGGGGAGGGCTTGTTTCCCTCTCCCTCTGTTGGCCGTACCAAGCCTCTTAGGAGGACTCGGATTGGACTCCCAAGTCGAGTCCAATCCCCTCCCTTTTTTTTTCTTTTTTCTTTTTCCCACTCATTTATTTCTAAAATAAATTAGGGAAATTACCACGGAAAGTAAATTCACTTTGTGATACCATGGGCCCCACCTGGCACCCCCTAAAATTAGGTTTTGCCCACAAGAGAATATCTGCCCCCATCCGCTACTACTTCCATATATGGAAAGTCCGCCGGAACTCCTCCGGAACCCCGTGAATCCTATAGATAAAATCATCTATATTATCTAATGATGTTAGAAATATATTTCTAACACCCCAGGACATCTCATATCCTCCGTAACTCCTCGTATAAATTCTGCGTAACACCGGTATAATTTATCTCTCATAGTAACTTCACCAAAACCACTCCGATTTACACCGGACTTGTTTCTGTGATATAGTAACGACATCGAACATTCATAAAATCAATGACAACATATTATTTATCTCAATAAAAGTTTTAAAGGGCTTAAGTGTGTGTACCGTAAAGACTCGATAACAGACAGTCATGTCTGGGTACTTACCGAACAATAACGAACAGCAGGACCGTGGACGTCCATGATGGTTCCTATGTGTTCTCGAAGAACGAGGGAACCTTATAATTTACTCATTGCACTTATTCCCTTAACTTTACGAAACCAACGATATCACGAGGTGATACTATGTGATCTAGTCTGATCAAACTCTTTGATCATAACACATAAAACTCGTTTACCGATATCGTTCTCTTTTCTCATCCATATCCTCAATGATCATGTGATAAATCACACTATGTATGACCATACGATATGCCATTGATGATAATTAGAGTGCCTAGAGAATGTATATCTCTATATTCTAGAGGAGTTAAGCACTTATCTTGAACAATCTTAGTTCCATTACACTTTCTAGGTCATACCCTGATATCACCGTTATAATCCCAAGTTACGGCAAGACGGTTGATGATATCCAAAGTATAACTTTCGATCACGTGGTCACTAGATATTCTCATAGTATAGGAATTATAGTCAATGTTAACTTCATATGCATTTGCTAAAATATATAATGATTATTTAGTATCTTTTAGCAACAACATACAATTGGGTCGGTTTAGTACTATTGTTACCCTAACAATAAACTCTTATGTTTTGCTAGACTTTATTCCAAGTCCATGATCAGGAAAATGTGATCATCTCACAAACCATAAGATAATCTTAGAGACAAGATTGGAAACTCTTGTTTGTTTATGTCTTCACAACAGCACAAAGATTTTCCTTTGAAAACTCACTTTTCAAGTGCTATAGCAGTTGTAGTATGATGACATAAACTTAATTCTGAACTTGAAGATAGGATAATAACTGAATATTATTGTGATATTGTCTCTAGGGCATAACTCCAAAATTTGTGTACCTGCCTCTGTAAACTCCGCCACATTATCCCCCACGCACTCTACCTCCTGGATATGGCACCCCTACCATACACTAGATCCTCAGGACTCGACAGGCGAAAAGGCGGTGCCGGGGGAGCTCCACCTCCACCAGGCGATGGGAGGCATGGCCTAGGCCCCACCCGTGCCTAGGCATCTCCTCGTAGGTGTGGGCCCCCTCCGGCTCACCTTTGGACTTCGTCTTTGTTCGAGGTAAAAACCGACCTCCGTGAATTTTCGGGACTTTTTGCGGAGATTTCTTGTACATCTTTTCTTAAGGAAGAAGATAACAGAAAACATGAGCTGGCTTTGGGAACTGAGTTAATATGTTAGTTCATAAAAACACCCTAAAATACTATAAAAACATCAGTAAAACATGTAGCAATCATAAGGAACGAGTATGGAACGATAAAAAATTATAGATACATTTTGGACGTACCAAAACCCAAGATGAAGGTGATGTAGCGTAGTAGCAAGTTTCCCTCGGTGATGAAACTAAAGGTTATCGAACAAGTAGGACGTCACAGTCTTCATCAAAGCGACCGAAACTCAGCGTTGATGGGCATGAAATTACACACAAAGCACAAAATTCTCTTTGTCCCAACTTTACAGGAAGGTTGTCAATCTTCCCGTCTTGGTGTAAACAACGAGAGTTAATCGTATGGTGTGGTTGATATAAATAAAGTAAAACGGTACAACAAACAAGTGATGATGAAAATAAAGTGAAAGAGGTTGTAAAAAATATAAAAGAATGGACTAGGGGACTCGAAAGATAACAAACAAACATGTTGGATAAACATATTACAGCTGACCAATTCATACAATTGGAACAATAAATAATCATGACACTTAAAGTTCATTGCACTATTCATATAGGCATTAATCCAAACATTTATAGACTTCTATCCAACATGAATCTATAACTAATAATCCACCCTGAGACCGCTATCCAGCATGCATCTCTTAGGAATTAAGTTGCTAAAATCAACTAACAATTGCATTAAGCACAATACATAATGTAAGAAATATTCATAATCAAAAATAGATATAAACACCACTATTTTAACCTTAATAGCAACTGCACATTATCGTTCTTAGACTTTTCTGTCACTCGTGCCAAGGCATGGGTAGACATGAACCTACTATCTAATACAAAGTTCTCTCTTGGAGACACATGCAACTACCTGGCCAAAGTAACTACAATCATTGGAGAGCATACAAGAACACAACAAGACATTGATACAATAATGGTAACAAGATGATATAAAAACATGAACAATCTTATCATAACTTCACAATTCATCGGATCCCAGCAAACAAAGCAAGTAACAATTACATAACAGTAATCTTGATCATGTTAGGAAATTCACAAGATCTAAACATGGTGGCACAAGGAGAAGAGACAACCATACAGCTACTTCTATGGACCCGTAGTACAAGGTTGAACTACTCAAGCGTCACTCTGGAGGCAATCATGGCGATGAAGAAGCCTCTCGTGAAAATTCCCCCTTTCGGCATGGTGCGGAGCAGGGCTCCAGAAGTCCTAAATTGGACTTTCGAGGTGACGAAAACTTTGTATATGTATTGTGGAAAATAATCACAGTCCCGACGTTTTTAGGTTAAAAGGAAATTCATAGGCTACCTTAAAGGGTTTCGTAGCAGAATAACAAAACAAATCATACCAACGATAACCGAAATAGACAAGATCTATTAATATGCAAATATGAAGTAACAGAGGAATACAATATTCATACCTTGAAGAACGTAAGCATCGACGATCAAAAGGTCCGTTTCGATGACGACATGTTGATGAAGATGTGCATAGCCGAACTCAAGGTCGTGTTGTCGAAGCAGAAGCGAGTTAGTCCTACAAGAGGGCAACACCTCGTAGTTTTACACACGTATAGTGTAAACGACGACTCTAAGGCTCTAGTCCAGCAAAGCAGTGGAAGTTGGAAAATTGCAACGAAGATACCACGACATGGCGGTGTGCGTATGGTGGAGAGAACCTCGACTCATACACAGCTCTAAAATGGGAACCACGAGGTGAGAGGAGAGAGAGAGAGGTGAGAGGAGAGAGAGAGAGAGATAATTCATGCCAAAAAGGAGAGGGGTGCCTCTCCATATAAAGGAGGAGGAGGGGAGACACCCTCCTTGGCTTAGCCATGTGGGACTAATCTCACATGGTGCGGCCAAGGGAGGTCTGCTAGCAGGCCACCTAGTGGCGATGCGGCCAGCCCACTAGGGAGGCAAGCCTCCCCTCCCCTTTTCTTCATTTTTCCTTATGGAAATCTTTTTCCCACTAGGGCCCATTTAGACGAAAATGGATTTAAAAATTGAATAAGAATATATTTAATTACTAATTACACTAAGTAATAATAGATACATATTATTCAATTTATTCTAGCTGCGAAACACTTTTCGTTGCTCTCCGATCTCCATCAGATAAATCCCGAAACTATTCTGACCCTTTTCTCTCTTATTTCTCTTTGTTGTCAAATCAAACCTAACATCGATTACATTTAAGCGTGACATCCTATGGTTTGGGATCACTCCAGACATGATCGAGATTCCTCTCTGGTCAATGACCAACAGCGGAATCTGGAAACCCATGATGGCCCCTATGCAATCCATGATTATCTTTGTCGCTTGAATCTTAAACGTCAAGTTACCACTCCTTTTGCCATGCGATACTTAGTTTGTCCGAGATTAGATCTTCGGTATCTCCATACCTAGTTCAATATCGTTACTAACAAACACATCTACTCGTTCCCGTGAGATTGCATCTCCGTGACCTAGTCACATGCTTGCAAGCTTTACTAAATGCAACATCACTGAGTGGGCCCAGAGTATCTATCCATCACCTGGATTGGCAAATCCCGCTCTTGGTGCATACGGCTCTGCGTATCCCTCCGGAAACCTGATAGACACCTTCACCCAGTTATGATGTGACGGTTGATGCAGTCAAGGCAACCTCGGAGATAGTGATTAAATATGATCTTATGGTTAGAGGTTTGACTGCTACGTTTTCTGTGTTACCACAATATTGAATTATGTGACTAGATCTCATTGTGATATTACATATTGGGTGTGTTTCTATAACATCATTCTTCCAATTATATGAATCCATTGTCAATGACATAAATGTCCATGATCCGAAAACCTTGATCATCGGTTGCCCAATAGTTAAATAGATGCCACTAGGGACTTTGTTGTTTCATACCGCACGTCTATTAATGGTTCCGCTTTAATACAGTTATAGCATGGTATAAAACATACTACAAACATATATGATTTATGATAATAAAACACTTTTATTATTTGCCTCTAGGGCATAACTCGTTTAGTCTCCCACTTGTACGAGAGTACAAATAATCTAGCATGGATTTGATCTAATCACCATTAGCCCCTTGGTGATCCGAATATGCGCTGCTCATGGAAAAATGTTTCGCAAACAGAACTACCACATTGAGATCCGTATGCTTTGCAAAACTTTTATGTCACCTAGTTTGACATCATTCCGTATCTTAAGATAACGGTTGAAATATATGTTTTGGCAATGTAGTGAGACTCGAAACCTTCGCGTAGCATGGGCCTTGAAATTCTAAGAGATCTATTAAAGGGAACCATGCAAGCTAGGAAAAACCTGCTCATATTTGCCACTTCAGAAGCAACCATATACTCCTATACCTATGTAGATTGTGCTACACTGCATACATATGCCACTTTGCAAGCAACCATGTCTTTTCTCAAACAACAAAAATTTCTTGTATGAGATTTCTAGTCATATGAGTCTTGCATCATCGTAACTCCTTACGACAAGTTTTCACTCTCACCACACACCAGAAAACATTTTTTCAGTTCTCTCTAGACATTGATGGATACACTTAACGTTTCTTCATCGATCCATCCAGGTATCGCTCTAGAAATTGTTCTTCTACTAAGAACTAGGGTCACACCAGGTCGAGCATTCAGCACGATAAACATGAAAAAAATCTATGAATAATGCATAGAGGATGTCAGACATCCTTTTCTCGCATTGGTTATCACTGACATGCCGAAATAAACTCAATATTTTACTTAGTCATACAAGTAAGAACTCCTTCTTTGCTTGTTCTATTCTGAACACCTTCATAATTTAGTCCAGGAAAATATTCTGACTTAATGTTATTAAGTTCCATGATCTATACATTATAGATCCAATGACTAATTCTTTTAACTTCATTCATAGAAAATTTATTCATTTAAATAATCAATTTATACTTTACTAGAGGATATGTATCATTTCCAATATGTCACCACACAGTAAAAATAGGAATGACACCTAGCTCCCACTCAAATATGCCATTCACATATAAGATTATGAAAACCTATTTAACTCCCACTCACTTTCCTATAAATGCAGGTCACTTCAACTATTTTAGACGACTCCAAAATCCTTTGATCACATTATCAAAGTCAAGATTCCAGCTCCGATACGCTTGCTTCAGCCCATGAATGGATAACTTAAGTTAGCATACGTGTCTAGCATCCTTAGGATCAATAAAACCTACTCGTTGCACATCTACAACTCTTCCCTCAATGTTGCGATTAGGGAACACGGTTTATTTAATTCATCTATCAATTTCTTAATTGAAAGTGTAGTAATTTCTAAGACAATCCTAAACATAATTAAGCTTCGACACCTAAGATAGAATCTCGTTGTGATCAAATCTTTGAATTTTCCGAAACCTTTGCGTGACAATTCAAACTTTATAGACGGTTGCTATTCCGTCAACGTCTATTTTCTCATAAAATTTCATTTGCTCTCAACGGCCCGGAGGCCATCAAGAAGACCTAACCAAGTCACCACTTGGTAATCATACATGGGTCTATCTCGGATTATATATACGGCTTATAGCCATTTCTCGGACTTACGTCCACTATCGCTTGCTTGTAGTCTGTAGGTTTGTCATGTTTCATCAACATGATGGTCATGAATAGATTGTCATACCACTTAGTGCAGAAAGCATTCTCAAACGCCCACAATCTTAGTATGAACTTTGATCAAAGCTTTGTGACCATTATCGCTAGCTTCCTTCGAGATGACGGTTCCGGAACAACTTACGTTGTGCCACTCGATGTCCGGAGGGAAAGTTCGTTAACTCCATAAGTCTCTACTTTCTATCACACTAATACCCTTGGCAAGATACAACTTATTGAGTAAGTTACGTTTTCTAGCAACAAACTGCCTTTTGTCGTGAAAGATGTATCCAACTGATTTATCAGATACTCTACAAAGATGAATTTATCCGCTTTATGTTCAAACTCATCGAAAACCTAAATTGCATAAATGATAATCTAGGCTAAAAGCCATTCCATGACACATATGGTATTGTATACACAAATTTATATGGTTTCCCTATAATTTAAAGTGAATGTTTTGATTCTAATCTAGCATATAACTCAAATGATAAAAATAATTCAATAAGAGATATTATTGACCATACATTATTCAACAGAGTATGATAATGAAGTGCAGACACACCATAGCACTATTGTGTGCCATGCAGCGTAATTTGTGAAACTCTTTACATAAGCCTTCCAATGATATGCCAAAATGTCATAACTCAAATCCTTTCTTTCCTCTATTTGAATTGAAGGAAATTGATTTTCTCATTAAATCTATTTTTCCACTTCACTCTGAGCTTGTTTGAATTCATCAAACTCTTCGGACCAACATTTCATGAAATGGATATACATATATATACTCAAATCATTTGTGAATTTTACAAAACAATGATTTCCACTACTTGATTGAAGTACTCATTGAACTTCACACATCAACATGTATGATTCTTAACAAGTTAGAAGCCTGTTTCCTTAAACAAAAAACAGAGTCTTTAGCTATCTTTTCCATGAAGGATGATTTGCATGTGCCAAAATATCAAAATCTAAGGAATCAAAGATCCATAAGAATGGAGTTTTTTCACGCATATAACATTGACATGGCTTCAAACGGTAGTGCCACATGAATTTTGTGTCATTATTAAGTATGTGTCCTTTGGAATGTAACAGCTACTACCATTATATTCAAATAAGAACAATCTATTCATAACCAGTGTATGACCATTAAAAGATACTAGTCATAAATATAGGACAACATTTTTCACTAACATATGTGAATACTTGTATTGCCAGAGGAAAGATACACTTATAATGATCACGCTAACAAGCGATTACAAAAGAACTTATTCAAATGGTAGATGTAGAGGGAAAGTGTCGATGGCCATTGATGTGTCCATTTTTCATCACTATTTTATATTGTAATTTTCTCTTATTCATCGATATATTTCATATTCTGATGCATTACTTATGTTATTTTATCTTATTTTACATGTTTAATAATTATTGGAGAATAAACACCGGGACCAGAAATCTGGTAGAAAAAGCACCGTCAAGATGCCCTATTTCAGAAGATCAGAAGAAGAAGAGGGGCATCGGAGGAGTCTTAGGAGTCCAGAAGAGGGAGCCAGCCACGAGGAGACCCGGATGGGGGAACCAAGTGCCCACACCACTAGGGGGCGTGCCCCCTTGGCCGCGCCGGGGGGGAGGGGGGGTGGGTGGCATGGCCACCCTGGCCCGCCTCTAGCCGCCTCCTTTGGCTTACTTCATCCTGAGGGAACCCTAAGACTCAAAAAAGCATCAAGGAAATATTCCGCCACCTCCTCGGGGCAAAAAACAACTGAGAGAGAAAAGCTCTCCGACAGGGAGAAATCTGTCGGGGAAATTCCTCCCCGGAGAGGGGAAATCATCGCCATCGTCACGGTCATCACTCTGGGCATGATGAAGATCGTCATCATCATCATCATCACCAACACCATCACCCTCACCATCCATCCCCATCCCGCTGTAACAATTAGGGTTCTATATTGTTGTTTTCCACTAGACCTCTCTCCCGGTGTGGATTACCTATTAGTAGTTGATGCCTATGAGATTTATCGATGTTTGCACTTTATGACAGGATTGTTATTCATCATTATATCACCTTTGATTATGATCCATATGATGTCTTGTGAGTAGTTCATTTAGTTCTTGAGGACATGGGATAAGTCAGGATGTTAGTAGTGGAATTATGTTGAAGTAATATCTGGTGGTTTTGATTTAAGTTATGGTGTTATTCTTCTAGTGGTGTCATGTGAACTCCACTACATGACTATTCACCTTTATGGGACTAGAGGGATGCATTGTGTATTTGGCTAATAATTCTGGGGTTGCCAGAGTGACAGAAACCTAAACCCCGTTAGGAAACCGATGCACGAGGGAGTGTAGGATCCCAGAGTTTAAGGTTGTGGCTAGATTTATCTTAATTACTTTCTTGTATTTGCGAATGGTTGCAAGGGTTTTAATCACAAGTATGTATTAGTCCTAGTTGGGCGGTGCATTAGCATAGGTTCACCCACACAACACCTATCAATACAATAAATATTAATCAACTGTATGAAACGAAAGCGCTTGACGAAGTTCTCATGTGACCTTGAGAATGTTTGGTAATCATAAGTAAAACAACCAGTTTGACATTTTCTCTCAATAGGATTGGGCCACTCACTGTAATTATTACTGTATTTTATTTACTCGCACTTTATTGATCTGCTATATCAAAAACCACCAAAAGACCGTTTGCTAGTGTTTACAGTGAATCCTCTTTCCAACCTGCTTGTCAACACCTTCTGCTCCTTGTTGGGTTCGACACTCTTATTTATCGAAAGTACTACGATACACCCCCTATACTTATGGGTCATCAGCCATCACAACATATTGTTTGCCATTACCAACACACAACGTCTCCTCGTCCTTCCAAGTAACTCAAACAGAAAATCTTATTTTCATAAACATGACCAATTTCAAAAACTTAGTCTGTGCTGCGAGCACTTGTTTAAGCAAAACATCCATAGCGTATGTATCATATACACTATCATCATTGATGAATTCCCGGTGATGTGTTTCATATTCTTGATTTTTCAATACAACCAAGAATTCATGAAGCTGAACAATTCCCCTTGCATGGCATAGTCTATGACAAACTATTTGCAGCGAGGTGGGAAGCAAGTGCAACACCTCATCACAAGAAAAACGCGTGTCATCAAGTAATCGAGCCGAGCGAGGCATACCAGTGTCAACAAGCATGACTTCCACGTGCTCTTTTAACGCTTGTGTTTTTTTCCATTTTGGCCGAGAAGCAAATAGCCAAAAAGTTGAAAACATCGTAAACCCGACTTGCGGTGCATACAACGCATCGAGTTCAGCGAGCATACAATATGTCCGCGATCTGTCAGCACGCACCTCGAGTTCATACTCCATGGTAGAGATCACAACACATTGGACTGTGATGGAATTATGCGTGTGAACTTGATAATCCAAATCATCTCTTCGTTAGCGGAATCTCCGGGTTTATCTCCTAACGTGTTTTATATCACATAGAGGTAAATGTTTGATCTTTCCTCATAAAGATCGGAATCAAATATATAATTTCTAGCCTCATGATGGAGAGATTGTTGCCCAAGCTTGGGGGATAATGAAGTTATTAATGCTTAAATGTCCCGTTCATGTCCTCCCGAGTAATATTGTTATCAATAATTTTTATGCAAGGCTTTCTCTTCATGATAAGGATTTATTGGATGCTTCTTGTTCTGGATCATTCACACGTATGAAGGAAGAAGCTAAATGGGACCTTCTTGACCGTATTCAAGAAAACACTGAAGGATGGGAGAATTACAAAGGTAGAAAGTCAGGTATAAATTATGATTATGAATGCATTAAAGCTTTTATGGGAACTGATGATTTCTATAATGTTAGCGCTGTTTGTGGTCTTGACTCTCAAATCTTTGCAAATTTTTTAAAGGCCTTTTCCTCCTATCTTGATATTCCCAAAAAGGAGGTGAACAAGTATCATGCACCTTATAAAGATATTGTTCCTGCTAGAAATATAGAAGTGCATGCTGTTAATCCTTTTGTACCTGAACCTTATATTGAGAAAATGTCTTTCCCTGCTAAGGTAAAGGAACAATATATTGTAGCTAGTGTTGTTAACAAGAGTATAAAGAAACCAATTGAACCTTATGAACAAATAATTGTTGAACCTACAATATCTATAGTAAAAGACCTTGTCTCTGGAAATGTAGAGGATGAACACATTGTCTTCTATGAGAATGCTTCTAATATTGTTTCACATCCCAATAGACCTAAGAAAACTAGTGTTCCTGTGCTTTCTGTTAGGATTGGTGATCATTGCTATTATGGTTTGTGTGATATTGGTGCAAGTTCTAGTGCTATTCCTTACGAGCTTTATAAAGAAATAATGCATGAAATTGGTTCTTGTGAACTTGAAGATATTGATGTGGTTATTCAGCTTGCTAATAGAGAAACTGTTTTTTCGATTGGTATTGTTAGAGATGTGGAAGTTGTATGTGGTAAAACTAAATATCCTACTGATTTTGTAGTACTGGGTAAATCTGCTAGTAAAACTTGTCCTACTATTTTTGGTAGACCTTTCTTGAAGACTTGTGGCGCTGTTATAGATTGTAGGAAAGAGAAAATATTAACTAAATTTGATGGAAAATCTTATGAGCTTAATTTTTCCAAATTTGCTAGAGCTCCTTATGAATCTGAACTGCCTAATGAAAATTTTAGAGTTGAACAACTTTCCTCTATTGCTCTTGACCCTAATAATGCTTTGCAGCAATAGTGGAGGACCATAAAAGTGAGGTCTTTATGGAAGAAAGAAACGAGATTGACGATATTCTTCTTCACCAGCCAGTGATATTGAAACACATTTTACCTATGGAAGACTTGTGTACCACATTACCACCCAAGGAGGATCCTGTTTTTGATTTAAAACCTTTACCTGATGATCTTAAATATTCTTATATTGATGAGAAGAAAACATATCATGTTATTATTAGTTCTAAACTTTCAGGTCAAGAAGTGGAAAGGTTATTAGGAATATTGAAGAAAACCGTGGAGCTATTGGATATACTCTTGATGATTTGAAAGGGATTTCTCCTACTATATGTCAGCATGTTATTAATATAGAAACTGACGCAAAGCCAATAGTTGAACATAAACGCCGTTTAATTCCTAAGATGAAGGAAGTGGTAAGAATTGATGTATTAAAACTCATTGATGCTGGTATTATTTTTCCTATTGCTGATAGTAGATGGGTAATTCCTGTGCATTGTGTCCCTAAGATGGGAGGAATGACTTTTGTGCCTAATTAAAATAATGAGCTTATTCCTCAAAGAGTAGTAGTTGGTTATAGAATGTGCATTGATTTTAGGAAAGTTAACAAGGTTACTAACAAAGATCACTATCCTTTACCTTTTATTGATTAAATGCCAGAGAGGTTGTCTAAGAAAACTCATTTTTGCTTTCTTGATGGTTATACTAGGTTTTCTCAAATTGTTGTTAGCAAGAAAGATCAAGAGAAAACGACCTTTACTTGTCCTTATGGAACTTATGCTTATAGATGTATGCTTTTTGGTTTGTGTAATGCTCCTGCTACGTGTCAAAGATGCATGTCTACTATTTTTCATGGCTTTTGTGAAGAAATTGTGGAAGTATTCATGGATGTTTTCTCCATCTATGGAACTTCTTTTGATAACTCTTTGCACAATCTTGATAAAGTTCTGCAGAGATGCGAGGAAACTAATCTTGTTCTTAATTGGGAGAAATGCCACTTTATGGTGAATGAAGTAATTGTTCTTGGGCATAAAATTTCTGAAAGAGGTATTGAAGTTGACAGAGGTAAAGTGGAAGCAATAGAGAAAATGCCCTGTCCCAGGGATGTTAAAGGTATTCGTAGTGTTATTGGTCATGCTAGTTTTTATAGGAGGTTTATTAAAGATTTCTCTAAAATATCAAAGCCTCTTACTAATCTTCTTCAAAAAGACGTACCTTTTGTTTTTTATGATGATTGTAAGGAAGCTTTTGAAACTTTAAACAAGGCTTTAACTTCTGCTCCTATTTTTCAACCACCTAATTGGAATTTTCCTTTTGAAATTATTTGTGATGCTAGTGATTTTGCTATAGGTGTTGTTCTTGGACATCGAGTAGATAATAAATAGAATGTTATTCATTATGCTTGTAAGACTCTTGATGTTGCTCAAAAGAATTATGCTACTACTAAAAAAGTGTTCTTAGCTGTAGTTTTTGCTTGTGATAAGTTTAGACCTTATATTGTTGATTCAAAAGTCACTATTCATACTGATCATGCTGCTATTAGATACCTTATGGAAAAGAAAGATGCTAAGCCTAGGCTTATTAGATGGGTGATGCTTTTACAAGAGTTTGATTTGATATTGTGGATAGGAAGGGTGTTGAAAATCATGTTGCTGATAATTTGTCTTGACTGGAAAACAATTCTTATGACCATATTCCTGTTAATGATAGTTTTCCAAATGAACAACTGGCTGCAATAAAGGTAAACTCCCGAGATAGTCCATGGTATGCAGATTATGCTAACTTTACTACTTCCATGTATTTGCCTTCAACATTTACAGGTCAACAAAGAAGAAGGTTCTTTTACGATTTGAGGCATTATTTTTGGGATTGCCCACACTTATATAAAGAAGGAGTAAATGGTATTATGCGAAGATGTGTTCCATATCATGAACAGCGAGAGATATTGAGAAAGTGCCATGGTAGTGCTTATGGAGGACATCACGCTGGAGATAGAACCGCACAAAAGGTTCTACAATCAGGTTTCTATTGGCCTACTCTCTTTAAAGATGCACGTACATTTGTTTTATCTTGTGATGAATGTCAAAGAGTTGGTAACATTTCTAGACGTAATGAAATTCCTATGAGTTATTCTCTTGTTATTGAACCTTTTGATTGTTGGGGATTTGAATTTATGGGTCAGTTTCCTCCTTCAAATTGTTACACTCATATTCTTGTTGTTGTTGATTATGTTACTAAATGGGTAGAAGCTATACCTACAAAGAGTGCTGATGGTGAAACCTCATTAAAAATGCTTAAAGATGTTATTTTCCCTAGATTTGGTGTGCCTAGATATCTTATGAATGATGGAGGTTCTCACTTTATTCATGGTGGTTTTAGAAAAAACCTTGCTAAATATGATGTTAATCATAGAATGGCCTCAATCTTATCATCCTCAAACCAGTGGGCAAGTAGAATTATCAAATAGAGAAATTAAATCTATCTTGCAAAAGACTGTTAATAAATCTAGGAAAAATTGGTCTGATAAGTTGAATGATGCTTTATGGGCTTATAGAACTGCTTATAAAAATCCTATGGGTATGTCTCCTTATAAAATGGTTTATGGAAAAGTTTGTCACTTGCCTTTAGAATTAGAACACAAAGCTTATTGGGAAGTGAAAGAACTTAATAAATATTTTAAACTTGCTGGTAAGAAAAGAATGGTTGATTTGAGCTCTCTAGATGAATGTAGAAGTGAAGCTTATGAAAATGCCAGACTCTTTGCATAGAAAGTTAAACAATGGCATGATAGGAGAATTCTTAAAAGAGAGTTTCATGTTGGTGAGAAAATTCTATTTTATAAGTCTCGTCTCAGATTATTTGCAGGAAAATTACTCTCAAGATGGGAATGACCTTATGTTATTGAAGAGGTGTATCATTCGGGTGCAATTAAAATTGCTTCCCTCAAGGATAACACTATACGAGCGGTGAATGGTAAAAGACTCAAACATTATATTTCTGAAGATTCTTATGATGAAGATGTTGATATTATTCAAATGGTGACTCCGGAGAAGTTTATTAGAGGGAAGATTCAAAAAACTGCAGAGTCCGTTTTCGAATAGGTAACAGATCTGTTAAGGAAAAGTTCGCGTATCGCTTTCCAACTTATATTTTTATCGTTTATGGAAAATATGAAAAATATTGAGCCGAAGAAGGTAGGAGACGGTGTCCGAGGGAACCACCCCACCTGGGGGAGCCGGCCCACACCTGGACGCGCCAGCCTATGGTGTGGGCGCCCCAGAGCCCCTCTCCGACCCATTTTCGACCCGCACTTTCCTTTCGTTACGTATATTTTTTCTATGGAATCCCCGGATCCCCGAGGACCGTATATCGCTTTCTCGTCGTGTTTTCGTTTTGACCTGTTTCTGCCAGGATCTGTGTCGGATATATGCCGATTAGGGTTATGTCCGGCATTGGCCTAAGAGCCGGATTACCAGGGTGGCCCATAGGTAATGGATCATAGTCCATTGGGCGGCCCAGTAAACTGACGCGCATGAAGCCGGATTCTAGAAGGACCCGGACCATGGCCCTAAGTGGTGCGGCTTGGAGGAGAAGACGGATTCCTTACTTTCCAAGTTAGATACTTTCCGTAGTCTTCTAGGTTTCCTTTCTATAAGACCTAATCCGGCTATGTATATAAAGACGGACGGGAGCAAGAACAGACATACAATTAGCTAGAAGCCAACTCGCCGAGAAGTTGATCCTCGCTGAGTTAGCGAAACCATACTCACATTGTGCTTTGTATACTTCAGGCTTCAGCCCTGATATAGTGAGATTGCAGGAGTAGAAACGTCACCTAGTTGCGTCGTACCGAACCTGGGTAAAACTCGGTGTTCTCGTTTGTTGTATCATCGCGTCCCCCCGTGGTTCTACCAGTAGGCTCATGGCCCCCCGTCTATGAACTCTACTACGATGTCTTAACAGTTGGCGCCCACCGCGGGGCCAGCGGCGTCAGGAGTTACGTTTCGATCGGGAATACTCGGCGGAATTGGCAGTACAATAACTGTCGGAAGCCTGAAATTTGACGGCGATGTCGGGTGCTTCCTTGACAACGGATCGTACATGCCGGCACGGAATCACCTGGCAAGTGCCTACGTTTTACCGATTAGATCTACAAATATTTTTATTAGATTAACAATATCAGCTAAACCAAACATGGGATGCCAAAAGCCCCATTATGGCCAAATATCGGAGAACAGTGGACGAGTTTGCTATTTGCTTCCTAGGATTTGAAGTACTTCACATCAAAAGGGAAGAAAATTGGAACACGGATGCTTTAGCCCGCATGGGCTCGGAAAGAGTGAAAACGCTACCACCTGGTGTGTTTTTCCAACATTTGCATGAACCATCAATAAAAGGCGGAGATGTTGATTATCCTCTAGTTTCCGAGTCAATAGAAGTTTTGCTTGTTAACCCGGATTGGACAATTCCATACATAAACTTCTTGGTCGATCAGAAGTTTCCGGATGGAGCAGATGATGTCTTGCAAAGGCAGATAAAACTCCGATGCAAAGGATACACGGTAATCAATGGTTGCCTGTATAAGCGCAGTACTATCGGAATTTTCAGCGATGTATGTCGCCAGAAGAAGGACGAGAAATTCTGCAGGAAATCCATGCAGGGGATTGCATACATCATGATCAATCAAAAAGCATAGTTAAAAAGGATTCCGTGTAGGGTTTTTTGACTTACAGCCAAGGCAGACGCGGAGCACATAGTGAATACATGTGCCGGATGTCAGTATTATGCCAAGCAGACGAATATGCCCGCTCAAGCACTCAAAACTATCCCCATAACGTGGCCATTTGTGGTCTGGGGGCTAGATATGATGGTACCATTCAAAACCGCAAGAAGCAGACTTACACACCTACCCGTTGTAGTAGATAAGTATACCAAGTGGGTGGAAGAAAAACCCATAAAAAAACTTGACGGTGTGACTGCCAGAAATTTCTTCATTGACGTAGTCATGCAATACGGCGTTCCACACAACATAATCACGGATAACGGGACAAATTTCTCTATTGGAGAGTTGGCAAAATATTGCCGACAAACGGGAATCCGCCTAGATCTTGCATTTGTGGCACATCCACAATCCAATGGACAGGTTGAACGAATGAATAGTTCAATCCTGCAAGGAATACGCCCAAGACTCGAATCTCCTCTTCATAGAGCAGCTAGAGCATGGGTAAAAAAATTACCTTCTATGCTTTGGAGTATTCGAACAACGTCAAATAGATCAACAGGGCAAACACTGTTTTTCTTGGTTTATGGTGCAGAAGCAGTGCTTCCCACGGACATGATCCACGATAGCCCAAGAGTGCAGGCGTATGATGACCCGGATTCCGAAAACGCACGACAGGATGTCGTTGATCTCTTAGAAGAAGAACGAGATCTTGTTCTACAAAGATCCGCCATTTACCAGCAAGGACTGCGACGTTATCATAATCAAAAAATCAAACACCGTTCTTTCAAATAAGGTGATTTGGTGCTAAGATTGGTACAGGATAGCAAGCACAAATTAGCCCCAGTTTGGAGGGACCATTTGTCATAAGTAAAGCTATGAAAAATGGGTCGTATTACCTTGTAGATATTCAAGATACGGAAGATGAAGGGAATATGCCCGAGAGGCAATAATAAAGTGGTTATTATCTTATTCCTTGTTTATGATAAATGTTCATTTCTCATGCTAGAATTGTATTAACTGGAAACGTTGATACATGTGTGTTTAATAAACAAACAATGGTTCCTAGTAAAGCCTCTCTTTTAACTAGCTCGTTGATTAATAGATGGTCAAGGTTTCCTGATCATGAACATTGGATGTTGTTAATAACGAGGTCATTTCATTAGAAGAATGATGTGATGAACACATACCCAATATCAAGATAACAATACGATCAAGTCATTTAGTTTATATTGTTATATCTTGCGTACGAAGTAACTTATTCCTTAGACCATGAGATCATGTCAATCACTGATACCAGAAGTGTGTTTTGATGTCATCAAACGTCACACTGTAACATGGTGACTATAAAGGCGCCGTTAGGTATTCGGAAAGTATTAGTTGAGGCTCATGGATCAAGAGTGGGATTTGTCCATCCAAAATGACGGAGAGATATACTCTGGGCCCTCTTGGTGATATCACATCAACACTGCTTGCAAGCACGTGATATGATCACAAGGATGTTATATCATGGGAACGAGAAAAAAATACTTGTCGGTAACGAGATTGAACAAGGTATGGTTGATACCAATGATCGAATCTCACACAAGTAAAATATTGCGAGACAAAGGGAATAGTTCACGGCGTTGTTGGTTCACACGATCACGAGAGTCATCGTTGAATAAATAGGAGTCATCACGGATTTCCAGATCCCGCTGTTGATTATTGATCAGAGAGGAGTCTTGATCATGTCTATCTTATTCACGAACCGTAGGGTGACACACTTAAGGTTCGATGACGCATTTGAGAGGATACGGAATATCGAAGAATATTTTGGGCAGCACCGAAATTGTTTCGGGGAAAATTGAAATAGTTCAAGGGTTTTTTTGTCGAATGGTTGTTAATAGAATTAACAAATGATTCGAGGTGCTATATGCAAATGTTTTTTTAATGGAATTAACAAATATAAATAAAGAAATAAAGATGTTTTATTTATTTATTAAAATAAAACCTTTGGATTTTCTAAGTGGAAAATTAAGGGAGCATGAGTGGGTGTGAGTGGGGCTTCAACTCACATGAAGAGGGAAGAGGTGGGGGCACCCCATGGCTGGCCGCACCCTCCTCTTGGGCTGCCTCCCCCTCCCCTATAAAATGAGGGTGAGGGCTCCTCTTCATCCACACATTTTCCCACTTCGTTTTCCCTCCACCCGCTGCTCCATTCCATGGTCTCCGGCTTGGCGAAGCCCACCACCACCACGCCACCGTGTTGCTGGAGTTCCGAGGGATCCTCTACTTCCGCGCCCCGCTGGATCGAGGGAACAGAGGTCGTCATCAACCGTACGTGTGACCAATCACGGAGGCACCGCCGGATGCGGTGCACATCTTCTCGCTATCAGGATCGGTGTGAGTACGACTACGCCAACAACGATATTTGATCTCGTAACACTTTGTGTCTTCGAGGGTATGTGTTCTCCTTAACCCTCTCGTTGCCTATTGCACTTCATCTCTTAGATTAGATCTTGGCCTTTCGGGTGTCTCTTGCGTAGGAATTTTTTTGTTTTCTATGCAACGACCCCTTCAGTGGTATCAGAGCTGGATCTATGCGTATTTTTTTTGTACGGGTATAACACATAGGTGTATGTGGGCGTTGATGATCATTTTATTACCTCCTTGATTATTTTATGATCTTAGTGGCATAGTGGGATGAAGCAGCCCGGACTAACCTTACATGTCCATGTACATGAGACTTGTTCCACAACTGACATGCAACTTTTATTGCATAAGTGGCTTGCGGGTGTCTGTTTCTCCTACTATAATTAAGATCTAATCTACGAAGGGTTGTTAAAAATGTGTTTATCAACATTGTGGTTGATGTTCGTAGGTATGAACGGTTTCTATCCTCGAAAGCCTAAGCCACGTAAAATATGCAAAAATAAATTAGAAGCGTCTAACAAGTTTTTGCTGGGCATGTGATGTGATATGGTCAATGTTACAAATTTGATTACGAGATGATCTATTTTGTAAATTATTGATATACCAGAAGGTATCCATATGGTTGTCTTATTATTGATGGACAATCAAGATTGGGGTGCCATGGTACTTGGTACCAGGCTGGTGGAATGATGGAGATCATACCATGATGCACATCATGGAGATCAGGTGCAAGGAAGACCATATCATATCACGTTATCCTTACATGTGATGTCTGTGATGTTAATCCTTTTATGCATCTTGTTTTTCTTAGATAGCGACGGTAGCATTATAAGATGATCCCTCTTACTTAATATCAAGATAATAATGTGTTCTTCCTTAAGTATGCACCGTTAAGAAAGTTCGTCGTTTCGAGACACCACGTGATGATCGGGTGTGACAGGCTCAACGTTCGCATACAATGGGTGTTTTGAAGCCTAGCATGTACAGACATGGCCTTGAAACACATGCAATACTACGGTTCTACTTGGCGAGCCTAGCATGTACAGACAGGGCCTCGGAACACGTAACCGAAAGGTAAAGCATGAGTCATATGGATGATATGATGAACATGTCGATGTTCTCCTTTGAAGCTACATCATCTCACGTGATGATCGGTTTTGGTGTAGTGAATTTGGTTCGTGTAATCACTAAAGACGACTAAGAGGGATGTTGTTTTTGAGTGGGAGTTCATGGTTTAATTTTGAATTAACTTGAACTTATTTATCATGAACAACCAATCAAAGTGAATTTGCACAAATTGTAGTATTCATTGGCATCCACATAACTACCTTACGCTTAGATTGTTGATTGAGATATAACTGTTATGATCTGGTAAAAATCATTTAAGATTGGTACCGTATTAGTGAAATTTAAAATTGGGTCCTATTGGAGATTTTTGGTATTTCCTACCTAGCTCTGTTGGAACGCGTAGAGATAAACAAAACTTTTTCCTACACGGTACTTCCAAGATCTAGCCGAGGTAGAAGGCCACGATGATTACCACTAGACGCGCGGTTGCGGATTATCGATGAAGCGCATCGGGGCAGTGCAGTCCCACGATCCGATCTAGCCGATCCGATCCCACAAACGTCGAAGTGCTGAACGTACAACACCTCTGCCGGTATCCACATGTACGAGGAGGAGCTCCGAAGGCGGACTGCTAGGTCCGGTGCGACGGCTGGACTGAGTGGGGCTAGGGTTCCCAACGCATGGGAGTGGACTAACGTGCCCGCTGGGCAACCTGCGCCCCTCTTTATATAGCGAATGGTAGTGGGCTTCACAACACTTGTGGCCCATTCCCCCTGTGAGTCTGACTAACAAAACCAGTCCCTTTCCGGTTCGTGTCCAACCCAACCAATACATTTTCTCCCGCTCTTAAGTGTGCGACCCCGCAGGCTCATGGCGACTTGGACACGATTGGAGTCCGACTCTCAATCGATCAATCGGTAGCGGCTCCTAGCAGAACGTGCCGACTCCCAAGTCCCATTGAGTCATGACGACATACCTTCCAATGTGACTTTCATCTTAGTCCCTTTTGCCTCACGATATACCTTGTCGAACTATGGGCGATTTATCGTCATCCCTTAAATAGTTCGACTCTCTTCTCGATCCGTGATATGTGATTCATCTGACTAACTCTTAGTCAACAGACACAGTTAACACTTAACTGAGTCGCACATGGCCATGCTTCCTGAATCATATCACTCGAGAGGGCCCAGAGAATATCTCTCCATTCGGAGGGGCAAAATCCCATCTTGATTATCCACATCACGCAGCTTGTTTCTCATTCGACCCGAACTCTGCCTTTATAACTGTCTTGTCACAGAGCAGCGTTTAACAGAACCTAAGTCGGTGATCCACAACTCGGATTGTGCGACAACCTCAGGTCTAAGAATTACATTGATTGAGACATGCAAATGATGACTTGCTCGTTGCATCTCAATGTGGGTCAGTCCGACTTGCTAAACTCTTTAGCCAAGTCCGTGATCGTTGGAATGGCATCACCATGCCCATGACAAGTGGAACCGTGTCATCAGCCAACACTCACATTAGTCTAGGGTGTGTGTCCAGCACAACCTAAATGACCAAGGACAATCTAGTATGAACAACATGAATATATAGTTCCACAATCGAATCACATATTCAATGACATGTATCAGATGTTTAAAACAAGGACAACTTAATAACTTCATGAATACATTGGGAATTACATCATACATGATTGCCTCTAGGGCATATTCCCAACAGTCTCCCACTTGCACTAGAGTCAATCATCCTGGCATCATATGCCTAGGCATCTAATGCCCATACCTCGCGTGTGCGCCTCATGCTTAGGCTGTGGTAGCGCCTTTGTCAACGGATCTGCAATGTTTGCATCCGTGTGTACTTTGCATAACTTGATATCACCTTGTTCGACAAACTGGCGAATGAGGTGGTACCGCATGAGTATATGTTTGTTCTTCTGGTGTTGTCTAGGTTCCTTGGCTTGTGCGATAGCACCATTGTTGTCACAATATACGTCCAAAGGACTGGACGCGCCCTGAATCACACCAAGATCTATCAGGAGGTTCCTGATCCAAAAAGCTTCCTTTGCCGCCTCTGAGGCAGCAATATACTCAGACTCTATTATAGATGCAGACACCGTATCTTGCTTGGAACTCTTCCAGCTCACAGCTCCTCCGTTCATTACGAACACGTATCCAGATTGCGAAGGAGAATCATCTGAGTCGGTGAGATAACTCGCATCTTTGTAACCCTTTACACTGAATTACTCATCACCTCCATAAACTAGGAACATTTCCTTAATCCTTATCAAGTACTTATGGATGTTTTTAACCGCTACCCAGTGGGCTTCGCCAGGGTCAGCCTGGTATCTGCTCGTAACACTTAGAGCATAGGAAACATCTGGCCTAGTACAAATCATGGCATATATGATGGATCCGATTGCCGAAGCATACGGGATCACACTCATCCGACTTCGCTCATCAGTCGTCGAAGGACACTGAGTCTTGCTAAGTTTTATGCCATGGGACATCGGTAAGAATCCCTTCTTAGACTCTTCCATTTTGAATTTCTTCAAAACTTTGTCCAGATATGTACTCTGACTCAATCCAATGAGCCGCCTTGATCTATCTCTATAGATCTTGATTCCTAATATGTAAGTCGCCTCACCCAAATCCTTCATTGAGAAACTCCTTTCCAATGACTCTTTGGTTTCTTGCAACATCATGACATCATTTCCAATCAGTAATATGTCATCCACATATAAGATTAGAAAATTTACTTTGCTCCCACTAAACTTCTTGTATAAACAAAAATCATGATTGCTCTTGATGAAGCCAAACGATTTGACTACCTCATCAAAGCGAATGTTCCAACTCCGAGATGCTTGCTTCAAACCATAAATGGATTTCTGAAGTTTGCATACCTTGTCAGCATTAGCCGGATCGACAAAACCTTCGGGCTGTATCATATACATGTCCTCAGTTAAATTTCCATTACGGAAAGCCGTCTTGACATCCATCTGCCATATCTCATAGTCGAAATAGGCTGCTATGGCTAACATGATCCGAATTGATTTAAGCATCGCTACGGGCGAGAAGGTCTCGTCGTAGTCAACTCCTTGAACCTGTCGGAACCCCTTCGCGACAAGTCGTTCTTTATAGACGGAAATATTTCCATCCATATCAATTTTCTTCTTAAAGACCCATTTGCACTCGACGGGTCTTGCACCGTCAGGCAGATCAACCAAATTCCAAACTTGGTTTTCATCCATGGACTTTAACTCGGATCTCACGGCTCCAAGCCATGACTCGGAATCAGATCCCACCATCGCTTCCAAATAAGTTGCCGACTCATTACTGTCTAACAGTAAAACATCACGAGCATTTTGTAATCTGGCAGATCTCCGTGGTTCAGGTGCTGTTACCGGTGTAGGTACCACGACCGGCTCAGCCACCAAGACGTTCGCCGACTCGCCCCTAGCCGGTTCCTCTCGAATTTCTTCGAGTTGCACTGTGATCCCACTAACTTCCCGACCGAGAAACTCTTTCTCAAGGAAGACACCATTCTGAGCGACAAACACTTTACCCTCTTCCCGGTTGTAGAAGTAGTACCCCAAGGTTTCCCTCGGATACCCCACGAAAATACACTTATCCGATTTTGGCGTGAGTTTGTCCGACTGAAGTCGCTTGACAAATGCTTCACAACCCCAAATTTTAAGAAAAGACAAACTTGACCTTTTGCCAGTCCACATCTCATGCGGTGTCTTCTCTACTGACTTTGATGGTACTCTGTTTAGTGTGAACGCTGCAGTTTCTAGACAATAACCCCAAAATGATAAAGGTAGATCTGTCCGACTCATCATTGATCGTACCATGTCCAACAAGGTCCGATTTCTCCATTCCGATACACCATTTCTTTGCGGTGTACCCGGCGGAGTGAGTTGAGGAACTATTCCACAACTTTTTAGATGGTTATCAAACTCATGGCTCATGTACTCGCCTCCACGGTCCGACCGTAGAAACTTTATTTTCTTTCCGAGTTGATTTTGTACCTCACTCTGGAATTCCTTGAACTTTTCAAAGGCTTCCGACTTGTGTTTCATTAAATAGATATATCCATACCTATTCAAATCATCAGTGAAGGTAATGAAGTACTCATAACCACCTCTGGCTGTCGTGCTCATTGGACCACATACATCACTATGTATTAGTTCCAACAAGTCGGACGCCCTTTTACAACTCCTTGCAAAAGGTGTCTTGGTCATTTTTCCTAGTAGGCATGATTCGCATGTCTCGAATGACTCTAAGTCGAACGAAGTTAGAAGTCCATCATCATGGAGCTTCTTCATGCGCTTCCAACTTATATGACCAAGCCGACAATGCCAAAAGTAAGTCATATTCAGATCATTTGGTTTCAACCTTTTAACATTTATTTTATAGACCGATTCACTATCAAGATTTAAAATAAATAACCCGTTCTGAACGGGTGCAAAGCCATGAAGCATATCTTTCAAATATAAAGAACAACCATTATTCTTAATATTCGACTCATAACCTTGTCTCATCAAACATGAGGCGGAAATAATGTTTCGACTAAGCACTAGAACATAATAACAATTATTGAATTCCATTAAAAATCCTGAAGGTAAATGAAGTTGCATCGTGTCGACTTCCAACGCAGCGACTCTCGCCTTGTTGCCGACCCGAATATCAACCTCTCCTCTTGCCACGCTCCTAGTTCTTACTAGTCCCTGCAACGAGTTGCATATGTGAATAATTGATCCGGTATCATATACCCAAGAACTATTAGGCGCATCAGCAAGATAAATGTCTATAACATTGCACACAAGCGTACCTGAGTGGGAAGTCACACCTCCACTCTTGGCTCTGTTAGCCAAATACTTGGTGCAGTTCCTCTTCCAGTGACCATCTTGCTTGCAATAGAAGCAATTGGCTCCGGCTGTAGGAGATGGCTTAGTCTTTGAGGAAGCACTCTGGACAGGGCCATGGGCGCCACCTCCTTACTTATCCTTCTTCTTCTTAGTCCAAGAACTCTTCTTGAACTTAGCCTTATTCTGCACCATCAACACTTGACTGGCGCCTTTCTTAAGATCAGCCTCTGCCGTTTTGAGCATCCCATGTAATTCAGTGATACTCTTATCCATACCATGCATATGGTAGTTCGAGATGAACAGACCATACGCACTAGGAAGAGAGTTCAGAATTATATCAGTAGCGAACTCTTCGTTAATTGGGAAGCCCAGCCGATCCAGAGACTGTATGTAACCAATCATCTTGATTACATACGGACTCAGTGGATCGCCGTCTTTCATCTTACAACCCAGCAAAGCTTGAGAGACTTGATACCTCTCGGTCTTTACCTCAGCTTGGAACATACTTTTTAGGCTTTCGATCATATCGTAGGCCTCAACATTTTCGAACTGCTGCTACAAGTCTGGTTCCATGTGTGCAAGCATAAGACCGCTAATTTCCGTAGACTCATCTCTAGTCTTACGGTAGGCATTCATGACAGCGACAGTCGCATCGTCATCTGGCTCTTCTGGAAGTGGAGTTTTTAGAACATGTTCTTTCTTGTCATGCTTGAGGACTATCCTCAGATTACGATACCAGTTGGTGAAATTAGTTCCATTAAGCTTATCTTTCTCTAGGATTCACCTCAACGCAAACGCGGACAACTGAGGAAGGTTGCTAGGTGCCATTGATCTACAACAGAAAATATGCAAAACACTTAAGACATGTATTCATAAAAGAGCGGTCATATTAAACGCTTTAATACTTATGCTCCCACTAGAACCAACACCCCTCCGATGGTTGCTAAGTGATTCAAGATCCAAAATAAGCAATCCGACTAGTGAGCTTTAGCATCATTGCTAGCCGTCAAGTGATCTAGGTAGGCAACACCTTGCCAATCGTATCCAATACGACTCCTGTTAGTTGGGTGACATCACATGCCCCGGCTCCCAACCTACCTTGCCCCGAGCCCCACAACCGTTGTGATGGACTCGTCTAGATTACCAAGTGCTTCCGCTTGTAAGAATCCGACTCAAACCCACCTAATCGGAAAGAATCGGTAGTACCTCAATTTCATGAGCCCACTACCAAGAATGTCCGACTTGTGATGGTGCAGCACTGGCGGGGCGACCGACTAGACCTTCTTTGAGGGATTAAAACCTACCAACTATCTAAATAGAGGTAAAAAGAGACATAACAATAACACAAATAAAGCAATTATAATGTGAAATGGTATGGCTCTCTTCATGGTGATCTCCATCTCCACGAAGCTTGTGAGTCGACTCGTGCCAACTCTTGTCACGTGCCATCTTACTCCATGTAGCCGACTTGTACATCGACTTGCATGCCTTTCGGGTTCTCCAACAAGCTACACTAGCTAGTAAATGAAAATTTACATAGAGAATCCGACACCCAGGCCGGTATACAATAAAATGACAACACCTAGGCTCCAGCCGGCTGACAAAAACATGATACGCAGATCATGTATGGATTACACACATCACATGCACATAAGTCATACCATTCACAACTTACTGCAAAAACAAGTTCTGCATAGATACGATATCTACCTGCGTTGTGAAACTCGTAACGACATCTAAGGCGCTACGACAGGGCGAAGCCGGCGCTACGATTTTGGAAAACGCAGATCTCATCTGCATCCCGATCATGGATTTCTTCATCGGATAAAACGATTTTACCCAAATCTGATCTGTATTCCGATTCGATCAAACTCTTTGATCTTCGATCACCGCAACTGGATTTATGTGTCACGGTATACCCCGATGGGGGAAACCGACCGGTAGGGGTAAGTTGTTCCACGACCTTAGCAAGATGATCACGGAAACCTGATCATCCATTAACCCCGAGTACGGTTGATCCAATCAACCTTGTAGAAAACCGATCTATCTCATAGAACGACCACCAAAATAGCACTTAGATCCAATCTAATGCTAACTACATATCACATATGTACGGATCTCGGGCCTAATACCAGAAGCTACCGCTCTGATACCACTGTTGGAACGCGTAGAGATAAACAAAAAAAATTCCTGCGCGGTACTTCCAAGATCTAGCCGAGGTAGAAGGCCACGATGATTACCATTGGACGCGCGGTTGCGGATTATCGATGAAGCGCGTCGGGGCAGTGCAGTCCCACGATCTGATCCAGCCGATCCGATCCCACGAACGTCGAAGTGCTGAACGTACAGCACCTCTGCCGGTATCCACACGTACGAGGAGGAGCTCCGACGGCGGACTGCTAGGTCCGGTGCGACGGCTGGACTGAGTGGGGCTAGTGTTCCCAACGCATGGGAGTGGACTAACGTGCCCGCTGGGCAACCTGCGCCCCTCTTTATATAGAGAATGGTAGTGGGCTTCACAACACTTGTGGCCCATTCCCTCTGTGAGTCCGACTCACAAAACCAGTCCCTTTCCGGTTCGGGTCCAACCCGACCAATACATTTGCTCCCGCTCTTAAGTGTGCGACCCTACAGGCTCATGGCGACTTGGACATGATTGGATTCCGACTCTCAATCGATCAATCGGTAGCGGCTCCTAGCAGAACGTGCCGACTCCCAAGTCCCATTGAGTCATGACGACATACCTTCCAATGTGACTTTCATCTTAGTCCCCTTTGCCTCACGATATACCTTGTCGAACTATGGGCGATTTATCGTCATCCCTTAAATAGTTCGACTCTCTTCTCGATCCGTGATATGTGATTCATCTGACTAACTCTTAGTCAACAGACACAGTTAACACTTAACTGAGTCGCGCATGGCCATGCTTCCTGAATCATATCACTCGAGAGGGCCCAGAGAATATCTCTCCGTTCGGAGGGGCAAAATCTCATCTTGATTATCCATATCATGCAGCTTGTTTCTCATTCGACCCGAACTCTGCCTTTATAACTGTCTTGTCATAGAGCAGCGCTTAACAGAACCTAAGTCGGTGATCCACAACTCGGATTGTGCGACAACCTCAGGTCTAAGGATTACATTGATTGAGACATGCAAATGACGACTTGCTCGTTGCATCTCAATGTGGGTCAGTCCGACTTGCTAAACTCTTTAGCCAAGTCCGTGATCGTTGGAATGGCATCACCATGCCCATGACAAGTGGAACCGTGTCATCAGCCAACACTCACATTAGTCTAGGGTGTGTGTCCAGCACAACCTAAATGACCAAGGACAATCTAGTATGAACAACATGAATACATAGTTCCACAATCGAATCACATATTCAATGACATGTATCAGATGTTCAAAACAAGGACAACTTAATAAATTTATGAATACATTGGGAATTACATGATACATGATTGCCTCTAGGGCATATTCCCAACAAGCTCCATATGGTTAATGATTGATGGATCTAAAGAGCAACCAATTCCTACTTAGAATCTAGAGTCATGGTAGCTTCCATATTACTTTATCTTCAAAAGAATGTTTTGTTGATCAAGGTGATTTTGGAACTTAAAAGAGTTGTTTCAGAAACAATAAAGTGAAAGATATATTGATATCTAGAAACTTATTTGTGGCAACATGACTGAGTATAATTTAGCGTGACAATGTTTGCTTATATTATCTGAATATATGCAATGATTGAAGACGCTAGGCATTTGAATATTCCAAAAAGTTGGACGCTAAAAATTATCCTCTAAATTCCTTCCTTCGAACTATAGTAGCTTAATCATAAAATTGTTATGATGGGATGGATTAAAAGTATGGGTAAAGTTGTTTACCTTACTTGGAGATTGCTAAGAGTGGAATCTAGAAGAATTCTATTAATATGGTGATATTAGTAGAACAATCAAACTCAAAGTATGACTCAATGGGTGATATTATATGACTAACACGCCAAAGAAAATGAGCTAGTACGACTAGCATTGTTTGATGTTGAATGATTCTTCTATAAAGGAAAGGGAACATTGAAAATAGAATTACAAAAAGATATATGGCAGAAAAAGAAGATAACCGGAAAAGTCCAGCTCAGGTGTATATGCTTGATATACAAGTTATAGATGTATTACTAGTTAACAAAGTATTTTTTGGGTATTTTTGATACCACATTGGTTGGTATGAGTTGTCATACAAAGCAACGCAATGCAAGAAATACAAGGGCCTAAAAGGAACTAGTAATAGACGTGGAATCGATTATGACAAGAACGAAATGAAGTGTTATTGTGTTCATTTTCGTATCGAACCAAACATTCAAGATTTATTTTAAGAACTTAATAAGTTGTTATTTTGTTCTGGTCTTTTGTGAGAACAAATGATATTGTTCAAACTATGACCATATTCCATAATTGATGGATATGTTAATATAAATCATGTTGGTAAAGTAAACATCTATAAAACTAAATGGTAAACGTTGCAAGACGTAAAAGAGTTTCACTTAAATTGTGACACCACCATTTTAGTTCATATCGGAAAGGAAAACATGAAGGAACTCCATATTGATGGACTTCCGGAGTCATTTTGTTTTGAATATATTGACGCTTGTGAGACCTCTTCCAAAAGATGACTAGAATTCCGTTCATAGGCCAAAGTAGAATGGACGACTAATTTAGTGGAGATTATACATATTGATGTATATAGTCCATTATGTGTAGTCATGTATGGTGAATTAATTTTTCCTTCATAAAATTTCGTCGATTTGATTTGAGTAGATATGTGAGTATATCTATTTAAAGAGAACGGAGTTTGACATTTTGAATTGGTTCAAATGGTTGTTAATATGAAGTAAAAATCATTGTAACAAGATAATCAAGTATTTATGATTGGATCATAAAGGACAAAGTTTGAGTTACAAGTTTAGCAAAACATCTGAGGAGTTGCAGAATTGTTCTACAACTTATACTTCTAGAATACCCCACATTAGTTTGGAGTATTCAAAAGACAAAATCAAACCTTGTTTGACATGGTAAGATTAATAAAAATGCCATTATAATTTTGTAGTTTATACATTAGTGACAACCGTTTTTCCACTGAAAAGAGCACCATCATGATCCGTTGAAATTGACAACATATAAGATACGGTTTGGGTAGTGACCCGAATTATCATTTTCTTAAGTTTTGGTATGCATAGCATGTGTAAAATGTTTACAACCAAAATGGGATACATATATGTTTATAAGGTTATCCCAACGAATCTATTGGGTATTTCTCCTATCACCGACCAAAGACAAATGTTGTTTGTCAGAAAGGGTTGATTTCTCGAGAAAGTAGTTATTCGAAATAAGTGAGTGGGAGGAAAGTACAAACTCAACGAGATTAGAGAATCTTCGTTACAATGTCAAGAGTAGCGCAACACTGGAAGTTGTTCTAGGGTTTCCTATTTTGACTAAGTAGAAGACACTACATGTGATTGTAGATACTTCGAATGAGTTTGCGAACTGAACCTCAAAAGTCCTAAAACTTTGTACTTAGACCAACTTGTGGTTTAAGAGTAAAGTGTTGTTTTGACAACAAAAGGACTTGGACCTTATAAAGGAAGCAAATGATGAGCCCTGACTTCGTAAAATTGACTGAGTCATTATATCCGCCATAGTATCCTTGTATGAATATGAAGTATGTGACTTGGTAGTCCTTTCTATAGGCTTGATGCCTAACGATAGCAAAAGGGTCTATATAGAGACAAAGACATGGATTTTTATATCCTTTGAAAGTTGTACTTATCAAAAAGTTGTTTTCGACGAAGTTCAAAGAGTTGACTTCTACAAGATTTTGATATTCCGTAGTGATGCTTTAGTCTTTGCGGATAGTTCTAGCAAAAGTTACATATTATGATATGGCAGTTGAATAACAAAACCAACTCTTCTCTCGAGGAAGTTTGATCAAAGATGTGTAATTGACACAGTCTGAGAGTTTTTGTAAAATTCAAAAGGTTGCTAGAAAGGTATGCACACTTCAATGGTTGAAGTGAGCATAACGAAGTTGAAATCTTTACCTTAATGAAGTTATCAAAAGAGTTTGATTCCATCATGAACGAGAAAGATGCTTGTAGAGTTACAAGAAATTAAGTAGGAGCGCTATGACATATTTCCAATACTTTATGTAGCTGACATATGGTTGATTGGAAAATATGTAATTTTAAATTAACACGGTTAAGATTTTCTTATTGATGAAAGGCTTAGAAGATATTGGGCATGGATATCTATGAGAGATGGATTAGATCGCCTGATATGATTGAAGCCGAATTACATAGATGAAATAATGAAGTAAGTCAATGTCGAAATGACAAGGAGTTCTTTTCACATGGAAAATAATTGAGCAAGATTCAAGTGTTTTGACACTTGATGAGCATCATTGAAATTGAGATTTCTAAGTCATGTTTCCATGCTATGTACACAACCAGATGAGTCCTAAGCTATAAAATGTTATAGCAGGATAATTCATATGATGATTAGACAACAGTAGGAGAGATCCTTGTGTCATTTTAGAAATGCTAAGGATATGTTTTCCTATATAGTAATGACAAACTATTTGTTGTATCATGTTACACTAATAGTCTTATCATCTATTCAAATAATTTATCTCAAATAAAATATGTGATGAAGGGTAGCACAATAGGATGGAAGAAAGTTCCATGCTGGATTTGAAAGAGTTTTAAAATTAAAATATTGTGACAGATACTACAACAAAGGCTAAAAGTATATCGTTGTGTTGACAACTGATAATAAGCGTATTTTGTGTCAAGGAGTTCTTTATTGAACTTGGTGAAATTCCAAGAATGCTGACACTATGAAGCTACATTTTCACAATGTTAGTAACACCAGTTTAAGCTGAGGAATTAAGGTATCACCGGAACTTGGTGAATTTCCATGAAGCTAACAATATGAAGCTAAATTTTCATAATGTTAGTGACAATGGTTTAAGGTGAGGAATTAAAGTTTCACCGATTGACCATATATATACAAAGCCATCTTATTAGAGAATGAGTGAAGCGTGTAGACGCAAAGGACATGCAAATACAATAGGACCTGAACAGTTCATATCTTTTTGATGATATTTACCACATGCGAAGCATGGTAATAACACTGGAACGCCATATGTGTTTAGTGCTTACAAACTAGATTATTGACTCTAGTGCAAGTGGGAGACTGAAGGGAATATGCCCGAGAGGCAATAATAAAGTGGTTATTATCTTATTCCTTATTTATGATAAATGTTTATTTCTCATGCTAGAATTGTATTAACCGGAAACGTTGACACATGTGTGTTTAATAAACAAACAATGGTTCCTAGTAAAGCCTCTCTTTTAACTATCTCGTTGATTAATATATGGTCAAGGTTTCCTGATCATGAACATTGGATGTTGTTAATAACGAGGTCATGTCATTAGAAGAATGATGTGATGAACACATACCCAATATCAATATAACAATACGATCAAGTCATTTAGTTTATATTGTTATATCTTGCGTACGAAGTAACTTATTCCTTAGACCATGAGATCATGTCAATCACTGATACCGGAAGGGTGCTTTGATGTCATCAAACGTCACACTGTAACAGGGTGACTATAAAGGTGTCGTTAGGTATTCGGAAAGTATTAGTTGAGGCTCATGGATCAAGAGTGGGATTTGTCCATCCAAAATGACGGAGAGATATACTCTGGGCCCTCTCGGTGATATCACATCAACACCGCTTGCAAGCACGTGATATGATCACAAGGATGTTATATCATGGGAACGAGAAAAGAGTACTTGCCGGTAACGAGATTGAACAAGATATGGTTGATACCAATGATCGAATCTCATACAAGTAAAATATCGCGAGACAAAGGGAATAGTTCACGGCGTTGTTGGTTCACACGATCACGAGAGTCATCGTTGAATAAATAGGAGTCATCACGGATTTCCAGATCCCGCTGTTGATTATTGATCAGAGAGGAGTCTCGATCATGTCTATCTTATTCACAAACCGTAGGGTGACACACTTAAGGTTCGATGACGCATTTGAGAGGATACGGAATATCGAAGAATATTTTGGGCAGCACCGAAATTGTTTCGGGGAAAATTGAAATAGTTCAAGGGGTTTTTCGTCGAATGGTTGTTAATAGAATTAAAAAATGATTCGAGGTGCTATATGCAAATGTTTGTTAATGGAATTAAAAAATATAAATAAAGAAATAAAAATGTTTTATTTATTTATTAAAAGAAAACCTTTGGATTTTCTAAGTGGAAAATTAAGGGAGTATGAGTGGGTGTGAGTGGGGCTTCCACTCACATGAAGAGGGAAGAGGTGGGGGAACCCCATGGCTGGCCGCACCCCCTCTTGGGCTGCCTCCCCCTCCCCTATAAAAGGAGGATGAGGGCTCCTCTTCATCCACACATTTTCCCACTTCTTTTTCCCTCCACCCGCTGCTCCATTCCATTGTCTCCGGCTTGGCGAAGCCCTGACCGTGGGATTCTTCACCACCACCACGCCGTCGTGCTGCTGGAGTTCCGAGGGATCCTCTACTTCCGCGCCCCGTTGGATCGAGGGAACGGAGGTCGTCATCAACCGTACGTGTGACCGATCATGGAGGCACCGCCCGCTGCGGTGCACATCTTCTCGCTATCGGGATCGGTGTGAGTATGACTACGCCAACAACGAGATTTGATCTCGTAACGCTTTGTGTCTTTGAGGGTATGTGTTCTCCTTAACCCTCTCGTTGCCCGTTGCACTTCGTCTCCTAGATTAGATCTTGGCCTTTCGGGTGTCTCTCGCGTAGGATTTTTTTTTTGTTTTCTATGCAACGACCCCTTCAGAAGATGATCCCAAAAATCCGAATCGCAAGAGAAAGAGAAAGATATATGTAGAACTAGGAGAGACAAAGCGGCCCTGGAGCATCCAGTAGTTACGTCCCTTCTACACTTAGTTCAAATTCTATGTAAACATCTTTGAGATCATGAAATAAAGTTGTCGGAATTCATGCATTTGTTTTGTCTTGTTATAATTGTTCAATGCATAAGTACGCCTTATCTATTTCCCGATGATCTTTCAAATTGCTTCAATGTTAACCCAAATTTTGCCTGCATGCTCGGAGTATTATCCTCCTCCGTAGGCTCAAGGAATGGAGGAGGAGGAGGAGGAAGATTAGTCGATGGCGGTGGCGTGTTTCCGGCTACGGGAGGTAGATCCCCGCTCGCCGGCTCACTGGCGGCTCCCACCGGCGTGGTCGTGGTGGCGTGCGGGGGAGAGTCGAGGAGTGGTTCTAAGTCGTTGATGATGTCCTCGATCTCCACGATGGTGCGCGCCAAATTGGAGGCACTGGGAGAATCTCCGACGACCATCTTTTGGCGGCGCGGTCGCGAGTTGGATCCTCCGATGATCTATCCGGGGAAGAGCTCGAGGGCTCAGGTCTTTGCGTTCTATGGAACAAGCTCAGGGCACCAAGGCTGGTTCTCTGTGTGCTCGAGGAAATAGAAGGAAGTAGAAGAGAAGAACGGAGCCCCTGAGACGGCTATTTATAGCCGGAAACGCTTGGAGATTAGCTCCAAAGGCTCTTTTAGCCGTTGGATGCGCAACACCCATAAATTTCGGGAAATAAGGGGACGGGGTGATTATTGCTATCTCCTCGTTTCCTGCGAGAAAATTTGTCAGAGGATATGGTTTCAGCCTTTGACTGAACCCAAACGTCCGTGACCTCAGCAGGATTTCATCGCTGACGTCACAAGGTTCCTTCTCGGCGAAGGCTCGTGGAAGGAAAGCCGAATTTCGATAAAATCTGAGTTTTGGGTCAAGATATTTTTGGTGAAAGAAGAATCAAGACAAAACACCGCCATTCTAAAAAAATCCAATACACAAAGAGCGACAGAATGAAGTCTTAATCCTTCTTGGGGGCTAATGTCGGATATATGCCGATTAGGGGTATGTTTGGCATTGGCCTAAGAGCCGGATTACCACGGTGGCCCATAGGTAATGGATCATAGTCCATTGGGCGGCCCAGTAAACTGACGCGCGGGAAGCCGGATTCTAGAAGGACCCGGACCATGGCCCAAAGTGGTGCGGCTTGGAGGAGAAGACGAATTCCTTACTTTCCAAGTTAGATACTTTCCGTAGTCGTCTAGGTTTCCTTTCTGTAAGCCCTAATCCGGCTATCTATATAAAGCCGGACGGGAGCAAGAACATACAAACAATTAGCTAGAAACCAACTCGCCGAGAATTTGATCCTCGCCGAGTTATAAAAACCATACTCACATTGTACTATGTATACTTCACGCTTCAGCCCTGATTTAGTGAGATTGCAGGAATAGGAACGCCTCCTAGTTGCGTCATACTGAACCTGGGTAAAACTCGGTGTTCTCGTTTGTTATATCATCACGCCCCCTCGCGGTTCTACCAGTAGGCTCATGGCACCCCCGTCCATGAACTCTTCTACGATGTCTCGGCAATTACTGATGTTATTTCATCTTATTTTACATGTTTAATAATTATTGGAGAATCAACACCGGGACCAGAAATCTGGTAGAAAAAGCACCGTCAAGATACCCTATTTCAGAAGATTAGAAGAAGAAGGGGTCATTGGAGGAGTCTTAGGAGTCCATAAGAGGGAGCCAGCCACGAGGAGAGTCGCAGGGGGGGCCACCAAGGGCCCACACCACTAGGGGGTGCCCCCCTTGGCCGCGCCGGGGGGTGGTGTGGCCACCATGGCCCACCTCTGGCCGTCTCCTTTCGCGTTCTTCATCCCGAGGGAACCCTAAGCCTCAAAAAAAATCATCGGAAATATTCCGCTGCCTCCTTGGGGCGGAAAACAACAGAGAGAGAAAAGCTCTCCAGTAGGGAGAAATCTGTCGGGGAAATTCCTCCTCGGAGAGGGGAAATCATCTCCATCGCCGCCGTCATCACTCTGGGCATCATCAAGATTGTCAGCGTCATCATCACCACTACCATCACCCTCACCATCCATCTCCGTACCGTTGTAACAATTATGGTTCTATATTGTTATTTTGCACTAGATCTCTCTCCCGGTGTGGATTACTTGTTAGTAGTTGATGCTTGCGAGATTTATCGGTGTTTGCACTTTATGACCAGATTATTATTCATCATTATATCAGCTTTGATTATGATCCATATGATGTCTTGTGATTAGTTCGTTTAGTTCTTGAGGACATGGGAGAAGTCAAGATGTTAGTAGTGGAATTATGTTGAAGTAATACCTAGTGGTTTGATATTTAAGTTGTGTTGTTATTCTTCTAGTGGTGTCATGTGGACGTCGACTACATGACACTTCACCTTTATGGGCCTAGAGGTATGCATTGTGTATTTGGCTACTAATTTTGGGGTCTCCAGAGTGACAGAAACCTAAACCCCCGTTAGGAAACCGATGCACGAGGGAGTGTAGGATCCCATGTTTAAGGATGTGGTTAGATTTATCTTAATTACTTTCTTGTATTTGCGGATGCTTGCAAGGGATTTAATCACAAGTATGTATTAGTCCTAGTTGGGTGGTGCATTAGCATAGGTTCACCCACATAACACCTATCAAAACAATAAATATTAATCAACTGTATGAAACTAAAGCGCTTGACGAAGTTCCCATGTGTCCTCGAGAACGTTTGGTAATCATAAGTAAAACAACCGGTTTGTCCTTTGATCTCAAAAGGATTGGCCACTCACTGCAATCATTATTACTGTATTTTATTTGCTCGCACTTTTTTTGTCTGCTTTATCAAAACCCACCAAAAACTTGTTTTCTAGTGTTTACAGTGAATCCTCTATCCATCCTGCTTGTCAACACTTTTTGCTCCTCGTTGGGTTCGACAATCCTATTTATCGAAAGTACTACGGTACACCCCCTATACTTGTGGGTCATCAGCCATCACAACATATTGTTTTCCATTACCAACACACAACGTATCCCCGTCCTTCCCAGCAACTCAAACAGACAATCTTATTTTCATAAAACATGACCAATTTCAAAAACTTAGTCTCTGCAGCGAGCACTTGTTTAGGCAAAACATACATAGAGTATATATCATATATACTGTCATCATTGATGACTTTCCGGTGATCCATTTCATATTCTTGATTTTTCAATACAACGAAGAATTCATGAAGCTGAATGATTCCCCTTGCATGGCATAGTCTATGACAAACTATTTGCAGCAAGGTGGACAGCAAGTGCAACACCTCATCATAAGAAAAATGTGTGTCATCGAGTAATCGAGATGAGCGAGGCATACTAGTGTCAACAAGCATGAATTCCACGTGCTCTTTTAATTCTTGTGTTCTTTTCAATTTTGGCCGAGAAGTAAATAGCCAAAAAGCTGAAAACTTCGTAAACCTGACTTGCGATGCATACAACGCATCGAATTCAGCGAGCATACAATATTTTCGCGATCTGTCAGCACGCACCTCGAGTTCATACTCCATGTTAGAGATCACAACACATTGGAATGTGATGGAATTATGCGTGTGAACTTGATAATCTAAATCATCTCTTCATTAGCGGAATCTCTGGGTTTATCTCCTAACATGTTTTATATCACATAGAACTAAAAGTTTGATCATGGAGTATCCTCAAACTAGAGTACAAAACTAATAAGTTGGACCCACCATTTTTAGTTTCTCAACCGCAGGAATGCGTCTAAGTTAAAGTTGGCTAGCACATTGGTTAATATCTACAAAGGTTTTGCAAAAATATAGACTATGTTCATAATATGAGTTCAATTTTTAAAATATACAATTATCTATAAAATATATGAACTCCCACTTAAACGAACATCCCTCACTTAATTTTAGTGATTACACGATCCCAATGCACTACACTATCCGCGATCGCCAGAGTCGATAGCATAACTTGAAAGGTAGACATCATTATGTCAATCACATCGTACATGTGACTCATGCTGAACCTTTCTGTCATTTGTGTTCCTAGGCCATGTCTGTACATGCTAGGCTCTCTAGATTATCCTTTATCATATATTGCAGTGCAAAACATGGATTACACCCGCCGTATGCGAACGCAGAATTGAAGCACCCGACCGGCACAACCTACTTGACTACGGCAAACTTTATTGGTGGTGCATGCTAAAGGGAGAACATTGAAAGTTCATGGTGCCTCCATGTGTGGTTTTGGTAATTGATGATAATCCTTATCGACTAATGTTTGCATTGAGACATGCTTATAGATCTTGTCCATGGGAAAATAGTGGAGTTCATGTGTTGGACTCTAGAAGCTTTCACGATGACCATTGTAATATTCAAGGAATTATATGAAGAATGGTTATGTATAGAGTTGAGCATATTGCAAGTATGTCTTGAAGAAAACAATTAGGTGATATTTCATGTTATCTTTAAGACATCATCAAATGAAGAAATAAGAAAAGATACAGGGTTGATCAAGGTTGTGATCGATACACAAAGCTACAAGATGTATCAGGTGGGATTATGTATCTCGAGGTATGGTAAACAATTGTCCATATACCTTTGTGAACTAACCCATGATATATATGTGTGTGACATTTCTATGTGTGGTTAGGTATCTTTCCACGGGCATGCATCAAAAGTAAGATTTCATATAGCCCTTGGTAGATGACGTCAAGTGGTGTTCGTCATCCAGCTTCAAGTGGAAGCTCAAGAGAAGAGTCTCGAAAAAATCCTATGCTTGATGCTTGCCACCCATTTGGAGATCGTGTTCATGTGAAGATTTGCCAAAAAGGGTCTCTGCCATAGTGGTGTATGGGGGAGGAACTTGCAAGTCGTCATCAAGTGGAGCATGTGCTAGCAAGCACGATCAAGAAAGGAGAACCAACTTGAAAGATTCATGATCAACATCATCTAGCTCAAGTGGAATGCTCAAGTAAAAGGTATGATCTTGAAATGTTTTCTATTTTAACGGTCTCATGCTTTATGGGTGAACGGGTTATAGGATCGATAGTCGTACTATCAAGAGGGGCTCTCGAGTGAGTAACTTGACCGCATCTTTGTGGAGAGCTCAAACTTTTGCCTACTTGGCATATAAAATTTCTTGGTTCTTATTTGTCTTTTCTCTTTGTGAGGTTTTGGCGCTTGTAGCGATCTTCATGACAACCCGGGGTTTACTGAAAATGTATTTTGTAAGAAAAAATTGTTGTGTTTTAGGTGTTGGAGGTTTTCTTGGTTTTTCTTTGTAGAGAGGTCAACATTTCTCCATTTGGTTTTATCTTCCGTTGTTGGACAATTATGTTTCTCTACATATTCTTGTACAGCTGTTCGTTGCGATTCCAATGAGCCCAAGATCACAAAAACGAGTATGGATGAAAAAATTATTACAGTTTTTGTATTGTTGTTTTGTTTGTCTGTGGGGGCGGGGGATATTCCAGTTTTTTTTTGGGGGGGAAGGGGGGTATTCTGGCCCTCGAATCATGGACAAAATTTTGGGTAAGGAAAAGTTGCGCGAGCTCCTGGTTAAACCGAAAATTTGGGCCAGATTTTTAGGGGGGGGGGGGGTATTTTGGCCCCAATGGCTGTAACGGCGACTATTTTTATGGGAGGGGATATAAATACCCCTCCTATTCTTCAACTAGAGTCAAGCATGTTTTTCCCTCTCTATCCCACCATTGTTGACCTTGGAAAGCTTACCCCCTCTCAATCCCTCCCATGATTCTTGCATGTATTTGAGGGGAAAGTGAGAGGAGATCTAGATCTACATTTCCACCAATCCATCCGTCCTCTAAGTGAAGGGAAACTATTAGATCTTGGTCTTGGAGTTCTTGATGTTCATGCTCCTTTGTTATTCCTCTCTTATTCCCCCATAAGAATTTTTTGCTTTGTTAGAATTTGAGAGTGAAGGATTTGAGCACTTGTGCACTTTCGATTTGCATTGGTTGCATTGGTTTGCTCTCTCTGCAAGGATTCATGGAAGTGAAAGTTTGTGAACTTGTTACTCTTGGGTCTTCGACCCTATAAACTTTGTGGTGTTCTTGGGAGCCTCCAATTCAGTTGTGGATGTGTGCCCCAAGTTTGTGGTGACTTCTAGAGCCTCCAATTAAGTTGTGGATACGTGCCTCGAGATTCAAGGTTACCAATAGTGGAAGGTGAACTTGTCCTTTGTGGCGAGGTTCATCGGAGAATAGGGTGAGGCCTTTGTGGCGTTTAGTAGGCCTCTTGTGGCGAGCTCGCACCCCTCCAACGATACATACTCCCCTCAAAAGGAGGAACTCGGGAATACATGATGGTGTCCGTGTGCTCTGGTTATTTCTATACCCGAGCTATTTACTTATGCACTTTACATTGTGATAGCCTTCGTGCTTGAAGTCATATATCTTGCTATCACCTTGTTAATTGTATTTATTAGCATAAGTTGTTGGTACACTTAGCTGAGCCTAATTTATTTAGGTTGTGTGCTTGTTAATTTAAACACCTACTTTATTTCCGCATTTAGCAACCCTTACCCAGGAAAGTTTCAATCGCCTATTCATCTAGGAGACATTGTTTGTCCTTTAAATTGGTATCAAAGCCCGAGCTCTTGTTATTAGGATTTACATCCTAGAGAGTATAATGTGATTTATGGAATTATTGCACGATCTCACTTTTATATTCGATGGCACAAATTATAATGTTTGTAAATTTCACATTCTTAATATTTTTAGAGACATGGGTCCAAATTATGTAAAGATAATTGTAGATATAGATTTTCCTCCTCCAAAGCATTCCGAAAAGCTATTTTTGGAGGATGAGGAAAACTCTTATGTTCAAACTCTAGTATCTAATGGTCTCATTTGTGTTTTTAGGGATGTAGTTCTTGAGGTTATGCCTTTTCAGAACGCTCATGAGTCATGGGAAAAAATTCAAGATAAATATGATGTGTACAACATTATTGGGGATGATTGTTCCCATTCCACCTCCGGTCGTGATGAGGTTCACATCTTACTCCACTCCACCAACATGTCATTTGTCACAAGGTAATGATATGGTGAGTGTAGATATAAATTTCAGTGTTGATAGTGACTCTACTATTGAATATACGTCTTCTCTATCCCATTGCAATGTTCAATCTTTGGACTTAAATGCTAGTGTTTATAGTCCTTGCATATCATGTAAAAGATGCCTAACTAATTCTCATGATGATATGATTCCTATGTTTTGTTTTCTTGAAAACAATGCTTCCATATCCTCTAGTACTTGTGTGGCTAACAATGTAGAGGATTCCCAACATTTTTTGGAACAAGACGTGGATCTAAATGATGCTTCAAGTAATTATTCATCATTGTTATCCATTACTCACGTTTGCCTTATGGCTACGGATTCAGAGGTATCTCCTACCTTGAATCCCAATGTATCTCATAATGATGATTATGAAGAAAATGATAATGATGCTTCCATTTATGAGAAGGGTAAAATGGTTCTTCATGATCTCAAAAAGAATAAAATTTCTTCTTCTATGTTCCATGACACATGAGTACCCTTGTTGAGCACAAGGAGACTATTGAGGCTTTGGAAATTTGCCTTGATAAATGTTATAACATCGAGTATGAGTATATAGCTGAGATTGCGAGCTCAAGGAATATCTTGAGGAAGAGAAAGAGACTCGGGTTTTGCTTGAGGAGAAACTCGAACCTTTTGAGGAGCTTCATAATGAAAAATTGCTTATCTCACTAAAGAACATGACCATGATTGCTAAAAATGAAGTTCTTAAAAAGTAAAATATTGAATTTGGTGCTTGCCATGCTAAACTAATTTAGGACATAGATAAACTTGAAACAACTCACAACGCTTTGGAAAGTGAACACTCTCTCCTTATCAAGTATCATGATCAAACTAAACCATCTAAACTTGACCCGACTAGTACCTCTACTTCCTCTTGTGATCATGAAAATATTATTGAGCAAAAAGCTAGGTTGAATAATGAGCTTGCCAAGTTGTCTTCCTCTATTTCTAATATTAATGGTTCTTGTACTTCTAACTCCAATTCGTGTGAAGCATCTATTTTGAAGGAGAATGTTGAACTAAGGGCTAGTCTAAAGTTGGTTCTTGAGGCTATCAATACAAAGGTAACATCTTGTGAGCCTCATGTGGTCACTAGCACAATCCCTGCTAAAAATGATATAATGCCATGTGCTAGTCCTAGTAATTCTTCATCTCATACTATTGCTAAATCTTGTGATGAATTAGTTTCCATGCCTTGTTGATCTAACACTGAATCGTCTACTTCATCTAGTACTTTTGTTTTCACTAACCATGTAGAGGAAATAAAAAATCTCAAGGAACACATCTCTTTTTTTAAAGAAAGACTTGGAAAAGTGTCATGAAGGGAGGTCCACCCTTGACAATATGTTGAGAGTGGGAAGACTTCCAAATGACAAAACTGGACTTGGATTCAAATCCAATATCAAGAACTAGTCCAAGATTGACAATAAGAAGGGCCAAGAAAAAGTAAAATATTTCGCCAAGATTGTTTGCTTCAAGTGCAAAATCTAAGGGCACCATGTTAGATATTTCCCTTTAAGAAGAAGTCTCTAAGTGAGAAGCAACAAGGGAATATGACTCAAATTTCTAAAGTTGAAGAATGGTCACCTCCCAAGGATAATCAAACTATTTCTTCCAAAGTTGAGATTTCAACTAAGAAGTTTGGACAAAGATGATGTTGATACTTATGTCGTGAGAAGGGCCACTTTGCTTCTTTATGTCCTTATGGTACCTTGTCCAACCCCGTTATAATTGATAATGTTTATCCTATTCGACAGGATAAGATTGGAAATGTGTTTGCTAAATATGTTGGAACTCAAAGTGGTGTCAAGGAAAGAACCATTTGGGTTGCCAAGTCTATTGTGACTAACCTCTTAGGACCCAACATGGTTGGGTACCAACAAGCTCAAATTTGATCAATAGTTGTTGTTGGAGGGCATTGGAGACTTGTCTATCTCATGAATAATTAAGGGATTGCTATGCCTCGATGGTGCTAGGAATTCTTGCTGCTTGTGATGGCGTGTTGGGAACCCAAAGAGGAGGTTGTGATGAGTGTAGCGGTAAGAACTTCCCTCAGTTAATAACCAAGGTTATCAATCCAGTAGGAGGAAGAGGATCTCGGGAAGGTTGATGCAACAGACGGTGGTGATGGCACTTCACCGGTGTCAGCAACAACGTGGAACCTGCACACAACACAACCAAAATACTTTGTCCCAACGGTACAATGAGGCTGTCAATCTCACCGGTCTTGCTGAAAACAAAGATTAGGCGTATAGTGTGGAAAATGATGTATGCTTGCAGTAAATAAAGAGACTAGGAAATTGTTCTGGTTTGTTTAACAGTGTGGAAAATGGACCAGGCTTCATAGGTTCACTAGTGGTGTCTCTCCATAAACGTATCATGCTGGGTGAACAAATTACAGCTGGGCAATTGACAAATAGAGGTTGCACGGTAGTGCACAATATAACATGATGACTACTATGATATTTAGTGCGGGCATTACAACAATATACATAGACCGAAATCCATCTGCATCTATGACTAATAATCCACCCTCGGGTTATCATCCGAACCCCCTTAGGTATTAAGTTGCAAGCAACAGATAACTGCATTAAACAAAGTGTGTAATGTAAGCAATGATTATGCACGTGGACACTCTCGCCGCTGTTTTCTCCCTAATGGCAACAACACATCCTCCCCCTTCACGTTTCTGTCACTCGAGCAAGGCGGTGAGGAGGCATAAGTTCAATATTCATCGGATCCCATCAAACACATCATATAGAATTACATAAGATCAATCTCGATCATGATAGGCAGATCATGAGATCTAAACGTGGAGGCATGTGAGGAGAAGACAACCATCTAGATACAGCTACGAACCCGTAGTCCAAGGATGAACTACTCAAGCATCACTCCGGAGACAGGCATGGTGATGTAGAAGCCTCCGGTGATGATTTCCTCTCCGACAAGGTGACGGAAACAACTTCGGAACCCCCCCTTGATCTAGGGTTGACGGTGACGGCGGCTGCGGAACTTTTCAGGGATTTTTTACCAGGTGCCTAGGGTTTTCCATCCGGGGGGATTAAATAGGCAAAAGGGCAAAGGCGGTGGAGCTCCAGGGGCCCCACACCAATAGTTGGCGCGACCAGGGGATCCGCGCCACCCTTTGGTGTGGCCCCCTAGTGCCCGTCTTCGGCTCTCCTTCGGTCTTCTAGATGCTTCCGGGGGAAATAGGCACTTCGGGCTTTGTGGGGTCCAATTCCGAGAATGTTTCCAGAACAACTTTTCTGAAACAAGAAACAACAGAAAACAGGGAACTGTCACTTGGCATCTTGTTAATAGTTTAGTCCCGGAAAACGTATAAAAATGCTATAAATAAGGGATAAAACATGTAGCAATTGACATAATATGATCATGGAGCATCAGAAATTATAGATACATTGGAGACGTATCAAGCATCCGCAAGCTTAGTTCCTAATCGTCCTCGAGTAGGTAAACGATAAAACACAATAATTTCTAAGGTGACATGCTACTAACATAAACTTGATCAATATAATGTAAAAGCATATGCACGCTGAGATCATAGAACTTCAAACACAAACATGATAATAGAACTTTAATAATGAAGCACAGTAATTACTTTGCATCACGAAGAGTATCTCAAATAAAGGATCATGAATAATAATGCAAAGAAAGGTAGACGTTTGTTTCAGGTATAGAGAAAGCATGGTAAAGTGATATTTCGCTAGTACTTAAGAGTGGGGCAAAACATAAATGCCAGGACACCTTCAAAGTTCATGAGGAAGACTAGAACAAATAATTTAAGAACAAATAATATCACATTATGAAGTAATTATTGATGTTTATGGGACAAATGCACATAGAACTCAGAATGGCAAAAATGCTCTCTCAACTGTGCATAAAGTTAGAAGATGGAGACTCAACATAAAGTAAAAGAAAGGCCCTTCGCAGAGGGAAGCAGGGATCACTCATGTGCTAGAGCTTTCATTTTATTAAACAAAGGTATTAAAAGTTTGACACTGATTGTCTATATTTTGGGAGATGTATGCTAATATCAACGAATGGTAAACAGAAAATACAGTATGTCACAAGCCAACTGGATTCACAAGAGCGGCTCCCATGTGAAGGACGCATCTGGGTAGAAGGTCATCCCTCTTTCTCTTTTGTTTACAAAATTATGCTTTGACTGATAAATCAGGGGCAAAAATAGTGAAGAGAATTTGTTTGTATTAATTTGGGGCTGGGCACCCCGCTGCCAGCTCTTCTATCATTTGGATAAGCGGATGAAGCCACTAGTCTAGGGTGTTAAATACAATCAACAAGTGAGATAAAGATTCTCTATTGATGTCCTCATGAGCAAAAATAGGAACATAAAGCAGGAGTAATTTTGAAAGTTTTAAAGGTAACACATGAGCAATTTACTTGGAGTGGCAGTTAAATACCACATGTAGGTAGGTATGGTGGACACAATGGTAAAAACTTTGGTTTAAGGTAGTTTGGATGCACGAGTAGAGCTCATACTCAGTACACGTGGAGGCTAGCAAAAGACTGGGAGCGACAAATCAAGAGAGCAGAACAGCCATAATCATGCATAGAGACATAAGCATCATTAATTAAAACATAAGCAGTATCACAAGTTTAAAAACTAAGTGGCCATGGAGGCTATTCATGACTGGTTAATAGTCATAAACATGGTGTGAGCATGTGCCAAGTCAACCAAATAAAACATTCAAAAGAGAATACCATATATTGATGCTTTACTATGACAAGAACAACTCATGAATCTTTCAAGACATATTAAACAGTCTCAGCTATTTGAGGCTATTCATGCTACTCAATAAATACAAGGCTTTAAAACTAAAAGAACATTTAGCATGGCATGAAAAAGTTCTAGCCACAGTTTATACAAGCTTCTACTAACACTGTTATAGATTCTACTTCAAGCAACAGTTTTCTTCTCCCAACAAGCACCACACAAAACATTCTTTAAAAAAAATACTCTTTATGATACAGCAAGACAACATGAGAGTACTCATATAACACTACTAAAACTAACAACTCTAATAAGAGATGAATGCAAAATAGGAGCTAAATAAATGCAGCAGCTAGACAGAGATTAAAAATACAAAGTATTCCCATGAAAAAAGCGGAGCGTGTCTGATGGCTAGGTTGAGACTCCAAGTGCATAGTGTGTAGCTAGTGGCAAGCCTTCTTCCCCACGAGGGTGACTCGAGGGCTTATATCGAACTCTTGGGAGCCAGTATTTCAGCAGTTGTCTTCCAAACTTCCTCCAGGATCTTGCAAACAAGTAGAGAATTTTGTGCCCTCAACCTCACCAAGTGGTTGTCAAGCACAAGGTGTGAGACTTCTAAATTGCAATGCAAAACAGAAAGTTAATGTGCAATAATTAAATCTACTACTAAATGCAAATGAGAAAATAAATATGCAATGGATTGTTTTTGTATTTTTGTGATGGAAGTGGTGATGGAGATAATGTAAATTCGAATTGGAGATGCAAGTAAAGTAAAGTGCAAGTAAAGTAAATTGCAGCAAAGTAACTAGAGTGTTTTCTTATATTTAAAATAGGACCGGGGTTCATGGTTTCACACTTGCATTCTCTCAAATAAAGTAGTAGACGGTGGACATAAAGAATTACATGTGAGATTACAATAACATGTTTAACATTGCGTACTTTCATATGGGCATCACGTCCTAGCATAGATATCTCTACTGTCATATTGATCCCTCTTATACTCCACCAAGATGCGAAATAAATCATAACACCTCGATAATTAAGGAAAAACCAGAGTATAGCTTTAAGCAATGTGACATGAAGTTGAAGTAAGAACTTGCTAGATCTAGTCATGGAGATTGATTAGTGTCACTTCAAATCCCCGGTAACAAGGTACTCATTTTTATCCCTAGTGAGGTAACTAAGAAAGGTTTAACAAAACCTAAGTGGATCGCTGAACTTCTGTCACTTTCACAGCACTAGCCACCCCCCGTTACTCGAACTAATGCACCCATCACCCCACACACGCTCTCAAGAACTAGATTGATCAAAGCTAGCAAATAAGAACGGGGTACATAAGATACATCTACTCAAATAACTCAAGAGAAACAATTGCAATCTCAGATTCAATAACTCATAGGAAAAATCCGCCACATAGGAATTACAACGGTGCCCGTAATCATGTGATGCAGCTCATACGGATATAATTAGTGAAGCACATAGAGAGAGATACAAGTGCTACTTCCACAAACCCATAGCCCTGGGGTGGACTACTCCCTCTTCATGGAGATGACGTTGGAGGGGTAGGAGATCACACCGGCGGCGCCCCGCCGGAGTTTTCCCCCTCCAATCTGGAACTTCTGGTCTCTGTTTCGGTGTTTCGGTGTTTCGGCGGCGCTCCCCTCCGTAAGGGTACGGGGGACCCCATTTTATAGTCGGTTTTAGGTCAAGACGGAGTCGGTAAGTCGAAGATGGAAGGAATTGGGGCCACATGGGCCAAAAGGGGGCCTCTCACGCGGCCAAGGAACCTGGCCGCGTGGAGGGTCCTCTTTTGGGCCTCCTTGCCCAATTCTCGTGGATGCTTCGCCCGCAAGTATTCTCCTTTCAAGAAAATGACCCCCGCAGATTTTCAGGTGATTTCGCGGAAGTTTGCCCCTTGAAACGTCAAAAATATAGAAAACGGGGTTTCTGACAGGCAGGGTTAATTCCATAAAAGTTGGGGGACTTTGTAATTTAACCCCAAAATACTATAAAACATTGAATTATACCCTTATATGATGCAATATTTAATAGAAAACCATGTGAAAATATGCAAAATTCATCTATGCATTTTACATGCATCAACATCCCCAAGCTTAACCCATGCTCGTCCTCGAGTATGAAGGTGATAAAACTAAGATGGGTTTTGCATATTGAAACAATCATGGGATATCAAGGAGGATTATTCATGCTACATATAATCAAATGATTAATACTAGAAATGAGTAGCAATATACAATTCATGTTGTAAGAAATATCAAATATGCAAGCAAAGATGCTTCATGAAAGTTCACAAAGTGTATAATGAAATAAAAGCACTATGGACCAAATGCATACACAAAATGAAAAATAAAATCCTATATTGGTCAAAGAATAGCATAATGGAGAATAGAAAATATGGTGGACACTTTGGAGAAAATTGAGTAGAGGTAAAACATGATAAAGTATTATTTAGCCTCTAAATTATTCAACTAAAATTACTAATTGAAATGTGGTATCCATTGATCTAGGAATCTCATTGTCCCTTTATCACTAGCATCTTAAAATTGTGAGTATTGAAGTAATGAGAATGACAAGGTGGTTGAAAGCCTCATGCCCCGTGAGTGTGAAAACCTACTCCATGATTACTCAACTTAAGATTCCTAATAAGCTTTATACAATCATAATAAGTATTAATGACATCATAGAGAACCGCAAAGAGGTACCTCTTGCCCCATGACATGGAAACAAGCCCATGTTACAATGACAAGATGAACAAACGGAGTAGACTCATCATCCTTTTTATTTTCATTCACTATTATGAATAGCTTCTTATTTTATTATAGGATGTGTTGTAGAGTCACTCAAGCTGTAAGTAAATTTCCACCATGATAACGCATGGCTTGGGTTAGCGGCCCAATGCGTTTCACTAGTCATATAGATACTTACTCATCAAAACTTACTATTCCTCTATTTCATTTTGGCATGGCAGGAGTCCAAAAACAAAAGTACATGATATCAACCAAATGTAATTTTTTTTGTGCAATGTTGAAAGCTTTCCGGTGATACACGTTTATAGCTAGCTCCCAACCACACACTTGTCAAACACAAAACTTGTGGCTCCCATTATTGGGTCATGTTTATTAGATGCATAAAAAGTAAAGTGTGCCTTCAAAAGTTCGTGAGAGTCCTATCCCAAGTTCAACCCATGACAATTAATAAAGTGAATATCTTAATTTAGAACATAAATAACACAATAACATGGTGAACATAATTGGAATAGCAATGAAGCTAATGGGAAGATATGGTGGACTCACTGGAAATACTTGGCTAAGGAGTGTTGGACACAAGTTTTTACTTGTTGGAATTTTTAAATATTTGGGCTAGCAAGAGGGAGATAGTTGACCAGCTACTATGCATGCATATGTCCATAGAACTACTCATTTCATGACAAACTAAATAAACCAGCAATTAACTTCAAGGACATGAATAAGAGATAGCTCAAGACAACATTATTGCAAATTTCTACACATAAAAAGCCTATAAATCATGCAAACATATGTAGCTCTTCAAATCAACCATGGCATCCCTATTCCAAGTCATAATACTAGCATCCAATACATTCCAACCCCAAACTCCAGTAGCTCAATATCATATAAAATGATGGTGGTGGTCTTATCAAAACAAAAATAAAAACAAAAACTAGACGCTTCAAGTATCTACGATAAATGCTTTGCTTAGAAAAACAGAAAGTAGACGTGTGCTAACCAAAAGAGTGTAGCTCCAGTGGGGTGTTCATCACATCCCCAATCTTATGGCTTTCACCATTCTTGGATGTCTTGAGGCGCAGCTCCTCTATTCCCTGTGAAAAAACTTCACAAAACATGTTTCTCCCATTCTTTTTCTGTGGGGTGAGATTAGCAAGGACAAACAAATCACATGCTTGCTGTGCAAAATTCCAAATAAAATGCTCCAGTAGATAGACAATAAGGTTCATTATGTTGTATGTTCACTCTCTTGCTTGAAAGAATCATGGAAATTCGATTCCCAAGCCCAAAGAGTGCATAAAACAAAAGAAGGCAGAATCTGTCCAGAAAAGCAGCAGCAACAAAACGAACGTTTTTCCCTAAGCTAGACTCGTCAAAAAATTAAGCAATTTTTTGTGCTTACATATGACGAAAAGTTGCAGAACATACTAAAACCTTATCTCAATCCGACATACCAATAAAAAACGTAAAGTCATACGGTGAGCAGACTCGTGCTGAAACAGAAATTTCATGCACTAGGATAGCAACTTATAAGTCCAAATGGGTTTGACTTGACTCTTTATTGAAAACTCCAGAATTAAAACAAAAAAACTAATCTCTTGAGACAGCAAGAGGACACTAGGAAAATCCAATCAAAAACAACTGGGTTGCCTCCCGTAAAGCGCTTTCTTTATAGCCATATAGCTAGGCTTTACTTACTTGATAATCAAGAGGGATAAAGCTCATGAGGGAGCTTGTTCTTCAGCGTGCCCCTGTTCCTTGGGAAGTGCTCCATGCTTTTCTTGTGAGGGAACTGAAACTTGACATTCCCTTCCTTGGAGTCTATGATTGCACCTGTAGTACGAAGAAAAGGTCTACCCAAAATAATAGGACTAGGGGATTTATCCCCCATATCCATAATAATGAAATCAACGGGTACAAAAGTCATGTGCAATTCAATCATAACATCTTTTACTTGTCCTATATCATGTTTAGTAGAGTTATCAGCAAGGACAAATTCACTTGAGCACTTTTCTAAATTTTCTAGTTCTAGCAATTCATATAATTCTTTAGAGAGTACCGATACACTAGAACCTAGATCTAACATAGCATGGTGAATTTATTTTCCAATTGAAACTAGCACCTTGGGGATCCATGCATCCCCAAGCTTAGGAGATATCATGGCCTCATTCTTGTACCTAGCAATTTTTTCTTGCAAGACATGATTAGCAATATAAGATCCAAAGCCAGGTTGATTAACATTTATAGTGGGATCACTAGCAAATTTTTGTAGAGTAGCAATAAGTTCTTGCAAGCTACTTTTTTCTAAATCAAGCAATGGATCCTTAATTTCAGTAAGCATCATAATTTCCTCTACTTTTCCTTTTCTATTATGCATATTAAAAATCTCATAGAGATCATCAAAAATATCCTCGGGTACTTCAGCCTTTTTTAAGCTCTCTTTAATTTTAACCTCTAAGAGCAAACTTTCAAGCAAAACATGGGTATTTTCAGCATTAGTATTAGTAAAAGATCCCCCACATTCATTATCTAAAAAGGCTCTAGAAGTTTCAGAAAGTCCCTTATAAAACATATGCATAAGTATCCAATCTCTAAAGCCATGCCCTATTCCATATGCTCTACTTCTAAATCTCTCCCATGCTTGTATCATTGATTCATCTCTTTCTTGTTTAAAGGTAATGAGCAATTGTTTAACATTGTAATTCTTTTCAGCATGACAAAACCTTTCAATAAATGCAACCCTTAAGTTGAACCAAGTAGTAAAATTGCTAGGAGGCCATCTTAATATCCAATCTAATGCTTTGCCTCCTAGTGAGTAGGGAAAGAGTTTAACTTTAGTAGTGTTGATGTTTGCATGATTCAAGTTCAAAGTTTTACAACTTTCATCAAATTTCTTAAGATGGAACAAAGGGTCTTCTTTAGGCTTTCAATAGAAACGAGATTCATAAATCATTTTAATAATACTAGGATCTACCTCTAATTTTTCAACGGGAATATTTAGCTCTTGAGGGAAATTCCTAACACTGAATGGCCAATAAGTTCTCTGCTCCATTTTCCAAGTTTTTATGCAGTTTCTAATTTTTTATGCAAAACAAAAGTAAAGTAACTAAGAAAATTCGAAATACTAAAATAATCTAGATAACTAAATGCAAAACTAAAATGCAAACTAAAATAAAATATACAAGACAAATCAAAAAACAAAAACAAAAACAAAACAAAAACAAGACAAGAAACAAAACAATCTACTTGAAAGAAGGTGGAGATAGAAAGGACGGTACTCACGTAGGTGCAACCTCCCCAAGCTTAGGTGTTTGCACACCTTGTTGGTGATGAAGACTTCTTGTGAGCCCTCTTGGACAACTCCTTCACCTATGGCTCCCCGGCAACGGCGCCAGAAAAACGCTTGATGGCTAGGTTGAGACTCCAAGTGCAGAGTGTGTAGCTAGTGGCAAGCCTTTTTCCCCACGAGGGTGACTCTAGGGTTTATATCGAACTCTTGGGGAGCAAGTATTTCAGCAGTTGTCTTCCAAGCTTCCTCCAGGATCCTGCAAACAAGTAAAGAATTTTGTGCCCTCAACCTCACCAAGTGGTTGTCAAGCACAAGGTGTGAGACTTCTAAATTGCAATGCAAAACTGAAAGTAAATGTGCAATAATTAAATCTACTACTAAATGCAAATGAGAAAATAAATATGCAATGGATTGTTTTTGTACTTTTGTGATGCAAGTGGTGATGGAGATAATGTAAATTCGAATTGGAGATGCAAGTAAAGTAAAGTGCAAGTAAAGTAAATTGCAGCAAAGTAACTAGAGTGTTTTCTTATATTTAAAATAGGACCGGGGTTCATGGTTTCACACTTGCATTCTCTCAAATAAAGTAGTAGACGTTGGACATAAAGAACTACATGTGAGATTACAATAACATGTTTAACATTGAGTACTTTCATATGGGCATCACGTCTTAGCATAGAGATCTCTACGGTCATATTGATCCCTCTTATACTCCAGCAAGATGCGAAATAAATCATAACACCTCGATAATTAAGGAAAAACCAGAGTATAGCTTTAAGCGATGTGACATGAAGTTGAAGTAAGAACTTTCTAGATCTAGTCATGGAGATTGATTAGTGTCACTTCAAATCCCCGGTAACAAGGTACTCCTTTTTATCCCTAGTGAGGTAACTAAGAAATGTTTAACAAAACCTAAGTGGATCGCTGAACTTCTGTCACTTTCACAGCACTAGCCACCCCCGTTACTCCAACTAATGCACCCATCACCCCACACACGCTCTCAATAACTAGATTGATCAAAGCTAGCAAATAAGAACGGGGTACATAAGATACATCTACTCAAATAACTCAAGAGCAACAATTGCAATCTCAGATTCAATAACTCATAGAAAAGATCCACCACATAGGAATTACAATGGTGCCCGTAATCATGTGAGGCAGCTCATACGGATCTAATTAGTGAAGCACATAGAGATAGATACAAGTGCTAATTCCACAAACCCATAGCCCTGGGGTGGACTACTCCCTCTTCATGGAGATACCGATGGAGATGACGTTGGAGGGGTAGGAGATCACACCGGCGGCGCCCCGCCGGAGTTTTCCCCCTCCAATCTGGAACTTCTGGTCTCTGTTTTGGTGTTTTGGTGTTTCGGCGGCGCTCCCCTCCGTAAGGGTACGGGGACCCTTTTTATAGTCGGTTTTAGGTCAAGACGGAGTCGGTAAGTCGAAGATGGAAGGAATTGGGGCCACAAGGGCCAAAAGGGGGCCTCTCACGCGGCCAAGGAATCTGGCCGTGTGGAGGGTCCTCTTTTGGGCCTCCTTGCCGAATTCTCGTGGATCCTTCGCCCGCAAGTCTTCTCCTTCCAAGAAAATGACCCCCGCAGATTTTCAGGTGATTTCGCGGAAGTTTGCGCCCTGAAACGTTAAAATATAGAAAACGGGGTTTCTGACAGGCAGGGTTAATTCCATAAAAGTTGGGGGAATATGTAATTTAACCCCAAAATACTATAAAACATTGAATTATACCCTTATATGATGCAATATGTAATAGAAAACCATGTGAAAATATGCAAAATTCATCTATGCATTTTACATGCATCAGTGTCACTCTCCAATAAAGAATGCTGGGGTCCAACCAAGATTATTGAAAAGGTAAAAACAAACTGAAAGCAAAAACAAAAACAAACTGAAAAAAAGACGCTCTAAGTAAAGCACATAAGATGTGACCGAATAAAAATATAGTTTCACTAGAAGTGACCTGATAATTTGTTGATGAAGAAGGGGATGCGTTGGGCATCCCCAAGCTTAGACGCTTGAGTCTTCTTGGAATTTTTTGGGATGTACCACCGGGGCATCCCCAAGTTTAGACTTTTCACTCTTCTTAATCACATCATATCATCCTCTTCTCTTGACCCTTGAAAACTTCCTTCACACCAAACTTCTCACAATCTTCATTAGCAACGTTAGTGCAATCGAAATAATAAATTCACATGGTTCAGTTTCAAAACAAGTATAACACTTAAAAAAATATTAGCTATTGTCACAACTTCTTTTAAAACTCTTTTTCTCAAAAGAACACCAAAAGAAAGAGATTAAGATGCAAATGCAATAAATGGCAGAAATCTGTCAAAATAGGACAGCAGGTAAAGATCGATTTTTTTAAAAAATCTTCTGTTGCTCAAATAACAAAGTGGTCAACTAAGAAACTTTGCGTATATAGCTCAGAATTATGCACAAAAAAACTCAGGTCGTTTTGAATTTTCTGTGATTTTATACGGAATTAACGGTGGAAACCAGAAATCTGTTCCTACGCAGAAATCCGAAATATAGCCTCAACTTTCCACTAGAGCCTTTACTTGGCTCAACAAAAACTCAAAAGAAAAGATAAGAAGGGTTGCTAAGGAAATAGACAACACACAGGTGCAAAGCACACCAAAGAAAACGAAATAAAATGGGTTGAAAACAGCAAAATAAAACGGGTTGTCTCCCGGTAGCGCTTTTCTTTAACGCCTTTCAGCTAGGCATAAAAAGGGCAACTCAAGTATTTTCAAGTGAAGAAGCATCCACATTTAAACCAAGAACTCTCCCTTTACTACTCTTACCCTTCTTCTTGGGTTTGGGGAATATGTGGCCAAATGGGAAGGTAAAATTTAATGTACCTTTCCCCACATCTATTACTGCCCCCAGGAGTTTCAACAAAGACCTTCCAAGCGTAATTCGTCCTTCTCCTACACATTAAATAACAAGATAATCAGTGGATACTATACTTCCCATGATTTTTGTAAACACTCCCTCAACTATCCCAATGGGCAAAACAGTGGTATTATTGATAAGGGGTATTTCTTCTCCCCCTTCAGAAAGTTTCTAAGGATTCAAAGACTCGTAGATTTTTCTAGGCATGAGACAAAATTCAGTCATAATATCGCAATGAGCATGAAAAGTTTCATCATTTATAACTACTTTTACTGTAGGGATCCACATTGAAGGTTCAGAGTTTATTGGTACATAATCATAACGAGCACGAATCTGGTTATAGGCTTCCTTTAAACATGATATATTTGTTTCAAGAGTATTTAATCTAGCCTGAAAACTCACAAGGGATAAATCAAATTTACTAGTGTAGCTAGAAGTTGCAATCAACTTTTTAATGGCATGAAGAGCTTGATCTCCATCACAACGTAGGAAGTCCCCTCCTACTGTAGAGTCTAAAGCATATCTATAGCAAAGAACAAGACCAAAGTAAAAACTACTAAGAAATAAATTCAAGGTCATCATGGGTTCAGTTTTACTATAAGAATAAAAAAAATCCTAGACCAGGCCTCCTTGAAACTCTCCTCACTCCCTTGCTTTAAAGTGAAGATTGTTTCTTCCGGTGACATAGTGACAGGAACAAAACTAGACATAAAAGCAAGCAAGTAAATAACAGCTATGGAGTAAACTATTTTTTTGTGTGTTTTTAATATAGAAAAGAAAAAATACAAAAATAAAAACAAGACAATAAATGAAATAAAGAGGTTGAGAGTGAGTCCCCTTGCCAGAAGACTTCTTCCTCCCCGGCAACGGCGCCATAAATTCTTTTGCTACACCTCGATGGTGCTAGGAATTCTTGCTGCTTGTGATGGCTTGTTGGGAACCCAAAGAGGAGGGTGTGATGAGTGTAGCGGTAAGAACTTCCCTCAGTTAAGAACCAAGGTTATCAATCCAGTAGGAGGAAGAGGATCTCGGGAAGGCTGATGCCACTGCCGGTGGTGATGGCGCTTCACCGGTGTCAGCAACAACGTGGAACCTACACACAACACAACCAAAATACTTTGTCCCAACGGTACAGTGAGGTTGTCAATCTCACCGGTCTTGCTGAAAACAAAGATTAGACGTATAGTGTGGAAAATGATGTATGCTTGCAGTAAATAAAGAGAGCAGAAAATTGTTGTGGTTTGTTTAACAGTGTGGAAAATGGACCGGGGGTTCATAGTTTCACTAGTGGTGTCTCTCCATAAAGATAACATGCTGTGTGAACAAATTACAGCTGGGCAATTGACAAATATAGGTTGCACCGTAGTGCACAATATAACATGATGACTACTATGATATTTAGTGCGGGCATTACAACAATATACATAGACCGAAATCCATCTGCATCTATGACTAATAATCCACCTTGAGGTTATCATCCGAACCCCCTTAGGTATTAAGTTGCAAGCAACAGATAACTGCATTAAACAAAGTGTGTAATGTAAGCAATGGTTATGCACGCGGGCACTCGCACCGTTGTTTTCTCCCTAATGGCAACAACACATCCTCCCCCTTCACGTTTCTGTCACTCGAGCAAGGTGGTGAGGAGGCATGAACCCACTATCAAGCATAAATACTCCCTCTTGGAGTCACTAGCAACTACTTGGCCAGAGCAACCACTAGCAACGGAAAGCATGCAAGATCACAAATAACATATGCAAATAAAGACTATAATCAACTTGGCATAAGTTCAATATTCATCGGATCCCAGCAAACACAGCATATAGAATTACATAAGATCAATCTCGATCATGATAGGAAGCTCATGAGATCTAAACATGGAGGCATATGAGGAGAAGACAACCATCTAGCTACAGCTATGAACCTGTAGTCCAAGGATGAACTACTCACGCATCACTCCGGAGGTAGGCATGGTGATGTAGAAGCCTTCGGTGATGATTTCCTCTCCGGCAGGGTGCTGGAAACAGCTTCAGAACCCCCCTGATCTAGGGTTGACGGTGACGGCGGCTGCGGAACTTTTCGGGGATTTTTGATCAGGTGCCTAGGGTTTTCCATCCGGGGGGATTAAATAGGCTAACGGGCAAAGGCGGTGGAGCTCCAGGGGCCCCACGCCCAAAGCTGGCGTGGCCAGGGGGCGCGCCACCCTATGGTGTGGCCCCCTTGGTGCCCGTCTTCGACTCTCCTTCGGTCTTATGGATGCTTCCGGGGAAAATAGGCACTTCGGGCTTTGTGGGGTCCAATTCCGATAATGTTTCCTGAAAATCTTTTTTGAAACAAAAAACAACAGAAAACAGGGAACTGGCACTTGGCATATTGTTAATAGGTTAGTCCCGAAAAACGTATAAAAATGCTATAAATAAGGGAGAAAACATGTAGAAATTGACAAAATATGATCGTGGAGCATTAGAAATTATAGATACGTTGGAGACGTATCAGGGATCTTCATCAATTATATTTCATCAAGATAAGTCATTTGGAGTATCATGTCTCTACCTTATATCCAATGTTCCTCCTTGCGGTAACTTGTATTTAAATCATATATACATTGAAAGTTTCTTGCACCCTTGCATGTATGTGGTTTTGTACCTTGCTAATTTTTTGTATGAGTTGTGCTCTCTACTTACTTATGTTCAGTATCAAGTATGTGTATGTTGGTTTGCACACAATATACGTGTTGAGCCTTTTATCAACTTTCTTATATCTTATTGGCTCTGTAACATCCCTGATTTTTGGAAAATGCAAAAATCACAAAAATTTGAAACTTTCTGTTTTCTTGTTTAGTAAGTCACCAAAAACCAAATGAGATGCAAGAAACAAAAGAAAACAATACATATTTCAATGAAATTGAAATTACCAATCCAATTATACCTCTATTCCGTAAACCCTAAAACCCTCTCAAATGAATTTTTCTCAAATGTTTTCAATTCAACATTACATAAATTGTTTTCAATTCAATATTACTTTGAGGATAGTTTATGGCAACAAAAATCAAAGATTTATAATCCTTAATAAAGTTCTAAGTCTGAAAAAAATAGTTGATGAGAATAAAATGTTTTAATAATAACTTTTAGTTGTTATTCCAAGTTTTAAACATAAAGGTGTGAAAATAAAATGAATTGCTTGATAAGAACATAAAATAGGGTTTTGAAAACAATATTGACTTGTGGTTTTATTCTAAATTTTATTGATCAACAATATTAACTATTTGATATGAACTAATTAAATAACATTAAGTTACTATTAGTAAATCCTTCATATCCTAAAATTATAAAATGTGAAAATGGTTTAAAAATGGCTTTCCAAACAGAATATATGACATGTAAAATGTCTCTGAAATTTTATTTAGACAATAACATCAATTTATTATTTTCTAAATTTTAAAATGGCCTTAAAATACTATTAGTGTTTTATTTATATTTTCCAAATATAAATTGTGAAAACAAGATTAAATGACTTTCAAAAATATGTTTTCAACATTTAGAATGTCACAAAAATTTTAATTGACCAATAGCTATGTTTTATAAATTTTTAAATTAAAAATCACGTTAAGTAACTATTAAGGAATTATTCAAATTTCCAAAACTCAAAAATAAAATATTTTTCTTAAAAAAAATACTACTGTTGGAAAGTATTTGAAATTTCAAGAATTTAGATTTTTGTTTCATGTCTTTTGGATAATTAAAACAGAAGTTATGACTTAATTAAATAAACAGAAAAAATGGAAAAAAATAAGGGGATGTCGTCACCCATGACGTCACTGTCATCTTTCTCACGGAAGGCAACCGCGCCTGTCACGGCCGGATTCTTCGCCGCCCAAATTTCGGCCATTAAGGCCTTTATCCCCTTCCTTCCTCGGAGTTATAAATAGCCACCGAGCCCCTCTCCGTTTCCCCTCTACTCCCTCTCTGAATAACGCCGCCTGTACACCATAATGCCTCGCCGGAGTTCTGATCGACCGCCGCCGTTCTTCGCCGATTCCGGCCGGTACCGGAGATCCCCGCCTCTGAACTTGGTCTCCTTCTTTTCCCCTTGCGTGTGCGCACCTTCTAATTCTTGTGCCGATTTTTTTTGCTCCTCAGGATCCCACGCGCCACCCACCTCTCTGCTCACCGGAGCTCGAGCAGCATCAGCAGCACCGCGCCATCGACAGGGACAGTACCCGAGCACGCCGTGTCCTCCACCGAGTTCACCATCCCGCGTCGAGCCCCCTGGACCCATCCCCGTGCCCGAAGACTAACCAGAACGCCGTCGCGGTGAAACAGTGACCTCGCTGGCCGCCGTACTCGCCATTTCCGGCCACCCGACGCCGGTAAGCTCTCTTCCCCCTTTTCTGCCGTTAGATCTAGGCAACGGCTTAGATTAGATCCCCCCACGAAGGGGTATGCCACCGTTGGATTTGGATCTGACGCCCCAGATCCAATCACTTAAACCCCGTCACCAGGCCACGTAGCAGCACAGACAGCACAAGCGCCCAATCAGAATCAGCCATGTGGCAAGCCCTATTTTTGAAAAAAATTCCACTAGAATTAATTGGTCCACTTTGCAGAATAGTCCCTAGAACTTAGAAACATCATAACTTTTTAACCATAATCCCAAATTTAGAAATCTTGGACTTTTTGAAAAGCCCTTAACAATTAGAAACTTTTGGCACTGGCCAAATTAAAATTTGACAAACTTAAATTTGTTCATTTTCAAATATTCTTGTTTGACAAAATTTGGCATAATTCAAATTCTACAAATCCAAAAATTGTAAATAAAATATATTTGGAAACCTTAGGATGTGTACTTTCACATCCTCTGTCCCAAAATAATATTTGAACAAATTAAAATTGATTTTAGAATTAATTGGTATGTTGAGTATTTTTGACATAGATTTACTTCTATAAATATTTTCAATATAGTTTCTTTTGCAAAATTGCTCCATTTGATAACCTTGAACCAGAAACAACCCTTCCCAACCATTTTGGACATCCTTGGACCATGGCCATGAGTATTGACCAAAAACCCAACATAGTGATACATCCATTTTCACCATGTTATTCCTTGATGCTATGTCTATTTGGAGCCAATCCAAGTCCTTAGAATATGTCAATAACATATAGTACCAAGTAGTGAACTTTAGTTTTCTATCTTCTCCACTCCCCATTCTTGCTTCAAGAATTCACCAAGTCAGCAAAATGGAGATCAAGACTCAAGCACAATAATGAAACTTCAATATCAACTTGGTGGCAACATGAAGAGCTATGAGGAATATCATCGAAGAAATTGAAGGAAGGACATAGACTCCACAGCAACAAGAAGAAACTCAATGAAGTACAGGAGTATGAAGAAAATCAAGGAGAAGACATTTTCCTCTCTCTTCCTAATCCTTCCATTTCTTTCTTTTGAAATTGACTTAGTGGTATTTGTGCCCATCCCATACCCAGACCAATTAGTGAAGTGAAAGCCATGAAGAATCTATCAAGACCAAGAGAAGAATCCATCCAAGGAACAAGTCTACAATAGAAGCATGAAGGTGATCTTTAAGAAGACAAGCATGTGAAGACTTGGAGCAATCCACACAAGTTGAAGAATAACAAGTTGTTTTTGTCCAACCATTGACCCAAATGGAAAATCCTAAGACTTAGACTTGTTTTTTCTATTGATATTTGAACCTAGACCTACCTTAAACCAAAATGGAAAGACTAAACTTAGATCACTCAAATGTTTTGATAAAAAAACAACTAAGTGTTATACTTGTTATGTGCTTCTTTAGTTGAAATAGTTAGATCACCTTAGTGAACTCTCGGAACTTCCTCAACAAGTATGGTTATAATAAAGTTATATCACATCAAACTTAACCTAGTCCATCCCAAGTAAACCCTTGGAATTTCCTTAACAAGTGTTGAACTCAAATATTGACCTTGTCTTAGTCAACTTGGTTAAACCCTTTTTTGATATGTTAGTTTCTCTGTATGTTTTCTGCACTTGTATGTTGTTTGGTAGAATGTTTGTTTATTTTGTTATTGTGTTTTCAATGAATAGATTATACGGAGAGCAACGATATTTTGTGAAGAGAGTGTGATATCTTCACCAACTTCAACAAGGCAAGTAACACATCATTCAACTACCCATTATTTTCTATATGCATTAGTTGATTTTGAGTAGTATGCATGATAGGAAGTTTTACTAAATTATATTATGCTATGCTATATCCTAGTAGTGTGTAGCCATCCTTATACCTTGTTATTTCGAAGACTTGGCACTTAGTTGATGCTTTGCCATGCTATAGAAATTCTTTTACTTGATGTTGTGAGAAAATTCTAAGTAACAACTTCAATGAACCACCTGGGTGGATTGGTATTGCGGGGCTGTTGAAAGTTGAGTGTCTCCCCGAGGGGAGTTCACTTGAAGGAATGCCACCCAGGAACAAAGTGCTTATGATGTTCCCCAAGTTTAGATTGCTTCCAGTGCAGCCTTTAGTCATATGGGCTCTGTCTTGATTAACTAAGTTGCGAGGGTTCAACCCGGTCTTGACAAGAAGATGTAGCATAATTATAGGTGGAACGGGTCTTGCCATTGGGTTGGATTCTTGCTTCTGAAAGATCTCGTCTCGATTCTTCTCCTTTCCTTAATGCACTCAGGGTGTATAGGATGTTTGGGTTGAGTTGAGTCTGAAGGTGAAATTGCACAAGCTCTATAGAGTCAACAAACTAAGATCTTAGCCGTGTCCCCGGTTATAGACAACTATGAGAGGCTGGACAAGGAAGTACGGAAGAATCACATCACCATTTTCAATAAGTAAACTTTTGACCAAGTGAACAGTAGTGGTGGTACTTGGATTTCAGTCCAATGATGTCGCCCCTTTAAAAAGTAAAGTTTTCATTTACAAAAGAGATAGGAGAAAACTTTCTTTACGCAAACTTAGCCAAAACTCCACTCAGCCAAATAAGCATGTAGTATTAGTCTTGCCATTTATATCCACCATAGTGTTACTTGCCAATACATTAAATTGTATTGACTCCCTTGTGGCTGCATATTCCATATTGCAGATGATTCTGAAGACGAGTGAGGATTTCGTTTAGGATCTCGAGACTATCGCCAACATGTTTTTGCCTGTGGCACATAAAGAAGATGGGCTCATTGTTGTACTATGTTTTCCGTTGCATTTCTTTGTTTCTGCTAGTCTTCTGAGACTATGCAAGTTGTAAATCCTATTTTGTAAAGACTGGATCATGCGATGTAATAGAATTTGATGCATTTGCATGATATTTCATTTTGTACTCTGGTGCTAGCAATTGATCTACGGACTAGCACAATAACACAGATGTTCTTTCATTATTTAAATGTGGGAACGCTATAGGCTCTTTTTTAGATTTTAATGGACTATCCTATTTTGGGGGAGTAATATGCTCTTTGGCACTTTGCTATCCCAAAATGTGTGTATACATGATGTATACCACTTAGTGTTGATATATCAATATTATCTACCCTCTATGTGCTATGTCATGATCATGAGAAATTCAAATCCTATAATGTCCATTAACTTTCTCTACTTGGTTTTATATGTGCATCTCGATGAAAACAAATGGATTATCACATTATGGGGGATTAATAATCTATGTGCATATTACAGGCCTAGAAAATGTTAACATGTGAGGTATGGCCACCTAGAGTTGATATCGTCAATTATCTTGTTCCTATGTGGCATGTTGCTCAAGCAAGTTTCATATTTGCTTAAATGTGTTTTGCCTCTCTTCTTTTGGTATCTTGTTTGTGAGAGAGTTTCTTGGTGCTTTGCATAATCGGTCATTAATTGAAGCCATCAAGAATCTCTATCTAAGCATGTTTTTTTAACTCTTATCTTTTGCCACATGATTATGTTTTGTGAATCTTTGCCATCTACCTATGAGAAATATATCCATACACTCTATGTCTTTTGCTCGTAAATTTTTTCAATCATGTTTACATTGGCTTTTGCTCGTAAATTGCCTTGTTTCTTGCCAAGGATTTGTCTGGTTCAACTCCCTTGTGTCTTCCTTGTACCTTTTGGATCCTTTTGCTCTACTCAATTTTTGTTTTATGCTTTCTTGAGTTTGCAAAAGCAATGATCCCGTTCTTGTGCACTTACATTTATAGTCATACTTCTATATAATGCACTATTCTAGGAGGAGCTATCCTATATGCTTTTGAACATTTGTTGTCTTCAAATGGTATTTTATCTCGATGACATGTCTCTTTGGAAGACGAACATTTTCCGTCTTGGTACTTTGTGTGTTGATATGTTGCAAACGTATATATAATTTTTTACGCTACATGCTTGTTTTCTATCCAATACCTTTGTTTTCCACATATTTTCTTTCATTTTTTCGGATGTTTTCATTGACTAATCTATTAACAACATGCCCCAGGAGAGTTGTTGTTTTCTTTTGTTTTCCTATTTCAGAAAAGTTCTTATGGAAATATTCTCGGAAAGGGCTGAAAATCCACGGAAATCAATTTTTATCCAGAACGAAGACAGAGTCCAAAGGGGAGCCAGGGGCACTAGGAGGGTGCCAAGTCCGCTCCACTAAGCCGCGCCTGGTGGGCCCCTGGGTGCCCCGAGCATCGCTTCGCATCCCCCTTCTCTTATAAATTTCCTTTACCCCTAAAACTACTGGGGACAGAGTTATTTTCAATGAAACATACAGAGAGGCGTTGTGACCTCGAAATTCCAAGCTAGGGCTTCTGGAGTCCTGCTCTGACACCCTTCCAGAGAGGGATATCGTCACCAGAGGCCTCTACATTGCCATGATCGCCTCCAAAGAGATGCGTGAGTAGTTCATCTCGGGACTACGAGTCCATATTAGTAGCTTGATGGTTGTTCGCTCCCCTATGCCTCCATGTTTATATTCTCGTGAGGTGCCACACATGATCAAGACCACCATTATGTAATTCTGCATGTTGTGTTAGCTGGGATCCGATGAACCATGAGATTATGATTATTTTGTTCATGTCAATCTAAAATGCTTCATTCATATTTTTAGAGATTTTTAATCTTGTCTTGCAATTCTCTCCGGTGTTTATGATCACCTTGATCACGTAGTTGTTTTCACCTCCAAGAGAGAGTTTATATGCTAGATAGTGGGTTCATGCCTCCTTGTTGCCTGCGCTCGGGTGACAGAAACGTGCGGGGGGGGGGGAGGGGAGGATGTGATGTTGCCACTAGGGAGAAAACAACGATGCTCTTGTCTACGGATGAGAACCACTGCTTACATTACGTATTCATCTTAATGCATTTGTTTGTTGTACACAGAGCAATCACTTTGTTGCTGCAACTTAATACCAAGTGATTTGCTGGATAGCTTTCGTGAGGTGGACTTTTAGATATGGATGCATGCTCGATAGCGGCCCATATGCCTTGGCATAATGTCTATAATGTTAGAACCCATGAAATTCATCTCGGCATAATAGTATTGTTATACATTCATGATTTGTCAATTGCCCAGCTGTAATTTGTTCACCCAGCATTTTGTTTTCTTTGGAGAGACACCACTAGTGAACCTATGGCCCCCAGTCCTATTTTCCTCATATTGTTAACCTTCTTTTAAGCACTTTCATAATTGTTTCCTTACTATTCCATTTTTTACTTCTATTGTTTTCCAAGACTCTATATGTTTAATTCTCCTATTTTTATCAAGACCGGAATATTGACAACCTTCCGGAAAGTTGGGGCAAGAGAGAGTTTGTGTTTTTGTGCAGGTTCCATGCTCCCGCCAACTACACACCAGTACTTTTCTGGCGATGTTGATAAAGCAACCTTCTTCAAGACTATGAGTCCTACTGGTTTGATAACTCTGATTCTATAGTAGGGGAAAACTTACTCTAGACTACATTATACCTTCCGCTTGGGGTCTCCCAACGAGTGTGTGATCACGTCATCATCAAGTACTTTTTCTAGCGCTGTTGCCGAGGACTTCTAGCTTGCTGCAAGGGGAGTCTCACACTTTCACTCCCTTTCTTTAGTTTTGTTCTTGCTTAGTTTACTTTTGTTTAGCCTTGTTTTCTTTTTATCAAAAACACACAAAAATTAGTTCTCTAGTTTCTAGTCTTTTATTTTCCTTGTTACTTAGTTTTCATCTTTGTGTTAGTTTTTGTTGTTTTGCTAAGATGTCTTCTCCTGAATTTTCTATGAAAAATCTGAAAGTAGGAAGTGGTTTTATTACTGGGAGAAATAATATTGAATAATTCTTTAACCATGTTAATGGGATTCGTGATTTTATTGATAAACATGTAGTTAAACTTGCACATAACTACGAGACCGATGTAGCCTCTTTGGTTGCCATGATAGAAGCTAGGTTTTTCAACCTCAATCCTATTATACAACAAATGTTTTTAAACTTTATAGCGTGGAGCCAGGAAAAGAAAGAGATTTTGTGTTGAATGCTTTAATGTTAGAATTTAATGACATTTCTATAGAAGCTAGAAAAGTTTTTGTGTGTCATAAGATGCTTGGTTTTGTTACTGTCGTCAATCATACTTTGAAAACTTTTGATAATGATAGAATTGAACATAGGGGAGAACTAAACGTGAAAAAGAAATTAATATCCACATACCTTTCAAACTTTTAGCGATGTCTAAGGCATTAGAGGAGAATTTTGGTTGGGTTGTTCCTGAGAGTCTCTTTGATGAAAATAGTAAACCTAAAATAAAAGAGAGAGGATATTCTGAACCTTGTGTGTGGAAAATTCAATGCCTCTATGATGAGTTCGAGCTCCTCAAATTGAATGATGATACTTGATTCGTTCTTCATGCCTAGCTAAAAGGCATTAAAGAAAAGCGCTTGTGGGAGGCAACCTACTTTTGTTTTCCTTCGTTATCCTTTTGTTTTCTTCTATTTTATTTTGTTATTTTTCTGTTTTGGAAGTTTTAACCTCTGTATAAACCGCTACTTATCCTTTTTATTTCGTTTTTGTGCCAAAAGTAACCTCTAATTGAGAGGTAGTGCGTTTTGGGGAAGCTGTTGTTCCGAAACAGATTTCTGGGCTGTTACCAAAAAATTCATATATCTCAGCCAAACAATAGAAATATGCCCCATGTTGTTATCTAACTTTAGTTAGTTCCCCACTTTTTCATTTTAGCAACATAAGATTTTTCAAAAAGTTCATCTTTGCCGAATGTTCTGTTTTGACAAATTTGTGCCAATATTTACATTTGCGTCTTAATCTCTTTCTTTTGGTGTTCTTTTGAGAGGGAGAGCTTTAAAAGAAGTTGTGACAGTAGCTAATGTTTTAATTGAAGTGTGATACTTGTGTTGAAACTAAATCAAGTGGATTTATTATTTTAATTACACTAACGTTTCTAATGAAGATTTTGAGGAAGTTTTAGGTGGAGGAAGTTTTCAAGTATAGGGAGAGAAGAATGATGTGATGAGATGACGGATGTACAGAAGATCAATCTTGGGTATGCGCATGTCACCCCAATAGATATCCAAGAAGTACAAGCGTCAAAGCTTGGGGATGCCCAAGGCATCCCCTTCTTCATCAAAAAAAATATTAGGTTTTTTTCAAAACACTATATTTTTATTGCTTCACATGATATGTGTTATTATTGGAGCATCTTTTTTACTTGGATTTAAGTTTATTTATTTTTATTTTCTGTAGCTTTTGTTTGGATCCTAGCACTTTTATTTTGGGAGAGATACGCTCTGTTTTCATTGCCTAGAACACTTTAGTTTTCACTCTTATTATTCTCCAAGCGTTCAGTTTTTGCTAGTACTGCGTTTACCTCTTGTTTTTCACTCGAATTTTGTTCAGAGCTTGTTGGTTTGCCTCAGTTATATTTTATTATATCTCTGATCTTTGATGTTTATTTTCTTTCAGAGTTGTTTCGAATAAGTTGATTGGTGTTGGAAAAGAGTAAATTGTTCATTCTTATAGTGGTGCAATAGGAAGCTTGTTTTGACTGTGGCTTAGGCTTTGGCATGTCATGTTAGATGTTATTTTTAATTTTGTGCTTAGTTATTTATGGTGTATCATGACTGGTCTCAAATAGATGAGAGTTCTTAATGTGTCGTTGAATTTAATCATGTGTTGTTCTCTCATATTGAAGCATGGTATTGTGGTATTTATCCTTTGAATGCTTTATCTGGATTGACTTGGCGCATGCTCACACCATATTATGACTACAAACAAAGTCACCTATAGCCTTGATGGTCATTTAGTGTTTGACTTACAATATAACTTCAAGCTTTGACTAATGATGTTTTATCTCTATGCATGATTATGGCCGTTATTTGCTCCCAGTCTTTTGCTAGCCTACACATGTACCAAGTATGAGCTCTACTTGTGCACCCAACTCCCAAAAACCAAATTATACCAAATGTTCCCATCATATCTACCTATATATGGTATTTAACCGCCACTCCAAGTAAATTTCTCATGTGCTACCTTTAAAACCTTCAAAATTATAACATGTTTTGTGTTCTTATTTTAGCTCATGAGGAAGTAGTTTAAAGTTTATTATGGTTCATTTCAAGCAAAGTTATTCTTCCTTCTTTCACCTGATGAGTATGGAATCTGTGCTCATCTAAATTTGCAGAGAGGTGGTGCCAAATAATAACAAAAAGGCACTTCCCCATGGTTTGATGAAAGCTGGTGGGTACCCGTGAACACGGCTAGTCCTGGTTTGTGAAATAAAGGTGGGGGAAGTGCCAAACTAATAAAACAACATAAATCGCTCTCAAAAGTCTAAACACTTTGCTTGACATTTGTTATTATTTAGTTTTTCATTACCATTTGTGGACATCAACATACACCTCTCTCAAAATTGTTTTCAATACCTTTGTTTTATCAAATAAAAAGCTCAAGCACAATAGTAATCCCTACTTCCCTCTCCGAAGGGCCTTTCTTTTACTTTTATGGCGAGTCTTCATCTTCTTACTTTATGCACCAACTAAGAGATCATAGTTGTCATTATGAGTATAATGTGCATAGTCCCAAAAATTATTATTGATTGATTCATGATTTGTGGTTGCTCTCAAATTATTTGTATCTAGTCACCATTTAAACTTTGAAGGTGTCCTGGCATTTATGTTTTGCTACCACACAAAGGACTAGCTGGATACCACTTTATTATGTTTTTTGTTATGATTGAAACAACCGTATCACTTTAAATGTTTCATTATTCATTTTCTTTTATTTGTGTTTCTTTTCATGTACAACATGGTATCAAAGTTTACATTAGTTGAAATAATATTTATCATGCCTTTGTTAAAGTACTTTGATCTCAGCTTTGCAATGCTTTTACATAACGTTGATCAAGATTTGTGTTGGCATCATGTCACCTCAAAAATTATTTTCTTATCACTTACTCTAGCGTTCCCACATTTAAATAATGTACACACCTGTGTTATTGTGCTAGTCCCTGGATCAATTGATAACACCATAGTGCAATATGAATTATCATGCAACTCCGTCAAATTTTATTACATCGTAAGATCCAGTCTTTACAAAAAGAGTATTACAGCTTGCATAGTCGTAGAAGACTAGTAGAAATATAAAGTATTACAACGCAAAACATAGAACAACATTGAGCCCATCTTCTTCATGTGCCACAAGCAAAACATGTTGGCGGTAGACTCGAGATCCTAAACGAAACCTCACTCGTCTTCAAAATCATCTGGAGGATGGAATATGCAGCCACAAGGGAGTCAATACAATTTAATGTATTGGCAAGTAACACTATGGTGAATATGCAGCTTATTTGGCTGAATGGAGTTTTGGCTAAGTTTGCATAAAGCCAGTTTTCTCCTATCTCTCTTGTAAAACATTTTTTTTTCAAAGGGTGGCATCATTAGACTGAAATCCAAGCACCACAACTACTGTTCACTTGGTCAAAATTTTACTTATTGGAAATGGTGTTGAGATTCTTCCGTCGTTCCTTTTCCAACTGCTCATAGTTGTCCATAACCGGGGACACGGCTAAGATCTTAGTTTGTTGACTCTGCAGAGTTTGTGCACTTTCACCTTTAGACTCAAATCAGCCCAAACATCCTATACACCCTGAGTGCATTAAAGAAAGGAGAAGATTGAAACGAGATCTTTTAGAAGAAATTCCACCACCGTTTGGCTTACCCGTTCCACCTATAATTATGCTACATATGCTTGTAAGCCTGGTGAGTTCATTCAACTTAGTTGATCAAGACAAAGCCCATATGACTAAAGGCTACACGAGAAGCTACTAAACTTAGTGGGGCATAGTAATCTCATTGTTCCTGGGTGTCCATCCGCAAGTGACAAACTCATGTGGAATAACCCTTAGAAAAAATATATAAAGCAACAATCTATACATTGAAAAAATAATAACAAAATAAACAAGCATCCTACCAAACAAACATACAAGTGAAGAAAACATACAAAGCGACAATCATGGCAAAAGGGGTTTAACCAAGTTGGCTAGGACAAGGTCAAGATTTGAGTTGGAAGATGCGTTCTCTCTAGGTTCAATACTTGTTAAGGAAGTTCCAAGAGTTTACTTGAGATGGACTAGGTTGAGTTTGATGTGATCTAACTTTATTATAACCATACTTGTCGAGGAAGTTCCAAGAGTTCACCAAGGTGATCTCACTATTTCAACTAAAGTAACACATAACAAGGTGTATCTCTTAGTTATATTCATCAAGACATTTGGGTGGTCTAAGTTAGACTCTCCATTTTGGGTTAAGTTGGGTCTAGGTTTAACTAATCTTTATATCAATAGAGGAAAACAATACAAAGTCGTGTGATTTTCCATTTGGGTCAATGGTTGGACAAGAACAACTTGTTATTCTTCAACTTGTATGGATTGCTCCAAGTCTTCACAAGCTTGTCTTCTTGAGGACTATATTCATGCTTCTATTGTAGTCTTGTTCCTTGGATGGATTCTTCTCTTGGTCTTGATAGATTCTTGATGTCTTTCTCACTAGTTGGTCCAAGGTGGGACGGGCACAAAATACCACTAAGTCAATTAGAAGAGAAAGGAAATAAGAAAGATAGAAAGAGAGAGGAAGATGTTTTCTTCTTGATTTCTTCATACATTTGTACTTGCTTGAGTTGCTCCTAGTTGTTGTGGAGTCTAAGTCCTCCCTTCAATTTCTTCAATGATCTTCCTTGTAGCTCTTCATGTTGCCACCAAGTTGATAATGAAGCTCCTTCTTGTGCTTGAGTCTTGATTTCCCTTTTGCTAACTTGATGAATTCTGGAAGCAAGAATGGGGGAGTGGAGAATTAGATGGGAAACAATGGTGCTAGTGTTTAAGGTTCACTACTTGGTCTTATATATGGTTGACACATACTAGGGGCTTGGTCTTGGCCCCAAATAGCCATAACAACAAGGAATAAAAGATGGGAACAATTTCTAAGACATGGTAAAATGGATGAATCACTATGTTGGGTTTTTGGTTACAAATCACATGGTCATGGTCCAAAGGTGTCAAATGTTTAGGTAATGATGCCTCTGGTTCAAGGTTACTATTTTGATTTTTTTTTTGCATAAGGAACTATATAGAAAATATTTATAGAATTAAATCTATGTCAAAAATACTCAAATAGACCACATAATTCTAAATTCAAATTTAACTTGTTCAAAAATTATTTTGGAACAGAGGATATGAAAGTACACATCATAAGATTTCCAAAAATATTTTGTTTGGAATTTTTGGGATTGTAGAATTTGAATTATGCCAAAATTCATCAAATAAGCATGTATAATTTTGAACCAATTTTAAATGGTCAAATTTAAATTTTCCAGTGCCAAACGTTTCTACTTGTTGTGCTGATTTTAAAAAGTCCAAGTTTACTAAATTTGTGCTTATGGATCAAAAGTTATGATAGAACCGAGGTGTAGGGACTTTTCTGCAAAATTGCCATTCTATTTTTTATTCGGAATCAATTCCAGAGACGGGCTGGGCTCGGATTGACTATTTGTCGCGCAGGGCGATGGACAGGAACTGGGCCTGGGCCGGCTACATGCTGCACCGAGCGACAAATAAGTGAACGGGCGCTGCTGACTGGACGATACCGGTTAGATAAGTGATCTATTCTCAACGCTTGGATCGGGATCTAACGGTGCAGATTTAAACCAGGGGGTTAGGATTTCTCACCTCGCTGGAAAATGTCGACACGGTGGCCGGAGTAGCGTTCGTCGATGGCGGCTGCATTTTCGAGGAGTTCCGGACTTGAGGAAGTTGCGAGGAGGGGCAGCGTGGCACGACGAACTCGATGGAGTGGAAGATGGCGCCTGCGGAGTCCTCTATCGACGGTGCTGCTCGAACGGAGAGGCGCATGCTCTGGTGACCTCGGGAAAGGATGACACTAATGATTCTCTGCGTATAAAAGAGAAGGGAGGGATTAGGGAGGTGCGCTAAGGGCTGGGGAGTCGAACGGGACCAAGAAGGGCGGCGTGGACTCACACTGTTGGCCGGAAACAGCAGTACACATCGGCGGCAGAGAAGAACTCCAGCGAGAAATCTTGAAGGCATGAGTGGCGAGATTGGAGAGAGGAGGAGACGGGTAAAGCGGAGGAGACCATGGGCATTTTATAGGGGCAGAGAGGGGGGCAATTCATGGACTTGATGGTGAGAAATCAACGGGATTTGTTTTCATCCGAAACTCTAATGGTTTCCAAACGGAGGAAGAAGATGGTGACGTCACTGCTGACGTCATCAATTTTTTTTCTTTTTATTTCTGTTTATTTGATTAAATCATATCTTTTGTTTTATAACTCCAATTAAGCCAAAATAAATTTGTAAAATCTTGAAATGTCCATACCTTTCAAACAATATCATTTTTGTAAACAATACAACATATTTTTATTTTTGAATTTTGAAATTTGAATAATTACTTAATAGTGATTTAATGTAATTTTTAATTTAGAAAATTATAAATATAAATATTAGTCAAATGAAGTTTTAGTGACATTCTATAAGTTGGAAACTTATTTTTGAAATTCATTACATCTTATTTTCACAATTTTATATTTTAAAATAGGGGGTAAACCCTAATAGCAGCTTATACCATTTTTAAAATGAAAATAATTAAAGTGAATAATTAGGAAGATAGAAATTTGATACTTAACCATTTGGAAACATGTTTCTTACAAGTCCTTTTCTCAAAAGGAAATTTGTGAAAACCATTTTGGTACTGGATCATTAGTTGAAAAGTGATTAGTTGATTTTTGTCTTTGAATATATTTTCAATAACCAATTAGTTGGAGAAAATAATTATTATCAATAATTAGGAGTTGAAGAATTATTGGGAAAACATATAGCTAGTAAAACAAAAATTACATTTTTTTAGGTTTGATAAGACATTATGTGGTCACATAACTATTCTCAAGTTCATATAATGCTTAATGATGGTGAAAACAATTCTTAGGGTTTTGTAATCCTCAAGTTTCAAAGGCCATGAAAACATTTCCAAGGTAAAGATTGATATGAAAACCTTTTTATGAGGTATTTTTGTTAAAGAGAAAAATATCTTTGATTAGGTGAAACTTATTTAGGGGTTTTAGGAAACAGAGGCATATGTGGATTATAATAATTCCAGTAGCATTGTGAAACAATTAATATGACCTTTGTGTTTTGATTTTTATTATTTTTGGTGTCTTGCTTTAATAGAAAACAAAAGTTTTTATTTTTTATTTTTTTAGTTTCTCCAAAAATCAGGGATGTTACAGACTACCACCCTTAAAAGAAATCTCGTCCCGAGATTTGGTCAGGCTAGAAAGATAGATTAGGTTTGGGTAACTCGGTTCCAAAACAACTGGGTGGGCTACCACCCTTAAAAGAAACTTTTGTGGGTAGTCTATATTCATTAGGTTGGAGTGTAACCTGATTCTAGATTTGGCTTGAGTAGAACTTCCCTTCGCGGTAGAGTTGTAGACCAACATAAGTCTGTTGAACTACCTTTGACACTGAGGGGTCGCTCTTTGGGTCAAACAACAGTCTTTGGGTCACTCTCAACTTGGTATTTTGATGTCATCCTTGGAGGCAAACACCATGCTATATCTAACGAAACTCTCATGGTAGACAAAATCTTCCATCGTTTGATACCTCCAAAGTTGGCTTGATCCTCATCGAAATAGTACGTTTCAGCAACACTAACATGGGGTCATGATTATATTCTACCATTCTATGGTCGAGTCTTAACACTGTCTTCTCTCAAATAGGTATGTCACTCTAGATTTATCATTCCTCATAACAAAGCGAATAAAATGAGCAGTCGTCATGGTAGCTACTCCACGATGCACTCAATTCACTACTCCGTATTTGGTTTGTTAAATCTCGAAATCTAACACTTGGTCATCCTTACTTGTATTAGTGGATAGTTTCAAATCTGTAAGACAAACCTGAGCTAAACTATCGTTCTCATACTACTAGGTTGCATAAAACTCTTAAACGCCAACTGGATAATTGTGGTTTCTTCATCGTTTATTCTCTTGGTGTAGGGAAAAGCTTGAAAATCTTCATAGCTCATGTAACTTTGAGTCCACTTGTTCATCTTCACTTGTTGATTTTTCTTGTTGCTCCTTGGTATACAATTGGCTTCATCATGGATGTGATTGTTCCTTCACAAAAAAGAACAATTTGAGGCTATCCTTCCTTAAATAGGATGGCTTGTGTCTTGGTAGGATACTGGTTGTGGCATTCTTGGGTGAAAGGCTTGTTGTTGCACTTCATACTCTAGTTCACTAGGGTTGGTGAATGGGTATGGGATTTTGGGTTGGCTTAGCATGGATGAGTAGAGATTAGAAAGGGAACTAAAGAAGGTTCCAAACTTAACACAATAGAACAAGGAAAATCACCTTACAAACATCTAACAATCATTCATCACACCAAACAACATAGTTTTAGAAAACATCTAGTATTTCCATACCACGCTCATTGGTATGATCAATATACTAACACGTTAATGTTGTTCTAACAAAGTAACTAGATTGGTGGTCTCATCTATATCTTCTTGAGTTCTTCAAATCCTTCTCTCAATGTCTTGAGGTGTTCTTGAATGTTGTGAAGTCTCGGTATATCTCCAAGTTTCTTCAATTGTCCTGATTTTAGGTCTTCATGTGGTGAAAATACTTCTTGCACTTTATGGTATGGTCATCAACAAACTTGCCTTGAGGGTATTCAAGAGGTAGGTCATCTAGAACAAGAGAATACAATTTTAAAGGTAAATAATGGATGAGAAAATATGAGAAATATTAAGATGAGATGTTTTGTTTCTAGAAAGTTTTAACATAGTAAAATTTCAATCCTTCCTTTCCAAACTTAGGGTCTCGAATTCTACGGGAAACACAATGCTCTGATGTCATTCTGTAGCGTTCCCACATTTAAATAATGTAAAAACACCTGTGTTATTCCGCTAGTCCCTGGATCAATGTCTAGCACCACAGTACAAAATGAATTATCATGCAACTTCATCAAATTTTATTACATCATAAGATCCAGTATTTACAAAAAGAGTATTACAACTTGCACAGTCTTAGAAGACTAGCATAAATACAAAGTATTACAGCGGAAAACATAGAACAACATTGAGACCATCTTCTTCATGTGCCACAGGCAAAACATGTTGGTGGTAGACTCGAGATCCTAAACGAAACCTCACTCGTCTTCAGAATCATCTGCAGGGTGGAATATGCAGCCACAAGGGAGTCAATACAATTTAATGTATTGGCAAGTAACACTATGGTGGATATAAATGGCAAGAATAATACTACATGCTTATTTGGCTGAATGGAGTTTTGGCTAAGTTTGCATAAAGCCAGTTTTCTCCTATCTCTCTTGTGAAACAAACTTGTCTTTTCAAAGGGTGGCATCATTGGACTGAAATCCAAGCACCACAACTAATGTTCACTTGATCAAAATTTTACTTACTGAAAATGGTGTTGAAATTCTTCCGTCATTCCTTGTCCAGCTTCTCATAGTTTTCCATAACCGGGGACACGACTAAGATCTTAGTTTGTTGACTCTGCAGAGCTTGTGCACTTTCACCTTCAGACTCAAATCAGCCCAAACATCCTATACACCCTGAGTGCATTAAGGAAAGAAGAAGATTGAGACGGGTTATTTCAGAAGAAATTCCACCACCATTTGGCTTACCCATTCCATCTATAATTATGCTACATCTTCTTGTAAGCCTGGTGAGTTCATTCAACTTAGTTGATCAAGACGGAGCCCATAAGACTAAAGGTTGCACGGGAAGCTACTAAAATTAGAGGGACATAGTAATCTCTTTGTTCCTGGGCAGCCATCCGCAAGTGACAACCTCAAGTGGAATAACCCTTAGAAAAGGGCCCTGAGGCAACACTCAACATAAACCAGTCTTTCCACTTCCACCCAGGTGGTTCATTTATTAGTTATACTTAGAATTTTTCCTCAACATCTAGTAAAACAATTTGTAACATTGCATAGCATCTACTAAGTTCTAAGGCTATCAAAATAACAAGGATAAAAGAGATGGCTACACACTACTAGGATAATGGCATAGCATAATATAACCAAGTAAACTTTCCTATCATGCATACTACTGAAAACTCTAATGATGCATATAGATAGTAATGGGTAGTGGATGGTGTGTTACTTGCCTTGTTGAAGTTGATGAAGAAATCTCGCTCTCTTCACAAAAAGATCGTTGCTCTTCGTATAATATATACATTGAAAACACAATAACAAAATAAACAAGCATCCTACCAAACAAACATACAACTGAAGAAAACATACAAAGAAACACTCATCCTACCAAACAAACATACAAGTGAAGAAAACATACAAAGCAACCATCATGGCAAAGGGGGTTTAACCAAGTTGGCTAGGACAAGGACAAGATTTGAGTTGGAAGATTCGTTCTCTCCAGGTTCAATACTTGTTAAGGAAGTTCCAAGTGTTTACTTGAGATGGACTAGGTTGAGTTTGATGTGGTCTAACTTTATTATAACCATAGTTGTCGAGGAAGTTCCAAGAGTTCACCAAGGTGATCTCACTATTTCAACTAAAGTAACACATAACAAGGTGTATCTCTTAGTTATATTCATCAGGACATTTGGGTGATCTAAGTTAGAATCTCCATTTTGGGTTAATGTGGGTGTAGGTTCAACTAATCTTTATAGAAATGGAGGAAAACAAGACCTTGTGTGTTTCCTTTTGGGTCAATGGTTGGACAAGAACAACTTGTTATTCTTCAACTTGTATGGATTGCTCCAAGTCTTCACAGGCTTGTCTTCTTGAGGATTATATTCATGCTTCTATTGTATTCTTGTTCCTTGGATGGATTCTTATCTTGGTCTTGATATATTCTTGATGGCTTTCTCGCTAGTTGGTCCAAGGTGGGATGGGCACAAAATACCACTAAGTCAATTAGAAGCGAAAGGAAATAACAAAGATTGAAAGAGAGATAAAGATGTTTTCTTCTTGATTTCTTCATACACTTGTACTTGCTTGAGTTGCTCCTAGTTGATGTGGAGTATAAGTCCTCCCTTCAATTTCTTCAATGATCTTCCTTGTAGCTCTTCATGTTGCCACCAAGTTGATAATGAAGTTCCTTCTTGTGCTTGAGTCTTGAGTCCCCTTTTGCTAACTTGATGAATTCTTGAAGCAAGAATGGGGGAGTGGAGAATTAGATGGGAAACAATGGTACTAGTGTTTAAGGTTCACTACTTGGTCTTATATATGGTTGACACATACTAGGGGCTTGGTCTTGGCTCTAAATATCCATAACAACAAGGAATAAAAGATGGGAACAATTTCTAAGACATGGTAAAATGGATGAATCACTATGTTGGGTTTTTGGTTACAAATTACATGGTCATGGTCCAAAGGTGTCTAAAATGTTTAGGTAATGATGTCTCTGGTTCAAGGTTACTATTTGGAACAGAGGATATGAATCACTATGTTTAGGTAATCATTTTGCAAAAGGAACTAGATAGAAAATATTTATAGAATTAATTCTACGTCAAAAATACTCAAATAGACCACTTAATTCTAAATTCAAATTTAACTTGTTAAAAATTTATTTTGGAACAGAGGAAATGAAAGTACACATCCTAAGGTTTCCAAAAGTATTTTGTTTGCAATTTTTGGGTTTGTAGAATTTGAATTATGCCAAAATTCATCAAACAAGCATATATAAATTTGAACCAATTTTAAATGGTCAAATTTAAATTTGGGCAGTGCCAAAAGTTTCTACATGTTGTTCTGATTTCAAAAAGTCCAAGTTTGCTAAATTTGGGCTTATGGATCAAAAGTTATGATAGATCTAAGGTGTGGGGACTTTTCTGCAAAATTGCCATTCTATTTATATTCGGAACCAATTCCAGAGATGGGCTGGGCTCAGAGGACTATTTAACGCGCAGGGCGATGGACAGGAACTGGGCCTGGGCCGGCTACATGCTGCACCGATCGACAGATAAGCGAACGGGCGCTGCTGACTGGCGCCACGTGGCGTTCTGCTACTGGACGATACCGGTTCGGTAAGTGATCTATTCTCAGCCCTTGGATCGGGATCTAACGATGCATATTTAAACCAGGGGTTAGTATTTCTCACCTCGCCAGAAAATGTTGAGACGACGGCCGGAGTTGCGGTCGTCGATGGCGGTTGCGTTTCCGAGGAGTTCCGAACTCGGGGAAGTTGCGAGGAGGGGCAGCGCGGCACGATGAACTCGATGGAGTGGAAGATGGCGCCTACGGGGTCCTCTGTTGATGGTGCTGCTTGAACTAAGAGGTGCGTGCTCCGATGACCTCGGGAAAGGATGGCGCCGATGATTCTCTGCGTATAAAAAAGAAGGGGGTCAGGGAGGTGCGCTAGGGATTGGGGAGTCGAACGGGACCAAGAAGGGCGGGAGGGACTCACACGGTTGGACGGAAACGGCGGTACACGGCGGTGGCAGAGAAGAACTCTGGCGAGATATCTTGAAGGCCTGGGGGCGAGATTGGAGAGAGAAGGAGAGGCGAAAAGCGGAGGAGGTTGTGGGCATTTTATAGGGGCACAAAGGGGGGCAATTCACGGACTTAATGGCGAGAAATCGTCGGGATTTGATTTCGGACGAAACTCTCTTGGTTTCCAAACGGAGTAGGAAGATGGTGACGTCACTGCTGACGTCATCATTTTTTCATTTTTATTTCTGTTTATTTGATTAAATCATATCTTTTGTTTTATAACTCCAATTAAGGCCAAATAGATTTCTAAAATCTTTAAATATCCATATCTTTCAAACAATATCATTTTTGTAAACAATTCAACATATTTAATTTTTAATATTGAAATTTGAATAATTCCTTAATATTGATTTAATGTAATTTTTAATTTAGAAAATTATAAAATATAAATATTAGTCAAATGAAGTTTTGGTGACATTCTATAAGTTGGAAACTTATTTTTGAAAGTCATTACATCTTATTTTCACAATGTTATATTTTAAAATAGGGGGTAAACCCTAATAGCAACTTATACCATTTTTAAAATAGAAACTAATTAAAGTGAATAATTAGGAAGATAGAAATTTGGTACTTAACCATTTGGAAACATGATACTTACAAGTCCTTTTCTCAAAAGGAAATTTGTGAAAACCATTTTGGTACTGGATCATTAGTTGAAAAGTGATTAGTTGATTTTTGTCTTTGAATATATTTTCAATAACCAATTAGTTGGAGAAAATAATTATTATCAATAATTAGGAGTTGAAGAATCATTGGGAAAACATATAGCTAGTAAAACAAAATTTACATTTTTTAGGTTTGATAAGACATTATGTGGTCACATAACTATTCTCAAGTTCATATAATACTTAATGATGGTGAAAACAATTCTTAGGGTTTTGTAATCCTCAAGTTTCAAAGGCCATGAAAACATTTCCAAGGTAAAGATTGATATGAAAACCTTTTTATGAGGTATGTTTGTTAAAGAGAAAAATATCTTTGATTAGGTGAAACTTATTTAGGGTTTTTAAAAAATAGAGGCATATTGGATTATAATAATTCCAGTAGCATTGTAAAAGAATTAATACGACCTTTGGGTTTTTACTCTTATTTATTTTTGGTGTCTTGCTTTATTAGAAAAAAAATTAAAATTTTGTGATTTTTGAGTTTCTCCAAAAATCAGGGATGTTACAGTTACCTACTCGATGACGAGCGGGAGTTAAGCTTGGGTATTGTTACACTTACCTACTCGATCACTTTTTTGTATTGTTATTTTGTGTTATTCAGCGATATATTTCATGTTATGATGCATCACTTATGTTATTTTACCTTATTTTGCATGTTTCATAATTATTGGAGAATAATCACCGGGACCAGAAATCTGATCGAAAAAGCACCGTCAGGACACCCTATTTCAGAAGTTCACAAGAAGAGGGGGGACACCGGAGATGTCTTAGAAGTTAAGAGGACAAGGCTAGCCAGAAGGGGAGCTAGAGAGGGGGCACCAGGGCCCACACCATGGGGTGGCACCCCCTGGCCGTGCCGCCAGGTGGTGTGGCAACCCTGGCCCACCTCTGGTCGATCCCTTTCGCATACTTGACCCCCAGGGAACCCTAATCCCTAGAACATCATCGAAGAATTATTCCGCTGCCGCCTCGGGGCGGAAAACACCAGAGAGAGAAAAGCTCTCCGGCAGGGAGAAATCTGCCGGGGAAATTCCTCTCTGGAGAGGGGAAATCATCGCCATCGTCACCGTCGTCGCTCCAAGAATCATCAAGATCGTCATCGTCATCATCATCACCACCAGAACCATCACCCTCATCATCCACCTTCATTCCGCTGTAAGAATTAGGGGTCTCTATCGATGTTTTACATTAGATCTCTCTCCCGGTGTGGATTACTTGTTAGTAGTTGATGCTTGTGAGATTTATCGGTGTTAGCACTTTATGACCAGATTGTTACCATCCATTATATCACCTCTAATTATGATCCATATGATGTCTTGTGAGTAGTTCGTTTAGTTCTTGAGGACATGGGAGAAGTCATGATGTTAGTACGTAAGTTATGTTGAAGTAATATCTAGTGGTTCGGTATTTAAGTTGTGGTGCTATTCCTCTAGTGGTGTCATGTGAACGTCGACTACATGATACTTCACCTTTACGGGCCTAGGAGGATGCATTGTGTATTTGGCTATTAATTGTGGGGTTGCCGGAGTGACAGAAACCTAAACCCCCGTTAGGAAACCAATGCACGAGGGAGCGTAGAATCCCGGATGCTTACGAGGGGTATAATCACAAGTTTTTCTTAGTCCAAGTTGGGTGGTGCATTAGCATAGGTTCACCCACACAACACTTCACGAACCAATGGATGTTAATCAACCTTAGTGAAACGAAAGCACTTGACGAAATTCCCATGTGTCCTCGAGAACGTTTGTTAGTCATAAGTAGAACAACCGGCTTGTCCTTTGCTCTCAAAAGGATTGGGCCACTCGCTGCAATATTATTTGCTGCACTTTTTTTACTCGCACTTTATTTATCTGCTATATCAAAAACTTCCAAAACCCCGTTTGCTAGTGTTTACAGTGAATCCTCTATCCAACCTGCTTGTCAACACCTTCTCCTCCTTGTTGGGTTCGACACTCTTATTTATCGAAAGTACCACGATACACCCCCTATACTTGTGGATCATTAGGGATGCTGATACGTTGCAAACGTATCTATAATGTATGATGCTCCATTCTTGTTTTCTATCCAATATCATTTGTTTTCCACATCTTTTCTTTCATTTTCCGGATGTTTTCACTGACTAACCTATTAACAAGATGCCTCAGGCTAGTTGTTGTTTACTTCTGTTTTTCTATTTCAGAAATGTTCTTAAGGAAATATTCTCGGAATGGGCTGAAAATCCACGGAGATCAATTTTTACCGGGACGAAGAAGAAGTCCAAAGGGGAGCCTGAAGGGGGCCACCAAGAGGGTACCATGCGCCCCCTAGGCGGCGCCTGGTGGGCCCCTGGGTGCCCGAGCACCGCCTCACGTCCCCCCTTCGCTTATAAATTGCATTTAACCTTAAAACCACCGGGGACGGGGTTATTTTCCACGAAAATACAGAGAGGCACCGTCACCTCGAAAGTTCAATCTAGGGCTTCTAGAGTCCTGCTACGGCACCCTGCCGGAGAGGGGGATTATCACCGGAGGCCTCTACATTGCCATGATCGCCTCCGGACAAAAGCATGAGTTGTTTATATCGGGACTACGGGTCCATAGCAGTATCTAGATGGTTGTTCTCTCCCCATATGCCTCCATTTTTAGAGTCTCATGAGCAACCTCACATGATCGAGACCACCGTTATGTAATTATGCATGTTGTGTTTGCTGGGAACCGATGAACCATGATATTATGATTATTTTGTTCATCTCAATGTGAGATGATTCACTAATATTTTTATAGAGTTTTAATCTTGTCTTCCAATGCTCTCTGGTGTTTATGATTACCTTGGCCACTTAGTTGTTTTCACGTCTAAGAGAGGGTTTATATGCTCGATAGTTGCTTCATGCCTCCTTGTTGCATGCGCTCGAGTGACCGAAACGTGCATGGGGGGAGGATGTGATGTTGCCACTACGGATAAAACAACGGTTCTCTTGTCTACGGATGAGAACCACTGCTTACATTACGTCTTAATGCATTTGCCTATTGCACACATAGCAATCACTTTGTTGCTACAACTTAATACCAAAGGATTTGCCGGATAGCTTTCTTGAGGTGGACTTTTAGATATAGATGCATGCTAGATAGCGTTCCATCTGCTTTGACGTAATGCCTACAAGGCTAGAACCCATGAACTTTATCTCAGCATAAAAGTATTGTTATACGTTCATGATTCGTCAATTGCCCAGCTATAATTTTTTCACCCAACATGTTTGTTTTCTTTGGAGGGACACCACTAGTGAACCTATGGACCCGAGTCCTATTTTCATCATATTTCAAACCCCTTTTAAGCACTTTCATAATTGTTTACTTGTTGTTTTATTTTTACTTTTATTGTTTTCCAAGACTCTATACGTCCAGTTCTCCTGTTTTCAGCAGGACCAGAAGATTGAAAACCTTCTAAAAAGTTGGGGTAAGAGAGAGTTTGTGTTTGTGTGCAGGTTCCACGCTCCCGTCAACTGCACACTAGTACTTTCTAGCACCGTTCATAAATAAACCTTCTTCAAGACTATGAAGTCCTACTGGTTCGATAACTTTGGTTCTATACTAGGGGAAAACTTACTCTAGACTACATCATACCTTCCGCTTGGGGTCTCCCAATGAGCGTGTGATCACGTCATCATCATGTTCCATAACAAAAACTGTATAGGGTTTGATTTATTCTTTGATTCTATTTCTTCTCAAATTGGTATCCTCAATCATGTGTTGATTTGGGGTTTTGATATAATTTGGAAAATTCTTTTGATTATCTCTCTTGTGAGTGCCTTCTTGGTTTAATTGGTGTTTTGTCCAATTTGCTTCACGTTCGGTCATTGAAAGTTTTGTGCATGTATATCTACTATATGTATATCTTATGGCATGCTTAATTTTGTTGATCCAATATAAAGGATAAACTCCATCAAATTCAAAATGGCAAAGATGTGCATGAAATTCAATTTCGTATCAATATGAACATATTTATGTGGAGTTCGTCCTATGTATCGCAGTTGCTCTAACTGCTTTGGACACAATGAGTTTGGGTACCATGTTGTACTTGAATTTGTTTTAGGTATACTCGAGATGCATTGGTAGCTTGTCTCATTTACAAGGAAGGTGTTATCATCATTTTCTTATTGTAGCTAAGCTCGGATGATTATCAACTCTTAACTCCTAGATCACCCAATGTTATCCCGGTAACAAGTATCTACCTCATGCACACATTTCTAGCTTTCAACCTTGTGAAGGTTGTACCTTGGCATGAGTCCCATTTGTTGCAATTGATGTGGTTCTTGCAAATATTTTATCAAAAAACATATTTATTGCAAATGTGAGTAAGTCGAGATGATTACATATTAAGGGGAAAATTTATAATCATCTTTATGATTCACCGATCCCAAATATGGTAATCTAGCAAATTCTTCTCAAAGTCTGTCATGTTCAATATTGATGAATTCTCAAAACCATTTTCCTTTTGTGATATGTGTTACCTTTCTCGAAGCATCCCAAATATCCCTTTTCCCTTGTGGATATTTGTGATGCTTTGATGAGTTTGTTGGTTGCTCATCTATATCCCTTTAAGATAAAATTGAGCTTTGTGCTATGCTTTCAAGCAAAAAATCTTATTGGTGTATTTATGATGTTCTTTTGGATATCATGTTCTTCACCTTAGTACATATTTTGTGTGTGCATATTTCTTTGTGGACTTTTATCTTCTTGGTTCGTGTCCACTTACAAACTTATACACATGAGAATAGTTACATCTTTAATTAATATTCCAATTCTTTACTAACCACCTCTTATTGCTTTTGATTCTTTGGTGGTTCCTAAAAGGCACAAGCTTTTCTTTCCATTTTCTATCCCTTTTGCACCCTTGAGCTTGTAAACCTATCCTTTTTAAGATCTTCTTTGTATCACTGTTGGACCTTTCTTATGCTAAGTCTTTTCTCTGATATCTTCTTATGGCTCAACCATATCTTTGGTGCAAGCGACATGATTTATTTTAGTTTTATGCTCTATTGCACTTCTTGTGTGTTGTAGATGATTATGGGGGATTAACTATTCCATATTTGTGCATTTGTCAATAGTGCATAAACATTGGGGAGCTTATCCATTTTTTTATCTAGAACTCTCTTGTTGTATCTTTTTGTTTTCTTGTCTCCTCGAGGGGAGATGTTTAGAGGGATATTTTTTTATTTGGAATATTTGGATCCTCAATATAGTTTGATTTCTACCAACTATTCAACATTGGATATGTGCAATTTATTTCACTAAAATTTTGATAAATGCACACTTTGTGGAGGAACTCATATTATTCCGACCTACTAAATTTTCCTCCCATTTCGGCAATGGATGTCAATGGGGGATAATTGTAGAGGGTTTAAGAGAATTTTGTTGTATGCTTTAGTTTCTTTCTTAAGCATTTGACTTTTTACGCTCTTGCATCCTTTCTCATTGCTTTGCATGGTTGCTTAATTCATTATATAGACCCTCATAAAAGGGATTATCATCAATTACCAAAATGGGGGAGATTGAAAGTGCATGGTGCCATCATGTGTGGTTTTTCGTAATTTATGATAATCCTTATGGACTAATGTTTGCATTGATATATCCTTATAGATCTTGTCCAAGGGAAAATAGTGGAGTTCATGTGTTGGACTCTAGCAAAGCTTTCATGATGACCTTTGTAATATTCGAAGATTTATATGAAGAATGGTCATGTATAGAGTTGAGAATATTGAAAGTATGTCTTGAAGAAAATGATTAGGTGGTATTTCATGTTATCTTCATGACATCATCCAATGAAGAAAGAATAAAATATAAAAGTTTGATCAAGCTGGTGATCAACACACAAAGCTACAAGATGTACCAAGTGGAATTATGTATCTCGGGGTATGGTAAACAATTGTCCATATAGCTTTGTGAACTAACCCATGGTATGTGTGTGTGGCATTTCTATATGTGGTTAGGTATCTTTACATGGACATGCATCAAAAGGAAGATTTCATATAGACCATGGTAGATGACGTCAAGTGGTGTTCGTCATCAAGCTTCCACTAGAAGCTGAAGAGAAGCGTCTCGAAGAAAACCAATGCTTGATACTTGCCACCCATTTGGAGATAGTGTCATATGAAGATTTTCCAAAAAAATAGTCTCTCCCATAGTGGTGTATGGGGAGCAATTTGCAGGTCTTCATCAAGCGGAGCATGTGCTAGCAAGAACGATCAAGAAAGGAGATCCAACTTGAAAGAGTCAAGATCGACATCATCTAGATCAAGTGTAAATCTCAAGGCAAAGATACTATATTTATAGGTTTTCTATTTTACCGGTCTCATGCTTTTTGGGAGACCTAGTTATAGGATCGATAGTCGTACTATCAAGAGGGGCTCTCGAGTGAGTAAGTTGACCACATCTTTGGGGAGATCTCAAACCTTTGCAAACTTGGCATATCTTTCTTGGTTCTTATTTCGCTTTTCTCTTTGTGAGGTTTTGGTGCTTGTCGTGATCTTCATGAAAAGCCTAGGTTTACCGAAAACGGGGCTCGTAAGAAAAACTTGTTGCGTTTTAGGTGTTGGAGGTTTTACTGGTTGTTCTTTGTAGAGACATCAAACATCTCCACATTTGGTTTTATCTTCCATTGTTGTACAATGATGTTTCTCTACATATTCTTGTAGAGGTCTTCGTTTTGATTCCAACGAGCCCAAGATCATCGAAAACAGAGTCCGGATGAAAAAAGCTATTGCAATTTTTGTATTGATGTTTTTGTTTGTGTGGGGAGGGGGATATTCCGGTTTAGGGGGGCGGATATTCCGGCCCTGGTTTATGGCCAGAATTTTGGCTAAGGGAGCTCCTGGTTAAACCGGAAATTTCAGCTGGATTTTTGAGAGGGGGAAGGGGCGGATATTCCTGCCCTAGTGGCTGCAGCAGCTATTCTCGTAGGAGGGGATATAAATACCCCTCCACTTCTTAAACCTAGAGTAAAGTATGTTTTCCTCTCTCTCTCCCACCATTGTTGACCTTGTAAAGCTTGGCCCCTCTCAATCCTTCCCATGATTCTTGCATATGTTTGAGGGATAAGTGATAGGAGATCTAGATCTACATTTCCACCAATCCATCCCTCCTCTAAGTGAAGGGAACCTAGTAGATCTTGATCTTGGAGTTCTTGGTGTTTCTCCTCTTTTGTTCTTGCTCTTTCCATTTTCATTGGTTGCATCGTTTTTCTCTCTCCACGAGGATTCGTGAAAGTGAAAGTTTGTGAACTTGTTACTCTTAGGGTCTTCGACCCTAGACAAGTTTGTGGTGTTCTTGGGAGCCTCCAATTCAGTTTTGGATGCCTGCCCCAAGTTTGTGGTGACTTCGAGAGCCTCCAATAAGTTGTGGATGCATGCCTCGAGATTGAAGGTTACAATAGTGGAAGGTGAACTAGGCCTTTGTGGCGAGGTTCATCAAAGAATATGTTGAGGCCTTTGTGGCGTTGAGTAGGCTTGTTGTGGTGATATCACACCCCTCCAATGAGATGTACTCTCCTCAAAAGGAGGAACTCGGGAATACATCATCGTCTCTGTGTGCCTCGGTTATTTCTATACCCGAGCTATTTACCTATACACTTTACATTGTGATAGCCTTCATGCTTGAAGTCATATATCTTGCTATCACCTTGTTAATTGTGTTTCTTAGCATAAGTTGTTGGTGCACTTAGTTGAGCCGTTTATTTAGTTTATGTGCTTGTTAGTTCAAACACCTAGTTTATTTACGCATTTACAAAGTCTTAACCGGAAAAAAATTAATCGCCTATTCACCCCCTCTAGGCGAAATCATTTGTCCTTTCAAACACTAGTGCTGGAAGTGATTTGAGGGATCATCCTATGTAGCTACCACCGAATATATATAATATAAACACTATATAAGATGCACAAAAAAACATTCAAAATGTAATGCAATGTGATATGGTCTTTGTGTCTCCACGTTGACAATTTGAATAATAAACTTACCATGACCACATCACATACCCCTGCAAAATAAAGTCAGATGCCTCTAATTTATTTATTTTGCATCTTTTACGTGGCTTAGGGGATTTCGTAGAAGAACTGCTTCTACTTACGAATCTGCAACCACAGCACCGATCAAACAATCGTCTCTATTACACCCATTTCGAGGCCCTCCATTGCAAATTCCATAGCAACTACTCCACGAGAGACAAACACCTGACAACCACACATGGTACAAGACATGTGTTAGTTGTGGAACCAGTCTCGCATAAGAGTTCGCGTAAAGTTGGTCCGAGCCGCTTCATCTAGCAATGTCGTGATATGAACAAGTACACGCTAGAGGGTAATGGTTGTAGGTTCGATGCCCTCAATTGAGATAAGTTCTAATTGTACTTTATATCTATGCATAGATCAGCTCTAATACCACTGAAGGGGTTTCGTACCAGAATAACCAAAAATTTCCTACCAACGATAACCGAACTATTACTATGCAGATATGAAGTAATGGAGGAATACAATATTCAGACCGTTGAAGAACATAAGCATCGATGATCAAACGATATGTTTCGATGATGACGCGTTGATAAAGACGTACGTAGGCTACCACAAGGTCATGTAGTCGAAGCAGAAGCGACTTAGTGCTACAAGAGGGCAGAACCTCGTAGTTTTACACATGTACGTTGTAAACGACCACTTGCAGGCCCCGGTCTAGCAAAGTAGCGGAAGTTGGAGAATTGGACCAAAGAGACCACGGCACAACAGTGTCGTATGGTGGAGAGAATCTTGACTCGTACGCCGCTCCAAAATGGGACCTACGAGGTGAGAGGAGAGAGAGACAGAAATGATGCCAAAAGGATATGGGTGCCGCTACTGGTCTATGCTGCATAATTTACAAATTTAGCTCTACGTAGTCCGCCAAGATCACTATGGAGATAACGAGCCATGCCCATACATAGAAAAATCTGAAATACAACTCACCGGGCAGCGGATTCGATGTAGTCGTAGAAGAGATCTGAACAATCCTAGATCTTCACAACTAGGCCTAGTTGCAAGGATGTTGCTAAGTCTTACCTTGTCAAGGATCACACGTGTAGTCCCTCTTATGGTGTGCACGCGTACGCTCGTGTCAACCCGTCAGTGCTCCGCCATCCAGGGCTCAGCATCGATAAAGAGAGACAGCCTTCCAGCGTTGCTAATTGGTAGGTTTAATCAATTGTGATTACATCAATTATGAATCTGAAAGTTCTTAACACATGAGAGAGAGAGAGAGAGAGAGAGAGAGATAGAACTAGAGCTAGGCCTGGGACAATACACCTCAAATCCCAATCAGAAGATGCTCTAAGTCAATTAGAGGGGTCTAATTAAAAGATCTAACTTGACCCTCTAATTCTACTAGAGAGAGAGAGAAAGAGAGAGCCTTGAGAGCCAATTGTGTGCTTTGCTTTGAGCCTTGGGGTGATTTATATAGTTGGAGGGAGCATGATACTTGTCAAAGGCAGAGGGGACTCCTAGTTGTGCTAGGAGGAGGATGGCCGCACCATGATGGTGGCCACACCACCTCCCCTAGCCCAACTCGGATTGGGTGGTGGAGTCCAACTCCACCTCCCTCTCCCTACCTATTTTATTTTTCCTCCTTTTTATTCTCTCTTGTTATCTCCAATAATTGTAGGAAAAATACCAAAATGATGTGTACCAACTTGTGAAGCCACTAGGGCCCACCTGGCAGCACCCTAAAATAGGGTGCGGCCATGAGGGGGACATCTGCCCTCCTCCGGTACTTCCCCCTTATATGGAAAGTTCCCGAAATTCCTCTAGAACCACATAATGCCAATAGATAAAATAGTTGATATTATCTAACAATACTAGAAACACATGTCTAACATCTCGGGAAATCTCATGTCCTCTGTTACCTCTCATATAAATTTTGCCTAACACCGGCATAATTTCACACTAATAGCAACTTCCCCAAAACCACTCCGATTGACACCTGACTTATTTCGGTGACATTGTAATGACATAGAAAATTCAGAAAACCAATAAAAACGCATTAATTCTCTCAATTAAAGGTTGGCACGGCTTAAGCGTGTGACCCGTAAAGACTCGATAACACACAGACATGTTCGGGAACTTATCGAACAATAACCAACAGCAGAACAATGGACGTCCATGATGGCTTCTGTGTGTTCCCAAAGAATGAGGGAAGCTTATAAGTTACTCATTGAACTTATTCCCTTAACTTCACGATACCAACAATATCATGAGGCGAGACTATGTGATGTGATCTGATCAAACTCTTTGATCATAACACATAAAACTCGTTATTGATATCGTCCTCTTCTCTCGTCCATATCCCCGATGTCCTTGTGATAAATCATAGCGTGTGTGGCCAGACGGTATGACATCGGTGATCCTGAGAGGGCCTAGAGCGCGCATATATATAGCGTCTATAGGAGTTAAGTACTAGTATTGAATGGTCTCTATTCCATTACACTTTCTAGGTCATACTCAGATATCACCGTTATGATCCCCAGTTACAGCAAGATGGTTGATGATGTCCAAAGTATAACTTTCGATCGTGCGGTCACTAGATATTCTCATAGTATAGAAATTATAGCCAATGAAAACTTCATATGTATTTTCTAAAATATATTATAATTGTTTGGTCTCTTTTAGCAACACCATACACTTGGGTCGGTTCTGTACTATTGTTACTCTAACAATAAAATCTTATATTTTGCTAGACTTTTAACCAAGTCCATGATTAGGAAAATGTGATCATCTCACAAACCACAAACTAATATTAGAGACAAGATTAGGAACTCTTTTTTGTTTTTATCTTCACACCCGCACAAATATTTTCCTTTGAAAACCCAGTTTCCAAGTGCTATAGCAGTTGTAGCATGATGGCATAAAATTAATTCTGAACCTGGAGATAGAATCATAATTGAATATTATTGTCTCTAGGGCATACATCCAATAGTCTCTCGCTTGCACTAGAGTCAAGTAATACTCTAGTTAGTATGATGACATACCACCTATGGAATTCCGGTGTTACTCACACTATGCATGTGGTACCTTAGACTTTTGTCATTCACCTTTTGATCTTATCAACTTGTGATGAACTTATGTTCGAACTTATTAGGAATTGGATTTGTGTGAAGCTAGTTCCATGACGGTATTAATAATTCAAGCGTCTCCGAATGAATTTTAAACCTCACTAAGTCGAATGAATTTTATCCAATAACTTGTAATCAACAATGTCTTAAATTGAGTTGCAACTATCCATAACAAAATATTGTAGAGTCCACTCATAATACTGTAATGTTGATATTCATACAACAAACGGTATTATCAATTGAAGAGTCGTAATCTAGAAAAAATCAATAGATTTTTTATTTCATAATTCCACCACAAATACATATGTGAATAATTCTCACCATATTATTTGTAGCTATACAAAATTCCACTGAGGCGTTTTATACTTACTAATATTATCATTGAATATTTAGATGAGAAACTTCTCACCATAATATTTCTTCGGTTTCATCTTTATACACGCTTGACTAAAACAATTTTAGTCAACGGAAATCTACCGGTTCTTGTGTGCTTCGTTCTATGACTATGAGATTGGTCAAATCACAAAATATTTTGCTCGTCAAAGACTATGAAGGCCATGTATTTTGCAGAATATTATTTCATTTTACTTTTGAGACAAAATGCTTTTATCTCATTGTAATTCAAAATATCTTTTAGAATTACACTTAGCACACCTATAATATTCATGTTTATTAAACTCCTTAATCTATCTCATAGATTCTGAATTTAATAAGACACTCTATGATATTGCATTTAAAACTTCTAAAAATCATTTCACGAGGCAACTTTATTTCAATTAGACCTGGCCAAATTAGAAGATTATAATAAGCTCCCACTGAATTTAAAGCCCTCGTGCTTTGTATAATGAAAAATAAGTCCTTCTTGTTTCATTAACACGACTAACTTAATACTCATACTTGTAATATTTTAGATTACTCTAATAATCCATAATTAATTATATTTAGCAATATAATTTGCAAATTGATCCAATAACACAACCAAGCAATTGATTTGATAAGTTTGCAACTCATCATTATAATTTATTCGTACTTGATATTTTTTTCAATACTAGCTTTATGAAGATAAAGTATTCAAATATGTTTTTTCTTGTGAAATATTCATGTTTATGTGATTTTAAAATCACTCCAATTTACTCTCAAGATTAAATCTTGGAGTCAACATGAATATTTCTCAATCATGGATATAGATGATAATCTAATATCATATATTTATGAGCACTATTATCTTGTTTGTTTTGTTTTGTACATTGATGTCATTGTCTTGGAATTTTGATGACTACATCACAAAGTGAATATTATATAAAATTCCTCATATGACATTCATTCAATATTAAGTTTTAGTTTTATATATCTCATACATAAATTCCTTGATAAGGTAATGAATTGGAAAAATTTGCGTGTTTCCCTTTCATCCAATCCTTCTTCAAAGATTCACAATCCCAACTTAATATAATTTCCACGTCTCTTTAATCATAAGACACTTTTCTGCTTAATCCAATGTTTCTAAAAACAAATGGAGTTTAAAGTGAAAATTTATTAACATTAATCTTATTGGTTTTATGCAAAACACTCTAATCAATTATGCATCATATTTGAGCAATATTGATTACTAGGAACTATCATTAAAATAACTCTAAATTAATTAATGACATGGTACAACCTTAACAAACAAACAAAATAATTTTCTACAGTGGGTTGAGAATTAGTTCCATTTAACGCTTTCTCATTATTACACAAAGACATTTGACAATTATAACATTGTTTAAAGCCTTGTCTTACAAAGATTTCATTGTCATAATAATTTTTAGTCTCTCAAAATTTAGCATGAGTAAATTTGACTAAGAAAATTTTCTTCGTCAACCATGCTATAATTTCTATTAAGTCGTTTCAATCTCAATCAATTTATTTTATCTCAGTTTTTTGATTCAAAATACTCCCCCCGTCGGGATAGTGGATATGAGGGTACCGAGACCCGTCTGCCAGACCCGGTCAAAGCCACATGGATCTAGTCAACTAGAGGCGTATCATGCAAGACTCCCGGCAGCCACAACCTTGCAAGGAATCTCCCTCATGAGGAATCTCCCAGCTTTAGGACTTGGCAGTTTGGGGCAGCTATGCCCCGCCTCGCGAGCCTCCATGAGGCCTCTTCATCAACACACCTCTGCAAGGAGGTCGGACGTCTTCGCGAGGAGAAAAATTCTGTCCACCCATGACCCTCTGACAGAACGGCACATGTCTCTGCCCAGCCGCAGTGACAAAGCGGGCATGCGCGGGTGTAAAACAGATGACTACCGCCCATCTGCGGCGCCAAAGCTTCCCACTTATGTTATTAAAGACTACCGCCCATCTGCGGCGCCCAAAGCGCGCCCAAGACCTTCCTATTTGGTGAAAGTAGACCATGACGACATAAAGCCCCTCCACGAGCGTCATCCCTGAGGTTATCGTGAAGACCCCACGATCTGCTATAGCCCATGACATTAATCGATGGTAGACTGAGTCCATCGAGAGCTTAGGGCAAGGGTTGTCATTTTCTCGTCTCCTTGTGGTTTCCCTTCCCGCCCAATGAGAGGGATCGAGGAGCTGACGCGACTGTAAGAAGGGCGCCCTGGCCACCGAGCAAAGGGTTTGCATCCTGATCACCCTAGCCACTATTGTATTGTGAACCTCACCAAGCAGCGCAACCAAACAAGCAGGATCTTTACCTCTCAAGAGGAGCCAAACCTTGGTAAACCCCTATGTCTCTTTGTGTCGTGCGTATCGCTCGTTTCCTCGCCAAGAATCTGGACTCCCTAAGACTCTTACATTCACTCCCCCTTTTGAATCTTGTAACTAGGAGCTGAATCCTTAGGACCAAACAAACCACTCTCCCACAACACCCATATCTTATGTGAATTTCAAAATTCACAAGTGTCCAACACTTTTATGGATTTTGGCTATATTAAATAATTTGGAGGTAGTCTTTTAACCTTAATAAATCAAATAAAATACTTATCTCCAATTTATTTAACAAGCCACAAAACTATTACTCAAACTTAAGTAATAATTTGAATCAAAATATTCAAGACTTGATAATGAAACTAATTGACATAACACGATAAGAAAATCGTAAACTTTGAATTCCCAAGTTTAGAATTCCCACAAATATTTTATAATCAAACTCAACAGGGTTCACAAACATAAAATATTGATTACAAAATGATCGAACTCAAAATAACTATTATTTCGAAGTCCTAGTGTTGATCCTCTCTAAAGACTTGGACTTCAGAAGATGACAAGCTACTCTCCAAGTGCATTTGCTACGTCATTCCTGTAACATCCCTGATTTTTTGGAAAGTGCAAAAATCACAAAAATTGAAACTTTTTGTTTTCGCACAAAGCAAGTCACCAAAAACCAAATCATATGCAAGAAACAAAAGAAAACAATACATGTTTCCAATGTATGTGGAAATGAAAGTTCAGTATGCCTGTATTCCCTAAACCCTAAAGCCCCCTTCAAAATAAATAATTCTACCATAAAGAAAAATATTTCATTTGAGCAAACCTCCTAACAAATATGTTTTCAACCCATTTATAACTATGAAAAATGTTTATGATAACTAAAAACCAGAGAATTACCATCTCTAATATTTTCTCGTTGTCTCCAAAATTATTCCATATGAATAAAAATGTTTCTTTTTGCCATTCAAAGATTTTATCAATCTATAAAGTGTCATATAAGTCATTTAAGTTATGAAAACAAGTAAAGTACATTGGAAAATAATGTTTTCAATTGGGAAAACAACATCTTCATTTGAGAAAACCCCATTATTTTTATTAAACCCCAATTCAAATAAATAATGAAAATTTTCTATTAAGTGACTATTCATGTTTTCATCATATTTTAATATTATAAAAGGATGAAAACACTTTGAATTGGTTTTGAAAAATAGTATTTGGCATGTTTAATGTCTCTGAAATTTTATTTAATTATAAACATCTTTTTATTATTTTTCCAATTTTAAATAACATTAAGTACCATTAATGTTTTATTTATAATTGCAAAACATAAAAATTCAAATGTGATGAAAAGTCTACAAAAATGTTATAATCTGAAAGCTTTGAATTATGAATCAAATGCAATTGGATTGAGGTTAAATGGATTTACAAATTAAAAGATATTAAAAACAGAAAAAAAAAGGGGATGACATCACATGTTGATGCTGGCAAAGCGTGTTGGGAACCCCAAGAGGAGGGTGTGATGAGCACAGCAGTAGAAGTTTTCGCCTTAGTTAAGAACCAGGGTTATCAATCTAGTAGGAGAAAGAGAATCTTCGAAAGGTTGATGCCACTGACGGTGGTGCTGGCGCTTCACCAGTGTTAGCAACAACGTGGAGCCTGCACACAACACAATCAAAATACTTTGCCCCAACGGTACAGTGAGGTTTTCAATCTCACCGGTCTTTCTGAAAACAAAGATTAGACGTATAGTATGGAAAAACAGTGTATGTTTGCAAAAAGTAAAGAGAGCAGGAAATTGTTGTGGTTTGTTTAACAATGTGGAAAAATGGACCGGGGTTCGTTGTTTCACTAGTGATGTCTCTCCATAAAAGATAGCATGCTGGGTGAACAAATTACAGTTGGGCAATTGACAAATAAAGGTTGCACCGTAGTGCACAATATGACATGAAGATCACTATGCTATTTAGTGCGGGCATTACAACAAGATACATAGAACGACATCCATATGCATCTATGACTAATAATCCACCCTCATGTTATCATCCGAACCCCCTCAGGTATTAAATTGCAAGGAACAGATAATTGCATTAAACGAAGTGTGTAATGTAAGCAATGATTATGCACGCGGGCACTCTCACCGCTGTTTTCTCCCTAATGGCAACAACACATCCTCCCCCTTCACGTTTCTGTCACTCGAGCAAGGCACCAAGGAGGCATGAACCCACTATCGAGCATAAATACCCCCTCTTGGAGTCACTAGGAATTACTTGGCCAGAATAACCACCAGCAGCGGAGAGCATGCAAGATCACAAATAACACATGCAAATAAAGACTATAATCCACTTGGCATAAGGTCAATATTCATCGGATCCCAGCAAACACAGCACAGAGAATTACATAAGATCAATCTCGATCATAATAGGCAGCTCACGAGATCTAAACATGGAGGCATATGGGGATAAGACAACCATCTAGCTAAAGTTACGAACCCGTAGTCCAAGGATGAACTACTCACGCATCACTCCGGAGGGAGGAATGGTGATGAAGAGGCCTTCGGTGATGATCTCCTCTCCGGCAGGGTGCCGGAAACAACTTCAGAACCCCCCTGATCTGGGGTTGACGGTGACGGCGGCTGCGAAACTTTTTCGGGGATTTTTATCAGGTACCTAGGGTTTTCCATCCGGAGGGCTTAAATAGGCGAAATGGCGAAAGCGATGGCGCTCCAGGGGGCCCACACCCCTAGCTCGCGCGGCCAGGGGGTCGCGCCACCCTATGGTGTGGCCCCTTTGCTGCCCCTCTTCGATTCCTCTTCGGTCTTCTGGATGCTTCCGGGGAAAATAGGACTTCCGGGCGTCGAATTTTCCAATTCCGAGAATATTGAGAGAACAACTTTTCTAAATCTAAAAATACAGCAGAAACAGGGAACTGGCTCTGTGGCTCTTGCTAATAGGTAAGTCCAGAAAACGTATAAAAATGCTATAAATAAGGGAGAAAACATGTAGCAATTGGCAAAATATGATCATGGAGCATCAGAAATTAGGGATACGTTTATGACGTATCAAGCATCCCTAAGATTAGTTCCTACTCGTCCTCGAGTAGGTAAACGATAAAACAGTAATTTCTTAGGTGACATGCTACTAACACAAACTTGATCAAACTAATGTAAAAGCATATGCACGCTGAGATCATAAAATTTTAAACACATGCATGATAAATAAAACTTTAATAATAAAGCATAGCAATTACTTTGCATCACGAAAAGTAACTCAAATAAAGGATCATGAATAATAATGCAAAGAAAGGTAAACGTTTGTTTTAGGTATAGAGAAAGCATGGCAAAGTGATATTTAGATAGTCCTTAAGAGTGGGGCAAAACATAAATGCCAGGACACCTTCAAAGTTCAAGAGGAAGACTAGAACAAATAATTTATGAACAAATAATATCACATCATGAAGTAATTATTGATGCTTATGGGAAAAATGCACATAGAACTCAGAATGGCCAAAATGATCTCTCAACTGTGCATAAAGTTAGAAGATGGAGACTCAACATAAAAGTAAAAGAAAGGCCCTTCGCAGCGGGAAGCAGGGATCACTCATGTGCTAGAGCTTTTATTTTATTAAACAAAGGTATTAAAAGTTTGACATTTGTGGAGGAATGTTTATATTTTGGGAGATGTATGCTAATGTCAACGAATGGTAAACAGAAAATACAGTATGTCACAAGTCAACTGGATTCACAAGAGCGGCTCCCATGGTGAAGGACGCAACTGGTGTAGAAGTTCGTCCCTCTTTCTCTTTTGTTTACACAATTATGCTTTGACTGATAAATCAGGGGCAAAAATAGTGAAGAGAATTTGTATGCATTAATTTGGGGATGGGCACCCCGTTGCCAGCTCTTCTATCATTTGGATAAGCGGATGAAGCCACTAGTCCAGGGTGTGAAATCCAATCAACAAGTGAGATACATATTCTCTATTAACGTCCTCATGAGCAAAAACAGGAACATAAAGCAGGAGTAATTTTGAAGGTTTTAGAGGTAACACGTGAGGGATTTACTTTGGAATGACAGTTAAATACCACATGTAGGTAGGTATGGTGGACACAATGGGAAAAACTTTGGTTTAAGGGAGTTTGGATGCACGAGTAGAGCTCATACTCAGTACAGGTGGAGGCTAGCAAAAGACTGGGAGCGACAAATTAAGAGAGCATAAGCGCCATAATCATGCATAGCGACATAAGCATCATTAATTAAAACATAAGAAATATCACAAGTTCAAAAACTAAGTGGTCATGGAGGCTATTCGTGACTGGTTTTTAGTCATAAACATGGTGTGAGCATGAGCCAAGTCAACCAAATAAAACATTCGAAAGAGAATACCATATATTGATGCTTTATTATGACAAGAACAACTCATGAATCTTTCAATACATATTAAACACTCTCGGATATTTGAGGATAATCATTCTACTCAATAACCACAAGGCTTTAAAACTAAAATAACATTTATCATGGCATGAAAAAGTCCCAGCCACAGTCTATACAATCTTCTACTAGTACTGTTATAAATTCTACTTCAAGTAGCAGTTTTTGTTTCTCCCAACAAGCACCATACAAAACATGCTTTAACTAAAATACTCTTTATGATACAACAAGAAAACATTAGAGTACTCAATTAATACTACTAAAACTAATAGCTTTAATAAGAGATGCATGCAAAACAGGGGCTGAATAAATGCAGTGGCTAGACAGAGATTAAGAATACAACGTATTATCAAGAAAAAAGCGGAGCGTGTCACTCTTCAATAAAAGAATGTTGGGGTCTAAACAAGCTTATTATGAAAGTAAAAACAAATTGAAAGAAAAATAAAAGGCAAACTTTAAAAAAAAAGACGCTCCAAGTAAAACACATAAGATGCGACCGAATAAAAATATAGTTTCACTAGAAGTGACCTGATAATTTGTTGATGAAGAAGGGGATGCCTTGGGCATCCCCAAGCTTATACGCTTGAGTCTTCTTGGAATTTGCTTGGATGTACCACTGGGGAATCCCCAAGCTTAGGCATTTCACTCTTCTTGATCACATCATATCATCCTCTTCTCTTTACCCTTGAAAACTTCCTTCACATCAAAATTCTCACAATCTTCATTAGCAACGTTAGTGCAATCAAAATAATAAATCCACATGGTTCAGTTTCAACACAAGTTTTAACACTTAAAAATACATTAGATACTGTCACAACTTATTTCAGAACTCTTTTTATCGAAAGAACACCAAAAGAAGAGATTAAGATGCAAATGCGAGAAATGGCAGAAATCTGTAAAAAAACAGAACAGCTGGTAAAGATCGATTTTTTTAAAAATCTTCTGTTGCTCAAATCAAAAAGTGGTCTTCTATAAATAGTTGCGTATATACCTCAGGATTAAGAACAAAAAAGCTCAAGTTAATTTGAATTTTCTGTGATTTTTAATGCAATTTACAATGGACAGCCAAAATCTGTTTCCTGCGCAGAAATCCGAAATATAGCCTCAACTTTCCACTAGTGGCTTTACTTGGCTCAACAAAAACTCAAAAGAATAGATACAACGGGGTTTATAAGGAAATAGACAACACCCAGGTGCAAGCACACCAAAGAAAACAAAACAAAACAAAACTGAAATAAAACAGAGAAATAAAACGGGTTGTCTCCCGGTAGCGCTTTTGTTTAAAGCCTTTCAGCTAGGCATAAAAGGGAAACTCAAGTAGATGCTCACATAATAAATATGAATTAAGAAAAAGAGAGAATCAATAAGCAAGTATAGAAAAAATTTAAGTCTAATCCACTTCCTATGCATAGTAATCTTGTAAAGAAATAAATCAAAAAAGCTCAAACTAGAAATCATGGGAAGGTAGAACAAGAGCAACTTCAAAACTTTCAACAAAAAGAGAGGTGTTTTAGTAACATGAAAATTCCTACAACCATATTTTCCTCTCTCATAATAATTTTCATTAGCATCATGAAAAAACTCAACAACATAATTATCACATAAAGCATGTTTGTCATGGTCTAAAAGCACACAATTCATATCAAGCTCAAAAATAGCGGGATCAAAATTTAAAATCATCTCCTCTTATTTCCCACTTTTAGCAATAGAAAAGCAATATAATTGGTCACTCTTAAAAGGTATATGACACATTATAGCAATTCTATGTTCAGTAGCATTATAATTTGTAAGATCAAGTAACATAGGACCATCATCAAGAGCATTATCATATAAATTTTCTAAACAAACTTCCTCATTATCATGCATATCAATAGTTGGAATAAATAGAGGATTATCATAGAATTTATCCAAGTAGAATGGATTATCATAAATAACAGTAGCAATATCATTCTCATAAGTTTCATTCATAGTAGTATCAAGGTCACAAGTATAGCAAGTATCAATTTCATCAAATAATGTATGAGTTAAAGAGTTACTATCATTGGAAGGTAGACATGGGTTCCATTCTTCCTCCTCTTGATCATCACTATTCTCCTCTTTTTCATCCAATGAGCTTCCAGGTTCAGCAGTTTCTTCTTCCATAGGCTCCTGCAAGGCATCAGTTACTTCCTTAGGTTGAGAGAATTTATTAAGATATTCCATTATGTAGTAATTACAATCCTTGTAATTATCAAAGCAATATTCAAGTATAGCATAAATCTCATATTTATAAGGTGCATCATCAATACTTTCAAGCAAATAGGCAATTTTGAATGCACCCTTCCAAACAATAAATTCTTCAATTTGTTGCACATCATATAATTCATAATTTCCCTTAGCATAAGAAGATATGGTAGCATTATCATTATACTCACATTGAAAAGGGAGGTGTTTATACCTCCTACAGCAGCAAGATTTATCAAAGCAATAAGTAACATTATAGGTGGAGCACAAGTTTTTAGCATAGTCATGCAATTTATTAATTTTCTCCCATAAGTGTATCCCTTTTTGTGACAAGCAGTGTTCCTTATAATGTTTTTGTTGTTCATCCGTGAACCCACCTTGCCTAAAAGATCTAGTTTCAAAGACATCAAACATTGACAGCAAGGATGATAAGGTAAAAATAGCAAGTGAATGCTTCACTTGGAAATACTTGAGTTGCTTTCTATGCTATAAAGTAAACTATTTTTTTGTGTTTTTGATAAGGTAAAATAAACTAATTTTTCTGTGTTTTCGATATAGAGAAATAAAAACAAGACAAAAATAAAAAACAAGACAATAAAAACAAAATAAAGAGATTGAGAGTGAGACACTCCCCTTGCCAGAATACTTCCTTCTCCCCGGCAACGGCGCCAGAAAAATCCTTGAAGCTGGCAAAGCGTCTTGGGAACCAGGGTTATCAATCCAGTAGGAGAAAGAGAATCTTCGGAAGGTTGATGCCACTGACGATGGTGTTGGCCCTTCACAACGGTCAGCAACAACGTGGAGCCTGCACATAACACAATCAAAATACTTTTCCCCAACGGTACAGTGAGGTTTTCAATATCACCGGTCTTGCTGAAAACAAAGATTAGACATATAGTGTGGAAAAATAGTGTATGCTTGCAAAAAGTAAAGAGAGCAGGAAATTGTTGTGGTTTGTTTAACAGTGTGGAAAAATGGACCGGGGTTCGTAGTTTCACTAGTGGTGTCTCTCCATAAAAGATAGCATGCTGGGTGAACAAATTACAGCTGGGCAATTGGCAAATAAAGGTTACACCGTAGTGCACAATATGACATGAAGATTACTATCCTATTTAGTGTGGGCATTACAACAAGATACATAGACCGACATCCATCTGCATCTATGACTAATAATCCACCCTCAGTTTATCATCCGAACCCCCTCAGGTATTAAGTTGCAAGCAATAGATAATTTCATTAAACAAAGTGTGTAATGAAGCAATGATTATGCACGCGGGCACTCTCATCGCAGTTTTCTCCCTAATGGCAACAGCACATCCTCCCCCTTCACGTTTCTGTCACTCGATCAAGGCAACAAGGAGGGATGAACCCACTATCGAGCATAAATACTCCCTCTTGGAGTCACTAGGAATTACTTGGCCAGAATAACCACTAGCAACGGAGAGCATGCAAGATCACAAATAACACATGCAAATAAAGACTATAATCAACTTGGCATAAGGTCAATATTCATCGGATCCCAACAAACACAACACCGAGAATTACATAAGATCAATCTCGATCATAATAGGCATTTCACGAGATCTAAACATGGAGACATATGAGGAGAAGACAACCATCTAGCTACAGCTACGAACCCATAGTCCAAGGGTGAACTACTCACGCATCACTCCGGAGGCAGGCATGGTGATGAAGAGGCCTCCGGTGATGATCTCCTCTCCGGCAGGGTGCCGGAAACAGCTTTAGAACCCCCCTGATCCGGGGTTGACGGTGACGGCGGTTGCGGAACTTTTTCGGGGATTTTTTATCAGGTACCTAGGGTTTTCCATCCGGGGGGCTTAAATAGACGAAAGGGCAAAGGCGGTGGCGCTCCAGGGGGCCGACACCCCTAGCTGGCGCGGCCAGGGGGTCGCGCCACCCTATGGTGTGGCCCCCCTGCTGTCCCTCTTCGGTTCCTCTTCGGTCTTCTGGATGCTTCCGGGGAAAATAGGACTTCCGGGCTTCGAATTTTCCAATTCGGAGAATATTTCCAGAACAACTTTTCTGAAACCAAAAAACAGCAGAAAACAGGGAACTGACTTTCTGGCATCTTGATAATAGGTTAATACGAAAAACAAATAAAAATGCTATAAATAAGGGAGAAAACATGTAGCAATTGGCAAAATATGATCATAGAGCATCAGCAATTAGGGATACGTTTATGACGTATCAGGGTTCACCCAACGCAAGCCGACTATTCATCATTTCTATTGTTAGATATAACGCTCCTTGCGTACTTGATGTCTGAATAGAGCTTTTAGTTACTCTAGTAGGTAGTAGGGATGATGGTTACGAAACCGATCAACCAACTCACCATCAAAGCATGTTTGCAAGAGCTACTTGACAATTCACACGTCACATTGGATATGAGGTCCATCATGATTCTCGTCTCCATGCATGTGACCCACAAAGTTATCCATATGGGAGTTCCTAAGAACCTCCATCAGAGCATCAAACCATTGCCCAAAATTGTTTCTATTTGCCGCCAAAGGCTCAGGACTCATCATCAGATCAATTTTTCTAACAAAGGGATCCATCTCTACAATAAAACAAGTTTATTTAGACTCTATAATTCAAAATTAATTTGACTACTTAATTCGATAAATTTGAAATTAAGATATGCTCCCACTAAAACTGATATTGCTCAAGATCAACTTTCAGTGTAACGAGATTCGAATAGACTATGATTAGATGGATGTATCCACCTCAACCAACCATAACCTATAGAGTAGGACACCATGCCAATCACCCATTTGATTCTTGCTCATATTTTTATGTGTGTTTTCTGATATCATGACTTTCATGCATGAACCGCAAGACAACCAACTGACTCTGCCATATAGAATGCACCTTGTAACCAAGTGAGCAAATTATAACCCGCCTTTCATCAAGAAGAGACATGTTGTACCTCGTATCCAAGTGACGAACAGATACCCATACCGCTTTGAATTTGATACAAATTGGAGATCACGAACTATCTTGATATTTTGAAGTGAGGAATCACGCTAATAAACAAGTACTACGCAATCAATGTGCAATCAACAAAGGATAAACACATAGACAATTTATAATTCATGTGATTCGATATAGACTTTGAGTCTTCCGGGATTTCTTGATGCATATCCAATGAGCATCCTCCATCTTCGTCTATTCTCACCATAGCAAAAAAATTCGAGGAAATTCCGCTGCGGTGAAAATTGCTTCAAGTTTTTCCATGATGGAGAAACGACCACTTTCTACTATCATGTACTTCCTCCGAGTTCCATGATGAACGCCTGATTGTCGATGTCTAACAATGAAAATCCTTTGGCATTGGCCATCATGTGAGAACACAGTAACATGATAGCTATACTAAACCACACACACTCTGTAAAAATAAGTTAGATGCCTCTAACGCTTTGTTTATAAGTTTTAGCGTCACTGTAGGTTCTACGATCAACTATCGTCATCACCTACGCAATTCGAGATATGTTTAATCTCATTTATAGATTAATTTTCTGGGGTCATTGAAACACACACATTACAAAAACGTCTTGAGCCTCAATCTAAACTTATTCATAACCATGACCCCCATGTCGATCCAATCTAGATGCCCCTTCCACCATGTCATTATATGAGACCACCTATGGTGTGACCCAAAGCTATTGAAGAACTTCTTCGGATTAAGCAAGATATGCCAATGGCAACTAGAGCGTACTAATAAAACAAACATGACTTATTAGGAAGCAACAAAAAGAAACTGAATATTAGAGAGCTTTCTAACATACTTTCATAAACTTATGCAATACCTGCACAGAATTGTGCTCCAAATCCAATCGTATCAACGCATAGTATGCTCTGATACCACAGTTGGTCTACGCTGCAGAATTTAAAAAATTTGCCCTACGTAGTCCGTCGATATCACTATGTAGATAACGAGGCATGCCCCTACATGCGAGGATCATAAACACGACTCACCGAGCAGCGGATTCGATGTAGTCGTATAAGAGATCTCAACAATCATAGGTCCTCACAACTAGGCCTAGTTGCAAGGACATCGCGAAATCTTTCCTCGTCAAGGATCACACGTGTAATCCCTCTTATGGTGTTCACGCTTACGCTCGTGTCAACCCATCAGTGCTTCGCCATCCAGGACTCGGCACCGACGAAGAGAGACAACCTTCCGATGTTGCTAATCGGCATCTCTAATCAACTGTGATTAGAGCTATTATGAAAATAAAGTTCTCAACACATGAGAGAGAGCTAGAATTAGAGCTAGGTCTAATGGGGGAGGACACCTCAAACCCCAATTAGAAGAGGCTCTAATTCAATTAGATGGTTCTAATTAGAAGCTCTAATTAGACCAACTAATTCTAAGAGAGAGAGAGAGAGAGAGAGAGAGAGAGAGAGAGAGAGAGAGGAACATGCCAAAGGGAGAGGGGAGTCCTAGCTGTGCTAGGAGGAGGAGGGCCACACCACCTCCCCTTACTCAAGTCGGATTGGGTGGTGGAGTTCAACTACACCTCCCTCTCCCTTCCTATTTTCTTTTTCTACGTTTTCTTTTCTCCTTTTCTCTCCAATAATTTCAGGAAAAATATCAGGACGATGAGTACCAACTTGTGAATCCATTGGGGACCACCTGGCAGAACCCTAAAATAGGGTGTGGCCATGAGGGGGAAATCTGCCCTCCTTCGGTACTTCCCCCTTATATGGGAAGTCCCCGAAACTCCTCCGGATGCACATAAACCCAATAGATAAAATCATTGATATTATCTACCGATATTAGAAACAATTTTATAACATCCTGGGACATCTAATGCCCTATGTTACCTCTCATATAAACTCTGCCTAACACCGGCATAATTTATCTCTAATAGCAACTTCCCCTAGACCAGTTCGATTGACACCAGACTTGTTTTTATGACATCGTAATGACATTGAACATTCATAAAACCAATAACAACATATTAATTCTCTCAATTAAAGGTTTTCATGGCTTAAGCGTGTGACCCGTAAAGGCTCGATAACACACAAACATGTTCGAAAAGTTATCGAACAATAACCAACAACGGGACCGTGGACGTCCATGATGGCTCCTGTGTGTTCCCAGAGAACAAGGGAGCCTTATAAGTTACTCATTGCACTTATTCCCTTAACTTCACAATACCAACAATATCAAGAGGTGAGACTATGTGATCTGATATGATCAAACTGTTTAATCATGACACATAAAACTCGTTACCGATATCATCCTCTTTTCACATTCATATCCCCGATGTCCTTGTGATAAACCACATTGTGTCTTGCTAAAAGATATGACATCGGTGATAATGAGAGGGCCTAGAGCGTGTATCTCTCTATCGTCGAGAAGATTTAAGTACTAGTCTTGAACGATCTCAGTTCCATTACACTTTCTAGGTCATACCCAGATATCACCGTTATGATCCCCAGTTACGGAAATATGGTTGATGATATCCAAAGTATAACTTTCGATCGTGCGTTCACTAGATATTCTCATAGTTTGGGAATTATAGTCAATGAAAAATTCATATGTATTTGCTAAAATACATTATAATTGTTTGGTCTCTTTTAGCAACAACATACATTTCGGTCGGTTTAGTACTATTGTTACTCTAATAATAAACTCTTATGTTTTTATAGACTTTTAACCAAGTCCATGATTAGGAAAATGTGATGATCTCACAAAGCATAACCTAATCATGAGACAAGATTAGGAACTCTTTTTTTTTATGTCTTCACACCTGCATAAAGATTTTCCTTGAAAAATCACTTTTTAAGTGCTATACCGGTTGTAGCATTATAACATAAACTTAATTCTGAATTTAGACATAGAATAATAACTGAATATTATTGTCTCTAGGGCATACCTCCAACAACCTCCTTACCTTAGCCATGTGTGACTAATCCCACATGGTACAACCAAGGGACGGCTGTTGGCGAGCCACCTAGTGGCATGCTGCCAGCCCACTAGGGAGGCAAGCCTCCCCTCTCCTATTCCACTGATAGGACTCTTTTTCCCACTAGAGCCCATTTAGGCAAAAATGAATTTTAAAATTAAATAAAAATATATCTAATTATTAATTACACTAATTAATAATAAATACATATCCTTCAATTTATTCTAGCTCCAAAACACCTTTCGTTGCCCTCCGATATCTATCGGATAAATTCCGGAACTATTCCGACTCTTTTCTCTCTTATTTCTCTTCGGTGTCAAATCAAACCTAACGTCGATTAGATCTCATTGTGATATTACATATTGGGTGTGTCCATCACATTATTCTTCCAATGATATGACTCCATTGTCAATGACATAAATGTACATGACCCAGAAATCTTGATCATCGGTTGCCCAATGGACTAGTTAAATAGACGTTACTAGGTACTTTGTTTGTTCCATACAACACGTGTATTAATGTTTCCGCTTTAATACAATTATAGCATGGTATACAAAATATTACGGACATATATGAGTTATGATAATAAAACACCTTTATTATTTTCCTCTAGGACATAACTACGGGTTTCCTATTTTTCCTGCATTTTTTACTTGGACTTTTTCTGCGGGGGTTTCTGAAATACAAAAACAGCATAAAACAGAAACTTGTCAATAGGCTATTCCGGAAAAATTTCTTAAAATGACATAAAACTACAGTAAAAGATATAAGAAAATGATATAAAACAAGCATGAAACTATACAAAATTTAGAAATGTTTTGGACGTATGAGAAGTGTTATGCCAATGACTTATACACTACACACACTAGTGCACTACATATGAAGTGATGTACTGGGTCACCCTATACAGCGCTTGGACTCAAGGAGAACATCGGCATGGTTGAGCCTCGAAGGATGCATGCATGGAGGTGGCGGTTGTCCAAGCCTCCATGATGCTGCAACTGGTGGTAACCTGGAGGAGAGTAAGAAGGGATCAGGGAAGATTGATATATAACACATATGGGGCTGTCGTGTGGAGACCTGCGTTTAACGTGTCATATCAGCAAAATTCCAAATCTAATCGACTTAGGGATTAAACAGAGCAATATTTGAAAATTTGCTGATATCCGGAATTGCAAGTCTGAGGCTCGATTTAGCTAAGCACTACAAGTTCAAGATTTGATTTGGACTTCTTCATGCCATTTATCCAGAGAAGGGAACATGATCATCATGCCCAGTTGCAGCATAGAACTCGCCTTGTGATCAGGGAGTATGTATGTCTCTGTCACGTATCTACAAGGCGCGGATGGGGAAGTGGCACCTACGCTCGAACGCTCGCGGATTAATCATCTTTTTTTTTTTGAGGTGGCGGATCAATCATCTTGGAGGTAAGAAAGCCGGCGCACCAAATTGCGGCCGGAACTCATCTACACGCCGCTGCCCCTGCGCACTGGTGTGCAGTGCTGTACGGCTACTCCTAGCTGTGTTCCACCATTTCGTGCGAGACCGTGACTCGGCCATAATGCTGCAGGTGCTCTCGACGACAGGCAACAAGCTCCATGCATATGCATGGTTCGAAACTTTTCGGCTGGCCATTGCCCGGACTGGACCGGGAGACGAAGAAACGGGGTCGATTGGTACGATTTCACCGCCGCCCGTACCGTACATAGACGCTAATGACCTCTGTCGGTTGGCAAAGTTACAGCCGATCGACGGACGGCCGGCCTGTTTCCGTCGGGGTCATCTCGGCGTACGTTGCGATGTGATCCTCCGGGACAGCGAAATGGTAGATACTCCAAATCCAACAACCAGCAATCATGGAGCACCGCCTGCTGCGTTCCATCAGGGCCTAAAAAACACGTACCACACCCTAAACCATCCCCCTCTCCCGCGAGACCGACACAAATAACATACTCAGCGTCGGACAAACCAAACCGTACATCCAGGAACTATACAAAATGTGCGCATGACGCAGATGGATTATCGGCCACGGACGACCCTGTACCATAAGTAGCAAGCATGGCTAGAAGAAGTGCTTGTTGCGAGCGAGGTTTTGTAAATTAAAGTGTTACCTGATTTGGAAAGTTAATTATGAACCGGCCCATGCAGTAGTAGTGTAGATACGTTTGATTTAGTTTGCTTGGAGGAATCATCTTTATTTAGGCTCTTCAATGCAAAGCATGTCCCGGTCAGCATCAAGAGAGTGATAGGACATATGCACATCTACAGGGTCTTCTTTCGCTTCCTTGCGGAAAGAGATCACCGAGAGGGAAAATAATGCGGCGTGCAGCAGGAGGTGAAGGCACTACATCCGAATGCTACACCTTCACATTAGTGCTGGACCGCTCCGAAACCCATGCGTTCGTTTTCAGACGTGGACTCAACTATGGGACTACTAGTAGACATTGACGCGCGGCAGGATATTAAAGGTTTCTGAGTGTTCCGTGCAAGTCATGCGGGCGGTAAGATGAGGGTTAGGATGGAACAGACTTTGTCCGGCGGATAAGTAGAAGCTGACATGTTTGACTGCCAAGCAGTAGTAGGGAAAACAGCAAGGACGTTCGGCAGAATATCTGCAGCCCTGATTAAAAGATGCATAGTAGTAGCCGAAGAGAAAGCATAAACATGCATAGTTCCAGAGTTGCAATGCAGAGGAGCAGTTTTATTGGTACCCGCGGCTGTTTTCCAGCAGATTTATATCGCAACTCAAACAGTAACACCCACATCAGTCAGGGGCCTGCCTGCAAGGGATCTATCCCAAGTTGAAACAAAGCTTAAAATATGGAGGAGTATATCGCGGATGTTCCATTCATGTGGAGTATTTTCCTCCTGGAATTTCCGAGTGGCAATTGCTTCACGGAGCCATGCCCGCGCCTGACACGTACTGCCACGTAAAAAGTGCAGCAGAATTCCAACCAGAGCAGGGAGCCAAGATCGATAGGCCGGCCTACATGTCGATCCGTCCGTCCTCCACAGCAGTGCACTCGGCTCGGCTCAGGTCAGCCCAGCCCCGGCTGCTTCCTGGGCGACTGCTTGAACGCGACGGTGGGCGCGATCCGGGAGCCCCTGCCGCGGTGCTCGGCGACGAGCTCCGCGGCGAACCACTCAAGCTTCTCCGCGTTGGTCTGCTCCCCGATCCGCCTCCCCTCGAACAGCACCGACTCCACGTTCCGCTGCTTCATCGTCTCGTCCGCCACCGCCAGCAGCGCCTGCACGTTTCCTGGCGTCGGCTCGTACTCCCCGTCCGGCCCGCACGGCGGCATGCTCTCCCGTTTCGCCTGATCATCACGAACGCGGAGGCAGAATTAATCCATCGAACGATGAAGCATTCGTGGAAGGCAGAGCATGTCATGAAGAGATGGGAGATTCGCTCGCTCACCTGAATGCGCAGGTAATTGGACGAGTGCCATTGCCCGAACGCGCGCGCCACGGCGTGGTCCACGAGGTCAGCGGCGCCGTCGGCCGCGATGCGGGCGATGGGGCGGGCCCACTCCTTGGGCCCCCACCGCCGCATGCGCATGATGTCGGCGTCCGCGGAGCCGCCGGCGCCAGAGCAGCCGCCGATGGAGAGCACGAGCAGGTCCTCGACGCCGCGCACGAACGGGAACTCGTGCTTGTTGTGCAGCACGTGCGTGATGGCGGCGGCCGCCGGGCTGCCCATGGTCGTCCCGCCGTCCACCGCCGCGCAGGAGGTCGCGCCGTCCACCGACGCCACCTCCGCCGGCTCGAAGCGGCCGGGCTCCGACCAGGCCGCGCGGCCGACCTCCCAGAGGCGGAAGTCGTAGCTCCGGCTCTCCAGCGCGTCGGCGCGCGAGAAGAGCAGCGGCGCGGACGACTTGAGGTCGTAGCAGGAGATGAGCACGGGCTTGATGGTGTCCCGCAGGGTGAGCTCCTCGCCGAACGCCGCCTTCATGGCCACGTTCAGCGCCGCCGTCGGCGCGGCCAGCGGGCGCTTCTTCGCGCGGCAGAAGAGCGAGGTGGAGCCCGCGGGCCTCCGGAAGAGCCCGGGCGCGTGGTCCGCCACCAGGCGCCAGGTGTCCTCGGCCCGGAACAGCGGGGAGCCGCGCGAGTGCGTGGAGAAGAGCATCGCGGCGAACACGCCCCCCGCGCCCGTGCCGGCGGCGAGGTCGAAGTAGTCGGCGACGCGGGCGTCGGAGTTCCCCGACGCGCGCTGGAGCGCGGCCTCGAGGTGCGCGAGCGCGCGGCCGGCGAGCAGCGCCCGCAGCCCGCCCCCGCCGCCGTCGACGCAGAGCACGCACACCTTCCCTCGCTGCGCCGCCTTCCCGCCCGGGACCGCCGCCATCGCCTCGGACGCCTGCGTGGGCGGCGGAGCCTTGGGCAGCCAGAGCTGGTGCGGGTCCGTGTAGCCGAAGAGGAACTTGCTCTCGAGGATGGAGAAGATCTCGTAGCTGAGCTTGTCCGTGTCCGCGCCGCCGCCGGCCTCCGCGTCGAACTCGTGCAGCCTCTCCACCTGCATCTCCTCGGCCTCTTCCATGCTACGCCGTACGCCCTCCCTCCGGGTCAAAAAAACTCTCGACAGAGGCCCTCTCCTAGGGAGAAAAGCAACGAGAGGAAGACAGGACAGAATCTGGAGAGGATTCGCGAAGACCTGCTCGCTTTAATTAGCCTCACGCTCTCTCTTTTGACGGTCTGTTTTACGACGACGGCAGTCACGCTCGCTTTTGATTGTTGCGCGCACAGAGCACGCGAAGAAAGAATGAAAGGAAGGAAGACGCAGAGAAAGGCGCGCGAGATATAGAGAGCGGGGCGGCGAACTGTGAAGGAGAGGAGCCGAGAAGAAGCGGAGGTAGTCGTCTTCTCGTTCTCTCTCTTCAGTCTTCGGCCTTTTTGATCGTGTCTCTGCTGCACCGTAACCGATGAGCCGTGGCTCGTGGGGAATCGCCTGGACGCTCCTCACCTGGTCCACCTACGCGGAGCTGCCTACGCCGTCCATCCCGGTTCTACATTGGCGATGCCCATGGACCGGGGCCTATGACGCTAGAGCGATGGTCCGGTCGTCAACCTTGGCCGGGTTCCGGGCTGAATAAACAAACGGACAAATCAGTACAGACCGTTCCTGCTACTCCTAATTAATCAACCAGCGAACGAATGGCGGAAAAGCAATGCAGGAAGTGATTAATTAAGCCAAAATGGCGTGATGCGGTGCTAATAATGATTGCGGGCCGTTCCTGGGGATTCATTAGACCCGCGCCACCGGCGACGTGGACGCCCGTCTAGACCAGGTCCACGCGCGGGTGCCGCCAGTGCGGTGCGTGGTCTTGGAACGGGAGTGCGACCAGACTCACTCACCCAGCCAGAGCACAGCACAGCACTCGACCGCGCACCGCACTTGGCCGTGTCGCGCAGGCAGCGGTACGTAGTTTCTTCCTCCCTCCTTTCCCTTTCATTTCTGTGCCGAAGAACTGTCGGAGCGAGCAGCAGCAGTGCTCTGAAAAGACATGTCAGCGTGTATGCTTTGCTCGAGTGCAATAGTTGTGGCACGGAGTATGTTTTTTTTTACCGCCTCCTCCAAGAAAAGGCTGCTGCGAGCGGGGGAATAGGCCTGCATGCTGCCTGTCGGGTACGGTTCGTGTGTACCGGTGCGTACTACTGCTAAGAAAAAAAACTGCGTTTGTGGCGTACGGTTCATAGGTAAAAAGGTTTGTTAAGTACTCCCTCCGTTCGAAATTAGATGACTTGTGTTTGTTCAAACAGGGATGTATCTAGACATCTTTTAGATACATCCCTGTTTGAACAAACACAAGTCATCTAATTTGGAACAGAGGGAGTAGGTAAACTAGTATAGAAATGGAAATGTATGCACGTGAAGGGTGCACAAAGACTGGGTCTACCCGCCGCGGAGCGGTCCAGACAAAAATAGAAAGATGTTGGGATGGTGTCGTCAAACAACAGGGTTGCCGTTGAGGCGGGCACGGCCCGTGAGCTCAAAAAAAAAAAAAACTCCATGAATAGCAAGGCAACGGGATTTCGTAGCATATCCGTCGGGTCCACTGCCGGCGCTCCTCCAGTCAAAGGCAAGAGAGGACGCTGGGGCTAGGAGGATGATGGCCGGTGGCCTCGCCCGCACGCACGGACATTCTAGCCAGCTGAGGACATCTCCAGCGGGGCTGCTCATTTGGCCCGGACCGGCCTGATTTGAGCAGCCTGGGACAAAACCAGGCCCCAGCGGCGCTGCTCATACGGACCGCGGTTCGTTTTTTTGTCCGCGGATGCTCAAATCTGACCCAAATTTGGTCCAGTTTTGAGCAGCCTCCGGACACGTTGGGACAACAATTTGTGTCCCGAACCCCCCGTCGTGGCCCACACAAAAGCTGAGAACATTTGCCCTTTCCCCTCCCACCCCTCATCCACTCCCGCTGCCCTAGCCATGGCCGACGAAGAAGGAGCCGCCGCCGCCACCGCCACCGCCACCGCCACCGCCACCTACACCTCCGTGACCCTGGACCAGCTGGTCCCGGCCCGAACCAGGCCCGCGCTGCCGCCGCAGAAGCCGAAGGTGAAGAAGACGAAGGACGCGGCCGAGCTGGCGCGGACGGCGGAGCAATCGGCGAAGAGAGCGGACCGGAGGAGGAGGGCGAAGGAGGCGCCGCCGCACCCGATGGAGGACGAGCAGAAAAAGCTCGCCCAGATGGCGGCGCAGGCGGCCATAATCATGCTGGGCCTGCAGCCGGCACCCACCATGAACGCGACTCCGGCGCAAGCCTGCAGCTCGAATGCATCGGCGGCCCGGCCGCGGAGCAGCCTCCAGAGCGAGCGGCCGACGACGGGATCGCCCGCGCCGGCATACGGCTTCTTGCCAGGCCGTGACCCGACGCCGCCTCCCTTCTTCTCGGTGGACATGGAGGACTCCTCGCCGGCCAGGGTCTCCATCGACCTGAACACGGCGCCCATGTCCTGCTTGTCGACTGCCCCGTCGAGCAAAGCCGCTGGGCGCCCCCCGCCGTCCGTTCGCCCGGTGCCCCGCAACCTGTTCGAGGAAATGCAGGACATGAAGACGCAGCCCACGGAGATGACAACGGAGGAGGTCGAGGGGCTCATGTCGAACATGATAGGCGAGGACGGCCAGGCGAGGTACGTCCACCCCGGGGACGAGCTGTACGAGGAAGAGGAGGAGGTCCCCGTCGACGACGTGCCCCACATCGACGACATGCCCATGTTCATGGACGAGCTGACCCAGCAGGCCAAGGCCGCCAAGAGGACCGTGAAGCGGGCATTGGGTTCACGGAGGCGGAGGACGAGTGCCTTTGCGACACATGGATGGAGGTGGGGCAGAACACCATTACCGGGGCCGAGATGAAGGGCAACGCCTATTGGAGGAGGATGCACCGGAACTACCAAGAGCGGGCCGTCCTGCCACCGTACTCCATGGTCACCACCCGGAGCGAGCTATCCATCCAAAAGAGGTTCGGGCTCATCTCGTCCGAGTGCAGCAAGTTCACCGGCTCCTTCGAGCACGCCATGGCCCGGCCTCAAAGCGGCGCCACCCTCGGCGACCTGGTGAGTGGCCACACGTCCCTGTCCTTCATATGCATTGCCCCCGTGTCCAACCGTCGAGTGTGTGCAGGTCTTCCAAGCGCTGGCCTTGTACAAGGCCGAGCATGGTGGCAAGTCCTTCAACTTCGCCCATTGCTACAAGAAGATGAAGGACAACCAAAAGTGGAAGGAGCTCCACAACGCCATCAAGAAAGGCCAGGTCATGCCAGACGGGGTGCCGCCAATGGCCACGGGCCAGCCGGCCGAAGGCGCGACAACTGAACGACCAAGGGGCCGGAGCAACTCCAAGCTGGACAACAAGCGCGACGCCACGACCATCGCTTTGCAAGAGACCCTCCAAGGGTTCATCTCGCAGAAGGACAAGGTGAGCGACAAGAAGGACGAGAGGGAGGAGAAGAAGCGGCGGGAGCGCGAGGAGATCACGAAGAACTACTTCATCGTGCAAACGAAGAAACTCGAGATCGAGGAGGAGAACGCCAAGACCAGGGCCATGGAGGCCTCGACCAGGGCCATGGAGGCCGAGAACAAGAGGAAGGAGGTCGAGATCGCTCTGGCCGCCCAGGAGGCGCAGATCATGGCCATGGACCTGAGCTGCCTGACCCCGAGGAAGAAGGCCTACTTCGAGAAGAAGCAGCAGCGGTACATGCAGGGCGAGGAGTGATCGCGCCACGCCCCGATCATGCCCGGCGACGGCCTGAACACGCGGCCGGCGTCGCTTTTGTACATTCTGGCCCTGGGCTGGCATGGCCTCACCTGGCCGCCTGAACCTTGCCCGAACCGTGGCCGGCATGGCCTGAACGTGGCCGGCATGGCCTGACGTGGCCCCTTTTTGCATGCGCCGATATTATTTGTTATTATCTAGGGCATTTTGGTACTTTTTTTCGAACCGTGGCCAGCAAATGAGCAGCCCCGCTGGGTGCACGGCCCAAATCCGCGCGGACACGGCCCCGGACGGCTGCTCAAACAGACAAAATGCGGACCAAATTGGTCCGCATTTGAGCAGCCCCGCTGGAGATGTCCTGAGGCAACCATTCTTTTCCCACCCTATTCGAGGAGCTGATCAGCGGACGAACCGAACGGGCCGACGGTGAGCCGTCTCGCCCACGCATCTTTCGGTCGTCGATCACTCGTCAGCGCTGTGCGTGCGTGTCTCTACTGCACTGCACGGCTCACTGGCAACGGGAGAAATCAAATTCACACGCTCCCAGTCCCAGCTACGAGTCGCCGTTTGCTTATTTTGTTGCCTTGTCGCCTCTTATCTCCATCTGGTCAATGGGTAATGGGCAAATTCATGACCCCTCTCTAGCTGTAAAGGATGGCCAGTTAGAGCATGTCTAACAGGACCCTTAAAATTTCGCCCCCTAAATCGCGTGTAGAGGATCCTGCACACGAAATCTATAAAAATTTGTGCTCAAAATTACAAGTTCATCTAGCAGACCCCCTATCTCCGCCCTGTATGCTTGAATTTGAACTTCGCGGGAGAAAAGATGAACTCGATTTTATTCAGATGATCACCATTGCTACATGAAATCGAGCTCGAGCTCGTCTACCCTATTCTAGTCTAGGAAGACGACGGGGCCGGAAGCCTCCATCGCCTTGTAGTGCTCGACGTCGGCGATGGCCTTCGCCTCCTCCTCCGCTTCCGCCCGCGCCGCGGCCTCTGCTTCCTTCTTCGAAAGCTCGACCGCCGCCGCGAAGGCGGCCTCCTCCTCCTCCGCTGTCGCCGGTACCTCCTCCTCCTGCGCTGTCGCCGCGCCTCCTCCTCCGCTGCCGCTTGCGCCGTCGCCGCCGCGCTTGCACTGCTGGTGCAGCTCCCAATCCGCGCGCCATTTCGCGAATTGGGGGCCGCTCATCGGCCGCGGCGGCGGGTCGACGGTGTGGTACCTCCCGCCCGCGACGTAGTCCGCCAGAGTCGCCGGCATGCTTTGCGGCCACGCCGCGTACTTGCAGGCGGCGCGGCGGCTCCCTGCAACGGAATGTTTGCAGTGGAGCCGCCACGCCTCCTCGAGCGTCTCCGGCTCGCGGCGGCGCTTGGAGCGGGCGGTGGAGGAACCGGAACCGTCGGGGGAGCTCATCGCGGTGGAGGCGTTTGGAATGGGGCGGCGGCGCGCGGGGAATCGCTCACCGGAGTTGCGGCGGCGCGCGGCGGAGCTAGGGTTGCGGGTGGGGGGTTGGACCCCCACCCCAACCCTCACCCACTATAAGTACGGGGCGGAGGGGGCGGTTTCGCAGGCCCCGTAAAATTTTAGTACGGGCCAGGCCGCATACGGGGGCTGCTAGACGGCCGTTTTGGCCCGCACCCCGTATGCCGCCGGAATTTTACGGGGCGCTCGCGATATAAGGGGCCTGTTAGACATGCTCTTACGGCTTACTACCTGTTGGCTGAATTAAGGGCAAAGTTCACACGACGCAGGCGATATCTACGATAAACATCTTCTGCAGGCTGAATACCCAGTAGCAATAATTCAGAAATTCTTAGTATTTTTTTTTAGTTTCAACAAAAAAGACATCTAAATCAGTTTTGGTAAACGTTGCTGGGATGGGATGGGTCAACAATTTAGCGTTGCCCTCCTTGGACAAATTTAGTTCGCTGCTACCACAGTACTACAGTACGTTCCAAAAAAAGACTTCCATCACTAAACATAAATGATCTGCGTGTGCGTTGCTTGAAGTCGAAGAAACCTCATAGCAATGGACGTGTACAGGAAGACGAGTACACGCAACTCTAGCAATCATTTTGCAACGTTCGAATTTCCCATGTAGTATGTCCGGAAGGCTTGATTGATGGATTGTAGTACTGTGCTGCGATATTGTTACTCCAGAAATAGTTTGGCGAAAAACTCCGAAAATAGGTTTATTATCACGACAGTACGATAAAGCGTGATGGACGTAATCGCCTACCTTTGGCGGCTATAAATTTACGCCCCTTCGATCATTTGCTGTCTAATCCAATGCAAGCTGGTTTCACGCTCGCAATCCGTCGGTTGCCGGCACTTGAACTAGCCCGACAGTCACATACCCTACACTAAATTACGCCATGGGTCCGGCATATCTAACGTGTGCCACCCGAACCATTTTTTTTTGTAACCTATCAGATTAAGTAGAGTATAAAAAGCGGTAGAAGACATTCTTTTCTGAACCGATCTTCGTGTTCTTCTTTACCGAACAGATCGCTACTAAAATTCCAGATTTTCCGGCCCTAGTAGTGGAACGTGATATCAGACCAAGCTTGACAACTGATCTCCTCTCAGTATTCTACTACTCGGAAGCCACGATTACCGCATCTCCTTCTTCATTCGCGTACCAAATTTCTTCGCCAGCATTGACAAATGTAGCCTCCTGTCGCTGATATCTCGTTCGATATATACTACTTGTTCCGGACTTCCGGTGCGGTATACCTGTAACATATATCCCTTTTGCATCCTCTCTTTCCACTGACCACATTATTATGCTTGGAAACCAAGCGAAAAAAAAATTAAACAAATGTGAATGCGTACAGTGATGAACAGTGTGCGTATCTTGTTATATAATGGTTGTCAAGTCATCTCCGGGATGCATGCACGTACGTATCATGCTTCAGTCGTCGATCGGTAGGCTGTGTTAGATGTACGTATGGTATACATGTGCTCCGATTTCAGTTGTAATAGGATTGGTCACCGAGTCCTACTCCCTCCTGTAATCGGAGTCCTACTCCCTCCTGTAATTGGCTTATGTGCCACCTATATAACGTGAACCCTTGCCCCAATCAGGGGTCAAGCTTGTCGCATACAAACATATTTTCCTATATGGTATCAGAGCCCTCCTCTCCATGACCTAGCTGCCGCACCGTCGCTGCTCCAATCAGCCACCGTCGCCGCATTGATCAATACAAATACTCTGCTGCCGCCGCCGCTACTCCAGCCGCCGCCGCCGCCGCAAGATAAACCAATACCCACAAATACCTCGCCGCCACTGCCGCTAAGATTAGCCGCCGTCGCCGCATACAAAACCCAATATCCAAATAGCAATAACCGTGCCGCCGCCGTTGCTGTTCAGCCACCGCCGCCGCCCTTCGTCACAAAGCCAAGATTTCTTCCGTCGCCATCATGAGTTCGTATACAACAGCATCATCGCTTGCCGCCGCTCTGGGATCACCTCAAACTCAGGCTCTGACCCGTAGCAACTTTCTTCTCTGGAAGGCTCTTGTCTTTCCTGCGCTGCGAGGAGCACGAGTAATGGGCTTGCTTGATGGATCTGATCGGGCGCCGGTTGAAACCATAGAGATCGAAGATTCAGGGAAGAAGATCATGACAGAAAACCCCGCATACACGGTCTGGATAGCCCGTGACCAGCAAGTCCTTCGCTTCCTTCTGAATTCTCTGTCACCGGATATTCTTTCCCATGTGATTGGGATGGAAACTACAGCCGAGGTATGGACAGCTATTACGACAATGTTCTCATCTGCCTCTCGCTCCAAAGTGCAACACCTCCGTTCGGCTCTCAATGACACAAAAAAGGGAGGTCTCACAGCTGCTGCTTATTTCACGAAGATGAAGGGGTATGCATCTGAATTAACTGCTGCAGGAAAACCCCTTGAGGATGATGAGTTAATTGGGTATCTCTTACATGGACTTGATAGCTCGTACAATGCACTTGTCACCGCAGTTGATAGCAATCCAAACACCACAGTTGATGATCTTTTCGGGTTGCTGTCATCATATGATATGCGTAATGAGGATACTACTGAAGCCACCTTCACTTCGTCTGCAAATATTGCTCGCCGTGGGAACCGTGATAACCGTACAGCAGGGCGCCGTGACAGTCCCAATCGCGGGCGTGATAACCGTACAACATGGCGCCGTGACAGTCCCGATCGCGGGCGCTTCAGAGGACGCAGAGATGATAGCCCTGATCGTCGAGAGCGCCGTTCTGATGATCGTGGTTATTCACGAGACCGTGGCTCGCGTCGTGATGATCGTGGATATCAGCGTCGTGATGACGATCGCAGTTATCAGCGCCGTGATGATGACCGTGGATATCGTCGCCGTGATGATAAGCAACAGGGACGTTCAAAGGGGTATCGCAGTCGTGCCCCCACACCCTATGTTGATGTGACTTGTCAGATATGCAAAATTCATGGACATTCTGCTTCTGATTGTTGGTGGCGCCGTGAAGATGATAGTGATGGTGATGATGATCATGGTGACAAGAAAGCTAATGTGGCATCCTATGGAGTTGATACAAATTGGTATTCTGATACTGGTGCGACAGATCATATTACAGGAGAACTAAGCAAGCTCTCCACACATGACAAGTACCAGGGACGTGATCGTGTCCAAACAGCAGAAGGTAAAGGTATGCAAATTAGTCATATTGGTCATTCAATATTGCGTACCCCACATGATTCCTTACACCTCAAAAATATTCTTCATGTCCCTACTGCATCTAAAAATCTTTTATCTGTTCATAAACTTGCCCTTGACAACAATGTATTTCTTGAGTTTCACCCCGATTTCTTTTTGATAAAGGATCAGGACACAAGAAGAATAATGTTTAAAGGGCCTTGTCATGGTGGTCTCTATCCTTTAGTGCCTTTTTCTACTGGGACATCTAAGCAAGCATTCATCATAACAAAGCCATCTTCTTCCACCTGGCATCGGCGTTTAGGACATCCTTCATCCTTTATTGTTCAACAAGTTCTTAGGAAAAATAAAATAGATCATACACCTGAAATAAACCCTCATGTGTGTGATTCTTGTCAGTTAGCTAAGAGTCATCAGTTGCCATACCCTATTTCCACTAGTGTTTCCACTGTTCCTTTGGAACGGGTTTTCTCTGATGTATGGGGACCAGCACCTGTTTCTGTTGGCAAACACTCTTATTATGTAAGCTTTATTGATGATTATAGCAAGTTTACTTGGATATATTTACTTAAAAATCGATCTGAGGTTTATCAAGTCTTTCTTAATTTCCAACAACTTGTTGAACGCAAATTTGATAGAAAAATCATCACTATGCAAACTGATTGGGGTGGAGAATATGAGAAACTTAATGGTTTCTTTCAAAAAGTTGGCATCACACATCATGTTTCTTGTCCTCATGCCCATCAACAAAACGGTTCCGCTGAACGCAAACACCGTCATATTGTTGAAGTTGGACTAGCCTTACTTGCCAATGCATCTATGCCTTTAAAATTTTGGGATGAAGCTTTCCTTACTGCCACCTTCCTCATAAATTTGCTTCCTACCAAAGTGTTGAATTTTGCTAGTCCCACACAATGCCTCCTTAACATTACACCCAACTATGATGCTCTCCGAATTTTTGGCTGTGCTTGTTGGCCCAACCTTCGTCCCTACAATAAACGTAAACTCTCTTTTCGTTCAAAGATGTGTGCCTTTTTGGGATATAGTCCACGCCACAAAGGGGTCAAGTGTCTAGATATTTCCACTGGCCGTGTCTACATATCTCGAGATGTGGTCTTCGATGAGCATGTTTTCCCGTTTGCCTCTTTACATCCCAATGCGGGTGCACGTCTTAAAAATGAAATCCTTTTGCTTCCTTCTGATTCCAATTCTAATCATGGGGACGCTAATATTGATAATCATATGACTACTGTTGTTCCTATTACTAATACTACACAGGCCCGTGAAGATGCTGTTGAAAATTCTGTTCAAATTGATGATGAAAATAGCTCCCAAAGTGATGGTGAAGAACATGCAGAAAATGCCGAAATTGGTGCTGAAACAGATGTTGATTCTGCTGAATCAACTGATCCCGATGCAGATATTCCGACACCAACTGATCCCGAGGCTGGAGATTCGGACGGTTCTGTAGATTCTGATGCGTCTCCTTCGCTCTCTGTCTCCGTGCGGGACGAATCAGCTGAAGCCACGTCGCGAGACGCGACGTCCACTGAGCCGACAACCCCGTCCACCGAGCCGACAACCACGTTTCCCGGGCCGACAGCCTCAGATGGAGGGGGCGGATCTCCTGTGCTCTCCGACGCTGTGGCCTCCAGTACGGATTCTGAAGAAGAAAATGAGTCTCCGCTCGGATCTTCTGCTTCGAATATCTCTGCAGAACAAATTCCTGCATCTCGCACACGTCTTCAAAAGGGTATTGTTAAACCAAGAGGATATACAGATGGGACCATAAGGTATGGGAGACAACCACAAATATATAAAAAGGATTCTTCTAGGCATGGTTTGCTTGCTTCCACAGGTGAGCCAAATACACTTTTAGAAGCACTTGGTGATGAACGTTGGCATGAAGCAATGAAGGAAGAATATAATGCCTTAATGCATAACAAAACTTGGCATCTTGTTCCCCCCAGTCAAGGCAAGAATTTAATTGATAGCAAATGGGTTTATCGCATAAAGAAACGTGCAGATGGGACAATTGACAGGTATAAGGCTCGACTCGTGGCAAAGGGTTTTAAGCAAAGATATGGCATTGATTATGAAGAAACTTTCAGTCCTGTTACTCTCGTGGATGGATTTTAAGGCAGCTAGATGTCAAGAACGCGTTTTTACATGGTGTTCTGGAAGAGGAGGTTTATATGAAGCAACCCCCGGGTTTTGAGGATACTCTTAAACCTAACTATGTTTGCAGACTTGACAAAGCTCTATATGGACTGAAACAAGCACCTCGAGCTTGGTTTTCTAGGCTCACAACAAGGCTCTATGATCTCGGTTTTACCTCATCCAAAGCTGACACCTCTTTGTTTCTCTTTAATAAATCTGGTGTGGTGATATTTGTGCTGATATATGTTGATGATATCATAGTAACTAGCTCTTCAAATGATGCAATTCCTGCCTTGGTAAAGGATCTTAATGAAAGCTTTGCCATTAAGGATCTTGGGGATCTACATTTTTTCTTGGGCATAGAGGTAAAGAAGATGCAAAATGGTCTATGTTTGACACAAGAGAAATATGCACGTGAGCTTCTTGGAAAAGTAGGTATGATGCAATGTAAGCCAGCTCCTACACCCCTTTCATCATCAGAAAAACTATCCTTGCATGTTGGTAATCCTCTTGGTCCTGAAGATAGTACACAATACAGAAGCATTGTTGGTGCCTTGCAATACTTGACATTGACTCGTCCAGATCTGTCTTTCTCGGTTAATAAAGTTTGTCAGTATCTCCATGCACCAACAACTATTCATTGGACAGCTGTGAAGAGGATCCTACGATATGTTCAGCATACAGTGGATATTGGTATAACCTTTACACAATCCTCTTCTACACTACTCAGTGCTTTTTCAGATGCAGATTGGGCAGGTTGTATTGATGATAGACGCTCTACTGGTGGATTTGCTATATTTGTTGGGTCAAATCTTGTCTCGTGGAGTGCTCGTAAGCAAGCTACAGTTTCAAGATCTAGTACTGAAGCTGAATATAAATCCTTAGCAAATGCCACAGCAGAGCTCATATGGGTTGAAGCACTTCTCAAAGAACTTGGTATAAAGATGTCAGAAAAACCTTGCCTATGGTGTGATAATCTTGGTGCAACCTACTTATCAGCAAATCCTATATTTCATGCTCGTACAAAACATATTGAGATTGACTATCACTTTGTGAGAGAACGAGTTGCAAGCAAAGGACTGGAGATCAAGTTTATTTCAAGTAAAGATCAGATTGCAGATGGTTTCACTAAAGCTCTTTCTGTTAGTAGCCTAAATGAGTTTAAGCGTAATCTAAATCTTCTCAGAGTTTAGATTAAGGGAGGGTGTTAGATGTACGTATGGTATACATGTGCTCCGATTTCAGTTGTAATAGGATTGGTCACCGAGTCCTACTCCCTCCTGTAATCGGAGTCCTACTCCCTCCTGTAATTGGCTTATGTGCCACCTATATAACGTGAACCCTTGCCCCAATCAGGGGTCAAGCTTGTCGCATACAAACATATTTTCCTATAGGCTGTACAACTCAAGTGCAGGTGCATCTTTGCATTTATATATGTATGGTCCTGCTTTTTTCGGGGAGGGATCGACTAATTAATATGTCTACAGCGCACGGTGATTTTACTATAATTTGGTGTGTTTATTTTACGGCAATTTGCTTTTTTCGGGGAGGGATCGACTAATTAATAGTATGTCTACAGTGCGCAGTGATTTTACTATAATTTGGTGTGTTTGTTTTACGGCAATTTGCTTTTTTCGGGGAGGGATCGACTAATTAATATGTCTACAGTGCGCAGTGATTTTACTATAATTTGGTGTATTTCTTTACGGGAATTCGCTTTTTTCGGGGAGGAATCGACTAATTAATATTATGTTTACAGTGCACAGTGATTTTACTATAATTTGGTGTATTTTTTTTACGGGAATTTGGTGCAATCCATATGGGATACCTAGAACATCCGAGAGAATAAGCTTATGTGTGGCGCAAAACCGCTTTTGCGCAGTTTAGTTTTGGTGTAAATTTCACTTTTCGTCTATTGTTATTTTATTGGATTTTATCCTAATTTATTTCATGCGTCACATTTTAGTCCGTGCTTGTGAGTCATGTCAAGTTTTTGCCCCCTTTAGCCATTTCACTCATTTGGCTCTAGTTCTGATAGCATGGCCCCACTACTTGGGCTGGTGTGGAGCATGCCCACTCAAAGTTTCTGGCATTTTTTTTAATGTTTCCTACATGCTCCACCCTACCCGCTAACCCGCATGCGTAGCAGCATCAACCCGATAAGCTGGTCTATTAGAGCAAGTCACTAAGAGCATCTGAAAATAACCAGCTAGAACAGACACCTCATTCGATCGCGTCTTGTAAAATAATTTTTTGAAGGGTGCAAAAAAAAACCTACCCGACCTGCGAAAATAAGAATTCCGTCCCGATGGTGCCCTGTATTGGGTGAAATCCCTTGGTGGGAGGGACATTTCAGCTCGAGCGAGTTTCCATCCCCATTTCCGCCGCCAGCTGCCACCGTCACCGCCGCTCGCGGCCCTTAATTCCGTCCACCAACCATCAAATATGGCGGCGGGAAGCCGCCACTGAGTCGATGTACCCCACGTCGCATCCCTAAAGACGCGGCCGCCACTGAGTCACCGCTGCCCCGGATCGGCCGCCGCCCCAGGTCAGTCGGTGAGTGGTTGTCTCTCGGATTAAGTTAGACTATGCGGACGATTTCCGTTCATAGGAGTTTCCTTGCGATTTGTAGACGTATTTGAGCCCGTGTAAATTTTTTTACTCCAGGACTCATCCTCGTCCGACGACTCGCACATAGAGCAGTTGCTCAAGAACCACCGATAGAAGAAAAATGGTAGTGGTGGTTCTCGCCGCCAAGGAATTTGAGGATAGGAAGAGAAAGAGACGACACGGATCGAAGGTCGTTCGCCTTTGCATCCCTCACAATTGCCATATGAGAACAACCTGCTGATGCAAGACTAGTTCGCGGAGGCACCCACGTATCCTCCTCACCTCTTCCGTAGAAGGTAGCGAATATGTTGATCCCTTTTCGTAAAAATAGTGGAAACTTGCGAGGCCGGTTCTCGCTTTTTTACTCGTCGAGGGAACACTGCGGGATTAATTGGATTTAGCGCATATCAAAAGATCTCTGCAACGATGAGAATGATTGCATATGGCATTCCGGTTGAGTACGCCGACGAGTATCTTCGCATCGGAGAAGATACTACAATCGAGTCATTGCGTAGGTTTTCCAAAGTAATGATTCATATCTTTGCTCTTACCTATCTTAGAGCACTTAATGAAGAGGACATGAAGATGTTGATGGAGACAAATGAGAGGAGAGGTTGGCCGGGCATGCTATGAATTATTGACTGCATGCAGACTTATAGACCATATTATTATATACATCTAGATTTTTTTGCCCGGTCTTTTTGAAATTCAAAATGCAGATTTTGAAAGTTTCAAAAAGTGAGTTCCATGAATTTTACAAATATCACCCGTTAGATGGAGTACATATATTGTAGGAGTCAAGCAAAATAATAACTTATGTAAAGCTGTGGGAGTAATGAAAAGTATTTTATTTGGTTCTTGAGTACCAGTGTTAGTGCCATTTTAAAAAAAAATCAAATACTCCCTCTGATCCATATTAATGGTCGCTAAATCGGATGTATCTAGACATATTTTAGTGCTAGATACATCCGATTTAGTGACCATTAATATGGATCGGAGGGAGCAATATATTTACAGGTTTCATAAAATTCTTAAAGAAAACGATGTATAGGACACATCCGTTTTTTAAACTCGTAGTTTTTTTTTCCGGTTTTTTCAGATATAAAACATTGTGTCAATGTGTCACGTGTGCACTCCCGTTTGTTCTCCGAAGAGCAAGTCAACAAGCTAATAAGAGCAGATATAATAGTGAATAGTGAGCTTAAAGTCCGCTTAGGTGGCATTTTTATTTACGTGGAGGAGAGAGACATGAAAAAGTAGGGATGCAAGAGCCCGCCTATACGTGTGCTTCTAGTCAAATGCAATTAGTGTGAGGAGAGATATAGAGAAGATTGTACAAATTAAAAATCTAATAGCCAACCTTATAGCACATCTTAATATATGAGTGACTTTAAATGGTGGATATAAATGATATGTCAACCGATCTAGCAGCTGTTGCGTACGACAAAATTCGTCCGATACATGTACGATGCTGCAACATTAGAGCATGTCTAACAGACCCCCTAAGTTTTCACCCCCTAAAACGCGTGTAGAGGGCACTGTATGCACATTTCGCCGGCCAAAAACTCGTGCGAGGTAGGGGGTCTGCTAGCTCGCACGAGCTTTTGGCCCCTCAGAAAACAGGGTTTTGGACATTTTGCATATCAACGCAACATCTCATCACATTGCATAAAATTATCAAAGCACACAATAATAATCTTAATTATTACAATCAATGTTTTCACACAAATAAAATGTTCAAAGCACACAATAAAAATCTTAATTATTACAATCAATGTTTCACACAAATAAAATGTTTTCCGAACTGCCAATCAATGTTTCACACATAGAAGAAGAGAAAATGAATCATTGGCCATGCAACTGCCAGTGGTGATCGATCAGATCTTGGGTGAGCTGGTGATGAGTCTCAGCACATTCAATGCCGCGATGCCCTGCAAGAAAAGCTTCAAGCCGATCAGGATTTCTCTCGGGCACCACTCGGGTGCCAACATTATCATAGAAACATGGCAATCTTAACCCCCTCTCATCTTCGATGATCATGTTGTGAAGAATCACACAACATGTCATGATGTCGACAAGAGTATCCTTGTCCCAAAACCGTGAAGGACCCCGAACAATGGCAAACCTTGCTTGCAAAACACCAAAAGCTCTCTCAATATCTTTGCGAGCAGCCTCTTGTTCTCTTGTGAACTTTGCTTCTTTTCTTGTCAAAGGCCTATCCTTTCTCTCTTTAATTGCCTTCACAAGAGTTGCATAGTCAGGGTAAATACCATCTGTGAGATAGTACCCCATGGTGTACTCATTGTTCATAACTTTGTAGTTGCAAGGTGATGCATCACCCCTAATTATTCTTTTAAATAAAGGGGATTTATTCAAGACATTAATGTCATTGAGTGTCCCCGGTAGTCCAAAGTATGCATGCCAAATCCACAAATCTTGGGATGCCACAGCTTCAAGCACAATGGTAGCATCACTGCTTTTTCCACAATACATTCCATGCCATGCTTTTGGACAATTTTTCCATGTCCAATGCATGCAATCTAGACTACCAAGCATCCCAGGCCACCCTCTCTTTTCATTCATCTCCATGAGCCTCTTTGTATCATCCTCATTTGGAGCTCGGAGATACGTCTCGCCATACAACTTTATCACCATCTTGGCAAACATACGCACACAATCAGTGGTTGTTTGTACCCCAATGCGAAGGTACTCGTCAGTATAGTCCGCAGGGATACCATATGCAATCACCCTCATGGCAGCTGATATTTTCTGATATGGGCTAAATCCAATGACTTGGGCGGCATTTCTCCGTTGCTTGAAATAATCGGAATTTGCTTCACAATCTTTCACGATTTTGGTGAACAAACTCCTACGCATTCGATATCTCCTATGGAAGAGACGGGGGGGATAGGTAGGTACCTCGGCAAAATAATCTTGCCACAGCTGTTCGTGGCCGAGCGCGCGGTTCCGCGGGATACATATGCGGCCCTTCATGGAACCCCTTCTCTGATCTAGCAGCTTCGTGCGGTCTTCGAGGTCCTTGATGCGGAAGATGTACTGCATCATCTCCATGTCGTCGTCGCTCAGCAGCTCGTCGAGGTCCGAATCTCCCGATGACCAGCTCAACGAATCATCGGAATGCTCCACATCATCCATAGTCGCGTCCGCAGACATCTACGATGGTGAAGCAGAGATCAGGCCCCCGCGGAACGGCAAAATCGAAGAGGAACGCGGCACGGCGAGTACTCACCGTGGGGAGGCGGCGGAGATGCACACGGCGCGGCGAGTCGAGGGGCGCCGAGGTCCGCTGCGGGTCCGGCGGGGGTGCGGCGGTGTCCGGCGGTGGTGCGGCGGCTCGGAGGCGACCGGATCTACGCGGCGGCGGCTGGCGGCGGGGCGAACGAAAATTGGATTCGCACCTGAAATTTCAGCGCGTCCTAGCTCGCACGAGGTAGAGGGTTGGCCCTGTACATCTCCTTCCGACCCGCACATGTAGGGGTCGACGGGCCGCCCCCTACCCAAACTTGTAAAAAATCGTCCGGGGTGGTCCATTTACGGGGTCTGCTAGATGGCCGGGTAGAGCCCAAACCCGTATATCAGCGGTTATTATACGGGTTTGGGCCATTTAGGGGGTCTGTTAGACATGCTCTTAGGGGTGTAAGTGGTCAAGACTATTTAGCCCACTTATGTCCACTTAAATGTAGCTAGTTCAATGTTGGATGAATTGATACAAAAAATTGAGCTATTTATACTTAAACGGATATAAGTGGGGTAAGTGGGTTTGACCACTTACATGCCTATGCAATGTGCTGTCAGTATAACGAGTCAAATTGCAATGGACCGTCAGGATCATGTGTCGTACGTGGGTCGTACAAAATCGATCGTACGTGTAGCAATGCTTATACTGTTAACCATACTACGTGTTACCTTGTACTCACTCCGTTCAACAATTGATAACTTCCACATATCTAGATATAGATGTATCTAGATATATTTTAGTGTCTAGATACATCCATATCTAGATATGTGAAAGTCATCTATTGTTGAACGGAGGGAGTAGGCTATAGGGTTACTCTATTTGATTTCAAGCTGCGGGTATTATCAGTTGTTAGCTAACTGGTCTACTGCCTAGGATAAACCGTTAGCAATTCGTCCACTAATTTGCATTGCACCGACGATAGGGAGAACAGAAGACACACGTATGCACGGTGGATCAGCGGTCACGTCAGGACGTGCCGCTGCTTTTTTCTCTGTCTCCGTCTGAGGACAAGCGAGTGAGAGAGGCGCTGCGAGCGACGACGAAACCCTATAGAAATATCATATCAGTGAGCTCGCGCGGCAGCCGGTCGGTGTGAGTGACGATCCAACAAAAGGTACAAGCACTCGAGTGCATGCACGCGTTTTATCCTATGCTGGTCACGCGGCCCGGTCTCGGTGGTGAACCGGCGATGATGGCGCGGCACGCTGCCAAAACCCTGTGGGAAGTGGTGTTGGTCAGTAGGAGGCAGAAGAGCCTGTTCATCCCTGATTCCCAGGGGTTGTAATTATCGGTACCCTTGCCGAAGTGTAGTTGTTAGCATGAACCGATCACGCTGGTGACAGGAGCGTATGTGCAAGTTTCGCAATCGATGGATGGCAACTGACAAGAAAATTCTGGCATCTACTGTGCACGCGGTAGAACTGTAACGTTGCCCTCATATGTGGGGGACCTGATTCCCAGTATAGCCTCACAGCGTTGCCCTCATATGTGGGGGATTCGACACCAGGTGGTCCAAAGTAGGCAGCCGGAATAGCCACGAGTCCGCGGAACAGGAACCTAATCACCAGGCCAGCAAAATGGCAATGCCGCGCCACCATGACTTCCATAGGAAACCACTCGGTATCGCTCGGGCGATTGTGGCTAGTAGTACCGTTTCGCTGAGGGTAGGGTTTTGTATACTGGGCCTCGGCCTGTTTTGTTCAGCTGGTCAGCGGCTTCTGTTGGTACACCAAGTCCAAGCTCTATGGACAGTGTGTTTTCTTATTTTTCTCTTTATTCCCTTTTTTCTTTATTTTCTAGAAACAAATTTGGTGTTCCATGGTTCTCCGGTGCTACTTATATGTTCTTTTTGAACAATCGTATCGAAATTTCCGTTCCTCGGGAATTAACATCCCTCCTCCCCTATTGCCCCATGAGCTTCGACAATAAATTTGTGTTCCACATGTACTCGTAATTTTTTTTTCTGCGACCGGGAATTTTTGTTTCTTAATGTCTAAACTTATTTTTTCTCAAAAATTATTATTTTCTTCATGACTCTCGAGCGTTAATTTTGTGTTTCACCTGTAGTCCGAATTTATTCCGCGATGTGTAATGTTTTGTTCGTCGTATCGATTTTTTGTTCCCTCGAAACTACAATTTTGTTCCATGATCTTCAGCGGTAAATTTGTGTTCCACATGTATTCAAAACTTTGTCCGTGATCGGTAATTTTTTTGTTCCTTAATGACCAAACTTTTGTTTCCCCGACATAATTTTTTTTGTTCCATGCCTCTCGAGCGCTATTATGTGTTCCATATGTACTCTTAATTTATTTTGCGATGTGTAATGTTTTGTTCTATCATATCCAAATTTTTGTTACCGGGAAATAAAATTTTGTTTCATGGTCTTTGGCGGTAAATTTGTGTTCCACATGTACTCCTATTTTATTCCATGATGGGTAATTTTTTTTGTCCATCGTATCCAAATTTTTGTCCCGAGGAAATAAAATTTTATTTCATGGTTTTTGGCGGTAAATTTTTGTTCCATATATACTCATAATTATTTTCCGTGGTCAGCAATTTTTGTTCATTCATGTCCAAACTTTTGTTCACGGGAACTAATTTTTTGTTCCATGGCTCTTGGGCGCTAATTGTGTTCCACTTGTACTACCAATTTATTCCGTGATGTGTAATGTTTTGTTCCATCATATTCAGAAAACAATCCCATGAACTAAAATTGTGTTTCATGGTCCCTAGACGATAATTTGTGGGACTCATGTGCTCGTAATTTGTTGGATGTAGTTGAAGGGGCTGCTCTCATGATATTATCTCCGCCAAGGGCAACAAATCCTTTTGGGGTAGTTTTCAAACTGCAAACAAAATCTTTTGGAGGCAGTTTTGAAACAACATCCAACGCCTTTTCGAGGCAGTTTTGAAACTGCCAACAAAATGTTTTGTAGTCAGTTTTAAAACTGCCACCAATGCCTATTCGAGCCAGTTTTGAAACCGCCACAAAAACTGTTGGAGGCAGTTTTGAAACTGCTATCAATGACTTTTGGAGTCAGTTTAGAAAGTGCCTCCAATGAGTTTTGGAGACAGTTTGGAAAGTGCCTCCAAAAAATTTTGGTGGCAGTTTTGCCAATGCTTAAATCCAACACTTTATTGTGTGCCTCGAAAAAATTTTAAAGGCACTTTACGACCAATTTTTTGACATAGTTAGGGGGGCCTTCCTTATTCTTAGGTCGGTCGGGGAGGCCCAAACCTGGCCGTATCGGCCCCCTCTCCTATCCGGATTGGACTTGGCAGAGCCCTTTCCCTTTAGAACTCCTTTTCCCTTTTCTTTTTTCCTTTAACTTTTGGCCTTTATTTTTTTGCCAAAATCCTTTATGAAAACTTCATGGGATGGTGTTGCGCCTATCTTAGTGTCCCTAGGGCCCAATTAAAAGTCACCAAATATTTGGGTGTAACACTGGGACATTTTTGCCACCCTTCGGTATTTCCCCCTTTATTGTTTTTTTCTTCTAAAACTCTTTCGGAACCCCATAAATCCTATAGATAAAATGATTAAACCTATCTATTGATATCATAAATATATTTCCAACAACAAAGATATGTTGATGTCGGCCCCCCCAAAGCCAAAAATAAAAAATTAAGTCGCACCTAATAGTTAGTAACGATTGGGAAACATTAATGCATCCGACCCTCTTGCAGATTCTAGTCTAGTGAGACACAAAAAGTGTTTGTAGCTTGCTCTTGTAGACGGCGACACGGCGACGACCGTCGGGCGTCCAGGAGAACTAGAGCATCAAGCCAGCTGATCCGCAATGCCAACTTTGACGGCTCTTTCAAAGTTGATCGGTATGATAAATTAGTATATTTTGTATAGTGTCACACCCCAGATTTGGAACACTTGTAACACATGAGGGAGACCATTTTTGTGAGCCAACAAAAACTTTTTAATGCCCTTGTGTAATCCATCATTATGTATTGTACCATGGTTATCTATGCAATGCAAGCAAATTTGATTCAAAAATCATTCACTTTGTTTTCTCATGTTTTCTGAATATTTCTGGATTGTTTTCCACCTGGTGTTTCCAAAGTTGTTCATCAAAATTCTTGTGGTAATGTTGTAATCAACTTATAATTAATATTTGGTTTGATTAGAATCAAGGAAACAATTTGGCATAAGACTAATCAAATGTTTTCCTTAGGAATTTCTATTGAAAACCATTTCTGAAAAATAAGCCAACTAGGTGTTTTTCACCCTTGTTATCTATATGCTAGAGAGTCGCATTTTGTGTTTTCTTGGCATAGATGTGATATCTACTATGTGGACTACAAAATGGTTAACTTGGTTTGAAAATGTGAATTGCAGAAACAATCAATTGCTTGATGTTTTTGTGTTAAGAAAATAAGGCAGATTTTGTGTTTTCTAGAAAACAGAGAAAAACCCAAACTAGCTATTTTTCTACCTTGTTTTCATTGAGCTTTTGAACTTCTAATTTGTTTTCTTTTGGTGTTTATGAAAGTACTAATGTTTCTTAACAAAACCATATTTGGAAAACAAATTTTGAATATAATTTGGTTCATGAAAACAACTAAAACATTTGTCTAATCCACTCTGTTAAATCAACACTTAGAAAAATTTCTAAGTCTGAATCTAAAAACTGCATTTCTGCAGAAACAGTGAAATTGCACCAAATTCAATTGCTTATAACTTTTTACTGGATGATCCAAATGCTGCACGGTTTGGACCTTCTAGAAGCCTAGTCAGCACCCATCATTTCCATCTCTTAGTCACCAAGCAACTTTGACCACAGAGGGAGAGAGAGGGTAAAGTTCAGAGGGTGAAACGGGAGGGAGCAGTATGGGCACGGCCTGACAGACTCGCCCCTGTCGCCTGCCACAGTGCCACCCCGTCGATTTCTTCCGTTTCTTCGCCCTAGTGGCCATTGACCACTCCGAGTCACGCCCATGGCCACTCCCAAAGGGCAAGGGAATGGCATGGGCATGCCAGGGCGCGTCTCACTGACGCTCATGGCTACCCGAGCGTGCACACGGCCGCCCCGCCCCTATAAAGCCATAGCAAGGCCACGGTCCTTGCTACCACTCTCGCACACGCTCACTCACTCACCCCAGACTCACCCACGAGCCCGACGAGCCCCCAGCTACCCTAGATCACCAGAGAACCACCGCGGCCACCGCGAACAGTCGAGGTGGGTTGCGCACGTCTCAGGCCACCCCAGCCCTCCCTGTCACTCTCAAACGAATTCCCACCCTCCGTGGATTGAGCCCGACGCTTCCCGTGGTTCCTCGTTTGCAGGAGCACCGGAGAACTCGTCGGAGCCGCTGCTAGTGTTAGAACTAAAATGTGTAGATTTGATTTGTAAATAATTGCTTGCTAGTGTTATTCTGTTTTCTAGCATGATTAGATGTGGTGTTTAGTGTTATCATCTTGTTTTCTTACAGATTTAGCATGTTAGAAAGTTTAGGCATGTTTAGGATTTGTTTGAAACTAGTATTAGCATAGGAGTATTCTCTAGTTTTATTTTTATTTAATCTTGTGTTGCAAATGCTTAGCTATATTTTTATCCAAGTGATAGGAGTATTTTTAGGTGAGTCCAGTACCATTTTGGTACTGTTTAGTACTTTTTTTCACCTCTGTTAGAATGCATGTTGTTCCTTAGAGATGCATGTGTAGGTTTAATTATTTATTGTCCATAGTATTGTTTTCACTAGAATAGCTAGTAGTATTTTTGTTAGGAAAATATTTTGTTTCCACAAGTTGGACCAGAGGCTAAATACCTCCTAAATGACATGGAAAACTTAGTGGAACACCCACTGGTTCCATCTCCTTTTGTTGAGAAATAATTTATCTCAACCATGGTAGTTGGAGTAATAATAGTAAATATTATTATTTTGATGTATGCTTGTGTAGAGTTGTTTTGTGAACTTGTGTGTTATTTTTTGTGTGTGCATTGGTTACTGTATGGTGTAGATAGTGTCATTGTTTGCTTAGTATGGTTCTGATTGAGTGTACTTATTTTTATTTTACGACGATAGAAAACGAAGAAGAGGTAGTTGGAGCAGGAGGCTATTACTACCACTCTTGCTGTGATCACGAGCAAGACCCTCGTTTCCTCCAAGGCAAGCCATCCTTAAAGCTTGCTGTTATTTCCTACTTATCATTATCTATCATGCATGCCCTACTTCTGAAGTTTTCAAAAACTTGATTACCAAAAACTATTTTATTGAGTGAATATTACTATTAATATTATATAGTATACTATCACTTTGCCATTAGTCAACTTGGTGTTACCAAGCCTTTAGCCACCATAAGGTATATAAATACCGCCTAAGATAATAATCTTGAGTCCCTAAGTGGACACTTTTGAAATGTGCTTTTGCAAACAAAAGGAGTTATGAAAATTCCATGGTGAAGAGGTGAGACCTTGTTCACCGGTGGAGCTAAGGAGTTGTTTTCCAAATGTTTTACAAAAGGCACATAACCTAGTCTTCGCTGGACAACCAAGAAGTACTGCCACTCTACCCCAACATGGGTACGGGGCCTATCTAGATGCTTGAGCTTGTTAGTGTATGGTCTATCCCAAAAAGCTATAGAGAGGATGATTCTCTGAACCGAAGTGTCGCCAGGAGGGAGAAACGGGACATACACAGTGTGGGATTAATTTTCCTTCCGGATGCGACAATTGGGTCCCCTGTTTGGCGATGTGGGACATGGTGCCAGGGGGAATAAACCTAACTGAAGGGATAGCCATATACTAGCTTGTGTCAGAGTGGACATTTAGGATCATTCTTCTGATGCTTGCATATCTGCGTCGATCCATGGGTGGTTCATGGCAGACGTTTGGATCTAGTGGAATGTGTACACCTCTGCAGAGTAAAACTATTCAGAATAGCCGAGCCCTCGGATATGGGCAGTTGAAAGGCCATGTAGCTAGTATTGTGTCAAGTTTTCAAAATGTGTTTTTAAACAAAGACTTGTACCTGAGAGGTACTGATGAAGGATCTGGACATGTTGTTCCAAGAAGTTTTGCAAAGAAAACCTTCTTTTATAAAACCTCTTGTACATGTGATATCTACAAGAGAAAGAAAAAAATTATATTATGTTCTTCTGAAGTATCTTCTTCAACGAAGATACAGATAAAATGAATGCAACTATGATGTCATCTTAGATGTACACCATAGGTAGTGAGCCCTATTTATAGCCTACCTATCCACCATATAAGCATGATGCATTTTGTAAGTGTATGAAGGATGACTTGTTGAGTACATTCAAAAGTACTCATATTGGTTTCGCCCCTGGCTATTTACTTGGCCAGACTTTGAGGAGACGCCTTTGGAAGAGGAATAAGAGGAAGGTTACTACTCTGACAAATATGCGAACTAGGCCCGGCTCCCGGTCAGCAGCCTGTCGGTGACGGCGTGACATGGGCTACCTACATGTGTTTCTTTCCGCTGTGTGTGTGAGTTGTGAGACTTTGCCAGTCCTGCGTGACAGCTAATAAAGACTTGGTCATGTGACCATTGGCTTGTAAGACCGTTGTTATTCGTGTAATGGATAATGTACCTGCGTACCAGTTCGTATGTTGCTCACGACTGAATTTCTTGGGATCATGAATGTATGCATATGAGGGGTTCTGGACCATCCGGTTTGGGGCCTCTACATATAGTTCGTTATATTATTAAGGTGTTATATAGAGCAGAATATTATTTTGCACCCGGATCGAAAAGTGCACCGAACGCACAAACCGCCCCCAAGCGAGTCCACCATCGATCCCAAGAAGCATAATAAGGGTCTCTCTAACGCTTAGCTAGCTGAGATTTAAGCTAAATCTCCGCTAGGTGACGTCACACAATTTCAGTACCGCGCGCACGAGCCAGCTTTGTGCCTCTTCCACCGTTTGTGGGCTTTGTTGTCTTGTTGGGCTTCTCTTTGAAATTTATATCTGTTTGTCCGTTTGTATATGTCTCTTTTTTGTGGGCTGTTTTTCCTTTTTGTTGATGTGGGATGCTCTGTGGGGTGAGTTTGGGCCGCCGTGACTCTGCTCTGAGCTAGTCTTGCAGCAGAAGAAAGAAACACTGAGACAACGGCAGAAAACACCCTGAGAAAATGAACCGAATCACGACAACTCCAGCGCAACAACTTTTACCTGCTCCCAGTTAAGACGTCGACATACTCGATTAGGAAGAACATACGCAGCTATTTCTGGGTACCCCCGCCCCCTTCTTCTCTTCTGCATGCCGTTACAGCAAGAACTTTCATACCTAAAAAAAACGGGAGGAATTAGATGAGAAAAAGAGAACAAAGAAAAGGATCAAGACAATGGAAGATAGTTAGAAACTAATCAGTGGCATCTCTGGCCAAGACAGTCCGATCGTAGTTTTGGAGATATGCCCGAGAGGCAATCATAGAAATGATGATATATCTATGTATCCATGATTTGTAATAATGTGCCTTGAATAATATTTTTGGATTAGCAAATACGTGACTTGTTTGTGAAACTCTTTACTTACATGGTTATTCTAAATATGTCCATAGTCGGAGTTCATGTGAGGACACACCTAAATATTAGATTAGCACATGTGTTGGTTGATGGCTATGTTTGCAAGTTATAGACATGGTGATGTCAAACTAATAATGTGAACTCATGTTGTGGACATGGTGTTGGATGGACCCACCTTGAGACATTACAACAATGTTAATAATTCTCTCTCTACACGTTGTGCTAGCTTTGTCCTTGGACCTAAGATTGTCGCATGTTGTTGAGATGCGAATCGACCTACTTTGGGGATATCAAACGCTACACCGTGACAGGGTAGTTATAAAGGTAGCTTTCGGGTTTGTCATGAAGCATGCTGCAAGGCATGGCCAGTCAAGATTCGGTTTGCCCCTCTCTTCACAAGAGAGATATTTCTCTGGGGCCCTCGAGTGACCGGATCCAGAAATGATTGGCCATGCTAAATAAGGTTAATAGTTAACCTAGTAAGGGATTCAGATTCACAGGATCGAGAAAGAGTGACCAGTTAGGAGCATGATCAAATATCGTGAGGCAAAAGGAATAGAATAAACATGTGATGGTTCGTCTGATGCGATCCTTACATGTTTGTGAGTTGGCACGTTTTGCTAGAAGCCGCTACCAACTATTGGCCGAGTAGGTGTACTCATGTCATGTCTAAATGCGCGTGAACCTATAGGCTCACACACTTAAGGCAGAAGAAGCATAATTCCGATTGAATCCAAAATTGGCTAGAAATGGACTCCAGAGTGGGCTGTTTAGTGGCAGCCTATTATGGCGACGTCTATATAAAGGAGAGGAGGTTGTGTGTTTTAGGGTTGCTAGTTCCGCACCACATTCCACCGTAGCCACCGTCTCTCCACGCCTGATGGAGGGATGATAACCCGGTAGGCCGACTCCAAGGTGCAATTCGGCCCAAAGGACGCTGCGCAAGATCCGGCTAAGGATAAAAGAACTCCTAGAAGGCCCAAGATTGTAGGCCTCGTAACCCGGATTGTGGGTTGCGGTAAGGAAAGTTAGGGTTTTATACGCAGTGTCCGGGTAGGATTCAGGGTGCGCCTTGGAGGGCAAGTCAGGGGGTTTGGGTGCTTTATAAACCGGCCCCTAAGTTAGGTTAAGAGGAATCCAAGAGTTCTAACAATATCGCTTGATATCGAGCATCCAGTTTAACACGAGAGTTGAGTTAATATATCGAGATCGGAGACTCCGCGACTTGATTGCCGGCTACCAGATCGAGTTCCATCATGTTTTCTTCTGAGCTAAACCCTCTCCCAAACGCCTGTGTCGTCTTGCCCCAAGATCAGTTACCCCCGGTAACGTCTGCCGTGATTATCCCACGACAGTTGGCGCCCACCGTGGGGCCTGCGTCCAAAGGTGTTTACATCACGGGAGAAGCGCGGAAGAGCATGGAGAATCTAGTCATCGGCGAGATCTACATCGACCACGAAGGAGAGAAGATGGTGGACGATTCCGGCTGGGGGCCAGAGTCGGATCACCTCGAATCCGGATCTATCATGACAATCGGCCAGATCAGCGTCTTCATCGGTATGGTACGTACTTCCGGTTCGATCCCTGACGACTTTGGGTTTGATTCTGTGTCAGGGAAGACCAGCTATATCCAATCAGATGGAGAAGAATCAGTCGGGACAACGAACCCGACAGAAGAGCCCACCACGAAGTGGGAACAGCCGGAGGAGCCGGCATGGACCCCGCGTGGCCGGGTCGAGAAAGGAGATGATACCGAATCTATCCTGCATCTACTGGAGAACCGGTACGAGGAACACAGCAGCGAAGAGGGACAGTATGGATTCGCGCCAAGCATTGTGCGCCGGGTTGCGGTTTACACGGCTCCCGCGACCAATCTCAACCAAGAGAACGTAACCGCGGCCGCAGCCGGGGCAGCACAAGCATTGACCCGGCAGCAAGGACCGGCTAACGGAAACACGGTTTTGGCCCAGGTTGACGGAGAGTCGGCATCGGTTACCAGTCAAGCGCCAGAAAACGAGTTACACGCGAACACGTTTGGATTCCTAGCAAACCGGACACCAGGAGCGGGTCCTTCCAATCCACAACATCCGGCCCAGTTCGACAACAATCTGATCCTAGATCCGACAGTTATTGCCACAGTTATCACTCCAGAGAACGCGGCGGAACGTGTTAGGGATTTGGACGTAGCCCGTCGTGCGTTGGAGCAGCAGAGAAGGCAAGTAGAAGCAGAAAGACAAGAGATGACCACACGACAACGCGAGCTGGACGCACTGAAAACCCGGCTTCGAGAGGAAACGACTAGAATACATCAAAGGCACCAAACCAGATTGCCAGCATTGGGAGGAGTCATAAACCCGGCTGCGCTATTTATCACGCCTCAGGATCAGCCGATCCCAGCGGCAAATCAAGGAACCGCCCCTCAGCCAACAACCAGAGGAGTACAACCGGTAGACACGCAGGCCGGGTTACCCGTACCACAGACTGGAGTTACTACCGGCAATACTGTACCACCACCACCACCACCACCACCATCACGTTTTCACACACCAGCGGGTCATTACAACAATCCCATGGACAACGTGTACGCGGCAACGCTTGCACTGAATCAAATCCCCGTGAGAGAGTCACCCCACGCAGAGGAGACCCGGCGGGCAATAGATATGCTGCGCACTGCGGTGGCACATCAAGTTAATTACCCGGATCACAGAAGTGGAATGCATGGGACGCCATATGTCAGCCAACAGCGAGGTAATGCCGGCAATATCCAGACAAGTTTGGCACGGCGGAGGGAAGAGCAGCTGCAAATGCCGCCTCCTCCACACATTCAGGCAGTACCAGCAGCATCAGCAGCACAGGCCATCGTGGATAGTTCCAGAGCTAGGAGAGCCGTGGCCGGGTCTGCGGTACATGGGCCACCAGCAGTGCCGCGTCCAGCTGTACCCCCTGCAGGATCATACGTTTCCCGAGTAAGACCAGCTTCGACCATTCTTGCAGGACCTAAGTGTCTTTCGGATAGCATCAGGGCTGAGCCTTACCCGGAAAAGTTCAAAGAACCGGGTAAAGTAGTGAATTATGAGCCGACTATGGATCCGGAAACATGGTTGAGCAGTTATGAGATGGCCATGTCGATTCGCAATGCGTCCGAGAATCTTCAAGCCAAATTCATGTATTTAATGATGTCAGAGGGAGCAGCAAAGTTATGGTTCACCAATCTACCGGAAGGATCTATCAAATCATGGGGAGAATTGAAAACTGCGTTTATCAAGCACTTTCACGGGACGTGCAGAAAGTTATTCACTATTGATGACCTAGAGCGATGCGTTCAGAAGAAGGGAGAATCGGCGCGCAGCTGGGTGCGCCGGGTTATGGAAATACTTCATTCATCTACAGATATTCAGCCCAAGGATGCGCTGCAAGCTATGGCGAAGACCTGCAAGTACACACCTTTAGTACAAAAATTAACTCGCATGAAATCTAGTCGGAATGCTTCGGAGGTTACGATGGGAGAACTGATGGATGCATGCAACAAACATGCCGCAACGGACACTACGGAAGAGGAAACTGACGATAAAAACGCAAAAGGAAACACAAGTAATAATGGAAGAACCGGCAATGGATCAGCGCCGGGTAACAACAGCCAGAACAAGCGCCCGTTTGAGGGAGGCTCCGAGTTTGTCGCCAACACTGAAGCCGGATCTTCAAGACCCAGGGCAGAAGGAAATTTCAATACTGGAAATCACAATGGAGGAAACTATCAAGGGCCACCAAGGCCGAGTAATAATTGGGACATCTTCAGAATGGCATGCCCGAAGCACAGCAGGAACGGTAGGCCAGCTAACCACTCCTTGGAGCAGTGCGCCGACCTACAGAGGTGGAAGAATGAGGAAGTGAGCAAAGCCATGCGAGGTGCAGGTCGGGGAGGAGGACCGGGTCCAGGTGGAAACCCGGGCAACGGCCCACCCCCAGCCGGTAACCCGGCAGCCGAAAATCAAGGTAACAACCAAGGGGGAGCTGGAGGTTTCCAGGCCAACCCCAAGCAGTTGGGTCAATATCACGTGCATACTACAGGAAGTTCCAACAAGGACAAGAAGATACTGAAACAGGCGGTAAACTCGGTGTCTTCGGTTGTTCCAAGATACCTGAGGTGGTCAGAACAGGATGTAACATGGAGCAGAAGGGATCACCCGGAAAGAATAGAACACCCGGGAGTTTTAGCATTGGTAGTTGCGCCGCAGGTCAATGGGTATGAGCTGAAAAAGGTCCTGATGGACGGCGGAAGTAGCATCAATATACTATATTGGGAAACCTTTCTACGCATGGGTCTCAAGGAGTCTCAGCTACAAAAAAGTTCAACAATTTTTCATGGGATAGTGCCAGGTCACTCAGCGTGCCCCGAGGGAAAAATCGCATTGGAGGTAGCTTTTGGGGAATCAAAGGATAATTATCGAGTTGAGTGGCTCACTTTTGAGGTGGCCAAATTGCGCAGTCCTTATCACGCGCTATTCGGAAGGCCGGCTTATGCTAAATTCATGGCTAGGCCGTGTTACGTGTATCTACAGCTAAAAATCCCGGGTCCTAAACAGACCATCACCATACATGGAAGCCGGGACATAGCGGCTGAGTGCGATGAAGGAGATGCAGCAATGGCTGAACAAGCTTGTAGAAAAGAGGAACTCAAATATTACCGGGCTCAAGCAGACTCGGATGACAGAACAGCCTTGAAAAAGCCGAGTACTGAAGGCGAAAGGGCAAAACTCAAGGCAGCACGAGATACCAAGATGGTGGCTTTCATCAAGGGTGATTCACTCAAACAATCCACCACAAGAGAAGAAATTGCGCAGTCGTTCACAGCCAGCCGCGTCATGGAAACGCCTTATCCGGATTGGCTGGCAAACCCGGTACTCATAGTAAAAAAGATCAACAAGTGGAGAGTGTGCATCGATTACGTCAGCTCCGGACAGAATCCCAAGAAGAACTAAAACAATGTAACGGGCAGCAGGTTCCAGACGCACTCTTTTCCTATCCAGGGTACCTAAGGGGACTGGGAGGTTTTTAATGAGGCGGCCTGCTGACCCAAAACTTTCTCGTATCAATAAAGAGATGGTTATCAAGTCTCATTTTGTTATGATCTTCACTCCGGTTGCAGATAAGTATTATCAGTACATCAGTATCATCAAGTATGTTGCATATATATAGGTCTTGAGGGCTGATTGCTTGAATAGCACAGTTACAAACTCAAAGACCCGGCCTTGATGCCTATGAGTTATAAGGGCCGATTACTCGCAAACGAGTACGGCTGCAATCTTATAACCGGACAAAGGAGCCAAATTTTCTTGACTTTTCTTACATAAGCTCGATGTGACTCGCACTAAAGTGGCATGATTTGCTCGCTTACGATTACAATCAGCCATGAAGCCCAACGGGACTTGCCTGACCCTGTTTTCGTATAGATGTAACAACATGGTATCCACGCGAAAGCCGGCTTACAGTACAAGATAGTCAAAAGGGTCATCTAAACCACAAGTTATGCAGAGTACAGGGCTAATAGCCGGAAACTCAACGTCTATCAAGCATAACTTCAATACCTATGTGAAACGGCTCTGGGCTTGGGCTTAGTAGCAAACAACTTGTTCCCTTGGAAAAACCATACATCCCAGACTCGGCATTTTGAGTCTTGTGGACGTGGGGACTTAGAGAAAAATCCGCTTGTCAAAATCCATGAAACTCGGAAACCGAGTCTCACAAAAGGAACCATAAAGAAAGTTGGATATCGAGAATAAGCCCAAAAACCAGATAAATATCAAGTTCATCCAGAGGCCAGAAGAGGCACGAGGTATATCAAAGAATTAAAGTACGTTACAAATCTCGGTACTAGTATCAAAGGTGCATAGGTGCACCGACAAAGGAACATCTGTTTCGAACAAGAGCATCGAAACGGCCAAGGTATCGTGATGGCATCTGTTTACTCGTCTTCTTGAATAGGGTCCACACCCTTGCCCTTGCCCTCCGGGTCTTGGTCCTGGGCTTGCTCTGCAGCTCTCCCGGCATCGTTACCCGGATTCTTCGCATCAGGACGGACAGGCGGGAGGACAGCCGGTGTAGAGGTGGTTGGCTCTGATCCTAACTCGGCCTCCCTCTTCGTGGTTTCTTCCCTCTTCCTGGCCGAATCGGCAGCCCATTTCTCCAAAATGTCGAACGGTGGGGGTGCTTCCTCCTTCACGATTTTATCTTCAGCATCGTACGAACTCATAAGCGTACGCATATCCATACTATCGGCCAAAGTGGTTGCCGAGTGGCGCACCGCGGATTGTACGGCCTTGAAGTCCTTGGGCCCAAACTTGGAGCCATCCGCTTTGAATTCTGGAAACCCGGATATAACCTTTGCCGGCTCAAGCTTAGGGAAGTAAGCCTTAGCTAGCGCAAAGGCCCGAGTCATACCAATCCGGCATGCCGAGCGCTTCCAGATCTCGATCCATGCAGGCACGGTGGAGCAGGCTTGGATAAGATTTTCTTCACCCGGATATACCTCAGTTGGCCACTGCACGGCATCCAATATCCACTTGGTGCCGGCAAAGAAAGTCCGGAGCACAGTCTTTAAAGTTTTAGCCTTGGCAACAGCATCTTCTTCTGGGGTTGCAAGGTTAGCACCTGCAGTTGAAAGAAAGAAAGGCCATATCAGTAATTCCGAGTATCATGTAACAAAATAGAGGCATGAAAGCAGTCAGCAGCAAGAAACTTACTAAGCAAGATACGATAAGTATCGGTAATTTGCTCCGACAGCTTTTTCAGGGCAGTTCGAGCAGTGGTGCACCTTTTCTTATATTTGGAAACATTTTTCTTCAAAGTTTCCACTTCATCCTCAAGGGCCTCTCTCCGCTTTACCTCGGCAAGCAGCAGTTGTTCGGTCTTGAGCAAAAGTTCATCAGACCGGGTGGCCTGAGCCTGTGAGAAACCAAAGTATAAGAATTAGTCGGGTATCATGGCAAGCTGATTATCGCGCAGAATACCGAGCACAATTTCAACAAATTATACTCGGCACTTGGGGACTAGATGGATAAGATAAGATATTAGGTAACATTACCTGGTGCTCCGCTGCCATGCGCTCTAGCACATCTCTCTCCGAGGCCTTCATAGCAAGGAGAGTTCTCATCATCTGGTCAAAAGTATCATTGCCCAAATGGGAAGACCCGGGATCTTGGGGACTTGGAGAAGGGGCTCTCTTCTTGAAAGAGGGTATACGGGTCGTCCGAGTATCGGAGTCTGGTGCCCCTCCTCCCGTGCCCAAGCCCGCAGTTTCTTCCTCCTCGAGTACGTGCGAGGCTATGGGATACTCGGCCTCTCGGTCGGCCGGGTTTATTGGTGACACTTGTTGTTCTTCTCCGCCAGCTGCGGCATGCATATCATCAGTCAGGTTCTCCTTACCCGGGTCGTCAGTTTCCATATCATCTTGGTCGCTGACAGTGATCGTGGCCCTGCGGGCAGTATAAGTAAAGCAGTTAACGTATAACTGGGAAAAAGTGATGAAAAAGTGTTAAGGCATCAGGAAAGGAACTTTACCCGGGGTTCACCACGTAGTCCGTGGGGAGCTCACTGCTGGACCCGGATGAAGCTGAAAAACATCAAGCAAGACATAGGATTATCCTGTAAGGGGATGGTTCAGAAAGGCTTTGATACCCAAGAAGGAATTAGTCAAATACCAGCGCGTTGAGCCGGAGACGACGAAACGCCCGGATTAAGAGCGCCATCACCCGGAAAGTTCCGAGTCACCCGACGCTTGGTCACGAGCGGTTCCTTCAAATACGACCAAGTGGATAATTTCCGGTTTAGCTCGTGCATGTTATCAAAGAAATATGGTTTAGAGGCAAGTAAAAGGTATGGAACCTTGAAGACGACCCCTTGGGGTTTTCTCTTTGCTCCGACCTTGACTGTTGGCTCAGCGTCGTCCTCGTCACTCGCTGATTCCACCTTGCCTTCAGTTTCTTCTTCGTCGTCCTTCTCTTCTTGTTCTGAAAGTTATCAGGATTTACAATCGGAAAATGAAGAACGAGCAATAGCAATTTCAAAAAAGCTAAGTGAAACTCGGAATGTACCTTCATCCGAGTTAACGGCGTCTTCTTTCTCCTCTGGAGTTTCAGAGCTAGGAGGAGTTTCAATCTTCCAAAAAGGATCATCGGCCTGAGATGAAGATATAAGAATAAAGGTTATTGGCCATATCGAGTGGAAAGTGTGAAGGTAAATATATGGAAGCCGAGTCTTTACCTTGGGGGCCGGGTTCTCACGCGTGAAGGGTTCTAACCCGGTTATATTCCGGATTACCTCCAACTTCTCTGTCAAGAAGCTCTTGATAGTCTTGTTGGTATCTCCGGCTGCAAAGCTATTGGTGGAGTATCGGAGCGAGTCCGTGGTATGCCCCGAATACTCGCACATTAACTTTGTGCGGATGGAGTTGGGTTGGATCCGGAAATCGACCCAAGTCTTTACCAGGTTGAGCCCAATGAGACCTTGGGCCGAGAGAACAGTTATTTTGGCCAATAAAGGTTGAATCGCCTCCCTGTCCGAGTCAGGGGCAAAGGCGTTGAAGGTCTCGGAGATATCGAGGAGGCCCTCTGAGTAACCCGGCAACCTCTTTTCGCCGGGAGGGGAGGTGTCCCGGCAATAAAAATATGAAAGTTGCCAGTGTTTGACGTGGGAGTTAAGAGTGATGGGTGGCATTAGAGAATTCTTGCGGCGCTGGATAGAGACCCCGCCGCAAGCGAGAAGTGCCCCGTCACCGCTTTCGCGGCACGGTTTGCACTGGAAAAGTTCGATGAAGAGAGCCAAACTTGGCGGAGTGCACAAGTATGACTCGGAAAGAACAATTAAGTGGGAAATATTTAACACAGAGTTAGGCCCTATGTCAAATATCCGGAGGCCATAGTGGCTCAGAACATCTCGAAAGAAAGGGTGACCCGGAGGACGGAACCCCCGGGTCACGTGCTCTACAAAGCATATTACCTCATCATTGGCAGGCGTGGGCCGGGTCTCGTCACCCGGCACCCTCCAATGGATATCCTTTTGAGAGGGGAGGACTCCTAATTCGGCCAGTTCTTCTAACTTGGCCTTCGTAACCGTGGACCGCGCCCAGTTGGCGGATATGGAGTTGGTGGTCTTGGCCTTGGCCGGCTGTTTCCCCTGCCTCTTGGGAGCCATGAGATTAACCTGCAAAGCACAAGATAGAAGGGTACAAGAAATAAGACTCGGAAACCATGAGTCATCCGAATATTTGCGAGGGATATCAAGAAAACATGGAAGCAAAGAGTTATCCGAGTATCATTCTATGGAGCAAGGTTACAAGTTATCCGGGTATCAAATATCGTTACAAAAACTATGAAGGGTTTACGTGTTGAAAGGTGTTTGGGGAAGATGGATGGTTACCTCTGTATTTACTGCAAACAAAAGAGCCGAGAGAAGAGAATTTCCCGGGTTTCAACGGCAAGCGCGGAAATTTTGGGCGGCCCGAGCCTAGATTGGAGATTCCATTTCTAGATTTGCGGTGAAGTTAGTGACTATGGGCAGTAGGGGAGTAAAGTGAAGTCTATATTCAATCCGTTGGGTCAGTTAGAATGAATTCGAGCGACCTAATTCAGCGTGACCAGAAAAATGACCGGCGGGTTGACTTAGATCTAATCTGAAGTAAATCGAGAAAATTGCAAGCACAAGTTAATGGATATGAGAGACTTACTGGAGGAGATCGAAGTGAAGCCCGACAGAGGCAAATAGCACAAGCTTGGTGCCCCTTTGCGATTCCCGGCGGGCAGGTCGGGGGTGCGGCGGCGGATCTTGGCGGCGGCACGGGGCGAACCGTGGCGGAGCGCAGCCGGCGGCAGATTGGCTCTGGTGACACGCGTGAAGTCTCCGTGATGATGTTCTGTGAGTTTGGGTGCGGAGGCGAAGAGAAAGAGGAAAAGGGGGAATGAGCCGTCGTGGTTGGGTTTACCTCTAAGCACTTATTTATAAGGGTGTGGGTGGATAAACCTAGTCCAACGGGTGGCAGCCGGAAATTTCGGGTTAACGGCTATTTGCCTGGATTTTGTGAGATATACTTTAAGTGCTAGCCGGGATATCCGGACAAAAATGAGAAGGAGATCTTCTCCGCAACATCAGGGTCAATTATCGAGTAAAGCAAGCCGGATCTTTGACATTTTTGTCAAGGTGCTGGCCCGGAAAGTTAGGCAAGAGATTTGGAAGAAGCCGGGTTACTATATGGCCGCCGTGGAGTTAGGCCTAGCTGTTTATCAAAGCAATGTAACCCGGCCTCCATTGAACTTGTAAGTTTGATAATTTTGCAGGGAATAGCGTGCGCTTCAAAGAGGATCCTGTGAAGCCCAAGCTATTCTGGGGACTACTGATGGAGGGATGATAACCCGGTAGGCCGACTCCAAGGTGCAATTCGGCCCAAAGGACGCTGCGCAAGATCCGGCTAAGGATAAAAGAACTCCTAGAAGGCCCAAGATTGTAGGCCTCATAACCCGGATTGTGGGTTGCGGTAAGGAAAGTTAGGGTTTTATACGCAGTGTCCGGGTAGGATTCAGGGTGCGCCTTGGAGGGCAAGTCAGGGGGTTCGGGTGCTTTATAAACCGGCCCCTAAGTTAGGTTAAGAGGAATCCAAGAGTTCTAACAATATCGCTTGATATCGAGCATCCAGTGTAACACGAGAGTTGAGTTAATATATCGAGATCGGAGACTCGGCGACTTGATTGCCGGCTACCAGATCGAGTTCCATCATGTTTTTTTCTGAGCTAAACCCTCTCCCAAACGCCTGTGTCGTCTTTCCCCAAGATCAGTTACCCCCGGTAACGTCTGCCGTGATTATCCCACGACAACGCCCCTACCGTCCGTGCGAACCTAGCAGTCCGGAGAGCGGTGCTTCCACGCCACACATGTGTATACCGGTAGAGGTGTCCGTGGCACTTGGACGAGCCGCGAAGAGGAGCTGTTCGTGGGAGCGATGGAATCTGGAGGATTCGTACGACTACCCTTCCCTGACCCGCTTCACTGAGACCGGCACAACGTGTCTAGTGGTAATCTCGTGATCTATACCTTGCAGCGGATCTTGGTTGACGCGGTAGATATTTGATTTGCGCTAGTGTAGCCTACCTCGTGTTCCTACGGTGGTATCGGAGTCTTTGCTGCCTAGTTATAGATTCGGATCATTTGCATATGTGATATGTAGATGGGGTATGATCGATGTGATCGATTGTATGGAGTAGATGTTTCGATATGTGATTGGGATTCCGTGATCGTGATGCGAGAGGTCGTCGAATGACATACCCCTACCGGTCGGTTTCCGCCATTGGGGTAGACTGTGACACGTAAATCCAATCGTACCACGCAAAGATCAATATGATTGGTCGAATCAAAATCTAGATCATATACGATGTGCATGAGATGCGCGGGATGACAGATTGGATCTACCACCGGTTTAGAGGAATTCGCAAAAGTGGACAATCTCAATAAAACGGCTATAACTTTTGCATACGGCCTCGGATCGAAAAAGTCTCAACTGGAAAAAATTGCGTAACAAAATTTTGTTTCGGAAATCCTTCGCAGGTCTAATGAGATCCAATCGATTTTAAGGTTTTGACTAATTCTACTTATAAAATGGACTTTTAGGCCCTGCAAGTTTCGTTGTTAGAACGGCTAACTCGTTTTTGCAGATTTTATGACCTCTATAGCCCTATGTGTATGTGATGCATGTGTGTAATATTTTTATGACTTGTGTGTCATGAGTATGTCAACACGGCTGGAGCCATATTGTGTTGTCACTTAGTGTATTAACGACATGCGTGCCGACCTTTGATGATTCCTACTATCCATGTAATCTTCATTTCTATCTGTTAGTAGTAATAGCTTGTAGAAGTTTCTTGGAGGACTCCTCACCCGGAGGGATGGCGCACATGGACCATGGAGATGGACATCATCATGGTGGACATGTTCCATGGAGATGGAGACCGCCATGTGAAATGGGACATATTGTGTCACAACTATGTGATTGATATTTCTGTTGTTTTACTCCTATGCATGTTCGATTCGTAGAAGTAGAATGGTCCCTCTCAAATGTTAAGTTCACATGCCCCCAACTAAAACTTGCACCATCCCATGTCTTCTACGACTAATTGTGGGTCTGTTGCAGCAGGGCGCCATCAGTTTTCATTGACTAGGTGGGTTTGTATCGGTTAGGTGGTACGATTGTTGCAGCGGGTGTCATCTGTTGATGCTTACGCGTATAAATGGGTTGGTTAACTCCTCAGGTAATCTTAACGGTTAAACGCCTTGGGGCATAAAGGTTGTTGTTTTGACATGGAGATCTCACCCAACAACAAGAGGCATATGTGATATGATTAGCAAATGTTGCTTACCGATCCACCTTGTCTTCTAGCAGTGATGAAACGTCACAAGTCGTCTTGTTTGTTGCGGATCTTGAATCACTAAGTACCAATAAAGGGATGTTGGTTTTAGTGGGAGTAGACCACGTTAAATTGTTTAATGTCTTTTACTATGTCATGGATTATTGTCTTAGTATTTTGCATGTTTTTCTGTTGTAGATCAATGGCACGTAACAACCAACCCATCCTGTTTGCGTTGCGATCCATCATTGAAAAATAAAAGTTAAGTGGAACAAACTATTTGGATTGGATACGAAACCTGAGAATTGTTCTTAGGGCTGAGAGGAAGAAAAGTATTCTGGATACCCCAATCCCAGATGCGCCTCTTGATACTGACACTGCTGCCGTTAGAGCCTCTTTTAAGAGAGCATGTGATGAGTCTCTTGAGGTTAGTTGCCTTATACTTGCATACATGGAACCCGGCCTTCAAAAGCAATATGATGATCATGAAGCGTATGATATGATTATTGCGCCGAAGGATATGTTCCAGACTCAAGCTAGGACTGAAAAGTTCAATGTCTCTAAGGCTTTTGGTGAATGCAATCTAGCTGAGGGCGGAGTAGTAGGACCACACGTGATCAAGATGCTTGGTTACGCGCAGACTTTAGACAAGCTTGGTTTTCCATTCGACCCTAAGTTTGCCACGAATTTAATATTGTCTTCGCTTCCACCTAGCTATGAGAACTTCATTTCAAACTACCATATGCATGGGGCAGAGAAGGAACTTAATGAACTTTGTGGGATGCTCAACATGGCAGAGAGTGACATTAAGAAGAGTGCGGGGGCATGACCATGTGTTGGTTGCGCAGAACAGGCCCAGCTTCAAGAAGCAGGGTAATTCTAAGAGGAAAGGGAAGGCTAAAGATTCAATCTCCAAGCCAAAGCCTAAGCCTAAGGACGGACCTAAACCTGACACAGAGTGCTTCTACAGTCATGATAATGAACACTAGAAGAGAAATTGCAGCAAGTACCTTGCTTCTGTGAAGAAGAGTGGAAGTAAGACCAGCCACACTGTGATAGAAAAGCGATTCGTAGGGCGCATGAACCGGCTCGGTACACTGCAGAGCATGGATGCATGGCTCTAGAGAAGGAAGAAAAGTGAATCAAGAAGTTAGTTCGGTTCCCATCCGATTCATTCATTTAAATAAGCATTTCGCATCTCTCATGCCGCATGCAAAGCAGACAACATGCAATCAGTAGAGAATTAGAGATTCTTTATTATTTTTGGCTGGGTCCCATGTCTAAGTTGAATCAAAGTTACACAGTTTAGCTAAAAACCACCGATTCTAACTCTGACCCACTTTTGCTTTGAGCCGATTTAGCGGTGTGGATGGTCTAAGACTTCTAGCTCATGTACGCTTGTAATTAATGTTATAGACATTTTTCTCGCAGACTCTATTATTGACTCTTGGGTATTTGATACCGGAACGGTTGATCCTATTTGCAAAACGATGCAGGGGCTAGTAAGGAGTAGAAGCGTGACAGAAGGAGAATTTGATCTTCATGTTGGAAATAATACAAGGGTTGTTGCGTTGTCTGTTGGCGTCTACCATCTGCACCTCCCTTCAGGCTTTATTATGGAATTGAATAATTGTTATTATGTTCCTAGTTTTAACCGAAACATTATTTCTCCTTCATGTTTGATGAGGGATGGTTATTCATTTGAGAGTAAAGACAATGGTTGTTTTAATCTCCAAGAATGATATGTTTGTGGCTTTTGCTTCTATTGTGAATGAGCTTTTTATTATAAACCCTGTTGATTCTCATGATGATGCACATGTTTATAACGTAAGTGCTAAAAGGATTCGGCCTAATGATTTTAATCTCACCTATTTTTAGCATTGTCATTTGGGTCATTAAGTGAAAAGCGCATGAAGAATCTCCATACTGATGGTCTTCTAACTTCCTTTGATTTTGAATCATACGAGACATGCGAAGCTTGTTTGCTTGAAAAGATGACCAAGTCATCTTTCAATGGTTCTCCTGAGAAGGCGACAGACTTATTGGAACTCATACATACTGATGTATGTGGACCATTGAGCACGACAACAAGAGGTGGTTTTCACTACTTCATACCTTTCACTGATGATTTTAGTAGATACAGTTATGTCTACCTAATGAAGCGTGAGTCTGGAAAATTGAAAAGTTCAAAGAGTTCCAGGATGAAGTAGAGAATCAACGTGGCAAGAAAATCAAGGCTATACGATCCGATCGTGGAGGATAATATTTGAGTCACGAATTTAGCGATCATCTGAAGAGTTGTGGAATTGTTCCTCAACTTACACCGCCTCGAACGTGCGGTGACCCAGCACACCACCGCTTGTGTAGTGCACAAGTCGTTGAAATATACTCATAGAAGGACTTATCCATGAGTATTACATCCCTCAGAGTGGTACAACAGAAACATACTTGGTCCAAGCAAAGCTATAGGATACAAACATTGTTCATTATAAACTCTCGAGAATCACCTTATGATGAATCAATGATCTCATGCAAATGAAACATCAGAAGAAACAAATCTAAGCTCCAAGTGGGAGAAGAACTCTAGCTCAGAACCTAATCCACTACGGCTGATTCAGCCCTAATCTATGGCTTGTGAGAACCTCAGTCCAGGAATGGACTCTACCTACACCTTGATATATTCTCCTCCACCAGCGTTGTTGATGACGATGCTTCACCGGCTAAGTAATATATGACTCCTCCTAGATTCAATAGCTAACGATGGCTTCTCGATAAAGATCTCTCTTAAGGCTTCAACTCTAAGCAGGGGGTCAAACGGCAAGGAATGATTAATGAGCGTTGCACAACAAGTTCATGATATACAGTGGGTAGTATGATGCACTAACTACAGCTTTAGACTCAAAAGAGTCATAAGCTAATGCAAGGTTTTTGTAATTCTTTCTTCAAGAGTTTTCTTTTGATACTGAAAACTATGCCCGCCAAATCATCACAGGGGCTAGAACTTCATGGAGTCCCTTTCCTGTAGCGTTCACAGCTTCTTCCTCGAATAGGGGTAACATCCCACGTCCTTTTACACTCTGCAGAGGTGCGTTACTTTACCAATAGGCGATCAAGACCATGTTGCACAACCAGGTGTACATTCTTGTCCACTTCCACTCAGGTGTGGGGCCCGGTTGTTGATTCAAACCAAACCATGCTTCTCCGCATAACACATGCCCACCCATTTCTGCCACGTAGGTTTAACCCCTGATTCTACCCCTCACGATAGATATCTAGGCACCCCGGGATGACCATCATAGAACCTAGAGTCTGTGGGAATTAAGGGATCCCACCCATGTGCATGTAGTCTCGCAAGACCTACAGCGTACGGCTCTGGCAGCCCGTTGACATGTCAACGGGAAAAGATCACAGCTGACTTACTCCCCCCATACAAGACCCATGGTTAACGCGGTATTTACGACGCACCGAGCTCTCACGTCATTTGTTGTTAAGTCCTAGGTGATACTTTCCCTTGCATATGGAACCTTCCTTTGACATATTCATCTTACCATGCCTCCATCCGCCCACCAAACATAACACTACCACTCGGGTAGTCATTCAAATAGTCAAATTATTATAAAAATAGGAGCATGCATTCTTTTGAGAATAGGTGGTAATACGATAGGGTTTTGCAAATAGTTCTTAGGAAATACTGCAAAGGGTATGAGCAAGTGATGAACTTGCCTGAGATAGAAATAATAATAATCCATGTCTTCGGGTTCGATGGTTGCGTGGAAATCCCGAGATCCAAAATATAGCAAAGTAGTCCCGGTAAGGACTACTGAAAACACTGGAAGGATGCGACATGCATAGTAATGAGATGCATCGTGAAATACCTTGAAAATACCCCAGCTTACAAGTGTAATCTATGCTCGATATGATACTAAGATCACATTTGTTTTAGGTGACTTAGAGTTGTTTCATTGCTTGTGGTGGTGATGTTGTTACTTATTTTAGGCTTACATGTGTTCCACTTTTATTTATCAAATCAATGGTTATCATGTTTAAGTAGAAGTATTTATTACTTGGTTATGCAATAAGACAATACACATGGAAAACAACAATTGAAAAGATAACAAACACAATTATTTTATGTTAAAAAGGGTAGAGCTAATGACAAAGAGTTTAATTGAAAGTGAGTAACTAATACAACCAACTTTATCATCTTTTAATTTGTTAATGATTTGTGATGAGATTTTAGGAGTGTGAAGACATTAGTGTTTCATTAATAAGGAAAATAATGTTGTTGTAGTTATTTATATTTATAATGGAACATTATAGAAATCCATTATACTTCTAAAAGTAAATTAATAAGTTAAACAAAATGGTTTTTTTAACATATTTGAATTGGAAATGCTTTTCTCTTTAACTTGGTATATCATTTGAACCTTTTTGAAAATATTTGAATAAGTTATCAATTTCTTAATTTTAAATGAATTAAATGGATATACAAATATTTCTCACTTTAAAACTTGATCAAATGACTTTGAAAACATCACAAATGAACTAAATTTGTCATTTTGAGCAATTTGGCATATAACTTTTAGTTTCTAAAATATTGAATGATACTTTATTTTTCTCATTTTTTAATGATTTATTTTAATTAAAAAATGTTTAAATTTAAAATTCGTCAAATATTTTTGAAATTTTTATAACATTCATCTTTTATTTTCTAATCATTTATAAATTTTATTTGTATTTTTCTGGTAAGTATTTTATAAGTTATTGAATTAATAGGTTTTCTTCCTATTCTGGCCAGAGGTTGAAGAAAAGAAAATAACCATTTTATTAATAACCCCCTAAAAGTTTTTATAATTTACAGCAAGGTCCTTCGGCTATTGGAAGCTGAGAAGAAAACCTTGTTTTGAGGGCCTTTTGTAAACAAAATATTTATTAAAAATCATTTTTGGAAACCTCCTTAAATTTACAATCTCACCATGTTTTGTTTTGGTGAAATGGAACAAGATTTGATTTTTAATTTGGGGTGTTTCTTTTAAGTGGTTTTTGTTATTTTTAAATGGATTTAAAATTATTTTTGGCATGATTATCATGAGCGCATAATAAACATGTGATTAACAAAGTCTTGTGTTTTAAAATTGGATAATTTTGATACAAGTACATTAGGAAATAATTTGTAAAACTACTTAGTAATGTGTTTTATACATTGTAATCAAAATCACCAAATAGGGAATTTTGTTCCAGGTGATGCCAAATGATTTGATTAGGTAATGGACTTGTTTGATTTTATGAGGCCTTGTTATTTTCATATTTGAGGTTCTGATTAATTCTAGTGGACATTTTGATTAGATGTGTGGCAACCATGTTTGCCTATTTTTGTAGTACTTGGTTAAGTGGAAAACATGAGTGGCTTTGGAATACCATTTATTTGTTTTCTACTCAGGTTCCAAGTATGGATTTTATCCCATGTCGGTTTTAGAAACATGTAATCATTGCATGATTATGTATAGATGAATATGTGTTATTATCCCTTTGTCCTATGGATGAGAAGGATCTGGAAAACAAGGTAGTTAGCTTGTTTCCATCTAGTTCAACATATCACAAGACATTTGGATGCAATGGCTTGTTATTATTTCTTAGTTTGTACTTGATTCCATTAAAGATTTTATTATGTGGCCCTTATCATTGATGAGCTTGATTTGGGTTAGAGGTTCTAGGTTTTTAATGTTGCCTAATGATACATTGGATGATTAATCATGTGATAATTCCTTACTAAGTCAGTGTTGCTTCTTGTTGACTTCTATTGCCTGATGTACTTGTCTCTAGTTTCCACTAGTCTTCAGATATTGCCTTTGTCACATGCAAATAAAATAATATCTTGGACTACCTAAGTGTTTTCTCTCCCTTGTTGGTCTCTTGACTTCAGAAATTCATCACTAGAGCCTATAGGATATCTGGGCTGGTTCCCAGATACTAACTTCGGTAGAAATTTGCATCTCTCGGTGAAATGCATTCACTTGATTCAATAACAATTTCATTCTTATGTTGGATTCCGTTATGATAAAGATTAGCTTACCGAAACTTAATTGTTTAATGCTTACAGGAATAATTTGTTCACAAGGTTGGCCTGACCTTGTATCCAAACTATTCTTATATAGCACCAAACACTTGGTTTTCAACATGTTACCTGTTTTCTTGTTTATCTTGGTTTCTTTCTTACTTAGAACTTGAATGTGTGGCTTAAGTTATAATGTGGTCTATTATTTCCTCCTTGTTATTCTTTTTCTTGTATGGATCATGGTTGCATCTATAACAGATTGTAGGTGTATTTTATAACATCAGTTTTCCCTATGCATATAAGATTTTTTTTTGACAAGGTTGCAAGGCTTGCCCCCAGATTACTTTTCATATCCAAATGGCTGAGATTTACAAATTTATCTAACCTTCTGTTTATTTGTATATGACAATCAATTGTTAGAGCCTACAAATGCGATCTGTTAACAAGTTTGCAAACTTGTTAGCAAACTACTTCTATATAATACCAACATTGGAATATCACGTCATTTCTAGATAGTTTGGTAAGAATAGATCTTTGTGTATGATTTTCCAAATTCTCCAGGATAGATTGACTTAGCACTTCTAGGACAACATAAAGAATCCTTCTGCAGATCTTTTGGTCAAAGTTCCTCCTTTCTTGTGGATTGCTTCTCTTGCAGAATGACTTCGAGAAGATTGGGAAACAAGAAAATAAGATAGTCTAGACAAAGTAACAAGATCTAGGCTAATAGTTTGTTAAGCTTTTATTCTCCTTCCATATACTTCTTATTTTATTTCCCATAAGATATCTACTTATTTCATATATGATTGGTTTTACTTAGATTTCAATTAAATTCCTCTATTGGAGGTTATAACTTGTGGTTATTCATTAGTGGTATCCATAGATAATTTAATTGTTGAATGTTAGATTTGAATAGAAGTGTGGAGTGCTTATGGAATGATGACTTAAGATAGTAAGTTGATCAAATGGTCCCTTAATCTGTTGAGATAGCATATGCTCACTTGTATAAGATGAATGAGACAATGAGAATATGAAGGTTATTGGGTTTAATGATCTAAGTCAGAGTTGTTAGTTGGTTTATCAGAGTGTCATGTTGTTACTTTATATTCTTCTCTTTATTATTCTGAGATATGTACATATTCTATAAATATATTAACAATAACAATTATGTCATTTCCCACTTGTGGGGTTTGAGTTAACACTTGTTTGTATGATTTGTATTCTATTGAAGCTTTGTTATTTCCTTCTAAACGCTTACTTAATAGTTGTGAGATGATTTATAAAGGTGTTATGTGAGCTGATTGATAACTTAAGGAGTTAATGTTTAAGATAACATAAAATATTTGTTGATGAGATTATTCCGTCATGCATTACTATCTTTTGGAAGAAAGTGTCGGGCCTCTGGATACCAGGGTATCCAGAGGCGACATCTGCGGCCCAGCCCAGTATGCGACTTCAAGGCGGAGGGCTCTATCCGTAATGATGGAGCCGCTCTTGGGCCTACCCTTCAGGTAGGCCCGCTCAAGAAGAAGCTCTTCACGGCGGGAGCTCTCGCCCTGGAGAGGAGCTTTACCTCGCCACCGCTCCTCTCACGACGCGCTCCCTTCGAGAGGGAACATCCCATGTGCTGCCGACGGCCGCTCCTCTCCATGATGACGAAGGCGCCGCAGAACCGTAGAGCCTCTTTGGTCGCAGTGTCCGTTCTCGTGTATAAAGCGAGGGCAGACACTATGGACGCCAAAGAGACCTCCCAATATTACCTCTTTAGTGCAAGGAGACCGAGACCACACTACAAGATGGAGGCAACGTCACTGGGCGCCCCCACCGTGCTGCCATGGACGGTGGAGCTGTCCTTGACGACCAAGACCACGCAGGAGGCGCAGAGTACGGGACTCTCCTTGCTTTGGCTCCTTGTGGGAACCCTTTCCCGCCAAATGAGCGGGAAGGAGGCCCAAACGCTAGTATAAGAAGGGCCCCTCTGGCCCTTGTAGAAAGGTAGATCGAATCACCGTAGAGCCCGAGTAGTCTGTTCCGAGCACAAGCTCGCATTTGTACCGTAGTCACTGCAGTGCAATCCATCAGACAAGCAGGAGTAGCTTTTTACACCACACTGGTGGCCCAAACCTGGGTAAACTCTCTGTGTCGCCATTATTGGCGTTCTCAAGCTTCCCTCGCGAAGCCTCCTCGGGAGGTGAAGGAAGTGTGTTTTTTGCCCTAGTGTTCAAACCTCCAGAAGCTATCCTGTCTAGGATAGACGAGCTTCTCCGACATTTGGCGCGCCAGGTAGGGGGCTAAGGAACTCCTCCACTTCCTCGTCACCATGGCCCCTGCCGATCGAACCAGCCCACGCCTCACCCGATCCGAGCGCGCTCGCCGCCGGGGACAGGTCGAGCCAACCGGCAACGACAACGACAACAATGCGTAACGACGCAACCCCACTAGTGTGGACGGCAAACACGACGCTAAGGAGGAAGCCTCCTCTTAGACATCGCAGCGAGACGCACCTGCATCTCAGCAACCGCCTCCACCACCGCCAGGAACGCAGGGACGCCAGGAGCAGCTTACTCCTGTCGCAGCTGTGTTGCTGGTCCAGGACCTGCTTACGCACCCGCCCGCACCGGAAGGACACGCCGCATGGCTCACCCGACTCTAGGAGCTTGCCACCGTTGCAAACGTCCCCCCTCCCGCGGGAGCCACGAGGAGGTGACGCTTGTCAGCGTAGGATTGCGGCATCTCATGACGCGTCGTCCCCTTCTCACGGTGTAACCTCGCCGGTGCAAGGTGATCCCGGCACGAAGTTCGCTGACAAGGCACCCACCACTAAGGTTTCTGACAAGAGCAGCAACAGCTACCAGATCTTGCGCACTCCTCCTGATGCGCGCGTACAGATCAAATGCTGCCACGAGCGCGTGCAGCGTACCATCCGCGGCCTTGCCAAGGACGGCCGCACCAAACGCCCGGCAGACGGTGACCCGCACGCCACGGTCTACGTCGACGGCACCCTCACGTTTACCAACCAACTTCGCACGGTCTCATGGCCGCTGAAGTTCAACCCGACGCTGCCATCTTGCTACGACGGTACTACTCCTCCCCTCGACTTCCTGCAGCTCTACTGCCTCAGCATATGAGCTGCAAAGGGGACGACAAGTGCATGGCGAACTGGCTGTCCATGGCCCTCAAGGGCCCCTCCCTCATTTGGCTCATGAACCTGCCAGAGGCCTCCATCGGGTCGTTTGAGGAGTTGTGCCTCATCTTCGTCGCCAACTTCAAGGGCTCCTACGAGCGCCCCTCTCCTACAACGACCTCCGCGACATCCTCCAGCGCCCTGGCGAAACACTTCACCAGTACCTATAGCGTTTCAGCCATACACGCAACAAAATCGCCCGCATCGCCGATGCAAACGTCATCTCCGTCTTTCGGGAAGGAGTCACGAACGAGCGCATGCTCGAGGAGCTCGGCATCAGGGACGACCTCACCTCCACCGTCGAGCTCGTGGACATGGCCGACAGGTGCGTGATGGTTGAGGAGGGACACCTCTTCAGATACAACGCACCTGACGGTGAATCCAAGCCGGTGGCCACCAAGACCAAGACCAACGGATGAGGCGACGACGGCGACACCAAACGGAAAGCTCCGGCCGTTTTGGCAGCCGAGCCAGAATGCAGGCATGACCGCAGCAACGCCGCACACGTGGCGGACAATTGCCCTTTCTGCAAGTTTCACAGGATGCACTCGGACGCCACAAAGGACTGTTTCGAGCTGGAGAGGATGCGGGGAGACCGCCTCATGAGGGGTAGCCAGGAGGGCTACTCTCGAGGCGGCTGCTGGCGAAGTCCTGGGGGAGGGGGAGGCCGCGCTGGAGAGAGATGGGAGGAGCGCGGCCCGAACCACTACAACGGGTACGACGACTACAACACTGGCAGCTACAACAACGGCGGCTACCAGCCGCCCCAGCAGCAGCCACCTCCGCAGCAGCTACAATGTCCCAACCTACCAAAGCCTCAGGTGAACGCTACCACGCAACAACACGCTAAGGGCAACCAGGGCCGGGGCGAGAAACACTGCGGGGGCTACCAAGAGCATACATGCTACATGTCCTGCATCCTTGGTGGAGCACAAGATCCGATCTCCAACCGCCACTTCAAGAAGATATCGCGTGAGATCAACGTTGTCCACCCAGGCATAGTGGCAGTGAAGTTCCTCAAGTGGTCAGACGACAAGCTCTCCTTCAACATCAGTGACCACCAAAAGTCCGCAGGGACTATGGGAACCCTACCCCTGGTCTGCACCCCCACCATCAACAACATTACCGTCAACAAGACCCTGCTCGATGGGGGTGCGGGCCTCAACGTCATCTCGGTGCCCATGTTCGAGCGGCTCCAAGTGCCCTACGAGCATCTGGACCCTACAAGGCCATTCACAGGCATCACGAATGGCCCCACGGTCCCCCTGGGACAGGTACGCCTCACCATCTAGCTCGTCACCCGCTAGAACTACTGCATTGAGACCCTTGACTTTGACGTGGCGCATGTTGCCCTCCCCTACAATGCCATCTTCGGGTACCCATCCCCTGCAAAGTACATGGTTCTGACGCATCATGCGTACAACCTCGCCAAGTTGCCCAGGCATGCTGGCACCATAACCATCCATGGGGAGGTGGAGGACGTGGCGCGCTCCATCGAGCGAGCCTACAAGGAGGCGGCAACATCACACCCTACCGATGAAGACGGCGTGGGACACCTCGATGAGGCTCCGAAGAAGAGGCTGCTAAACTCTCGAGAGATAGAAGCCACACCAAAGCCCCCTAGAGCGTTGGAGGCTCGCGGGCTAACACAACTCTCCATGCGAGCGCGCCTCCTTACTAGGGAGGAGCGCTCACCACATGCTCGCTCCATGGCCCCCACAAGGCCATGGAGACGTACCCTCGAGGGGACCCCATGTCGCCATGGTAAAAACGACGTCAGGACCTCTCTCCGTGAGGGTCTCATGGAGTTCTCGCCAGGCGGACCACAAGACCGCGGGAGCTTCTACCCACACAAGTGGGATCCCCGCTCCGGCGGGACAAACTTTTGTTACTCGAGGGGACCACAAGGCCACTACATCCTCGAGTTGTGCACCTGAACTCGCGCGAGTATCAGCCCATGACTATGGGAGTCTTGTGTCCGCATGGTGACGTCAAGTGCTTCTTGGGGGACCACAAGGTCACGACATCCCCAAGCGTTTTGTAAGAGAACAATGCCTCACCCTAGCACTAAAATCTTATTGCTTTCACAAAGCAATCCCATCTCGTTTCGCATGCCGACATGCACGCAATTTGCATCCAACAAGATCATACGCATTCATCTCACCATGCATATTTCCCTCTCCAAAGAGGTGCGTGAGGATCCTTTTCCTCTCGAGAGCATCCAACGAGCGGGGGCTGGAACAATGTATGTGAGCGGGTCGCAACCGCACACAACACTTCGCCAGGTCTCTTGGAGTGGATCTCCTCGCGAGATGCTCACGAAGGAACAACCAAGCGCGCACCTCTCCAGGAGCACAAACTGCAGGCAGCCTTACTCCCAAGGAGTAAATGTGTAGCACTCGGCCTCCCAGGCGGAGTCCAGAAGAGTCCTCCACAAGCAAGGTGTCTCGAAGGACATCATCACAAAAAGCTAAGTACTCTCACACAGAAAAGCATACAGAAGCAGGATAAAAGATAGGGGTACAATAGGCGGCAAAGTACGGAGTGTTTCCTTACAAGAAATTAAAAGGTTCACATACATCTAAAGAAAAGCTTGCAGATACACAGAAGGACACTAGGCAGGAGGACCCTTGTTTCCAGCGCTAAGAGTCGGGGTCACGTCGGCAGGAGGGGTTGGATTGAAAGCCTTCATGAAGACAACGATGACGCCCTTCACGCGAGTGGAGAGAGAAGCGGCAAACATGGGGGGACCTTCCCTTCCAGAGTGCGCAACTGGAAGTCTGGCTGGACCATCAAGAGCCAGGAGAACAAGGTGCGTCGCGGCCTCCGACAGGAGCTGGCGACACTACGCGTCAAGAATCGCGTCCAGGCTCTGGGCGTCCTCTTGCAGCAGGTCCAGAAGGCCGGCGAAGAAGTGAAGGCCGCGTACGGTGTCATACCTGGCAAGGGGAGAAGGCAACTCAAGGTCCAGTCGCTCGCCAACCATGTGACAGGCCTAGACGGCGCATTGGAAAGAATCCTCCAACTGGCTCTAAAGCTCCAGCGATGGCCCAGCCAACTCCTCCCGCTCAGGCACTCCCTCTGCGGGAGGGGCCAGCCGCTCCCGCAGGGCAAACAAATCCGACTGAAACTCCGCGGATGCAGCAGCGGCGCGCTCCCTTGTGCCCTGTTCCTAGGCAAGCTGTGCGCGGAGCCGACCAAGCTCGGCCGAGAGCCTCTCGACCTCCGAGGGTAGCGCTTGCTCGCTCGGGTCCGCCTCTAGCGGCTTCTTCCCGTCCAACTTCCTCGAGCTCCTTGTGGTACGCCTAGCCTGGATCCCTTGCTCCACCTATTGCTGTTGTCACTCCTTTTCCTCTTTCAGGTCATTCTCTAGCTTCTTGAGGCGCTCGCGCTCTTCGCTCACTTCGCCCACAAGGCGGTTACTCTCCGCCTTGCTTTTCTTGATGTCCTCTTTAAGAGCGCGGGCCTTGTCCTCCCTGAGGGAGATGGCGACCTCACGGGAACAGATGCCCGCCTCATGAAGCACCAAGGCCTCCTCAGGAAGGGTGAAGGCCTTCTCTCGCTCCTCGTCATAAAGAGTCCACTTGTCCACCACCGACCGGTGCTCCTCCTGCTCCGAGCGGAGTCGGTCCTGAAGATCTCAGGCGGCATCCAACGCGCGCTTGGCCTCCTCGCGAAGTGCGTCCACCTGATGGGTGGACGCCTCGCACTTCCGCGTGCCCTCGCTGAACATCTGGCGGTGTACGGCCCGCACCGCGTTCTCTCTCTCGCGGCAGGAAACACCGCCTGACGGAACCAGGCGCCAAGGTTCTCCAAGCGTTCGCTCTCCTTGATAAGGAGGTGGGAGTGCGCCCTCGCCTTGACCCGGAGCGCATCCACGACATCCCTGGTGATCTGGAGCAAGGGGCCTTCGGACTAAAGGTCGTGAGGGGCGCCAGAGCGGATGCAGGCGACCAGCGATCCTCTGTCATCAAGTCGCGGAAAAAATCGTTCGGGTGGAACAAACCATCCGGACCCTCAGGAGGCGTATCCCGGAGCCACTCTTCCACCGTGTCGATGAAATCCTATTGTGACAAACCTTGGAAGGGAGCGGAGGAAGAGCCCAACGCTCCCTCCGCCCGCGGGAAGGAGAGCCCGACGCCCGCTCCCTAGCTGTTAGGGGCGAACTCTTCCTCTTCAGCGTCCCCAAAGACGGGGTTTGCCTCGGCAGCCACGCTCGGGGGCTCGAGAGTTGACCCCGAGCCAGCCGCGTCAGGAGCTGCGGCCGGAGGCGGGCCGTAGCGCCTCCCGCGGCCAGGACGTCCGGCTCAGATCGCGGGACGTCGTCAGCAGAAGGGTCTCTGTGCGGTGCCCCTGTCCCCACTCCATCTTCCGTCGAGGGGAAGACGGGGTCGATGAGCTCCTTGACAGCCGGAGAGCGCGGAGGAACCCACCTTTCCCCTGATGGGATGCGCCGTATCATCCGGAGACTGAGGGGTGGACGTCTCTGACACCTTCATCCTCTTTGGGGACCTACACCACGGATGGAGTTAGCGTCGGGAACCGCCAAGGAAGAAGGGTACTACCCAAGCGAGAGACCTACTCCTCTCGGTATCCCCAAGTTCAGGGGACGCGCTTCCCGGGAACCTTCGCCGCCGAGGAACCTCCCGCGCCTGCATCAACCTTCGCGGGGCACGACCTCTCCTTGATAGTCTCCACTCCAGCAGCGGTGCTAGGAGAAGCCAAACGCGCGGGAGGCTAGGAAGAAGCACTCGAGTCCTCCGACGACTCGCTCTCTTCTTCCCGCGCTCGGCCTGGCGTGACTTCCTCAAGCGGGCGCTTCTTCGACACTCGCCCGGGAGCTGGATCGGTCGGGGCGGAGTCCTCCGTCTCGGCAGGATCCTCCTCACCATCTTCTGGAAAACACGGGATGAAGAGGTTTTCTTGGCGTGACGTTTCTCCCTCCGCTAGGAGTCCCCATCGATCAAAACGAGGCATCGCTCCGATCACAGCGTCACGCTCCGCTTCCCCAAGATTGTAGAGGGGGACGATGGAAGGAGGAAGAGCCAGCGGGGAATCCTTCGAGCTTCCTGCCGTCAAGGAGGGCGCCGCTGAGCCTCATGTTGTCCTCTGTGTCGCCATAGTAGCACATGCGGTGTTCGTGCTCCTGGAGTGGCGCCAGCCGCTAGCGAACAAACTCGTAGACAACCATGGAGGTCACGAGTACGCTGTGATGCTGCTCCTCCATCTGCTGCACGAGGGGAACCATGGATTGCTCGTCAAGGACCTCCTGGGACCATCCGGCATGCTTCCCGGGCCAGGAGGATGGCACCTCTAGGAGATTCCCCGCATGCGGGCGTCCATAAACACCCACCGGCTGATGATGTCGTCCACCTTCTTGTTGTGGTCCAGGTGGGGGAACAAAGCTCCCCTCCCCAGGACAACACGAAAGGAGGCGCATCCGGCGCAACGGGGTCGTCCCGTCACACGGAGACTGAAGAGAAAGAGAGGAAGAAGGCAACAGAAGGCCTGACGCTAAGGAGGGTCTCACACTTAAAGGAAAAGATGGCCAAGGTCCAGAGTCGGGATGGAGGTGCAGAGTATGGATCTGGTACCATTCCAAGATGGCGAAAAAGACAGTGGATAAATGGGGGATCAAGCCAGCAAAGATGGTGTGGAAGAATAACGCATACGCGGTGGACGGAAGGGCGTTGCGCCGCGCCGAGCCGGCGTGAAGTGAGGTGGCCCCGTACTTGTTGGTTGAGGAAGCCTCGATAGGGCGAGCCTTCTCGAGCGGGGACCCCACGTGGATGCGGGCTCCAAGATTGAGCCTGGCCTCGAGGTAGACGGCTTCGCCTCCATGGCGAGCTTGCCCTTCGCCACGGAAGCACCTTTCTTGCCGGCCATTTGGGAAGAATATCCTCGAAGAGAATGGGGGATTTGGAGAGTGAACAGTCTAGCAGGCGGTGGCGGATGGAGAGGACGAAAACCTTCTCGGCCGCTCCTTTCGGTCTATATGAGCGGGCCCCCCGATGACGCGGGGAGTCGTTATCATCGCCTCGGGGAGATCGTGGATCACTGCCACGTGCCGAACGCTGGCCCGCAACAGTTGCCCCGCGCCTCCTCGCATCCTTTGGACACGTGTTCTCTGTGGGAACGGGGGCTACTGTCGGGCCTATGGATACCAGGGTATCCGGAGGCGACAGCTACGGCCCAGCCTAGTATGTGACTTCAAGGCCGAGGACTCTATCCATAATGATGGAGCCCCTCTTGGGCCTACCCTTCAGGTAGGCCCACTCAAGAAGAGGCTCTATGCGTCGGGAGATCGCGCCCTGGAGAGGAGCTTTGCCTCGCCCCTGCTCCTCTCATGAGGCACATCCCTTCGAGAGGGAACATCCCATGTGCTGCTGACAGCCGCTGCTCTGCACGGTGACGAAGGCGCCGCGGAACCGCAGAGCCTCTTTGATCGCAGTTTCCGTTCTCGTCTATAAAGCGAGAGCTGACACTGTGTGTGCCAAAGTGACCTCCCAAGATTACCTCTTCGTTGCAAGGAGATCGAGACCACACTACAAGATGGAGGCAACGTCACCGGGCGTCCCCACCGTGCTGCCATGGATGGTGGAGTTGTCCTTGACAACCAAGACCATGCAGGAGGTGCAGAATACGGGACACTCCTCACTTTGGCTCTTTGTGGGATCCCTTTCCTGCTAGATGAACGGGAAGGAGGTCCAAACGCCAGTATAAGAAGGGCCCCTCCGACCCTCATAGAAAGGGAGCTCGAACCACCATAGAGCCCAAGTAGTCTGTTCCGAGCACAAACTCACATTTGTACTGTAGTCACCGCAGTGCAATCCATCAGACAAGCAGGAGTAGGGTTTTACACCACACTGGTGGCCTGAACCTGGGTAAACTCTCCGTGTCGGCATTATTGTCGTGCTCAAAGCTTCTCTCGCGAAGCCCTCCTCGGGAGGTGAAGGAAGTGTGTTTAGCCCCCAGTGTTCGAACCTCCAGAAGCTATCCTGTCTAGGACAGACGAGCTTCTTCGACAGCAAGATCATCAAGTATGTAGTTTGGATTCTTACCCCACTTTGGACTATATGCACCTAGTTGATTTCTCTCAATTCACTTATGTACTAGTGGTAAAGTTATTGAGAGTTAGTGGTGGTCACAACCAATTGTGGTTTGCCTACACAAATGATTTGGTTTGTAAGATACTTGTTATAAAGATCACTCCATATGTACTCTCGACCAGATGATCTAAACCTATTTCATCACGCCAAGAGAAACATTGGTCACTTTGCTTCGCTTGAACTTTCGTGCTAAATTTTTCCGTGTTTTCAGATGCATGCTTTGCAAATGCACACATTATATTTTGATCATTATAACCTCCCAAACATTGGGATGTTACAGAACGCCTCAGAGAAATAGGGTTTCCGAATAGCGTAATCGAACCTTGTTGGACATGGTTCGATCAATGATGAGCCAGTCAGATCTTCCATTGTCGTTTTGGGGTTTTTCTCTAAAAACGGCAGCGTTCACACTAAATAGAGTACCATCTAAGTCCAATGTTAAGACGCCATATGAGATGTGGAATGGAAAGAGTCCCAACTTGTCTTTTCTAAAGATTTGGGGACGAGACGTCTTTGTCAAGCGGTTTCAGTCGGACAAGCTCATACCCAAGTCGGATAAATGCATTTTCGTGGGATATCCATAAATCTGAGAATGGTTTTTGTTTAACCGGGTGTACCGGTTTGGTTTTGGCGTTTGGGCTCATTCGGTTTAAGTGCTAATGGGCTGAGTATCGAAACAGTTTGGTTTAGTTTAGTTCCGTGGAAAAAGAAGCCAGGTGTGGTTAGGTATGGGCTCAATCCATTTCACTTTCAAACGGGCCTAACCCGTAGTTTCCAGCTGGTTCCTGAGATTGGTTTTAGCAGTTTACGCACTCGTGGACTTGTGGCTGCTTCCTAACTCATCTACGCAACTGAACAAGCTCATATCAAGTCGTTGCTGCCGATGCATCTGAAACCTCCCGGCCACTGTCGTTAGGCGTCGCTTGCCGGCACGCCGTCGTGGCTGCTGCCAGTGCGCTCGCTCCGCAGCCGCTGGATCGGCCGCTCGCCGACACGCCAGTCCCGTGTCTACTGTTGTCGTTGCTCGTAGGCATGCTGCCATGGCTGCTGCCAGTGCACCGCTCGCCGGTTTCGCTTCTGCAGCCGCTGGGACGCATGCCGCTCGCCAGCACGCCGCCGTGGCCGCTGCCGGGGCGCGGCTCGCCGGTCCTGCTTCCTCGTGCGCTAGGGACGCCACTCGCGCCGTCGTGGCCAGTAACGGCGCGCCGCTCACCAGCACGCCGCCGTGGCCGCTGCCGGGGCGCGGCTTGCCGTCCTGCTTCCTCATGCGCTAGGGACGCCACTCGCGCCGTCATGGCCACTAACGGCGCGCCGCTCGCCAGCACGCCGCCGTGGTCGCTGCCGGGGCGCGGCTCGCCGGTCCTGCTTCCTCATGCGCTAGGTACACCACTCGCGCCGTCGTAGCCACTATCGGCGCGCCGCTCGCCAGCACGCCGCCGTGGCCGCTGCCGGGGCGCGGCTCGCCGGTCCTGCTTCCTCATGCGCTAGGTACGCCACTCGCGCCGTCGTGGCCACTAACGACGCGCCGCTCGCCGGTTCTTCTTTCGCGGCTCTTGGGGTCGCACGCCGCTCGCCGGCCCCTCCTCTGTGGCGGTCGTTGTGGCTTGTTCGGTCGCCGGTGATAAACAAAACACAAACACTTTCATCTATTTGGTAGGGAATTCATGAAATTGAACATCAAACAGTTTTGGAACCATTTCAGCAAACGGTTTCAACCATGGTTGAGCACCCAGTTTTAGTTCGGTTTGATTACATAGTAAAGTAAGTTTGGTTCTGGTTGGGCTGATAGAAACATCAAATTGGTTTAGTTCAGTTTGGGTTACCACGTCTGGCTAGACAGGTTTGGTTGAGGTATGGGGAAGTTTTCAAACCATTCTCAGATTTAGATATCCAAAGAAAAGGTTTGGGTATTACTTCTGCAACCAAGAAGACGAAAGAGTGTTTGTCGCTCGGAATGGTGTTTTCTTAGATAAAGAGTTTCTTGCAAAGGAGACAAGTGCAGAACAGTGCAGCTTGATGGAGTTCAAGATGAGCCTACCGGGGTGGACTCAATAAGCGATGCTATAATGGAAGAACGATTCGAAGAACCCTTCCAAGAAAAGCACCACCACCACGAAGGTCGGAAAAGCTCCGTAACTCGCCCGAGATATTATTGTTAGAAAATGATACGCGGGAAATATTATTGCTAGATAATGATGAGCCTATGACCTATGCAGAAGCAATGATGGATCCAGACTCTGAGAAATGGAAAAGTGCCATGAGATCCGAAATAGATTCCATGCGTATCAATCAAGTTTGGAACTTGGTTGATCTTCCTGATGGTCATAAGACCATAGAGTGCAAATGGACCTATAAAAGAAAGATTGATATGGATGGAAATGTTCATGTCTACCATTCTCGACTTGTCGCAAAAGGTTTTCGGCAAGGTCAAGGAGTTGACTACGACGATACATTCTCTCCCGTAGTGATGCTTAAATCTATACGGATAATTATAGATATTGCTTCATATTTCGAATATGAAATATGGCAAATGAACGTCAAGATGGCTTTCCTAAATGGAAACCTAACCGAGGACGTGCCGATCCTAAAAATGCTGGAAATGTATGCAAGCTTCAAAAATCCATTTATGGGTTGAAGAAAGCATCTCGGAGTTGAAACATTCAGTTTGATGATGTAGTCAAAGGTTTTGGCTTTACCAAAAATGAATCAGAGTCTTGCATTTACAAGAAAGAAAGTGGGAGCTCGCTCGTATTTCTAATCTTATATGTGGATGACATACTACTGATTGGAAATGACATTCCTATTCTTCAGTCCGTTAAGACCTCATTGAAAAATAGTTTTTCCATGAAGGACTTATGGGAAGCGGCATACATTCTGGGTATTAAGATCTATAGAGATAGGTATAAGAGGCCAATAGGATTAAGCCAGAGTACTTACACTTGCGAAGTGTTAAAACGATTCAGCATGGGAGAGGCAAAGAAAGAGTTCTTGCCCATATCACACGGCATAAATGTTAGCAAAACTCGGTGTCCTTCGACAACTGATGAGAGAGAGCGCATGAGTACGATTCTATATGCCTAGGCAATTGGGCCTATCATGTATGCAATGATATGTACTCGCCGAGATGTCTCATATGCTCTAAGTGTTACGAGCAGGTAGCAAGATGATCCCGGTGAGAGTTATTGGACAGCGGTAATGAATATCCTTAGGTACTTGAGAAGATCTAAGAATATGTTCCGAGTTTACGGAGGTGAGGAGGAGCTCGTTGTAAATGGTACACCGATGCTAGTTTCCAAACTGACATGGATGATTCTAAATCACAATCGGGCTATGTGTTCACGTTGAATGGTGGAGCGGTTAGCTGGAAGAGTTCCAAGCAGGACACAGTTGCTCATTCTACAATGGAGGCCGAGTACATCGTGGCAGCTGAAGCCGGCATGGAAAGTGTTTGGATCAAGCAGTTAATTACTAATCTAGGTGTTGTCCCTAGTGCATCCGATCCATTGGATCTCTACTGTGACAATAATGGGACCATTGCGATAGCAAAGGAGCCAAGGAGTCACCAGAAAACCAAACACTTTATGCGGCGTTATCATCTCATTCGATTGTTCATCAAACGAGGAGAAGTAAGTTTATCCAAAATACATATGGATGTGATTGTTGCTGATCCTTTGACAAAACCTCTCCCGCGTCCTAAGAATGAGGCGCACACAAGAGCTATGGGTATTAGATATCTTCTGCATTGACACTAGTGCAAGTGGGATACTGTTGGAGATATGCCCGAGAGGCAATCTTAGAGATGATGATATATCTATGTTTCCATGATTTGTAATAATGTTCCTTAAATAATATCTTTGTATTGATTGGCCAGTACGTGACTTGTTTGTGAAACTCTTTACTTACATGGTTATTCTAAATATGTCCCTAGTCGGAGTTCATGTGAGGACACACTTGAATATTAGACTAGCACATGTGTTGGTTGATGGCTATGTTTCGCAAGTCATAGACATGGTGATGTCAAACTAATAATGTGAACTCCTGTTGTGAACATGGTGTTGGATTGACCCACCTTGAGACATTACAACAATGTTACTAGTTCTCTCACTACGCGTTGTGCTTGCTTTGTCCTTAGAACTGAGATTTTCGCATGTTCTTGAAATGTAAATCGACCTACTTTGGGGATATCAAACGCTACACCGTGAGAGGGTAGTTATAAAGGTAGCTTTCGGGCTTGTCATGAAGCATGCATCAAGGCATGACCAGTCAAGATGGGATTTTTCCTTCTCTTTACGAGAGAGATATTTCTCTCGGCCCCTCAAGTGACCTGATCCACAAATGCCGGACGGGAAATATCCCTGAACCCGGCACACAAGTTCTTGTTGTCAGCCCTATTGTCCAAAACACTAGGCTAAGAAGAGTACTGATGGACGGAGGATCCAGCATTAATATAATGTACCTGGATACACTGAAGCACTTGAAGATCTCCGAGTCCCAGCTCAATTACAGCAATATACGCTTCCACGGCATCGTTCCTGGCAGGCAAGCACGATCCCTAGGAGAAATTTCCCTAGATGTCACCTTCGGAGATAAAGATCACTTCCGGCAGGAAAAAGTATCCTTCGAAGTAGTGCCGTTCGAAAGTGTGTATCACGCAATACTCGGACGTCCGGCTTTCGCCAAATTCATGGCAAGATCCTGTTATATCTACAACAAGCTGAAAATGCCAGGACCCAAAGGAGGAGTAATCACCATAGCTGGTGATTTCAAGCTGGCAAACGAGTTGGAGAAAGAAAACGCCCTTTGTGCTCAGAGAGTTATAGCAAAGGAGGAACTGAAGGAATTAGCCAAGGAGGTATCGCCGAAAGAAATGCCGGCAGGAAAAGAAACTCGGAAGCCAACAGATAGCTTCAAGGCGTCCGAGAATACAAGACAGGTAATCCTAGATCCCAAAGATCCGACAAAATTTGTCATCGTAGGGACTAGGATGACCGACAAATAGGAAGGCGAGCTCATCAAGTTCCTCCGTGAGAACTGGGATATTTTTGCCTGGTGTCCAGCTGACATGCCAGGCGTGCCCAGGGAACTTGCTGAGCACCAACTCAAGGTTATTCCGGGATCAAAACCCGTCAAACAAGGTCTCCATCGATTTGACGGAAGAAGACGGAAGGCTATTGGCAAGGAAATTATCCGGCTTTTAGCAGCGGATTTCATCAAGGAAGTAATCCATACTGATTGGTCCGCAAATCCGGTCCTAGTACCGAGGAAAGACACCACTGCTCTTAGAATGTGTATAGATTACACAGGATTGAACAAGTTGTGTCCGAAAGATAGGTTCGCATTACCGCGAATCGATCAAATAATAGATGCCACTGCAGGCTCCGAGCTTTTATGCTTTTTGGATGCATACTCCGGGTACCACCAAATACGCATGAAAAAGGAAGATCAAATCAAGACTTCTTTTATAACCCCGTATGGGACGTACTATTACGTAACCATGCCTTTTGGCCTGAAGAACGCAGGTGCAACCTACCAGCATTGCATGCAACGCTGTTTGCATAGTCACATTGGCAGAAACGTTCATGTTTACGTGGACGATATCGCTGTCGTAACCAAGGAAAAAGATACACTCCTTGAGGATCTGCGAGAAACTTTCGAGAATTTACGCACTTACAAGATGAAGCTGAATCCATCTAAGTGCGTATTCGGGGTTCCCTCAGGAAAACTTCTGGGTTTCATTGTTTCCCACAGAGGAATAGAAGTTAACCCGGAAAAGATCAAGGCAATCTTGAACATCTCAAAACCTACATGTGTAAAAGATGTCCAAAGATTGACGGGTTCCGCTGGAGCCGTCAGCAGATTTATTAGTCGGCTGGGGGATAAAACCTTACCACTCTACAAGCTGCTGAAAAAATTCGACAAAGCCAAGAGGATTGCGGAAGCCTGGGAACGTCTAGCAAGTTATGTACCTTTTCGTACCTAGTTCAATTCTATGTAAACATCTTTTGAGATCATGAAATAAAGTTGTCGGAATGCTGTCATCCATATTCTTTATAAGTGCAAAGTGTTTCCGCCTCATCTATTTCCCAATGATCTTGCAAATTTCTCAATGTTAAACCCGAATTGTGCTTGCGTACTCGGCGTTACAAAACTGAATGATTTTTCAGCCTGGTAACGGCTAAGGGAAACTTGAATTGCCTGCGTGCCCAAATTTCACTTAAAACTTTCCTTGTTTTCTCTAAGTCTTATCTGATTGTGTGTGTGTTGGGTTACTGGAACTAGTTAGTAAAAATGCCTTTAGCATGGTCCATGTTTCCGAGTTTCAAAACTGCTTGGTTCGTCCCCAGTTACTCGGCATGAAGATCCATATTGCTATTTGAGCCATTTCAAACACTAAGGACAGTTAAAGCATATACACCAGAGAACTTAGAAGATAAAGGAATGATAAAATCCAAAAAACTTGCAAAGAATTTCATAATTTAAACTGCAAAAGGCGGAAGTTTCATTCATACAAAAAGAAGCATTACATTGAAAGAATGGTAATGCTCCTATTGTCTACTTTTGCTATCCAGGTTCAAGATAACCCTTCAAGCATCTGACTCCTCCGAGCTGCTTTCGTCTTCGGGGATCGGAGGGATCTCCTCTTCTGGATAGTTGACGGAGATATTCACCATGGAGGCATTCTGGGTGGCGTGGCCTTTGACTTCACCAAAGATGGCGTTTCGCTGAATATCCGTGTATCCTTGAGGGACACCGGACGCCACGCGCCAGGATTTGGCAGAGGGGTAGTGCATGCGCATAAGGCCGAGAGCCATGCGCGCACCACCCCGTGCAGCGGAGCGAAGAAGGGACTCCTTGGACTCCGCCACCTCCATGATGGCACCCGGAAGTTTTTCAACCTCCGAGCATTCCCCAGATTTTTTGGGAAGAAATTTGTCTACCAGCTGCGTGGCAGCAGCCTTGAGCAAAGTCCATGTCTCCCCGAAAGCTCGGATGCCTGCAACCCGAGTGCCATCTGGGGTATCTCCTGTTTTTTCCAATAAAACACCCAAAAGGGTTAGACGGAAAAACAGAGAAAGCAAAAGATGGACAGATGATAAATGAGTCAGAGATTTACCGATGAGCTTGTCGATCTCGGAAACTTCCTCCAGGCGAAGGTTCAGAGCGTCAGTCAAATCCTGAATGGTGGATTTGTCCTTCTCCGCCTGTTCGGAAGCCTTGGAATTGGAAATTCCAAGGGCCACGTTGCTGGCTTCCAGGTCTTGTTGTGCTTTCACAAGGTTCTTGTGAAGCTCAACATTCTCCTTGCGGAGAATTTCGGCATTGCCAGAATCTTCCGCTGCTTGTTTAGCCTGAGCTAATGCAGCTGAAAAGCAAGAAAAAAATCCGGGTTAGCCAGCTCCTCAGAAAAAACTTAGGCAAATGATTGAATCAGAAAATTCAGAAGGAAAATGCTTACCTTGTGTTTCCGATAGTGCGAGCTTAGATGATTCCAGCTCTGCCTCCCTTTCTTCAAGAATAGAAAGAAGACTTCTAACTTCTTTATTCTTGATGGTGAGTTTCTTGAAAACTTCCATGTTGATGGCTTCGGAGGTTTGCTGAAACATAGCAAGGAGAAGAATGAGTACAAAAAACATCAAAGCAAAAAGCACGCATTTTGTTTAATGCTTGGGGCTAGAGTTATATACCTGGCTCATGCGCTGCAAACCTGCCAAGTTTTCTTTAAACTCTTTCGCGTATTCCGCGAAGAGATTCCCGGCTGCGTCCAGGCCGTCGTTGATAGCTTTGAAATCCTTGTCAAAGGTGGGAATTTCCTCATCGAAAGTCCGAGAAAATTTTCCCACCTCTGGGGCCGCCCTTTCCCTCGTGTCCGTGTCGGACACAACGGGCTGGCTGGGCTCCGGGGGCTTGGTGGTGGGGGCTGCAGTAGGCTCTTCCGCCATTGTGCGTGGCGTGTCCGGGGCGACGGCGGGAGAAGGTTGGCTGCCTCGGCTGGAAGAAACCTTGTGTTTTTTCAGCTTCTTCGGCTTCAGGGTGGAAGGCTGCAGGCTAAAAACAAAAAACCCGGAAAAGTCAAAAAACTGAAGATGGATGAAAAGTTCCCATAAAAGAAAACAGAACCCAGAAGAAAGAACCTGGAAGTGGCGACGGGGATTCCGTCAAGGTCGATAATTTCTTCCGAGGAAGTTATCTTCTTGCGCTTGCGTCCACCTGTAGCGGCGGTGCGCAGCGCGTCCAGCTCAGCCTCGGATACCAAGTCCGAATCTGAAAGATCCGCGAACTGTCGGACAAGCAAGATCAAAATCAGAAGCTAGGAAATCCGAGAAAAAAATAAAACTGTACCCAAATGACTGAAAAATTACCTTGGGAACCGGATTTTCGGCTGTGTACATTGGCCGACTCTCTGTGTATTGGTCGCGCGATGCGACCAACTGATTGATGCGCCGCCTAAGTTCCTTTGCGGGCCAATCTTTGGCGGTTGTCCGCATTGGATCCTTAACTCCCGTGTATTCGCACAGGAGACGGCCGCTGTGGTTGGCTAGTGGCTGGATTCGCCTAATCAGCCAGCATAGAACCGTGTCCATGCCGGTTAGAGGCGGATCCATGGAGGTAAGCTTGGCGATGCGCCGCTTGATCTTTAGTAGATCTGGCGGCAGAACCTGGACGGCTTCCGTTCCCCAGTTATCCTGGGGAACTGCGGCAGAGTTCACGAAAGGTGGAACCCCGACAGCTTCCTTAGGGAAAGGCACGTCGGGGTGATAAAAGAAGGAACCCGTCCAAAATTTGACGGATTCCAAAGTTTTTATCTTGGGGAACCAATCTTCTCGGAATCTCCGAAGAGTGAAAGATATGGTCCCGCAAGTCGGGAGTGCGCCCTCCGAAGAGTTCCGCTTAACCCCGAAGCAGTAATTCAAGAAATCTAGCCTAGGTTCTAGCCCTAAGTAGCCCTCAAACAAAGCCTGGAAGCCGGCCATGTAGAGGATGGAATTGGGAGGAAGGTTATGGGGCTGGGTGTGGTAATGAGAGAGAATCTGGAGGAAGAAGGAAGAAGGCGGAAGCCCCATACCTCGCAAAAGGTGGGAAGTGAGAAGTACCCTTTCGCCATTTCGTGGCGTTGGTTCGCTCTCTTCTTCTGGCAGCCGCCATTTCTTCTTAAGGACCAGGCCCTCCTTTTCCAAGTTTGGAAGGAGAGCCGGGGGAATACTGCAGGCACTCCAGTTGCCTGCAGATTCCGCTTCCTCGTCTGCTCCGGCGGCGGCGGCGGCGGCGGCCTTCGCGGCGGCGAGTTCGTCGCCGAGGAGCTCGATCTTTTCCTCCGCCGTTTCAGGTGCAAACGGCGGGGTTGTCGCGGCACTCGATGTCGCTATGTCCGCGGCGGCGGAAGTGTTTTCTCCGCCCGCCGCGGAGGCCGTGGTCTTCTCCGGCACGTCGCCGGTGAGCTTGGGCGATCCCGGCTGCGGATCCAGATCGCTGATCAGCTCGTTGATGGCAGCGCGGGTCGGCGAGGACGGCGAGGAGGCCATCTCGTTGGTGGCGCATTGCGTTTTGGCGTGCGAGGAGGATGCGTGCGTTGGGACAGGGCTTGCTCTCGAGCTCGCGTTCGCAGCAATGGCGTGGACAGTGAGGGAGTGAGGAAAGGATTCGACGAGGACGAGGACGGCTATTTATAGCCGGAAGACCGTTTAGATACGTGCCAACGGCTCTTTCGACCGTTGGATGTTCGACGCGTGTCGCTCGCCGTAAAATCTGGGAAATATAACGACAGGGGAATGATGGCTATCTCCTCGTTTCCCGTGAGAATCTGTCAGAGATACGTTGCAGGGTTTCCCGCGTGAAACCAAGCGTCGCCTGCGTCAGCATGATTAAAGCGCTGACGTTAGAAGTTCCTTTTCCGCGAAGGATCGCGAGAAGAAAAGCCGGATTTTCAGAGTTCCGAGTTTTATGTTACCATCTCCTTTAAAAGGAAAGTAGAAAGAATCAAGACTGCTGAATCAAGATTTCCCGGACAAAATGTATTTGACGAAAGACGGAGAATCAGAGTTTTGATCCTTCCTGGGGGCTACTGTCGGATATATACTGAATAGGGGTATAGAAGATGGTAGACAAGAGCCGGACTGCCAGGGTGGCCTACATGGTAATGGGCTTAGGTCCATTGGGCGGCCCAGTAGTCCGACGCGCAGAAGCCGGATTCTAGAAGAACCCGGATCACGGCCCGCGTGATCTGGCTTGGAGGAGAAGACGGATTCCTTACTTTCCAAGTTACAAGTTAAACGTAGTCTTCTAGGTTTCTTGTTCTGTAAGCCCTAATCCGGCTATTATATAAAGCCGGACGGGAGATATAGATTAGAACAAGTTAGGCACAACAGAGAAGCTCTACGCAACTCGCCGAGAAGCTCATCCTCGCCGAGTAGCTAGATCTACACCCTCACATTGTAATCCTGTTAAATGGGCTTTAGTCCCAATTAGTGAGAAGTGAAGGAGTAGGTACGCCGTACTGTCGCGACGTACCGAACCTGGGTAAATCCCGTGTTCTGTGTTACTACGCTATCCCGTTACCCCACGTCTCTACCGTAGTCTCATGGCACCCCCGTCTATGAAAACTACTACGATGTCTCGACAATGGCCATGCTAAATAAGGCTAATAGTTAACCTAGTAAGGGATCCCGATTCATAGGATCGAGAAAGAGTGATCAGCTAGGTGCATGATCTAATATCGTGAGGCAAAAGGAATATCATAAACATGTGATGGTTCATCCGATGTGATCTTTATGCACGTTTAGGAGTTGGCATATTTTGCTAGAAGCCGCTACCAACTATTGGCCGAGTAGGTATACTCGTGTCATGTCTAAACGTGCGTGAACTTATAGGGTCACACACTTAAGGCAGAAGAAGCAGAATTCGGATTGGATCCATAATGGGCTGAAAATGGACTCCAGAGTGGGCTGTTTAGTGGCAGCACATTATGGGGACGTCTATACAAAGGAGAGGAGGATGTGTGTTTTAGGGTTGCTAGTTCCGCACCACATTCCACCGCAGCCACCGTCTCTCCACGCCCCTGCCGCCCGTGCGTACCTAGCAGTCCGACGAATAATGCTTCCATGCCACACGTGTGGATAGTGGTAGAGATGTTGCATCTATAGCACTTGGACGAGCCGCCAAGAGGAGTTGTTCGTGGGAGCGACGAGATCCGGAGGATTCGTACGACTACGCTGCCCCGACCCGCTTCTAGGGGTATTTCGTGATCTATATCTTGCAGTGGATCTTGGTTGACGTGGTAGCAATTTTGGTTTGTGCTAATGTAGCCTACCCCGTTTTCCTACACGCGGGCTATACTCCAAGTTAGATTTGTTTCTCTCCACCTCCTCTAACTCATGCTCTCTTCTATTGTTAATTGAGGATGCAGACGATTGTTGTTTCTCCAGTCTCGATTTCTTGATCATGAGATGTAAACAATAAATATTTAAATAAATCATAGTGAGAACCAAGTTACATTCACATTTCTGTGTAGCAGGAGCTTATGAAGATGAAATCATAATCGAAACTCAACCACCATCTTCTGTAACTCAGACTTGGTAGTATGCAGCATTACAGGGTACCCAGTGTGCCTACCCTGTGAACTTACCAGTTAGCAATCATGTAAGTCAACTGAAAACTTTCTAACTGACAGATAATTCATAAATCAAATTGAAGGGGAAAGAATATTGCAGACCTGGAATGCAAGGAACTAATTTATTCTTCTAGATTTTTTTTGCAGGAACTAGATACAATGCACTTCAACAACCATGGTCTTGAATTTGCACCTACACCTGGAATCCAACTACACACAAAACAACATCTCAGGAAATAAAAGGATAATGAAAAAAACCTAAAAAATAAAATTACAGGTTTCCTTTCTCTGTTTGCATTATTTGACATACATTTTCAACTCCATGATATCTACCTGGAATATATACAATAATAAACGCGTAGAACTGACATGAATATGTCAAACCTGGCACCATACATTCATAACTTATAGAAATATAAAAAGTTCTCGCAACTTAGGGGATACAAACTTGCAGGTCTGCACTTAGGGGATTATAAAAACTTCATAAAACAAATTTGACACAACGATAGCGCAAACACATACGACATAGTCTCTAGGAACCTGATCATCCATGATCTTACAACTTAAAAGTTGCGCAAACATTCATAAACTTTCTCTAGTTGCCAACAAGATAGAAACACATTTGAAGTTTGTCTTCAATAATGTGGAACAAGATGACAACCATCTTCCCAACTTCCAGACCGTTTTCTTCTGCAAACTTGAATCAGGCATTGCTGAAACGAATTCTTCCGTCCCTAGTCGGGAAGTATTCTGCTCGTTCGATGTTATCTTCTTCTCCATGCACCAACGATACTTTTCCACTAGCAGAAATATCAAGCACTGATAGAATTCTCTTGGGGATACGCTATAAAAAAAATGCAGTAACAGTCAGGTTATTTGCAATAAAACAGAACTAAAATTTCAAAAAGACATTACAACATCAATACTTTGTAACAGAAACAAGAGTCATGCCATTACATATTCCACAAAAATTACGAAAACAACAAGCATGAACAAGGAAAAATAGAGAGCATACCAATCCATTGGCATTAATGTCTGTCTCAGTTATCCTATGAACAAATACAACTCCAAGCCCTAAACCATTTTGAAGGGTGACATCGTTGATGGCTGACATTTCTTTTTTTGTTGGTTCTGGATCTTTTGGCAAAACCAAAGCAGTGGCGCTAACCTCGTAGTTGAACACATATGTTTACATATACAAAACAACAGACAATTAATAAAGAGAACACATGCTAAGTTCGAAAAAGGAGCACTTCTGCACCTTGGAGCTTTTCCTTTGGGCTATTGTCGCTGTGTTTTGGTTCCATGAACAGTTAGTTGCTGGAGTTGTCAAACTTTAGGCTAACTTTGTCGCGATGCTGCATGTCATATTCTCCGAGGAACTCTTTGTAATCAAAACCATAAATACGAGTCTTGTACATTCTCTTATCAAGCTGAAAGAAGTAGGTTGCTCCATCTTCAGTCTTTACAGGCATAGTACTGCCCATTGATGTGTTGACCTTCCTCCTAATGAAGCAAGGAACAATCTGCAATGTATTGGTTGAAAAATAAGCTTCCATCACATATGCAAAAGAAAGTCTACACGAAAAGTAGTACAAAACATGTAGTCATTGAACTTGCTTCACAGAGTGGTCTCGAATGAACAAACAGTTTCCCCTTGTACCTAACGCAAGCAGCAGCAGGGTTCCCACAGACATTACACTAGCATATAGACAAAAACTAGAAAAAGATGGGCATTGCTTCAGTGCATACCCCCCCTCGTAAGTTCTCCCAAATTTCGGGTGGGGGTCGGTTGGGAAAAACAACGGTAGGTGGGCTGTCCACGGATACCCAGATCCAAGCCCTGTATTCGTATAGTAGCCTTGCGTGGGAACTTCTGTATGGAAAAAATGCTATACGGTACAACAATTCTCCCGCATATCGCTGATGGTTACCAAACCCTACACATTATCACGATGGTTACCAAACCCTACACAATACGCATCCTCGCCCATCTGCCTCTCCATCTCGTGATCCCAGCAAGGTCGTGATCCCGTCCATGTCAAGGCCGACGTCCCCCACACTCCCCCAACTCACCCCCTCGTTCCGATCGTCGACAAGTCATGGCAGGCTGTCCACATCCTGGTGCCCAATTTGCGTGGTGCGTTACCAACAATATCGTCCGCCTACCTAGGTTTTGCATCGCGTGGTTCGATTGTCTTGTTTTTAGCGGCACTGATTAGAATTCATGTCTTGCAGTGTTTGTAGAGATGGAGGAGGATGGGGATCGGTTATTTTCGGAGGAGACATCTATGCCATATTCGGATGAGCATTCATATCCAGAGGAAGAGGAAGGATCTTGGTCATTGGATGAAAATATACTCCCGAGGACGGTTCCTCTGGTGGGAAAAAAACGACGATGATGAGGTGGGTAACATGGATATTTTCTCTTTCTCATGGCAATGAACGCAATATTAATTCTCAATTCCTTGTTCTTAAAATGTGTAGTCAGAACAAGCAGATGATGATTCTGATGAGAACGGTGACGAGGAATCTTGCTTTGAAAACATGAGTGAAGTATGTTCACATAATATCATAGAATTTGGTAATAATTATGTAGAATATATTAATCATCGATGATAAGGATGAGCATGACTTCCGTGGGGAGTCCGACATCGAGAATGGCATGTATGATCTATCATCGTGCTCGAAGATCAAGAGTGAAGTACGTCGATCTTTTTTTAGATGTCTAGCAATGGACATAAGGAATGATATGACAACTCAAATGGCTTCATTTTTTTATCCTGTAGGTGACTAATACGTCCAAAACGTATCTACTTTTCCGAGCACTTTTGCTGTTGTTTTCCCCTAAACTTGTGAGTTTTGAATACAAATAACACGGACTAACGATGTTTTCAACAGAATTACCCCGGTGTCTCGTTTTTGTACAGAAAATCAACTTTCAGAAAAATGCCGGGAAAAGATCTCAAAGTTCTTATTTTACCCGAAGACCCCCGGAGTCAGAAGACGAGACGGAGAGGGGCCATAGGGGGCCCACACCACCTGGCGGCGCGCCCCCCTAGGCCGTCCCACCACATGGTGTGGCCGCCTCGGTCATGCCCTCGGGTCCCCCTTTCGACTACATATACCTATTGGCCTAAAACCCGAAGGGGGTTCGTCATATTCCATAGAAAAACACCAGAGCGCCGCCGCAACCTCGAAACCCAATTTGGGGGACCAGAAGTTCCTGTTCTGACACCCTGCCGGGACGGGGATTCGGAGGAGATCATCGTCATCGCCACCACTTCTCCATCAACCATTCATGATTCCCCCATCCATGTGTGAGTAATCCCGATGTAGGCTAAGAGGGATGGTAGGGATTGGATGAGATCGTTCATGTAATAATTACCAGATTGTTAGGGTATGGTGCCTAGTATCCGTAGTTAGTACTATCTATGGTTGTTGCAACTTGTTATGCTTAATTCTTGTCACTAGGGCCCGAGTTCCACGATCTCAGATTTGAACATGTTATTGTTTCATGAGGATAACTATGTTTTTGAGCTTACCTGCAAGTTTTTTACACATGTCGTTGTCCGTAACCCGAGGCCCCAAAGTGATAGCAATTGGGATAACCGGAGGGGATGGCTGTGATGTGAGGATCACGTGTGTTCACGGAGTGTTAATGCTTCGCTCCGATGCTTTATAAAAAGGAGCACCTTAATTACCAGTAGTTTCTATTGAGCCCCCTGCAAACGGGCTGGTTAGACAGAAGATGTTGTGCAAGTTTATCATTGCGAGAACGTACGACTAAATACGTAACACATGCCTATGGTTACCTAGTACTTGGATGCTTTATTATTACTTATTTGCAATTTCCCATGTTTTGATTATTATATGAACTATCTTATCCATGCGACGCCCGTCCATCCATCCCTATGCCTACAATATTTTAATACTGCTGTTTCCCACAATTGCTACCGCCTTTTCTATTTTATTTCTTCTATTATTTTACTACTGCTATAAAACTGTTGCTACCGATAAACTGTTGCGAGCAAGTCTACTTCCAGTTGCAGCTGAATTGACAACTCATCTGCTAAGGCTTATAAATATTATTTGGCTCCCTTTGTGTCGAATCAATAAATTTTGGTTTTACTACCCTCAAAGACTGTTGTGATCCCCTATACTTGTAGGTCATCAATACTATTTTCTGGCGCCGTTGCCGGGGAGCATAGCTTTATTTATAAACTCACTTGAATGTGATATTGCTCACTGCAAATTTTTCATCATGGGTAAAACTCGTGATGGGAATGTCTCTATATTGCCATCCAATACAAGGAGAGGTACAACTCTGAACACCTTTATTGCTCTTGATTCACCATCTGTAACGAGTAAACTTCTTACACCACCACATACACATGCTGATACTTCTGCTGAGTTTGAAAATGCTTCTGCTAATTTTGATGATGCTTCTAATGTGCTTGATGAGAATGGTTCATTAGGCCCTTTCCTAGATGCTACAATTGCTAGATCTAAACAAACTGAAAACACTTAAATTCCTAATGAAAACACTGGTACACCTGTTAGTTCACCTGAGTCTAGATATAGTCTTAGTGATGATCTTGAGGAAACTTTTATTAAACTTTATGATGACTTTATTGAAGAATGTCATGCTGCTACTAGTGCAAGTGCTATTAAGAGTCTTCTTCCAAGACGTGATATTAGATATAAACCGTCTCCTGATGCCAAGTTTGATTATGATTTCTCCCATAAACATTAAATATTAAATATAAGGATTATGACTTCTCTCTAGATTTATCTTATATATCTATTGTTGAGGAAGAACCTATTTGTGGAACTGAAAATGAGAGTGATGTAGGACATATGAATGAGCTCTCATCTTTGAGTAGCTTATTTTCTGATGATATTAAGAAACATAGTTACTTTGTTGCTAAAAAAACTCTTTTCTCATTGAAAGATGAAGCTAAAACATGGTTTAACAATTTGTCACTTGGATCTATTGATAGTCCTATTGGTTTGGTTAATGCTTTCTTTCAGAAATATTTTCCTGCTAGGGCTCAACATGCTGCTTTGCAAAGAATCTTCAACTTTACGCAAATTGAAGGAGAGAAAATGCCCGAATCTTGGGCAATATTTTGTTCTTTACTTAGAGCTAGGCCTGGACATCAATTATCTAAAAATGAACTCCTTGATATATTCTATAATGGGCTAACTGTTGAATCTAGGACATACCTAGATAGTTGTGATGGTTGTGTTTTCAGGAAAATAACTCCTGAAGAAGCTAAGGAATTACTGGCTAAAATAAGAAAAATAACGATGATTGGACTATACCTGAACCAACCACAACACCAACACCAAAGAAGAGGGGAATGATTCAATTAAATGATGAAGTGATGAGGGAAGCCAAGAAATCTCTTAAAGAGAAGGGTATTAAATCTGAAGATGTGAAGAATTTACCACCTATAGAAGAATTATGTAAGCCAATTCCTCACCCATCCAAAGTTGAGGTACACTCTCTCCAGTATTTTGATAATAGAGATATTACCTATTATAAACCACCTGATAAATGCTTAGATGAATTTGATAATTATGTTTTAAGCAAGATAACTTTAATATGAGAATGCATAATCATCTAATGGAAAATTCTAGAGCTATTTATAATTTGCATGGTATTATTGAGAGAAACTCTAATGATGTTAAAATGCTTGTTAAACATTTACATATGGTTCAAACACAAATTGATCAACACAATAAGGTGAAAAAAGATTTGCTTGTTAATGCTTCTAGAGAAAAACATGTTTATGAAATAAGCACTAGAAGTGGTGTTTCTACTCAGGATCCTTTGTATCCTGAGGGTCATCCTAAAAGAATTGAACAAGATTCTCAAAAAGCCAAAAATAATAGTACTCCTTCTAAGAAAAAGACGAAGAAACATAAAATTGTTGTAGAATCTCCTGAACCTGCTTAAGATCCTAATAGTATATATCTGTCTTTGATACTGAAACTGAAAGTGGTAATGATAAGAGTGATGCTTCTGATAAAGAAGAAATTGAAGTTGAACCTGAAAAGCAAGCTAAAAATGCAAAGTACACTAAGGAGGATTTCATTGCTAATAAACATAGTAATGAGAGAGAACCTTGGGTACAAAAATCAACGCCATTTCCTAATAAGAAACATAAATCAAAGGAAGAAGAACATTATAAAAAGTTCTGTGATTGGATGAAACCTTTGTTTTTGCAAATTCCTTTAACTAATTCTATTAAATTGCCTCCTTATTCTAAATATATGAAAGATATTGTCTCTAACAAAAGGAAGATTCCTAATGAGGAAATTTACACTATGCTTGCTAATTACTATTTTAATGGTAAGGTCCCAAAGAAGCTTGGATGTCGTGGTGAGGTAAAGATAGATGTCATAGGATGACTTAAGGTTGGGGCCGATGGACACTGTGGGTATCCGGGGAGGGATTGCACGCCTAGATGGCGCGCTCACTACACTGCAAACACCAAGAACTACCCAGGTTCGGGGCCCTCGTGTGGAGGTAACACCCCTATTCCTGCCTGTCTCTCAATATATGTGTGTAACCGAGATACAAAGTGGTTCCTCAAGCTCACAGAGCTAGAGGAAGATGAAGCTCTCTCTGGCTCTCCTTTTCTCTACGGGGGAAAATGTCTACTAGTTCATCGTCCCTCGCGCAGGAGGGGTGTGGCCACCTTATATACTGGTGGCCACTGGTAGGGCGTACAAGTTAGGCGAAGAGAGAGGACGTGGCCTCCCCCATTCCCTGCACTGTACCCATGTACGAGTATACATCATGTGCCTAGTAAGTTGAACCGCACGCGCGTACTCTCCCACGATCTTCGGGATCTCAACTGCTCCTTTGACCTTGCTCCAGGATGGATGATTCTTCGTGTACCCTGGATTCTCCAAGTGCATCTTGGATAACCCGGGGGACACCCGTTTCAGCATATCGCCCTTGATTCTTCTTACCGAGATAGAACCATCTCGGTAACCAGCAACTCGGTATCAATACTGATCTCGGTTAACAATATCTCGGTATCCACTCCTTGGATACCATTTTATGCCAAGCTTGGCCCTACCCGCGGGGTAGCCCCCCGACATTGGAGATCCTGGTATACCCACTATTCCACGCTCCATTAAAAAAATTATGTTAGAACTGCTTTATGTGACTTGGGAGTAGGAGTTAGTGTTATGCCTTTCTCTCTTTATAAAAGACTTGTTCTGGAAAAAATGATACCAACTGATATATCTTTGCAAATGGATGATAAATATACTGCTATTCCTGTTGGTATATGTGAGAATGTTTTTGTTCAAGTGGCTAATAAATGTTTGATATTAACTGACTTTGTTGTGTTGGAAATGCCTGAAGATGATAATATGTATATTATTCTTTGGGGACCTTTTCTTAACACTACAGGGGCTGTTATTGATTGCAACCAAGGAAAAGTAACTTTTAATGTTAATGACAAAGAGCAGACGGTTTATTTTCCCAAGAAGATTGATAAGAAATATGGTCTAACTTCAACTGAAAATATTGAGACCATCAAGATTGGAGAATTCTATTGTCCTATTCCAATGCCACAGAAATAATATGAAATTGTTATGATTGGGACTATGTCTATCAAAGTTGATTTAACATAATCATTTAGTCATATGCAAAGTTTTGCTTCATGTAAAATTGTTTTGGTAATAAGACTTGATCAACCTTGTTAACAAAGTGATTTTGAATGAAGAAAACAATATTTTCACTATGTTTTCACCATATCTACTTTTTCTTTCACCTTGTCTACCTTAGTTTTCACCATGTTCACTTTTGTTACTCATGTTTTCACCATCCACAATTTTGTTTTCACTACTTTCTCCTATGTTTCCACTGGTTATTTGCATATTGGAGTGTCTTAGAACTTCTGGAAAATTGGTTTTGGTTATGTTTTCCATCGTTCCACAATCATTATCCTAGATTATAATCATTTATCAAATTCAAGAAATTCCTCGAAAATAAAGTTTCTCGAAAAATTCGAGAAAAATTGTATTAATTTTTTACGTTGAAAATGGGGCAGAGAGGCACCTGGGGAAACCTAGGGGGACCCACCATGCCTCCACACCACCTGGTGGCGTGGGAAGCCCCTGGGCGCGCCAGCACATGGTGTGGGGCCCCCTGGCCCTCCACTTACTCTCCTTCCTTCCTAACACCTCTCTCTCTCCACCAAACTCAACACCATTGCTCAAACCCATGTTCTTGCTGTTCTTCTTCGCGAATTTTTTATCACCTTTCTCAGCCCATCTTTATTGCTGAAATTTAGAGCATTTGTTCTCCGGTATGTGACTCCTTCGATTATCCAAATAGAATTTTGTTTTGTGGAGTATTTTGGTACTGTAGGTGACAAGTTGAGTAAGTTTGCATGCTTGTTTTGTGAAAATAAATTAGTTTTGATGCATGTATAACCCTCTTACAAGTCTCTCTAGTAGTTTCTTTCATATAGTTGTTTCAAAATCATTTTTTGTGATGCTTGTTAAAAATTTCAGATATGGAGGGTAATGCATACCAACTTGACCAGCATGAATTGGAAGTGTATGAAGTCATGAGAGTCCACCGAGAAGAGGGTGTATTCCCCTCCATCTATCCAAGCTATGAATTCATGAATGCTATAGGGATTCCGCAATACTTACAAACTCTAGTATCTAATGCAGGGTTGGAACATTTGGTTGATGGTGAACCTAGTCAACACATAAAGCCAACTATGTCTGTGGTGCAGGATTTCATTTTCAGTTGGTCTTTGCCTAACCCCATGGTCCACTACAAAATTTATAATAAAACTGTCAACTTGCCTTTTGATGGTTTGTGTGCATCCGTCAAAGTAGCATAGTGGGGATCACGTGAGAAGATAAGAGGGCAGCCCAAACCACTGATGGATTTTTCTAAAGAAATCTTCCAGGGGAGAAGTTTCTCAGATGAGAGTGGTAAAATTCTAAATATTAAACTCCCATCTATTCGATATTTTGCCTATTTTATTGCCAAGTTTGTTCTTGCTAGAAAAACTGCTAACAAATTATCTATTTATGACTTGGCTTTTATCTCAATTGCTTTGAGACGAGATAGGTCCTATAATTTTGGTGCTTTAATAGCTTTCCGTCTCACTTCTAACCGCGACAAGGGGGGAATTTGTGGAGGTCTTATTGCCTCTCGTTTATTATCTTTGCATGGTGTGGTGCCGCACCATTTAGACATTCAGTTTCTCGTAGAGAGGCTTGATTTTAATTCCATGATAAAACATAAATTTGTTTGCACTTGGGTAACTTGAACAACTTATCCTATGAAATAACCTTTTTCAAGAAATCAGGATGGAGAGTAACTAAGTCTAATAGAGTATTCAATTTGTCTGCGCCTCCTTTGTTTAACCTTGATGTCAGGGAAGGATGGTCACTCTTAGAGAGTGAATTTGATGCATACATTGAGGAGCAACTCTAGAATGTAGAGGGGCCAAAAATGATTACATCTAGCCCTCTCACACTGCTGGGTTTCTGTACCAGCACCCTGGTTCCTATTATGCGCCCGCAACTTCTTCTTTTTCATGAGCGCCTAGTTACGATCATGCTAGGGACAACCCACCAGCATGGGGTTTCTACCCGTGCCGAGATTGATCTCCACTTAGGCCAAAAGTCTAAGCTTGGGGGAGGTATACCAACATCACACTCATTTACATATCATGTTTCTATCGGTTCTTTGTATATCCAAGTTTTCGTTCCTTTCTTATCTTTGGTTTTTCTCATTTAGTTTATGCTTTCCAAAACGCAAAAAGACCAAAAATATTTCTGTTGTTTCTCTTTATTTGTTTCTTTAGTTTCTTTTATTAGTTTTCTTTACTTTCTAGTTTTAGTTTGTTATTAAAAAACCCAAAACGATTTTTCTTTGTTTGCTTGCTTTCTTCTGTTCTTGTTTTAAATTAAAAAACTCAAAAATATTTGTTGTTCTTCTTTGGTTTTGTAAAGTTTGGTTCAGAGTTCAATAGTTCTCTGTGACTTCATTCGATCTTGGTTACCATTTTATATCATTCAATCCACACAAGTGAAGATCAATAATGACGATTTATGACAATTCAAGTTGTGGTGAGAGGCTGGTATGAATTGTATTTGTTTTCATTTGTGTACATATACTCATACATGTGGAAATGCTTAGTTTGTTCGTGTAAGTTGTATGTTATTTAATGAATGCTTAGTAGTTCATGCTCTCTTATGATCAGTGCCAACTTACTAATAGTAGATACCATGTCGTATAAATGTTTGCTTGCCTTGTTTTATTCATAGAAAGGTATACATTGTGGTATCTTCCTCTGAATGTTTCACTTGAATTGACTTGGACATGCTCATGCATGCATAAGACTTAAAACAAAAAAGACAATTAAGCCTTGATGATTTATTTTGCCTCGGAGTATTTGTATCACTTTTATGCCCCCGTTAATTTTGTTTTGTCGCAAGCATGATTATGACAGTTGCTGCTCTCTTGATTGTCTCTCTCTGTATATTGCTAGTCTTCACTTGTACTGAGTATGAGCTCTACTCGTGCATCCAACTCCCAAAAACCAAGTTTATTCCAAATGTGTCCACCATACCTACCTATATGTGGTATTAACCGCCACTACAAATAAATTGCTCATGTGCTACCTTTAAAACCTTCAAAATTATACATGTTTTGTGTCCTGTTTTAGCTCATGATGATGCGGGTAGACGATCTTTATCTCACTTGTTGATTGGACTTCACACACCTGGACTAGTGGCACATCTGCTTGTCCAATTGCTATAAGAGCCGACAATAGGGTGCCCAGCCCCAAAATGTGATTATTACAATTCTCTTCACTCTTTTTGCCACTGATTTATCAATCAAAACATAATTGTGTAAACAAAAGAGAACAAGGATGATCTACTGACCCCAGTAGAAAGAACGTCCTTCAATGGGAGCCGCTTTTGTAAAGCCTAGTTAACTTGTGACGTATTGTATTGTATGTTTTCTATTTGTTGACATAGACATACACCTCTCTCAAAATTGTTTTCAATACCTCTGTTTTAATATAAAAAAAAGCTCTATCACATGAGTTAATCCCTGCTTCCCTCTGCGAAGGGACTTTCTTTTACTTTTATGTTGAGTCATCATCTTGTAACTTAATGCACCTTCTCGAGAGCATAACTTTCATTCTTAGTGTAATGTGCTTGTCCCAGAACACAGTTGATTGTGGTATAACTTTGATGCATTTATCTTTGATATTTTTACTTCTAGTCTTTACTTGAACCTCAGAGGTGCCCTAGCATTTATGTTTTTATCCACAATTATAGGCAAGCGAGATACCACTTTATCATATCTTATTATGAACATTGCAATCCTGTAAATTGATATATTTCATGTTGCTTATTATTAGTGTGTTGGTATCTCTTCATGGTTTGCATAACTATTAGGTGACTTTATTTGCATACTTCTTATTATGACTTGCCTAAGTACTTGATCATATAGTGAAAATATTTATATCATATGAAGCAAATATGTTCGTAAAAGTTCTTTTATCGCACTCAGTTGTTAACTGAATTGCTTGAGGACAAGCAATAAGCTGAGCTTGGGGGGGAGTTGATACGTCCAAAATGTATCTAATTTTCCGAACACTTTTTCTGTTGTTTTCCTCTAAACTTGTGAGTTTTGAATAACACTAACACGGACTAATGATGTTTTCAGCAGAATTACCCTAGTGTCTCGTTTTTGGGCAGAAAATCAACTTTTAGGAAAATGTCCGGAAAAGATCCCAAAGTTCTTATTTTACCTGAAGACTCCCGGAGCCAGAAGACGAGACAGAGAGGTGCCACGTGGGGCCCACACCACCTGGCGGCGCCCCCTCCATGTCGTGCCACCACATGGTGTGGCCGCCTCGGGCACGCCCTCGGGTCCCCCTTTCGACTACATATACCTCTTGACCTAAAACCCCGAGGGGGTTCGTCATATTCCAGAGAAAAACACCACAGCACCGCCGCCACCTCGAAACCCAATTCGGGGATCAGAAGTTCCTATTCTGGCACCCTGCCGGGACGGGGATTCGGAGGAGATCACCACCATCGTCATCACCACCACTTCTCCATCAACCATCCATGATTCCCCCATCCATGTGTGAGTAATCCCCGCCATAGGCTGAGAGGGATGGTAGGGATTAGATGAGATCGTTCATGTAATAATTGCCAGAATGTTAGGGCATGGTGCCTAGTATCCATTGTTAGTGCTATCTATCATTGTTGCAACTTGTTATGATTAATGCTTGTCACCAGGGACCGTGTGTCATGATCTCAGATTTGAACATGTTATTGTTTCATGAGGATAACTATGTTTTTTTATCTTGCCTGCAAGTTGTTTACACATGTCGTTGTCCGAAACCCGAGGCCCCAAAGTGACAACAATTGGGATAATCGGAGGGGATGGCGGTGATGTAAGGATCACGTGTGTTCATGGAGTGTTAATGCTTTGCTCTGGTGCTTTATTAAAAGGAGCACCTTAATTACCAGTAGTTTCCCTTGAGGCCCCGCTGCAAACGGGCTGGTAGGACAGAAGATGTTGTGCAAGTTTCTCATTGCGAGCACGTACGACTAAATACGGAACACATGCCTACGGTTACCTAGTACTTGGATGCTTTATTATTAAGTATCTGCAATTTCCCATGTTTTGATTATTATATGAACTATCTTATCCATGCAACGCCCATCCATCCATCCATATGCCAGTATTTTAATCATCTGTTTCTCACAATTGCTACCGTTGTTTCTATTTTATTCCTGCTGTTATTTAACTACTTCTACTACTATACAACTGTTTCTACTGATAAGCTGTTGCAAGCAAGTCTACTTCTAGGTGCAGCTGAATTGACAACTCATCTGTTATGGCTTATAAATATTCTTTGTCTCCCTTTGTGTCAAATCAATAAATTTAGGTTTTACTTCCCTCGAAGACCGTTGCGATCCCCTATACTTGTGGGTCATTAGCGACAGATGGTGTTCATGACAATGATGGATATGAGGAGGAACCAGAGAGTCATGAAAAAGAGAAGGAGGGCATATATAATGATGTAGAGAATGAACAAATACAGGAGAGTTGCTCGAGACTGCTTGCCGAGAAGTGGAAGTCACATGAGGTGGCTTATGAGTCCTATAACTGCTATGCGAAAGACGATGGTTTTAGCATTATAAAAGACACGTTCAAGCGATCGAAATGCCCTAATAAAGAAGCGCGAAGAAGGTGTTTTTTGTGTTCTAGGGCTGGTCAACGACAACCAGAGTTGTGCACCGAGGAAGGCCGCAAAGGTAGGTTGAGACCTGAGTCCCACTGCATGTGCAACGCCTAGCTCATCGTTAAACTGGATAGATCTATTGACAGATGGGTTGTTCACAAGTTTGACGACTATCACAACCATGTGCAACGCCTAGCTCATCGTTAAACTGGATAGATCTATTGATAGATGGGTTGTTCACAAGTTTGACGACTATCACAACCATGTGTTATCAACACATGACGAACTACCAATTTTATGGTCTCATAGAAGGATCAAACCTCATGACATAGCTGATATCTTATCGATGGAGGCAGAAGGTGTGCGAAAGACCGCCATCATGAGGACCTAATCAGCAAGACTGGTCATTGGAGCAATGTTGGCTGGGTTAGAAAGGATGTGTACAACATGTGTTGCAGGGTGAAGAAAAAGATGATTGTGAAAGGTGATCCTAGAACTGCCATTGAAATTATGACCATCAGAAAGGAGAAGGACCCAAACTTTTACTTTGACTATCGAATAGATGACAAGGGGTGCCTGACAAGCATATTCTGGTGTGACGAACAGTCACGTCAGGACTATCAAGACTACGGTGACGTGCTGGTGTTTGACTAACTAGGTGATACCCCGCGCGTTGCTGCGGGACATTAGTGGGTCAATCTGCATAGTAGAGATGATCGATGCTTTTACATTAAAAATATTAATAAGAAAAAATAAATAAATAAATCAAAGAAATTTTACCATTAAATTAGTATACTTTCTTTTATGATTACCAGAGTAGGATGTTGAGAGCTGTGGACTAACCATAAACCATTTTCCTAAGGTTACACGGTGTTTGATGTTCCAATCTTTTATGGAAGCACCCTACTTCAACACAAAATCAGTAGTATGCACTAACTTGCAGCTCCGCTGTAAAATATAAATCCAATATCCAGAAGATCATAGAGAAAACTAATAAAGGTAATGACATCATTTCATAAACCAAGTGTGCTTACGTAGGTATTGTGTTTCATAGTTAGTTATATGGAGCAGTTTTGCATGAGATTGGAAACGGGTCTAATTAAACAAATGTAATATTTTCTTTCTTCAGCAAGCATAGTTCATCTATAGAACGAAAAATTTCTCCTGGAAATCCATGGATAAGTATGCAGGCCGATATACTCATCCAGTTCAACCAATTAAAATAGTGGCATCTTAATACAGTCACTTGGATATGTATGCAGACCCATATAGTCATCTAGTTCAATCAATTAAAATAAATTCTCTGCAAAATCAATAGTAAAAATGGCAATACTTTTAATTTGGTAAAGAATATCTTGCGTATTTTCGAAAAAATCGCTTTACCTCTCTTTTCCAAAACAGATAGAGAGAGAGAGAGAGAGTATTAAATAATCTCCATGATCTACACCTGCAGACCAAGACCACCTAGAAAGAAAAACGCAGGCAGAGATCATCCATTCCACCAGGCAGTAGTGGCCAAGTTCCTGATCGATTTAGCAGTTCATTAGGACGAGGCGGGCGATAGGGACTACCTTGTGTGGTGGCGGTGACGGTGAACCAGACGGCCGGAGGACGATGAGAGCACCTTCCCTGCTGCTGTGCTGCGGCTACGGCAGGCTATAGTGAGAAGGACATATACTAACGGTGAAAACAACCTCGGTGCAGTGCATGGTAAGGTGGGACTACGCAGGCATAGGTCGTCTAGCAATGAAGAGTAGTGTACCTCAGGGAGGGAACGGGAATGGGCCAATTGACTTCTTTTTATAGAGGAAGAGTGTGAACAGGGAAGTCACAGTAACAGGCAGGGAAGACAATGTGACGTCCAAGCCAATGAACCGACTTGTATTTAAAGTGGAAAAAAGAGTAGAAGGGCAGGAGACGAATTTATGGTGCGCTTATAGAAGATGAAGAACATCTGTCTTTATCTTGTGTGCTGTAGTTACACGGCATGAAAAAAAACGCAGTTAATGAAAATAACATGTTGGCATGACTTAAAGAGGAGTGAAAACTGAACACCTGGAACCGAATAGGCGATTAGGTGGCATATTTGCTAAGGGGGCAGGCTGGCTTAGGTGGCAGGCTGGGATTGATCCATGATGCTTGATGAGTTGGACACCTTGCATGTTGAGAGAATTAATCTGAGTGGGTTGTTGTGCTGTAGTTACACGGCATGAAAAACGCAGTTAATGAAAATAACATGTTGGCATGACTTAAAGAGGAGTGAAAACTGAACACATGGAACCGAATAGGCAAGTTTTTTTTCTTTTTCGATTAGGTGGCATATTTGCTTAGGGGGCAGGCTGGCTTAGGTGGCAGGCTGGGATTGATCCATGATGCTTGATGAGTTGGACACCTTGCATGTTGAGAGAATTAATCTGAGTGGGTTGCTCGTATTTATAGATTATAGATACATACAAGATGAACCGTTACGACATGCCATTCATTCCCTTTGTTGGCCTGAAGTACAATATTTGGATGTGCAGCCGTATCTGACGAGACTAGAAGTACATATGTTTGGCTGCTTATAAATTTCCGCAAAGCAATGCATCAGAAGAAGCCAAAGTCCATAGTCACTGATGTGGACGGTGCAATGATCAGAGCAATTAACAAAGTCCTTACAGATGTTTGCCACTGTGTTTGTACGTGGCACATAGAAAAAAAATGAAGAAACACCTTTAGTTATGAGTCACTTAAAGAGTTCCGGACCCTTGTATACCACTACACTGATCCTGAAACTTTTGAGGAAAGATGGAACTCTTTTGTTCGCAAATGGCAGACAAATAGAACCAAGACTTGGCTGGACCGGATGCACACGAAAAGACATCTGTGGGCTGCCGCCTATCTCTCACACGGATCAAGTCACTTATATCCTCTCGTGATCATTTATTTTTTGATTAATGATGTTTATGTCGATATGCATGATTATGGCTCTTAAGCTCTCTTGATTTGTCGCTCCCAGTCTTTTGCTAGCCTCCACCTGTACTAGTATGAGCTCTACTTGTGTATCCAACTCCCAAAAACCAAAGTATTCCCATTGTGTCCACCATAACTACCTACATGTGGTATTTAACCGCCACTCGAAGGTAAATTGCTCATGTGTTACCTTTAAAACTTTCAAAATTACTCCTGTTTTTTGCTCCTGTTTTAACTCATGAGGACGTAAATAGAGAATCTTTATCTCACTTGTTGATTGGACTTTCACACCCTAGACTAGTGGCTTCATCGGCTTATCCAATGATAGAAGAGCTGGCAGCGGGGTGCCCAGCCCAAAATTAATAACAACAAATTCTCTTCCTATTTTTGCCCCTGATTTATCAGTCAAAGCATAATTGTGTAAACAAAAGAGAAAGAGGGATGACCTTCTACCCAGATGCGTCCTTCTATGGGAGCCGCTCTTGTGAAGTCTAGTTGGCTTGTGACGTACTATATTTTCTGTTTACTATTCGTTGACATAAGAATACACCTCTCTAAAAAATAGAAACTCCTCCACGGTATGTGATTCTTAGCAGGCACCCGAGGATTCGGTTAGCCATGGCTTGTGTAAGATGGATGGGAGGAGTGTCAAAACTTTTATACATCTGTTTAATAAAATAAAAGCTCTAGCACATGAGTTGATCCCTGCTTCGCTCTACGAAGGGCCTTTCTTTTACTTTTATGTTGAGTATCCATCTTCTAACTTTATGCACAGTTGAGAGAGCATAGTTACCGTTCTGAGTTTTATGTGCATTTGTCCCAGAAACATTATTAATTGATTCATGATGTGTTATTGCTTGTTCTCTAATTATTTGTTCTAGTCTTCCTCATGAACTTTGAAGGTGTCCTGGCATTTATGTTTTGCCTCACTCTTAAGAACTATCGAAATATCACTTTGCCATGTTTTCTCTATACTTGAAACAAACGTATATCTTTTGTTGCATTGTTATTCATGATCTTTTATTTGTGTTACTTCTCATGATTCAAGGTGATTGTTGTGCTTTATTATTAAAATTCTAGTTATCATGCTTGTGTTGAAGTTCTATGATCTCAGCTTACTTATGATTTTACATTATTGATGATCAAGTTTATCTTGGTAGCATGTCACCTCAGAAATTATGTGTTTTTATCGTTTACATACTTGGGGACGAGTAGGAACTAAGCTTGCGGATGTTGATACGTCATAAACGTATCCTTAATTTCTGATGTACCATGTTGTTTCCTACATGTTTGCCATACACTTTATGTAATTTTTATCGATTTTCCGTACTAACCTATTGACAAGATGCCACAGATACAGTTCCTTGTTTTCAGCTGTTTTTAGTTTCAGAAAAGTGGTTCTGGAAATATTCTCGGAATTGGAAAAATCGAAGTCCGAAGGTCCTAGAATTCCCGAAGGTTCCACGGAGTCCCGAAGAGGCCCGGAGGGGGGCCACGAGGGGGCACGCCATAGGGCGGTGCGCCCCTGGCCGTGCCATGGGGTGGTGTGGGGCCCCCAGGCCTCCACCGCCTTTTCCCTTTCGCCTATTTATACCCCCCAAACATATCAACCCTAAAAATATACCACTTCGTCCTGAGAAACACCCCAGGCCGCCGTCATCGTCATCCCGAGATCAGGAGGGTTCTGGAGCTCTCCCCGGCACCCTGGCGGGAGGGGAACTCATCACCGGAGGGGTCTACACCACCATGCCCTCCTCCGAAGTGATGCGTGAGTAGTTCATCACTGGACTACGGGTCCATAACATTAGCTAGATGGTTTTTCTCTCCACTTTGTACCTCATGTTTAGATCTCGTGAGCTGCCTCACATGATCGATATCATCTTTATGTAATGCTACATGTTGTGTTTGCTGGGATCTAATGAATGTTGAATGCTATGTCTTCTGATTATCAATCTATCATGTTATCTTAATGCTTATGTTATTTATGATCTTGCATGATCTCCGTTATTTGTAGATGCTCTGGCCAAGTAGGTGCTAGTAACTGCAAGATGGAGTATTTGTGCTCGATAGTGGGTTCATGCCTCCTTTGCATCTATGCTCGAGTGACAGAAACATGACAGATGGAGGATGTGATGTTTCCATTAGGGAGAAAACAACGGTGTTTACCTAGTTTACATTGTTTACATTACACACTTTGCTTACTGCGATAATATGTTGCTTGCAACTTAATACCCAACGTTTGTTCGGATGATATTCGGAGGGTGGATTATTAGACATAGATGCAGTTGGATGACGGTCTATGTATTTTGTTATAATTCCCGCATGAATCACATAGTAATCTTTATGTCTTGCATATGCACTACGGTGCAGCCTTCATTTCTGTCAATTGCCGAGCTGTAATTTGTTCACCACGCATGTTATTTATCTTTCACGGAGAGACACCACTAGTGAACGGTGGACCCCAGTCCATTATCTCATACTGATAATACACACACTGCTTTCATACTGATGCTACTACTTTCATATTGTTTTCCTACTGTTTTCCACACCATACGTTTAACCTCTTTGTGTTCAGCAAAACCGGTGACATTGACAACCTCACTACTACGTTGGGACAAAGTGATTCAATTGTGTTGTGTAGGTTCCACGTTGCTGCTGAACCGGTAGTGCGCCCTGCTACCTCAGCTACATCAACCTTTAGAGATTGCTTGTCCTCCTACTGGTTGATTCAACCTTGGTTTCTTTTTTGAGGGAAAACTTGCTTCTGCACTCTTCACACCTTGCACTTGGGGTCTACCAACGTTAGTCATCAACACACACAGATCATCCTGGTCTATGACAGATCCCATTTCTACAGATCCCAATTTTGGTTTTTTTTTTCACGTCATGCAATTTTTCTTGTCCCATTGCCACTTTGATTGTTCATCTCCATGCCAATTTGATTGTGCATCTCCTTGCCATTTTGATATTTCTCGTCCACATTTACGTCCATGCCATTTTGCTTGTCCACCTTGATGTCCATGCCATTATGCTTGTCCACTTTGATGTCCATGTCATTTTGCTTGTCCACTTTGATATGCATGCCAATTTGACTCTACTGAGAAGGTCGTGAAGGCCGACCTGGATGCCCCCCACCTCCGTGATTGGAGGTGATCATTCTGACGAACAGGTTTGCACTGAAACTCGTCGTCCCGGGGAGGAGGGAGGAGGCCGCCAAGATCGGCAACAAGGACAGACTCCTTCCTCACCGGTTCTATGTGCAACTTGACCAGGATGATCTACACATGATGGTCGTCCCCAGGGCCTTCCTTGCCGCCCTGAAGAGTTGGCTGAAGAACCCCTGCCCCGGAGCATGCCGCTGTGCGTCTGCGAGTTCTGTGACGGACTGTGTGCATGTGAGGAAGTTCGGCGAGGAGGTGGTGCTGGGGCTGAACTAGCCAGAGGTCGTCGTGAAGTTCAGCGTGAAGGAGAACGACGCAATCGACTCAAGCTCGTGGTGCATGGGTTCAAGCTGACGATCTACAAGGCCAGCTCCTCGGTGGCGACGACGCAGATATGTCCGGTCCATGGCTAACACCAGCTTGGACAGGCTTGTTTTTGAAGATGCATTTTGACCAGGGGCTTGTGTTTTCCTTGTGAACTGTTACTGATGCATGTACTTGCTAATTGTAGTAGTTGTTGCAGTATGCGGCTACTACATAGTCCATGGTAGCTTTTGAGCAGGGTGTTCTTATTCCCTTGATTATGTGCAGTATGTTTGTTTAATCATGCTTGCTTAGTGTTAATTGTTGTGTTTGTGTAGTTGTCATGGTGGTAACATCACCACTTTCAAAAGTGGTGACCAGAAGGACAACACAACTCACCCCAAACTGAACTTTTTTATCAACCAAACACAAAAGTGTGAAATAAATAGGCAAAAAAGAAAAATCAGACCCAGGCAACCAAACGGGCTGCAGAACGTGGCTCTGGCCTGCCTTTTTTAGAGCTAGGCCCGCCAGAGCCATAGACGCAAATGGGCAAACAAACGTGTTGACAACCAAACATGCCCTAGGTGTAGACTCAATTTGGAGCAATTTCTTCATGTAGCATATGTGCTGTGATTCTAACCGAGACCTTTCAGTTAACTTCTGAATGTTTGATTTTGCTTTCAATATAAAACAGTTGTGTTCATCGTTTTGATGCAGAGGCTGGGGCTAAGATCCCATTTCGAAAAAAAACTGAATGCAATCGTTTTGGCTCTAAAAATATTTAGTAAGGGTAAAAAGCAAAGTTACGAGCATGCACATAAGAGCATCTCCAGCCGGCCCCAGGAGCCCCCCAGGGCCACTTTATTTGCGCCGGTACGCCGTTTTTGGCCTAGTCGCGCCCCTACGAGGCCAAATAGCGCCGGATTGGGCCAAAACAACACCCGTCGAACCAGGACAAACACAGCGCGTCGGGGCGCAGTTGGGGGCGCCGGATGAAGGGAAATGGCGCAAAAAACTTTTCCCTATCCCGTGGGCCCGCCAAATCAGCGAGTCAGCGACTATCTCGTCCTCATCGTCTCGTTCCCCGCACTGTTCAATGCGCGCAGGCAGACTTTCAGACTGGCCGAGCCGTCCAGTCGCCCACGCGGCAGTGTAATGGCGCTCCACCGCCTAGTTTCTTGCCCACGTGTCTACACCGCTCAAGCGCACTCGGCCAGTATAAATGCCTCCCCCCGTCACTTCACCGTCGACCGCCACATCCCCCCGTCCACCATCCCCGTGCACTCCTCTCTTCTCACCCTCCCCTCGCCTCTGCGTCCATGCTTGAGCGCTTCCCCGGTGACGGTGCGGAGGCAAACGGCTTTGACCGCCACCACTTGCACGACTGAGAAGCTCGCCTTCTCCAGTCGGCGGACTACCCCACGCCACCCGACATCCACGTGATGTATGAGCGACATAGGTGTCACCGTGGCGCAGTTGCCCACCGGCGCGGACCGCATGGCGGAGATCAAAGAGATCCGCACCGCCATGCCGTTGGACGCCCAGCTGGACCCCCGTTGGGCGGCGGACAACCGCGCCATCTAGACGGCGTAGTTCCATCAGCACCGCGAGCGGCGCCTGGCCTCCAGGAACGGCGCGCCTATCATGGGGGCCGCATGAACTCCGTCTGGAGGCGCTCCTAGTGGGGCGAGCAAGGGCAGACACTCGAAGCCGTCCTCGCCCACATCCAGGCCGGCAACTCTCTCCTCTTGAGTGGCCTCGGCCGTCTCTCTCTCGGCGTCGTGGATGCCAAGGGGCATGGCCACCGGGTCCTCGTCGTCCTCGGCGGGGGCGACCTCCCGTTCGTCGGGCTCGGCGCCGATGACTCCCCTCTCCCGTTCTCTGGGCTCGGCGTCGTGGCCTCCCCTCTCCCCCGTCAAGCCCGAACCACAGGAGTCGCCGCTCCGACGGCGCACCCGCGGCGGCAACCTCATCAGCAAAAGGGCCGCTGCGCACCGTCGCCTCCTCGCGGTCATCTTCGCCTCGTTAGGCCGAAGAAGGAGACCGGCGCCAAGCAGAAGAAGTCGGCGACGTGGAGGGAAGAACACGCCGTCATGGACACCGACGACATCGAGTCCGTGCTCGCCGAGTCCAAGGCTCATTTCTAAGGAGATGGCACGGCAGCGGCGCGCCCTGCAGGAGATCGCCGCACAACACGCCCGGGAGAAGGAGGAGGCCGCTCGCTGCGCAGCCGAGGAGCAGGCCGCCGAGAGGCGCCGCACAGAAGAGGAGTAGGGCATCATCCTGCTCGACGACAGCGACGGCGAGGCGCCGCCGCGGCCCAAGAGGTTCAGTGGCAGCGACCCAGGGGCGAGCTGCACCTTCTCCGCCCCAAAGAATGAGCCGCCGAGCGGCGACGACGCGACTACACCGACTTCTACCACCTCCTCGGCATCAACTAGTTTAGATTTATTTATTTTTTTAAATCGCCTATGTAACCGCCTATATTTGACCCAAAACTTATCAAATCGCCTATGTTCGACCGAATTTGTTTGAATTCTGCGAAATTTCGCCTGGTTGGGTTAGGGTCACGGCTGGCAAACGCCCCCCTCCCCCCCCCCCCCGCCAAAAATTAGCGCCGGGCGCCCCAGGAGGCGCTATTTAGCGCCGAAAAATGGCTCCGGGGCGAACGGGATGCTCTAAGAGGTGTGTATTGCCAAAGAAAAAAACCAAGAGGTGTGTTGACAGCGGCATTTTCCCATTTCGATTTCCAACAGCCACTGATTTACATGGTGAACCTTACATCTTTTAGCTCTTTTTTTTTTGAAATGGGAACATAGCCCCAGCCTCTGCATCACGAGGATGCACACAGCTGATGCCTTTATATTAAAAAGATGAAAAAGTACGGTTAGCTCTGAATCATCCAGCACAGGGAAGGGTCCTTGCATAGGAATGGGCTGCTAGCCCATAGCTAGAAACATTCTCTACTTATTCAGCACTTGTTACTCCGAACTTCTTACTCTAGCCGGCCCACGAGAGGAGATACGTGTTAAAACTAACCAAGTCTTGCAAGATTTGCTGCAGGATCATGAGTGCAGAGAACACCCCCATCCCTACAAGTACGGGCTTTGCACTAGTGAAGCTCACTTTTTCATTGCCATCCTTAGATGGTTCTACTACTTGTGCAAACCCAGCTTTTGAGCCAGATAATTTTGAGCCCATAGACCAGGCCATCAGTGGAGGGAGAACACCGTACAAGATGGTCATGCAGTAGCCGCCCTGAACATGCATGTGGAAATCAGACAAGCAAGTTAGTATCATCAACTTATAAGAATGAGCTTTGCTTATGTGTTACTTCTGCGAAAGGGGAGCCCAGGAAGTAAAGGACATACACACACACACACACACACGCTTTGAGGTGCACTTACTGCAATGTCAGTAGCTATGGAGAAGGAGTCCGGGACAGCAGCTGCTATCAGCATGGTTGGGACGACCACAGCCCCAGTGGCGACGTAGCTGAGCCTGTTGCTTTCCAGCAATGTTTTCCAGCCGAGTTGCCTGGATCCATCTTCCCGGAAAACGTCTTCGCTGATCTTTTCCTCGGCTGATGAGGAGGAGGCTAGATTGGTCATCTGCTCGACGAAGAACTGCGAAGCTCCGAGCAGGGTCCCGATGAGCGACGTCCCGACGGCCAGGAGCGAGAACGTCTCCACCACCGTGTAACCCCATCTGCAAAAGCACTAGCACATGATTCGCCGAAGGGATTCCATTCAATGCCTCCAGCGTTATCCAGCTGACAGACATGGATCCAAGTACACGCATGTCCTCTGGTACGGCGCGGCGCGCTTACTCTGTGTTGAGCATGTCCAGGACGCCAAACCCGTTGAGGTCCGTGGAGGCGGAGAGACCGAGCGCGATGTCGTCCCACACGAGCAACGACAGCAGCGGCACGAGGCTCCCGACGATTATCGAGAACCGGATCCTCGCGAGGTCCCCTTCCAGGTACGCGCATATGACTGCGAGATCAGCAAGGTTCAGTACTGGTACCTTGAACGCTTCATCTCATTGTCTAGCTGGAACGTGTGTGTGTGTGTGTGCAAGTCCATATGCATGTGGAGATCTGCATGTACCTGGTGCAATGTCGTGGTAGACGAGCGTGAAGATGATCACTGGGAGCGCTGCGGGAACCTGCTCCCAGTGGGTGTTCGCTGGCAGACCCAGACCACCGCCCAACGCTACGGCCGAGACTTCAATGGTTAGCAGCAACCCTGCATCGCTTCAGCTCAGTTGACAGATCAGGATGATACACACTACCTGTACTGGTAGTACTCTGTACTTGCAGCTAGCTGGGAGCAACGCTGCTATCCGATCGATGTGAAATTCCAAGTGTTGCGCACTATACTGGTGAAAAAAAATGTTCAGACTGCGGTGCGGAGTAAGCAAAGCAACGGGCTCGATCGACGCAAGATTTGTCCTGCGCGCCGTGTCGTGTTAATGCCGATCTAACCGAGCAGTGACGCATCCGTTCTTATTCTTAGTAGGGTACTGGCTGTTCATCGAAATGACAACTCACTGCTAGGCGGTGAGCAGCCAGCAGTACAGTACTGGCACAGTACCTATCATGAAGAAGGTGAACAGCTGGTTCACTTGGGCGGTGACGCTCGTACCGCCGGCGGCGATGAGGAGCGCGACGGCGGCGGTGAAGGCGCCGCCGGAGATAGACTCGGGCACCCCGATCACGCGGGAGAGCACCTCGCCGGATTTCGACGTGTAGGCGACCATGGACGTGTAGGACAGGAACAGGTAGGCAATGGCGGTAAGGTTCCCTCCCCACTCGCCTAACGTCTCCTGCGCCATGCTCTTCAGTGATATCACCTCCAGGTCTCCGCCGCCGTCGCCGTCTTTCATCTGCTTCCGCCGCAGGTGGACGTTGATCTCGGCCAGGAGAAGCGCTTCGGTCACCAGGAAGGCCCAGCACGTTACCATGCACACGGCGCTTGGAACGAAACCCTGTCAATTACCGTACAAGTATCAAGGAAAAAATTTATTTGGTCATGCTCCATTCGTTCAGAAATTGTACTGTACTGTAAAATCCATGTGAATAACCAGCGAGCAAAACTATGTGCCACATAGTATGTGGCAGTATTCCAGTTCCTAGTTTGGTGACTGCAGTTATTCGTTCTATTTCTGGGCCTTGTATTTCCAGATCATGGACGCTCAAGTTGGGACAATTTAAGCAGACAGAGATTGATCCCGCCAGCCAAAACTGACGAACGATACACCAATTGAATGCACGGAGCGATGGATGCACAGCGATCCAGTTGGTTATGCTGGGCGGGTACGTGTGGCTGTTTTCAGATGTTTTCAATGCAACTTTCCACTGTCCTGATTGAGGGTGGTCGCTGTGCCATTAGACTACTCATAGTGGGGAGTATGATATATTAGTATCATGCATATGATACTAGTGTATGATACTACCCCTATAATGCATAGTATCATGTAGTAGTATCATAACCATGTACTATTAATTGCTTTTTAGAATCCCAATATAGATATGTGTACAAGATTTAGTTGTTAATAAAATATCTTATTTTGTGTGCTATGATACCGTAACATAGGTAGATACCACTACCCTCTCTTTCTTCATTAATTAGTGTGCCACATCAGATTTTTGCCAACATGGCATGCATGATACTAGCTATGATACCCCCACTATGGCTAGTCTTACTCATTCTGACCTTCTAGGGAGTGGTAGGACGGTGGACGAGCCTAATAAGGACAGTTTAATATCAGCAGTTTGGACATCCCGTTTTACATGCCTTCTCTGCTCAAGGAATTTACTGGCATTCGTCTCCGGCTGCTTAATTCTGCGTGTGCCGGTGAAACTATTTGGTACCGGCCGGCGGCAGAGCAAAGGGTGGAAAAATAAACTCACAGCGGGCGCGGTGCTCTGCGGCACGGCGAGGATGCCGGACCCGATGCTCGTGCCGACTATGAGCGCGACGGCGCCAGCCACGCTCCCTCTCTTCGCGGCACCCGGCGTCGACGCTGCTTGCTCCCCATCGCCTATCCCCGGGCCACCGCGCGCTCTCGCCGCGACGGCCCGGGCCCTCTCGCCTGGAGCGACGCTCCAACGACTGCAACTGCGGTCGCTAAAGCTTTTGGATATGCGTGCTGCCGGGCAGCCGGAGGGGGCGTGGAAGTGGAACTTGGCCGGGAAGTACTGCGCGCGCCTGATGACGACGCCCTGCATCCGGCCGGGAGAGCTTGCTGGCTCGGGATGGCTTGATGACAGATTGAGAAGGGGATTCTGGATTCGATCTGGTGGTGGTATGTTCATCCCATCATCGGAGTGGCCAGTGAATGAATATCCTGCGCGTCCAAGGAATCTCGAACTCGATTACTGGCTGCGGTCGTCGTCTGCCAAAAGTCGGAATCTTTTGAAGTTGTGGTGCACAGAGCGCGAGCGAGAGCCGACCGCACGGCTACTCGGACATTCTGGACCGTGCATGTTTCAACCTTGGTAGAGTAGGGAGAAACGATGGGGAGCAGATTTTTTTTTTGGCGCGCCTAGGGGTAGGTCGACCTAGGCGAGCGAAATCTAGGTCCCTCTAACACATCGCAACTTTTCGTTTTAGTTTTCACTTTTTCAGAAACTGAACCCGCACTTTACAATGGATTCAGTTAAACGAAGAAGTATATCGCATTGCCCCGGTCATCTTGATAATTACAACAAAAATGCTATTGCAACAAATTTATAGGTATCGCAACAAAATTTATTGCTCCGTATACAAAAAATAGTATTGCAACAAATTGTTTCAAATAAATTCGAAAAATAAGTAATGCTACAAAAATAGTTGAACAATATGCTTATTGCGTTGCAACAAAAAAGTTCAAACAATTCAACAAAAACGACAACCTATTGCAAAAAAAAAATTGCATCAATTAAAAAGTTGGTAAGCAACAAAATAATTTATCACCGTTTTAGTTACAACAAAAATCATCACCTATTTCAACAAGAAAATAAATCGATAGCAACAAAAAAAATACATGTTTACAACATGTGAAGGAGCGCATAAAATATATCATTACAAATGAATTTTAAACACATATACGCATTTTCTACAAAATCATTCAGAAAAATATTGCAACATCTCGCTTGTGCTTTCTCAACAAAATACGTGCGAAAATGTTACAAATTTTAAAGACGTACGCAACGTTGATAAAAAATGGCAAAAAACACTTAGTGTATTTATAACTGCACGTGGTTGGAATGTTGGGCTGGTAAAATACTGGCAGACACGGAAAATGGGCCAAAAAAGCTAAACTAATGCTAAATGAGCCTATATACGGCCCAAGCTCGCTGGATGCACTCTCGCTCGCTAGACCGACCTACGGTTTCACCACGTAGGTCGGCCTACAACAAGCATTTTCCATATATTTTTGGGCGGTGCTACCGGAAATCGTTTTCCCCGCCGTCCGGTGGATCTGATCCCTCCGTCGTTTGCACCAAAATCTACACCCCTTCATTACAAAGAAACAAAAAAAAATGCTGCTGAAAGACATCTTCATAGCGTGTTTAGAAGATGATATAACAATATGAAGGGGGTTTTCGTAAAAATATCAACACCACATGTGAGGCCGAGAACGATTTTGGATGATTTTGCACAACATCACAAGTTTTTTACCAACTTATCTCGGTTTGCAAAGTGTTATATGACTTTGCACATCATAGACAAGTTTATGTATGTGTAGTGTTATTAACTCATTTTGAAATAGTAATGCAACAAATGGTTGGTTATGCAACAATTATTGACTATATTTTTTTTCATGAAGATGTTATAATTATGCAAAAGTGTTTTCTAATAGTTCTAAAAAAGTAGCACAACAACAAATTGGTTAAGCAACAATTTTTTTCCAGAAGATGTTACAAAACCGTGCAAAAAACGTAACAATCCGAAAATGTTAATACAACAAAATAAACATGCGTTCGCAACATTTTGAAAGCACATAATGAACATCAAAAAATTGGAGGAAACACAATCATATAGCAACCGCCCAGAAACTTTGCAACGTATGGCGTGTGCTTACACGGAAAAAAGCATACGAGTTTGTTATGCCATAGAATTTGTGCGGGCTGTCAGCATATAGGCTAAAAATGTGAAAGTTGTCGAGCTTCTCCATGGTGTTATAGTTGCTTGGATATGGGTCTTCGAGCCCCAGATTGCTCTCTTGGGAATGTTATCGAAGTTGTTGTCAATTGAGCCATAAGATGAGGTGGTGCATAGCGAAACCTAGCAAAAAGGCAATTTGGAAGCCCAAACTTAAACAACAACAGTTCACAACGAACCAAATATTAGTCCAAAAAATCCGGACCCTCTAAACAGAAAAGGGGAAAGATTGATTTACCTCTTAACGCTTCCCTCGAGCCGGTTGTTTCATCTCCTTTTTTTACCTCCCCAAGCTACTATGTTGTTTTCACAAGCCCAAGCAATGACGAACTTCCCGATCAATCATCTACCTTTTCTCCCTGATGGCATGACAATAGAACAGTGACATGTAGATCACAAAGTTCGGGTTGATCGTGTGGTTTATCCTATGCCGCCGCTTTGCCACGAAAATGTTTTCATCGACAAGAAAAATCGCTTTGTGTCGATTCTGTTGCGTCAAAGGATGCACGTCAGCATTCAAGGTATGCTCAACCAAGCTGGTTAGACGGTTCATGATTTTGAGGACCATCTGTTTGACATTAGTGCATCCACGTTTGTTGATACTCTATCGGCGGACACTGTTATTGCGCTGACGTTGGAGCTTACTGATGAAACAACGGTCACGTTTGTTAGACATGATGCTGCCAAGAATATGAGAATCACATCCCTCGGTAGGGAAAGTTGGATTTTTTATTTTAGCCTTTCCATTGGATTACCAAAACAATTCATATTGATAACGTTATCGATGATTTTGGTCTTATGTGTGTGTGGCATCATCCAAGGGAGAATAAACAATATGTGCTTGCAAAGGTTTTGTTAGTGCATCATAAATTTGTGCCTAAAAGTCTCGTGGTTAGGCAGCTGGGACTTGCAAGACATAGTAGGACTGTCCATGTTTACATGCTCAGGAGCTCTGATTGGAATACACACCTTCCTGAAGTTCCTTGGCCTATTGAAGATCCAGAGCGAGAAAATGGAAATCCACATACATTGCATGGACCTGAAGTATATGTTGAATAAGATTACTCATTTCAATGCGTGGATTCAACAAAACCAAGTACCCGACCATCAGCAGCATCAAAATCAACATGGTGCTCAGCATGTGCGTGCATGTGATGTTCGTACTAATGTGCAGCCAGCATAATACTATGCAACACCACCAATTAACTTCTAGGAAATATTAGCGGAACAAGTTGTACCTTTCCATGTCGTGATTCCTCCTTCACCTTTTATGTGCGGAACAAAAACCACCCGTTTGGGACACGAAGAGGAAGGTGATGCAGTTTAGCACGATTTTCCATTGGTTTATGCGACCAAGATTATCGAAACAGGGGGATTTCAAGGTATTCAATAAGGCCTATAGTGGGCCTATACACCACACACAACTCTTCTTTGCCCAACGTTCCAAAAATCTTGTCAAACTTGAATGGATAGTATGGTCACCTAGAGGGAGGGATGAATAGATGCTAATTCCAAATTTTAATTCTTTTTCGATTTAGGCTTGACACAAAGTTAATTCTATAGATATGCTACTAAGGTGAATTTACCTATATGGCAAGAGCTACACTAATCAAGATACAAACACAAAGTAAAGATAAAGGATAGAATGAACCGATAGCGGAAGCACGCGGAGACAAGGATGTATTCCCGGTTCCTCCCTTTGAGGGGAGTACGTCTCGTTGGAGGGGTGTGAGTTTCACTACGAAGGCCTACTCAACGCCACAAAGGCCTCACCCTATTCTCCGATGAACTTCGCCACAAAGGCCTAGTTCACCTTCCACTATTGATTCCCTTCAAGGAGAAAATCGGTTCCTTTACAATGAGCTTGAGGCACACACCCATAACCGAATTGGGGGCTCCCAAGAACACCATCTATATGCTACAAAAAGGTGAACGAGGGGGGAATGAAGAACGGCTTGATAAAGATGTAGATTAGGGCCTTCTCCTTCAATTCTCCAAAGATCAACGAGTTTGGGTGGAGGGTTTGGGAGAAATCTAGATTTTGATGAGCTCAATTAATGGGGCTTGAATGCTAGACGAGATAGCTCACTTGGGGAAGAAGGAGGGGTATTGATACCCCCTCAATTAATGTGGCCGTTGGAGTGCAGAAATGGGACCAGAAATTCCGGTTCATACTTGAACCGGAAATTCCGGTTGCTTGGTCAAATCCAGGTCTTCGTTCTTCATGGCTTGACAGAACCGGAAATTCCGGTTGCTCAAAATTTCCGGTTGGAACTTTCCGAAGACCCTCTAAACAAAAATGTTTCTGGTCCTTAGACAAAATCTCGACCTCTCCTTCTCTGATCGGCACCAAAATCTTTCTGGTCCTTAGTCATTTTGGGAAGGCCTCTTCAGAATCGGATATTCTGGTTGGACCAAAAATTCCGACTGGAAATTTCCGGTCACCTTGTGAATCCGTGTAAGCTGATCAACCTTCACACTTTTTGGTGTTTGATGCCATATGAATAATATTTAACAACCTACATCAATTAACACCTGATTAATAGTATCACTAGTATTGTTAACTAACACACAACATATAAGGGATCTAAGAAATGCTCTTTCAATGTCCCCCTTTTGGTGTTAGATGACAATACTATGATTTGCAAAGAAATCCATAACAAGATCATGTTTTTATAAAAGAAATGGAAATTGCTACCCCTACAAGTGTGCATAATTTAGTTTTACTTTGGAATGCAAATACAAACTTATGAGGAGAAGAATTTCCAACAAAATAAAAACGTGATACAATGACAACTATATTGAGAAATTGAGTTGAACACCATACCTCGTGCATAGAATAGATGTGTAGATAATACAAATTCACAATATAAGATAACCGCAATACAGATAACTAAATAGATCATAAAACACCATAGTCTCACAATAACATAGTTCAACGCATGAAAAGAAAATATTGTTCGAAACGAGAATAAATGGAACACAAGCTCTTCAAAGAATGATAAAAGAACATGTGTGTGCCCAAACCCATGCAAATCCCTTGGAAACCTAATAAAACTACTTCTCCCCCTTTGGCACTGAAACGCCAAAAGGAGAAAAGTAGTGAAGCTAACGTTGAAAGATCATGGTGCCCCCATGTGTGATTTTGGTAATTAATGACAATCACTATGGACTAATTGTTGAATTGGGTTACACTTGTAGATTTTGTCCATAGGCAATGCTTCATGTCCATGTGTTGGATCCAAGATGATCAAGTGATGACCAAGGTTCTATTCATGGGAATATCGTAAGAATGGTCATGAGATAGTTGAGCTTATTTCAAGTATGTATTGAAGAATAATATTGTGTGAACATTCGTTTTTACCTTCAATACATCATTATATTGAATATAGAAGAAAAGATACGAGGTTGATCAACACAAAGTGCTAAGACACGATTAAAGTTGATCAATTCATAGAGCTAGAAGATGCGCCATGTGGGTTCATGGTATGGTAAGTAATTGTGCGTATAGATTTGTCAACCAATTGTGGTATATCTATGTGGTGTTAGGTATCTTTCCATGGGTTTGCATCAAAAGGAAGATTTCATATAGCCCATGGTGGATGGCGTCAAGTGGTGATCGTCATCAAGGTTGTGAAGTGCAAGTTCAAGAGGAGCATCTCGATGAGATCATATGCTTTAAGCTTGCCACCCTTTTGAATATAATGGCCAAGTGAATATGGACTTAAAAGAGCCTCTCCCATAGTGGCATATGGTCTATGTGTCTTCATCGAGAAAAGTGAAACCAAGAAAGATGTTCCATATTTAGGAGGTCAAGATCTTCATCATCTAGCTCAAGTAGAACGCTCAAGGAAAATGTATGATCTTGATAGGTTTTCTATTTTACCGGCCTCATAACATTAGTTGGGAGACCGGGTTATAGGATAGATAACCGTACTATCAAGAGGGGCTCTCATATTAGCAACTTGATCGCATCATTCAAAGAGAGCTCAAACCACTGCATACTTGGCATAATCATTCTTGGTTCTATTTTTTTTTCTCCATGTGTTATTTTAGATCTTTTCATGTTCTTCAATACAATCTCAAGTTCATCAAAAACGGGGTTCGCATGAAAAACTTATTGCGTTTTTTATATTGGAGGTTTTACCGATCATTTGGTTTTATCCTCCAATTATTTAGTATGACTTTTATTTGCATAATATTGTATTTCTCGTTGTTGTGATTTCAACGAGCCCACGATCATCGAAAACGGAGTCCGGAGGCAAAAGATATCGCGTTTTTAGTGTTGTGCGGATCACGCAAAAAAACCAGCCTGTGAGGCCGGCCTGGACAGGCTCCTAGGCCGGGTGGGTCTGTTAGGTGACTGACCTGCGCGCAGAGAAGCCATCCCAAGAGTTCTTCCAGGCCGGCCAGGTCGGGCTGCCAGGCCGGGTCGTGCAGAATTGTCCAACGGGCAGATTTTGGGGGGGGGGGGGCTATTTAAGGGGTCTTCTTCCCCATTGGTTCCCTACTTTTTAAGAAAGTTTTCTCCCGCCATTGTTGACCTCTTCATGCTTGATTTCTCTCTATTCCTCCATGATTCTTTCCTCCAATTAGTGGGAAAAGAGAGAGGAGATCTAGATCTATTATTCCACCAATCCATCTCTCCTCTTAGTGAGGGGAACTCTTTGGATCTAGATCTTGTGGATTCATTTGTTGGGTTCTTCCTTGTTCTTCCTCTCTTATCCCTCCATAGCATTTGTTGCTTTGGTAGTATTTTAGAGTGAAGTATTTGAGCACTTCTTTTGTTCTTGCCATTTCATAGGTTTGCATCAGTTTGGGTTCTCTACGAGGATTCGTTTGAGTGAAAGGTTGAGAAGCTTGTCCCTCTTGCGTTCTTGGAGTTCCCTTGAGATTGTCCTCTTGGACACTTGGAGTGCCCTAGATGGTTGATTGTTGCATCGGAGCTTTGGAAGCTTTCGAGGCCTTCTTCCTATCTCGTAGTTTTGGTAGCTCGCAGGATATTGTTGGGAGTCTCCAACTGAGTTGTGGAGATTTCCCTAACCTTGTACAGGATCGGTGACCTCCCTCAGAGGTCCATTAGTGGACCGTGGAACTCCGCATCGGTGGAGGCACGAGGAGAATAAGGTGAGCCGTTGGGCGCTTGGAGTCATTGTGACTCCACACCTCTCCAACGGATATTAGCTCCCATTGAGAAGGAAACTTTAGGATAAATCATCGTCTCCACGTGTCTCGTTTATTTCTATACCCGATCTCTTTACTTATGCACTTTACTTTGTGATAGCCATCGAGCTTGAAGTAACATATCTTGCTATCACATAGTTCCTTGAATTGTCTAGCATAAGTTGTTGATGCACATAGGTGAACCTAGTTTGTTTAGGTTTTGGTTTGATAAATTAAACGCTAGTTTTATTACGTATTTATTCAAGCCTTAACCGTAACTATATTTAAACGCATATTCACCCCCCCTCTTGGCGACATCCCTGTCCTTTCAATTGGTATCAGAACCGGTTCTCTCTTAATAGGGATTCACCGGCTAGAGAGTAAGGATGGCGCTTAGGGGATTAGTGCATAATGACACTTTTATATTAAATGGCACAAACTATGATGCTTGGAAAATTAAGTATGCTTAATATTTTTAAGAACATGGGTACAAATATAGAGAAAATTGTAGATATAGGTTTTCTTCTCCAAAGGGCCTAGATTGTTCTTTAGAGGATGAGAAAAACATATATCTCAATTCTCAAGCTACTAATATATTTTTCAAATATGTGAGCATTGTAGTTCTTGAGTCAATCATGCCATTCTGGAAAGCTCATGAGATATGGACCAAGCTTCAAGATAAATATGATGTGTCCAAAAATATTGGGAATGATTATTTTCCCTCCACCTCCGGACGTGATGAGTTCTCAACTTCTTCTACTTCACCAACATGTGTCAAGCCACAATAAAATTATATGGTGAATAGTGACAAACATTGTAATCTTGATAGTGAGCTTATTGTTAATGATTCTTCATCTCTATCTTATTGCAATACTTCGTCTATGGACTTAAAACACATCTAGCACCCAAAATGATTTACATGCCTGTGTTGATAGTCCATGCATATTATGTAGAAATACCTTGACTAAATCTTCTGATGATATGCTTTATAGATCTTGTTGCCATAATAAAAATGGTTGTATTTCCTGTAGTCCTTGTCTTACTAACCATGTAAAAGAAACTCAACATTCCATGGAACAAGATGTGGATTTAAGTGGTGCTTGTGGTAATATTTCATCACCATCTACCATGTCTCACTTTTGCCTTATGGTGAAATGTTCAAAGGTAACTCCTACATTGAACACCAATGTATCTAGTGATGATTATGATGGTGATGATGATGATAATGACGATGACAATAATGATTCGTTAATGGAGAAAGGTAAAATTATTCACAATATCCTTTATGAGGATAAAGATGCTTGTGCCAATTTTCTAGAAATCATTACTGCATTTGTTAGGAGCAATATCCCCATTACGAATTTGGAAGCATGCATTGACGAGTGTTATAGCCGCGAGCGTGATTATGCCAATGAGATTGCAAAACTAGAGGAAGCTCTTGTAGAAGAACATACCACCAATGAATCTCTTGAAGAGACTTTTACTCTAGAGTTATCAAAAGTAAAGGAATCTCATGACAGAAATCTTGAGGTGGTTAATTGTCTTAAAACTAAAAATGATGAGCTAAAAGTTTCACATTCTCAACTTAAAGCTTCATATTCAAAAGTGCTTGCTAATTTTCCTTCTCCTACAGATAATAATTATGATGCTTGTGCTACTAACTCTATTTCTTGTGAAGCATCTACATTGAAGGAAAATGTTGAGCTAAGGGCTCAACTTGAGTTGCTAAATAGAAATTATGGGAAATTGAAAGAAAGTCATGAAAAGCTCTTAAGCTCTCTTGAGGATCTTTTAGTCTCACATGATGAGCTAAAGTTAGCTCATGAGGCTATTATTACCAAGGTTATATCTTGTGGGCCTCATGTGGACATTAGCACAAACTCTACTCAAAATTCTATTTTGCCTCGTGCTAGTCCTAGTAATTCATGCACTCATAATATCGCTACATCTTGTGATGAATTGCTTTCCATGCCTTGTTGCTCTAATAATGAAGCATCTACTTACTCTATTACTTGCGTTGCTACTAACCATGTAGAGGAAATAAAAGAGCTCAAGTACCAAGTCACTTTTTTGAAGAAAGACTTGGAAAAGCGTCACGGGAAGTCCGCACTTGACAACATGTTGAGTGTGCAAAATTACCCAATGAAAAGAGTGGACTTGGATTCAACTCCAATAATAACAAGAATTACAATATCAAGAAGAAGCATACAATCGACTAGAACAAGTCAAGAACTCGGCCAAGATTTTTTGCTTCAAGTGCAAGGTTGAAGGGCACCATGTTAGATCTTGCCCTTTGATGAAGAAGAATCTTAGTGAGAAGCAACAAGGGGAAGTTCAATCTCATGCTTAACCTCAAGTTTAGAAATCAACTAAGAAGAAAGGAGAAAGCCAATGTTGCTACTTATGTCGTGAAAATGGCCACTTTGCTTCTTCATTCACTAACGGTACCTTATCCAACCCTATCATAATTGACGATGTTTATTCCCTTCGGAAGAATAAGGTTGGCAATGTGTTTGCCAACTATGTTGGCACTCAAAGTGGTGTCAAGAAAATAACCATTTGGGTTGCCAAGCCTATTGTTACTAACCTCTTAGGACCCAACTTTGTTGGGGACCAACATGATAAAACTTGATCAATAGGTGTTGTTGGAGGGCATTGGAGACTTGGATATCTCATGAAGAATTAAGGGGTCTTCATCAATTATATTCACTCAAGACAAGTCATTTGGATCATCATATATCTATCTCATATCCAATGTGTCTCTTTGCGGTAACTTGTATTTAAATTATATACATTGAAAGTTGATTGCCCCTTGCATGTGTTAGTTTTGTATCTAGCATGTGTTTGTATGGTGTGCTTATTAATTACCTATCGCGAGTAATCTAGTATGTGTTTGTTGGCTTGCACTCCATGTACGTGTTTGTTTTGTGTTGAGCCTTTATTGAAATTATTTATTTATTTTAATTGTCTCTTTTGAGATATTAATGGGCTATCCCATTTTGGGGCAGTGATATGCCTTTGGATCCTCACTTTCCTAAATGTGTGTACATGGGGAATACCACTTATTATTATTATGACAAGATTATATAGTCTCCATGTGGTATGGCATTTTCATGAGAAATTCAAATTCTACAATATTCATTAATTATCTCTTGTTGGATTTTACTTGCCTCTTGTGAAAAGAAATGGATTATCACATTATTGGGGAGTAATAAGCTATGTGCATATTACAATCCTAGAAAATGTGAACATGTGAGGTAATGCCACTTAGAATTGATATTCCAAATTATCTTGTTCCTATGTGGCATGGTTAGCTCAAACAAGTTCCATATTTGCTTAAAAGAGTGTTTGTTTCTCGTATTTTGATATCTTGATTGTGAGAGAGTTGCTTAGTGCGGTTTTCTCAAATATGCACTAGTATGTATTAGTTGATAAACCGGTTGCTTAGATATCTTAATCATTGCTTCGTATGATCGTTTCACTAATTGAAGCCACCAAGAATCTCTATGTAATCATGGTAATTCACTCCTATCCTTTTCCATATGCTTTTGTGCTGTGAAAATGATCATGAATATATTCTCAATATACCACCTAGAAGTAACACCATACCCTCCTTGTCCTTGGACAAGTGAAAATCATATATGTGGAATGCATTATTGATCATATTCACATTGGCCTTTGCTTCCATTTGTCTCTTACCTTTGCGCCAAGAAATTATTTTGTATTAACTCTTGTTGTCTTGCTTGCCTCTTGAAGATATATCTGTTATATTCAAATAAAATTCTAATGTAATGGTTGTAAGAAAAGAGAGGATCCCCTTATAGTGTTTTTTGTATTCAAATGAAAACATCTAGATAATACACAAGTCATGGGAGAGCTATCATACCTATTTTAGAACACTATATTTTCAATTGGATTTTCTTGCCACTTAATGGATGTTTCTAGTGTATGAGTATGGAGAGTGATGATCCAATTTATGTGCAAAATTAAAAAAATCATGCATAAATCATGGGGGATCTATCATAGATTCTTTTGAACACTAGTTATCGCTAATTGATATTATATGTTTTTAATTGGCATTTTAATCACTATCTTGTGTGTTTGTGGAAGGCACAACTTTTATTTTTTTATACTTTATGCCATCATAAAAATTGTAGAGGGTTTGGTTTATTTGTTCAAACGTCGCTCTCTTTTAGGAGTTGGTTATCTCATTCCTTATTTTGCGGTCTATCATTTTGAATGGGATAAGTATTTGAGCATATGTTATATTTTTATCTACTACGTGATGGCTCCCAAGTGCAGGAGATCAATTGTAGTACTTTTCGAATTAGAAAGGTTGTCGAACCCACAAGGAGCAGAAGGAACTGGTAAGTATAATAGCAAAGCAATAATAAAAGCAACAAGTGTCTTTGTGTTTTAATTGTGTAGTGCAAGTAAAGTAAAATGCGGAAAGTAAATTGCAGCAAGTAGTAGGTCTCAATGAGATACAAAGCCCAATCCTCTAATGCGCAAGAGGACAAGCTCAAGTGTGTGTTTGTGTCTTATATGTGGAAAACGTTCCCGAGGGCTACACGAATTTAGCTGGCATAGTGATTCATTGCATAACATGTTTGTATATCTTGTCTAGTTTTAATCTTCTTCGGACGGAGCCACAAATAGGAATAGCTAAATAAATAAACTATCACCCCTTATGATGGATCACGTGGCCAATTAAATGACAGCACGAGAATTATTAAGACATGATGTCCCACCATAGCCTTATGCTCTAAGGTCCCCGATACAAGTACCCTCATAATGCAATTCAACGACTCTGTCTCAAGTTCTTGTCACCTAAAGACATTATCACGTCACTACACTACAGTGTTCTCCTATGAGCCCATGTAGGTGAAGTGTTGTACAGTCGACGTTCGTACAACACCATCATAGAATCACATAAAGATAAATACTAGACCAAATAACAACCCATCTCATGTAACAAATCATTGCCAATTCATCCTATGCCCTCAGGAACATGCGGGAACTACTCACAACGTGCAAACATGATCATGTATGGTGACATATGTGGTACAACACAATCTGAAACAATGGATCCACCACCAAATAATGACAAGTACTCAATCCCAAACATGCAACGGAGTACAATAACACGTATCTAGGGTGTAGCAATGATCAAACTATGAGGGGAACGGAGTGGATCACGGTGATGGTGATGGTGGAGATGCAGGTGCTGGTGAGCATGGTGATGGAGATGCCTCCTCCCACGCCAAGGAGGAGATGGGGATGAAGATGGGGATGATTTCCCCCTTCTCCGGAGCTCCGGAGCAGCAGGATCTGTCTCCCCCGCGGAGAGTTTCGAGAGTTTCGCCGCCCTGGCGGCTCCGTCTCGTCTCGGGAAAATTAGGGTGTTCGTTTTCGGGGAAGACGGAGTCGTCAGCAAAAAGACCTCAGGGAGGAGGTGCTGTGGGCCCATTTGGGGGCCCCACACGCGGCCAGGGAATCTGGCCGCGTGGGCTACCCCTTTTGGGCCTCCTGGCCCTCCTCCTTTGTGTCTTGTGCCCACGGCCTTTCTCCCGAAGAAAAACTGACAGGGTTTCTTTCCTTTCGCAATTTGGATACCTGTAGGTCCCGAAACATCAAAAACATGTGTTTTCTAACACCTAAAAATTAAATACCAAAAATAGGGACTTTGTAGGAAAGTCCCATAAAATCATCTAAAACATGCAAAACAATGATATAACATTGATAAAACATCCCAATAATGCCTATATGGAGGGTATAAATGATGATATAAAATGCACGTATCACTACGCTCATTGGCTTTGCTTTGATACTTTCAATTGGTATTAATTGGAATTTGACATCTCATCCATAGATATTTTCTTCAATTTACATCTCTTGGATTTTAACATGTTACATTTAATGCCTATTGGGATTTCAATATTTTACTCTTTAAGGAATCCTTTATTTGGAATCCTTCAAGTGACTACTTTGTTATTTTATTTTCACTTGGTATATTTTGCAATTGGTTTCTTATAAATCATGATTTCATTTGGTTTGGTTTCAATTGGTATCTCTTTCATGTGTTGATTTGGATCTTTGATATAATTTGGACAACCTTCATGTCGTGTCACACCTTTGTGTGGTTTACTTGGTGTTTTGTGCAAATTGTATCGCTTTTGGTTCTTGAAAGTGTTTATGTGCATACTTACTAATGTATAAGTTATGGAATGTTTATCTTCCTTGATCCAATATATATATAGGATAGTCTCCATCAAATCCTAAATCGGCCAAGATATGCATGAAATTCAATTTCGTATTTATGTGCACATATTTTTGTGTGGACTTTGTTCTATATATTGTAGTTTGTCTAACTACTTTGGACCCAATGATTTTGGGGACCATTTTGTAATCAAATATGTTTTAGGTACATTGCATATGCATTGGATGCTTGTCTCATTTCCAAGGATGGTGATATCACCATATTCTTATTGGAGACAAGCTATCATGATGGATGAATTCTTATCTACTACAACATTACCAATGCTACCTTGGTAACAAGTATCTATGTGATTTGATGTCTTTGATGTGTTTGTGTTGGAAGGTCATTTATATCTTTTAAGATAAAAATTAAAGCTACATGCTATGATTTCAAGCAAAGATCTTATTGTCATATTTATGTCTTCAAATTGGATATCTTGATCTTTCTCTTTGTAACTATATTGTGTGTACATGTTTGTTTATGGATGTACATCATCATGATTGTGGTCTATTTAGAAACTTATACACATGAGAATAATTACATGTCTTATTGGTATCCTAATGGTTCGGTGTCCATCCGTTTATTCTTATTTACTTTTGGTGACTCCAAAAAGAATTTGCCTTATGAGTGCTTGCCATATTTTCAAAAACCTATTTTACACTCATATTTATTGAAGGTTTTCAACCATCATGCTTTCTTTGGAGAGCATGTTAGTTTCTTTCCATGATGGTTTCATAAGCCTTGCTTCTTTATTTCCAACTTGTTAAGCTTGTCATCATAGCCATTTTCATTTGGTTTGAAAACCTTTTCTTGTGTGTGGAAAAGACACTCTTTTCTTATATGCCTCGTTTTCTTTTATGCTCACTTGCACTTGCTTTGTGTTTTTAACAACCATGGGGGAGTTATTATTCCATTTTTGTGCACTTTGCATTGAAAACGAAATATTTCTATATCATGCACAAATATTAGGGAGCTCCTCTATTTTTCTTTAAAACCACTCATTTTCTCAAACCATAATATTATTTTCTAATTTTGCTTGTCGAATCTTTTTGATTTCTTGCTTCTCTTTGGGAGAAGATTAGAGATTTGTATACCATCTTATTTGCAATCTTTGGATCCTCAATATAGTTTGAATTCCTCCCATTATTTATCATTGGATGTGTTTAGTTGATTCCACTCATCCTATGAGACATGCACATCCTATGGAGGGACCCTTACTATATTGGCCATCTAAATTTTCTATGATCCCATTTTGGCAATGGATGACAATGGGGGGAAAGTTTAGAGGGTTTAAGGGAATTTAGTTTTATGCTTGGTTTTTTTTAAGCATTTTCCTTTCATGATCATGCATCCTTACTTGTTTCTTTGCATGGTCGCTCAAATTTATTATATAAACCCTCGTAAAAGAGATTGTCATCAATTAGAAAAATGGGGGGGACTGAAATACCATGGTTCCCCCATGTGTGCTTTTGGTAATGTCGCGTGTCGAAACGCGGACACCGGGAGTGACCAACGTCCAGCCCCCAAATTTGTTCGGCAGTGGGCGGGGAAGAATCCTGCACCGTCTCTTCTCGGTTGGTGGAATGGGGGTTGGGGGAGAGCCAAAGGCACAACACACGGACATAGCTTTTACCCAGGTTCAAGTTAATGAGGGGAAAATGAAGAACGGCTTGGTGAAGATGTATATCGGGGCCTTCTCCTTCAATCCTCCAAAGATCAACGAGTTTGGGTGGAGGGTTTGGGAGAAATCTGGATTTTGATGAGCTCAATTAATGGGGACTTAAATACTATATGAGTAAGCTCATTTGGATAAGAAGGTGGGGTAGTTATACCCCCTCAATAAATCTGGCCATTGGAGTGCATAATTGGGACCGGAAATTCCGGTTGCTTGGTCAACTCTAGGTCTTCGTTCTTCATGGCTTGACTGAACCGGAAATTCCGGTTGCTCAAAATTTCCGGTTGGAAATTTCCGAAGAACCTCTACACCAAAATGGTTCTGGTCCTTAGACAAAATCTCGACTTCTTCTTCTCTCATCGGGACCAAAATCTTTCTGGTCCTTAGTCATATTTGGCAAGCCTCTTCAGAATCGGATATTCCACTTGGACCAAAATTTCCGACTGGTAATTTCCGTTCACCTTCTAAATCTGTGTAAGCTGATCAACCTTCACATTTTTTGGTGTTTGATGTCATATGAATAATATTTAACAACCTGCATCACTTAACACCTGATTAATAGTACCGCTAGTATTGTTAACTAACACACAAAACACTAGGGATCTAAGAAATTCTCTTTCGATCTCCCCTTTTTGGTGTTAGATGACAATACTATGATTTGCAAAGAAATCCATAACAAGATAACGTTTTTGTAAAAGAAATGGAAATCGCTACCCTTAGAAGTGTGCATAATTTAGTTTGCCTTTGGAATGCAAATACAAACTTCTGAGGAGAATAATTTCCAACAAAATAACAACATGATACAAAATGAGACAATGGAAACTATATTGAGAAATTGAGTTGAACACCATACCTCGTGCATAGAATAGATGTGTAGATTATACCAATGCACAATATAAGATAACCTCAATACAGATAACTAAATATATCATAAAACACCATAGTCTCACAATAACATAGTTCACCGCATGAAAATAAAATATTGTTTGAAACGAGAATAAATGGAACACAAGCTCTTCAAAGAATGATAAAAGAACATGTGTGTGCCTGAACCCATGCAAATATCTTGGAAACCTAAACTACTTCTCCCCCTTTGGCATCGAAATACCAAAAAGGAGAAAAACAGTGATGCTAACATTGAAAGAGCAGGGTGCCCCCATGTGTGGTTTTGGTAATTAATGACAATCACTATGGACTAATGGTTGAATTGGGTTATACTTGTAGAGTTTGTCCATAGGTAATGCTTCATGTCCATGTATTGGATTCAAGATGATCAAGTGATGACCAAGGTTCTATTCATGGAAATATCCGAAGAATGGTCATGAGATAGTTGAGCATATTACAAGTATGTATTGAAAAATCATATTGTTTGAACATTCATGTTTACCTTCAATACATCATTATATTGAAGAGAGAATAAAAGATACAAGGTTGATCAACGCAAAGTGCTAAGAGACGATTAAAGTTGATCACGTCACAAAGCTAGAAGATGCACCATGTGGCTTCATGATATGGTAACTAATTGTGCAATTAGCTTTCTCAACTAACCCATGCTATTTGTGTGTGGTATATATATGTGGTGTTAGGTATCTTTCCATGGGTTTGCATCAAAAGAAAGATTTCATATAGCCCATGGTGGATGGCGTCAAGTGGTGATCGTCATCAAGGTTGTGAAGTGCAAGTTCAAGAGGAGCATCTCGATGAGTTCATATGCTTGAAGCTTGCCAGCCTTTTAGAGATAATGTCCAAGTGAATATGTACTAAAAAGAGCCTCTCCATAGTGGCGTATGGGGGAGCAATCTATGTGTCTTCACCGAGAAAAGTGAAATCAAGAAAGATGTTGCATCTTGAGGAGGTCAAGATCTTCATCATCTAGATCAAGTGGAACTTTCAAGGCAAAGTTATGATCTTGATAGGTTTTCTATTTTACCGGTCTCATAGCATTAGTTGAGAGACCGGGTTATAGGATAGATAACCGTACTATCAAGAGGGGCTCTCATATTAGCAACTAGATCACATTGTTCGGAGAGAGCTCAAACCTTTACATACTTGGTATAATATTTCTTGGTTCTTATTTGTATTTTTTCCATGTGTTATTTTATATATTTTCATTTTCTTCAATACAAACTCAAGTTCATCGAAAACGGGGTTCGCATGAAAAACTTATTGCGTTTTTCATATCGGAGATTTTACCGATTGTTCCTTTATAGAGAGGTAAAACCTTTCATCATTTGGTTTTATCCTATAACGATGTACTATTGTGTTTCTTTGCATAATCTTGTAGTGCTTGTTGTTTCGATTTCAACGAGCCCAAGATCATCGAAAATGGAGTCCGGATGCAAAAGATATCACGTTTTTAGTGTTGTCCGGATCGCGCAGAAAAACCAGCCTGTGAGGTTGGACAGGCGGGTCTGTTAGGTGGCCAGCCTGCATGCATAGACGCTAGCCCGAGAGGCCGGCCAGGCCGGGTCTTGCGGAACTCCACAACGGGTATATTTTGGGGGAACCTATTAAGGGGGTCTTCTTCCCCATAGTTTCCCAACTTCTTAAGAAAGTTTTTCCCCACCATTGTTGACCTCTTGGAGCTTGATTTCTCTCTATTTCTCCATGATTCTTGCCTCCAATTAGTGAGAAAAAAGAGAGGATATCTAGATCTATTATTACACCAATCTATGTCTCCTATTAGTGGGGGGAAGTCTTTGCATCTAGATCTTGTGGATTCATTTGTTGAGTTCTTCCTTGTTCTTCCTCTCTTCTCACCCCATAGCATTTTTTCGCTTTGGTGGGATTTGAGAGTGAAGCATCTGAGCACTTCTTGTGTTCTTGCCATTGCATAGGTTGCGTCGGTTTGAGTTCTCTAAGAGGATCCGTTCGAGTGAAAGTTTGAGAAGCTTGTTACTCTTGGGTTCTTGGAGTGCCCTTGAGCTTGTCCTCTTGGGTACTTGGAGTGCCCTAGATGGTTGATTGTTTCCTTGGAACTTTGGAAGCTTTAGAGGCCTTGTTGCTATCTCGGAGTTTTGGTAGCTCACGGGATATTGTTGGGAGCCTCCAATTGAGTTGTGGAGATTGCCCCAAACTTGTACGGGATCGGCGACCGCCCTCAAAGGTCCCCTAGTAGATCATGGCACTCTGCATTGGTGGAGGAATGAGGAGAATAAGGTGAGCCATTGGGCGCTTGGATTCATTGTGTCTCCACACCTCTCCAACGGAGATTAGCTTCCATTGGAAAGTGAAATTTGGGATAAATCATCATCTCCACGTGTCACGGTTATTTCTATACCCGGTCTCTTTACTTATGCAATTTACTTTGTGATAGCCATCGAGCTTGAAGTAACATATCTTGCTATCACATAGTTGCTTGAATTGTTTGGCATAAGTTGTTGGTGCACATAGGTGAACCTAGTTTGTTTAGGTTTTGGCTTGATAAATTAAATGTTAGTTTTATTCCGCATTTATTCAAGCCTTAACTGTAATCATTTTTAAACGCCTATTCACCCCCCTCTAGACAACATTCGTGTCCTTTCAAACGTCCCATGAAAAACTAGACGTCGGACTTTCCATCTTCAAATTCTTCTTCATCATCAGCAGCGGGAGAACTGGAAGAAGCGGTAGGATCTATGGCGGGAAGAGCATCCTCGATCTGAGTCCAAGGAGTATAGGCACCAGAAGACCACTGATCATAAGAGTTTGGGCTAAGGATGCAGGAGGAGTGCTGATAGAACCACTCACAAGATCAAGAATATGCTGCTGGGAGCTGTCCATAGCAAGATCTCGGTGATAAGACTGGTATTTCTCCCTATGGATGTCCACCTTCATGCAAATAATATTTCGCTAAATCCAGGAAATCTTCCCAACTTGAGGCGCACAAAGGAGGTATCAATCGGAGGAGAACGAGGTGCAGCAGTACTAGAGTGAGCATCTCTTGTATATGTTCCACTATTATGAGAAGGAGTAGGAGCAACTGAACGTTTCTCTTTTTGCATATAGAGCTTCTTCAAGTGATGATCCTCCATTGGCAGCCTAGTGAAATCATGCTCCTTCAGAGTATCCTTGATGATCATCATAATGTACGGAGCATATGGAATGGTGTTCCCACCCAACATAGCATTGTACAAGTCATCAAAGATAAAGTCCATAACGTCCAGGGGGTATGCCTTTTCAGTGTCATCATCCTCAACACACTACTTAGCTAAATCCAACAAGTTGACATTCGGGCTAGTGATAGCATCGTTGTTACCCCCACTTGGTGCAAGGGAGGACCGAAAGATGCGAACAAGCTAACCATAAAGGGGAGGAGGCCTTCCACCTTCCCAATAAATCCATCTGGGGTATACATATCAATCATGAGTAGCTCATGTTTGGGCTTGTAAACAGCATGCACACGGTGCCCAATAGCAGGATGACCTTAAAAACGGTACCCAATCACTCGAGCAAACTTCTACAAAGGTGTGTCACAATAGGTTGTTCATGACATCCACTTCAAGGTCTTGTGCATATCATTACCAATTACCAAAGCGGACATGAATTGCTTCACTAAGGGAACATTGTATGGGTAGTGATTCTCAATGAGAGTATCAAGTTGAAACCTTTCCACCACACGAGAAGCTTGAGCAAAGGATTTCTTGTCCTTGAGATATTGGAGCTTCATTGGGTTCATAGGATGGATAGGAATCTTGTAACCAAGGTAGATGTCCCTGTAAATATAGAATTGCTCCATGCACCAAAATTTGCGATCATAAAGCTCATTATCCCTCGGAGTTGAGTAGCAATCTCTTTGACGAATCACCATGTAATCAGCAGTGCTAATGTCTGACTTGTAGTTCTACTTATTTGCCTTTCCCTTCTTCTTCTTGGAAACTGACATCTTCACAACAATAGACTTCTTCTTACTAACAATTTTCCTTGGGGGGAAGGTGGGGGCTAGAATCACCAGGCTCATCACTAGTCTCACGGTAGGAGGGGCGCTTGCGAGGGCCCAACCGAGAACCAACATTGGAGTCACTTGTGAAATTAGAATGATAGATGGGTAGCATAGGTAAGCACACACAAGTCACAATATAGTAATGATACTAGGAACAATAGAAAAACAGCCACAAAGAGATCATGGAATAGTCCTAGCCAAATCAAAAAAGTTCTGAAATCTAGAAAAAAAAAACATTACTGAACCGGAATTTCCGGTCGATACTGGACCGGAATATCCGGTTGCAGTTTTTCAGAACAATGGTGATTCGAATCTTGGTCTAAAACTATATCGAACTAAAAACAAGGCTCCATTGTAGGAATATGATGAACACCCTAGATGAGAAATAGAGTGAGTTGCCCGAATCCATGGAGGAATGCGCTTGGAGGAAAGGATTCCTGAGGAGGAGGAGCACAAGATCCGGCCGTGGCTAAAGAAATCCTGTGGAGGAGGTCGCGGGAGGGCGTGGGGATGGCAGACGACGGCTATGGTGGAGAGAGAGGTTGGGGTGGAAGAGGAGGCAATGAACTTCCCCTCACCTCGGCCTCCCGTATATGGGAAAAATCTGCCCGACCAGAACTTCCGATCCAAACTTGGACCAAAAATTCCAGGTCGACCCGGAAATTCTGATCCATATTTGGACCAGAAATTCCGGTTTCCTGCTGAACCCGAACTTCCTAGTTTCAAACGACTTGTGTGCAAGATAGAATTTTGGCTTTTGGATAAGTAGGCTTAGAATTAGATAGTCAAACTGATATTGGTACTTCTCCCTCATACTTGCAAGAATCAACCAAAGAAATGCCAAATTAGAGAGAGTTTTCCACAAAACACTTAGCTAGGAAAAACGAGTGAAATGCGATGAGATCCAAATAAAATCTCAACTAAGATCCAACTCTTTGCAAAGAAGAGGTTGGTGGCCTAGGACACCATGTAAGAGCATTATGGCGTGATGATGACCCACAAGTATAGGGGGTGTGTCGTAGTACTTTTGATAAATAAGAGTGTCGAACCCAACGAGGAGCAGAAGGTGTTGACAAGCAGGTTGGATAGAGAATTCACTCTAAACACTAGTAAACGGGGTTTTGGTTGTTTTGGATATAGCAGATAAATAAAGTGCGAGTAAATAAAGTGCAGTAAATAATATTGCAGCAAGTGGCCCAATCCTTTTGAGAGCAAAGGACAAGACGGTTGAGTTACTTATGACTACCAAACGTTCTCGAGGACACATGGGAATTTCGTCAAGTGCTTTCGCTTCGTTACGGTTGATTAATATCCATTGGTTCGTGAAGTATTTTGTGGGTGAACCTATGCTAATGCACCGCCCAACTAGGACTAATACATACTTGTGATTATACCCCTCGTAAGCATCCGCAAATACAATAAATTAATTAAGATAAAACTAACCACAGCCTTAAAACTCCGGAATTCTACGCTCCCTCGTGCATTGGTTTCCTAACGGGGGTTTAGGTTTATGTCACTCCGGCAACCCCATAATTAGTAGCCAAATACAAAATGCATCCTCCTAGGCCCATAAAGGTGAAGTATCATGTAGTCGATGTTCACATGACACCACTAGAAGAATAGCACCACAACTTAAATACCGAACCACGAGATATTACTTCGATATAAATTCACTACTAACATCATGACTACTCCCATGTCCTCAAGAACTAAACTAACTACTCACAAGACATCATATGGATCATAATTAGAGGCGATATAATGGATTATAACAATCTGGTCATAAAGTGCTAACACCGATAAATCTCACAAGCATCAACCACTAACAAGTAATCCACACTAGGAGAGAGATCTAATGTAAAACAACGATAGAGGCCCCTAATTGTTACATCGGGATGATAGTGGATGATGAGGGTGATGGTGCTGGTGGTGATGACGGTGATGATGACGATCTTGATGATGCCCGAAGCGATGACGGTGACGATGGCGGTGATTTCCCCTCTCCGGAGAGGAATTTCCCCGGCAGATTTCTCCCTGCCAGAGAGATTTTCTCTCTCGGGTGTTTTCCGTCCCGAGGCAGCGGCAGAATAATTCTTCGATGATGGTATGGGGCTTAGGGTTCCCTGGGGGTCAAGTACGCCAAAAATCTCCACCAAAGGTGGGCCAGGGTGGCCACACCACGTGGCGACGCGGCCAGGGGGCGCCTCCCCATGGTGTGGGCACCTGGTGGCCCCCCTCCAGCTCTCCTCACGGCTGGATCCCTCTTTTGAGCTTCTAAGATACCTCCGGTGTCCACCCTCTTCTTCTGATCTTCTGAAATAAGTTATCTCGACGGTGCTTTTTTCCATCACTATTTTGGTCCCGGTGTTTATTCTCCAAAAATTATGAAACATGCAAAATAAGATAAAATAACATAAGGGATGCATCATAACATGAAATATATCGATGAATAACAGAAAATAACAATATAAAACAGTGATTCAAAATGGACGTATCACGTGAGATTGCGAAGATATAACTTGAATGCACTACCATTACTCAACATTTAAGCTCGCAATTCATGAATTGAACATGGAGATATGAATGATTGTTAATTTGGGCATAATGGGGGGAGGGAGAGCCCAATGTATTAGGAAAACACTCCCCCTATGTCCATGCTTACTCCTAAACCCAAACACATAGTCAACTATAGGTGTGTATGCAAGATTCTCAAGTCAAGATCCTTAAATCGATGACATTTAGCTCATTCCTCAAGAACATAAATCTTTATCATCAAGGGGCTTCGTGAATATATCGGCAATTTGATCCGTGGTGGGCACATATGCTAGCTCAATATCTCCACGGGCAACATGATCTCTAATGAAGTGATGACGAATCTCAATATGCTTCGTTCTTGTATGTTGCACCAGGTTGTAGAAATCTTGATGGCACTTTCTTTGGCGCACAAAAGAGTCAACCTTTTCACAATGGGCATCATATTCCTTAAGGGCTTGGCTCATCCACAACAATTGAGTGCAAGCACTAGCAGCTTCCACATACTCGGCTTCAGCAGTAGAGAGATATGCAATTTAGCTTCTTAGAAGAACAACTCACCAAGAACCTACCAAGGAATTGGCAAGCCCCAAAGTCGATTTCCTATCATCTTGATACAGCCCAATCCGAGTCCGTGTACCCACTAAGAGAGAAATGTCCCCCTTTGGGTACCACAATCTAAACCTTGAGGTATGAACCAAATACCAAAAAATCCTATGGACCGCCGTCAAGTGGCTTTCCTTAGGATCCGCTTGATACCTTGCACACACCCCTACACTCAACACAATATCGGGTCTAGAAGCACAAATATAAAGCAAAGAACCAATCATAGAACAATACAACTTTGGTTCCACATCTTTACCATTTGGATTACGCTTGAAATGACACTTGGTTTGCATTGGAGTGATCTTACCTTTGGCATCATGGAAGTTGAACCGCTTGAGCATGTCTTGGGTATACTTGGCTTGAGAAATGAAACTCCCATGAGCCAATTGCTTGATATCAAAACCAAGGAAGAATTTGAGCTCTCCCATCATAGACATCTCAAACCTGTCAGTCATAAGGTTTGCAAATTCATCATTGAAAGCTTGATTAGTTGAGCCAAAGATAATATCGTCTACGTATAGTTGACATAGTAAAATCTCCCCCTTAACCCTCTTTGTGAAAAGGGTGTGATCTATTTGCCCAATTTCAAGCCCACGGACTTGCAACAACTCTCTAAGGTGCTCATACCACACACGTGGTGCTTGTTTAATTCCATAGAGCGCCTTATCGAGCTTGTAGACATGGTTAGGGAAGTTGGGGTCCTCAAACCCCGGTGGTTGCTTGACATATACCAACTCTTTCAATGGACCATTTAGAAAAGCATTTTTTATATCCATTTGTTGCAATTTAAATTTATGCGAAGATGCATATGCAAGAAGGATACAAATGGACTCAAGGCGAGCCACGAGAGCATAGGTTTCATCGCAGTTAATGCCTTCCACTTGAGAGAACCCTTGAGACACCAATCTTGCCTTGTTACTTATGACAATGGCATGCTTATTTTTCTTGATCTTGAAGATCCACTTGGTGCCTATAACATTGCGGCAATCTTTGGGCTTCGCAACTAGCTTCCACAACTTTGTTGTGCTCAAAGTTATTGAGTTCTTCATGCACATCTTCCACCTTATCCGAATCTTCAAGAGCCTTAAACACTTTCTTTGGTTACACCATGGATATGTGATCTTGATGCTCACTAAAGCTTGCCAATTGTTGTGGATCTCTTGCCTCTTACATCACCCAACACCTTGTCATCGGAATAGTGAATTTGCTTCAAAGATCTTGTAATCCTTGCTTGACGACGGGCTTCGATCTCTCATTGCTACAAGGAGGAATAACTTGATCGTCTTGATCATTTGGGTCCCCATATTGACCGGAATGTTGGCCTTGATCATCATGATGACTTGCTTCAGCATGAGAAGTAGAAGGTTGATCTTGGCCTTGATCTTTTCTAGCTTGAATGATAGGAGAACTTGGTTCTTGCATAGACACTTTATCAACAAGAGGAGGGTCTTGAAATTATTCTTGAGTTGGTGCTAATGTAGACGAGGGATCCACTTGAGTAGATCATAGTCCTTCATGATCCACCACAAGGTGTCCCTCAATGGGGCAGAAAAATCCCACACCCATTCTTCCTATGGCTTCTTGAGGTATTTCAACATCTACATTAGAAACAGGAAATTGCGCCCCTTGGGAGCCATCATTTTCTTTGAACATAACACTACTAGATTCAATGACAATCCATGAGGTCTTGTCAAAGACTTTATAAGTGTGGGATTCAACACCGTAACCAACAAAAGTACACTCAAGAGATTTAGATTGAAATTTAGACAAACGAACTCCTTTTATAAAAAACACTTACAACCAAAGACAAAGAAGTATGAGATATTTGGTTTGTTGTCGGTGAGAATCTCATATGGAGTCTTCATTAAGCATTTTCAAATATAGAGTCGGTTTGATGAGTGACACGCTGTGGAGATGGCTTTGGCCCAAAGATACTGAGGAGACATATACTCCGCCAACATGGACCTAGCCATATCCATGAGGGTTCGGTTCTTCCTTTTGGCTACACCATTTTGTTGAGGAGTATATGCAGTGGAATATTGATGACGAATACCCTTTTCACTAAGGAATTCATTTAGGGTGTAGTTCTTGAACTCAGAGCCATTATTACTCCTAATGGCCAATATAGGAACATTGTGTTGACGTTGAAATTGATCGTAGAAGTCATTGACGGCTTGTTGGGTCTCACTCTTCAACTTGTATAAATAAACCCAAGTGTATCTTGAACAGTCATCAACAATCACCAAGCAATAATTCTTGGCACCAAGACTTGCCTTGGGAACGACACCAAATAGATCCACATGGATAAGTTCTAAAATCCTCTTTGATTAAATAATAGTCTTGCTTGGGTGGGAAGAATCGTGCGTCTTTCCTTCAACACAAACCCTACACACACACGATCTTTGGCAAAGGAAACATTTTATTTTAGTCCGAGGATGTGGCCACCCTTGTGAAGGCTTTACAAATCTCTCATGTTGACATGGGATAAGCGGCGATGCCACAACCACCCCACGTCAGCCTTACCGAAGAGACACATCGCTTGAGTGTTGGTTAACCCCAAAAAGTCTACCAGATACAACTAATTTTCGACATGACCAACATAAGAAACATCAATAGTCTTGCTCCACAAGAGGACCATGATGTTAGGTTAAAATAAGAGAAAATCATATCTTCCCTAAAGTACGAACTGAAAGTAAATTGTAACCAAGGGATTCGACAAGCATGACATTCAAAAGAGTGATGTTAGGAGCAACAACCACCTTGCCGAAACCCGTTACCTCAGATATTGACTTATCACCATAAGTGACAGTTGCTTGATTTACATTTGTCTCAACTCCGTCATAAGTGCATTGCTTCCGGTCATATGACTTGTACATCCACTAGCAAGTATCCATTTTGACCCACCGGAAGCATAGTCCTACAAGAAATCATTGACTTGATTTAGGACCCGATGAAAGTGCACTATGGTCAACTAGAGGGGGGTGAATAGGTTGACTACCAAATTTTCTTATTTTCCTTTTAGTTTGGGCTAAACGAGTAATACAAGGTTCTCTAGATGTGAAACTATATGAGCAACCTATGTGATACAAAGATACAATACCAACAGAAGAAATATGTAAGGTAACAAGATAAACCACAAGTGTAAACAAGGAGACAAGGATATGTTTACCGTATTTCCTTCTCAAGAGAAGTGCGTCTACGTTGGAGAGGTGGGGAGCCACCTAGGCACTCCTCAATAGCACAAATGTGCACACTTTATTCTCCTTGAGCTTCTCCGGTGAGGGAGATTCTCGTTTCCCCTATGAGGTCGACTTGAAGGCGTTGACCAAACCTTTACACCAGGTTGAGGACACTCCACAAGATGGATGGAGGCTCTCAATCAATCCGAAGCTTCTTGCAACAAGGTGGAAGCTCCAAGCACAAGATCTACTAAGGTTTCTAGGCCTCAAGTAGGATTCTAGATCTACTAGGATGTTGTGGATGGATTTGCAATTCCTTTGGTAGAATCACGGATCTAGGTCTCCTCTAGCTCTCCACAAACTTACGGAGTGTTTGGGTGGTTGGAGAGGGAGATCTAGGAGGTTGAAGCTTGCATTAATGACTAAGAGAGAGAAAGTGTGTGAAGCTTAGCATTCAAGAGGTAGAGGAAGGGCTTTAAATACCCCTACTCCAAATCTGGCCGTTGGGCAGTTCCACGCAACACCAGAGGTACCGGTGTTTCCACCGATACTACTGGTGGTCTTCTTATCTGGAGCCCGCGTGTCTCCTTTTCTCCTTAGATTGTTCCTATGGCCTAGAGGTACCGGTGGCTCCGCTGGAGGTACCGCCCACTGGTACTACCGGTGGGTTCCGCCCTGGCCTCCGCGATATGGCACCCGAACGTCATTTTAGCGAAACCACCACTGGTATCTCCACCGGTGTCAATCAGCTTGTTGTAGGCCTGTTGAGGGGGAGGAGGTACCGGTGGGAACACTGGAGATTCTGCCCACCGGTACCACCAGTGGCATCCGCTGAAGGTTCCGCCATATGCCACCCGAAGGGCATTTTGGCGGAGGTACCACCGGTACCACCACAGGGTGCCCCCACATAGGGCTGTGCTGGGAAACACCAGTGGGGCGGTACTACCGGTGGTTTCACCGGTACTACCGCCACCTGTAAAAACTGTTTCCCAGGCTTGGTCTTGAGAGCTCTTTTCCTTTGGAGATTTACCGTGATGCCCCTAAGGATAGTATATGGAATACTGGGCACTTCACGAGTGTTACAAATGGACCCTGCATATACTTAATCAATTGTTAGTCCTTAAATTGTGTTGTCATCAATTATCAAACGGAAGATGATCTTTCATTCTCCCCCCTTTTTGGTAATTGATGATAACACAACCATTTGCAACACAAGGTCTAAACAATCATGGACGGAGATCTCCCTAGAGATATGCTCCCTTCATGACGAATGAACCGAGCAAGATAGATATGATAGAAAGGAAGCAAACTTGCTAACAAACATAATAGTTAACAAAAAACAAGTGCAATAATTTAAAGAACAAGTAGGTTCACTTCTTACACCATGCATGACGAGGTTCACAAACATGAGGAATAAAACATCGAGGTTCACAAATAACCAACTCTCACAAGCACAAGGGAATATCATAAATAAAATTGCTTGCGAGGAACCCATGCAAATAACCAAACGCTCCTAAATATCGATATCTCTCCCCCTTTGGCATCAAGATACCGAAAAGGGGAAAGACCGACACTAACTTCCCACGGCTCACTCAGAGAGGTCTTCCATGCTTGGAGGACGGGCGCGGCGACGAGAGCTAGTGACCTCTTCTCTCGGTTCCTGATCAGACCACTCAATGATCTTGCCCTTGGAATCTTTGGTCTGCCACTTGCCCCGAGTGGTTATGCTGTCCTCAATAGGAGAATCCACGGACTCCCCGGCATCACGACGAGCCTCCCTAGCAGCCTGAGCAGCCCTGCGATGTTTAAGATCCTTGTCATAGTGAGCTTCCAATTGACGCTGCATTATCTTCTTGTTCACACGGAACACCTTCTTGAGATTACGAGCCATCCACTTGAATGCATTGTCAGAAGGAGGGGGGCGAGAGGGCCCAACTTCTTCTTCTTCATCATCAATCACGATTCTTGGCTTGGCCTTGCCCTTGCGAGCAGATTGAGTGGGATGATCAACGGGCTCGGAGTGATCCTTGATAAGGAGTCGTTTCTCTTTGTGAGGGACCCAAGAATCATCATCCATGGGGTCCTCCGGGTGCTTTTCATCCCAAGCATGCAAGATGATTTTCATAATAAAAGGCCCAAAACATGCATTCTTCCTTTGCACAATGGCATGCCACAGCTCATTCCAAATGTAATCAAGCACAACAAGCTTTTGAGTCAGACCTTGGAGCCTCTTCTCATGTGTAAGGAGCATGAGATTCTTGAGATACCCTTGGATTTCATCCATATTGCCGGCCTTGGGATTGATTGTCTCCCGATAGATGCGAAGCATGATGTCATAAGTGGGATAGAGACCCTTGGTGAACCCTATGGCATATTTCTTCCAATGATATAGGGGAGAGAGTTGATCCTTGTTAATGGTCGACCCATTGGCAAAGTGAACACGGAACCACTCTTTATCATACTCGGGGCCACCACCGAAAGGCCATGATCCGGATCACCACCAAGAAGGATACCCACATCGTACCACTTGTGAGTGAACTTTTCCCCCTTTGTCATCCAAATGAGGTGACGCTCGGTTTCATTGGAAAGATGAACTGTAGCCAATAACTCACAAACTAGCCCTTCGTCATAGTCTTGCTGGAACTGCATGATGGGACGAAGACCAAACGCATCAACAATCTCAAGAGCTGTCCCAAAATAATTTGGCTTCCTCTCCATATGATCAAGAGAAATGGCGTGTTGATGGGCCACATTTTCCTTTTGCTTCCTCATGAGTATCTCCTTGTAAATCTGTGCTTGAAAGATGGTGTGAAAGCGAGTATCCCGTCCCCAAAACTGAGGAATCATGCGGTCCCGGTCAATGACACAGGGGTTCTCACGACGAGTAGCAAGGAAGACACTCTCAGACACTTGAGATGCAGATTTCTCTTTGCAAGGGAGAGTCTTCTTCGGAGTAGGGAATCTTGGCTTTCTCTTGGGATGAGAAGGATCCATGGTTTCTTCAATCTCATCCACGCGTAGTGTCTTGCGAGCCGCCATATTCTTGGAACGACCTCCCCTTGAACCACTAGCATCTATGAAATAGAAATAGAAGGAAAAGCACGGTGAAGAGAGGATGCCCAAGAATTTAAGATGCACAAATCGAAGAAATCAAGAGTAGTAAAAACTAGAGAGGAACAACAACAAGATAGGGGCATAGGTACATAGAGACAACCTAGTAATCGAAGTAGTTCATGCCTAGTAGTCACAGTCTAAATTTCTAGGGTTTGTACTCGTGAATACCTACTCCATATGCCAAAATCAAAGAATCGTGGTGCTCCTCGTGCATCTCCATCCGTCAACGAGATGGGAGAGAGAGAGGGGGAAACATACACGTATCCATGGCGTATATCGGAGGAGATGGAAGGTTCACGGAGCGGCCCAATTGTGATGCCCCGAGATCGGGCACTATGCAGATTTCAGCATTTCCGCCAAAATCCACATAATAACCGATTTCAGGTTGCCACTTGTGATAACATTACAACAGTTCACGAATACTCCACAACAACAACAGAGGAGGTATATACAAGATGACTCAAATGAGTCAAGGATACAACTGATACAATACAAAGATCCAAATAACAGCGGAAGAAACAACATAGTGTCCGACTACGGACAAGATACAAATTGGACTAAGAGTCCTGAAGATAACCGATGGCGTCCAATCCCTGCCCAGGCCAAGCCGGAGGGATTCCCAAGCTAACGTCGTCAGACTTCAAACCTGTTGGCTGCAATGTGGAATATGCAGCCACGAAATGGATTCGTGGGTCAGTACTATTAAGTACTGGCAAGTGGATAAACCATACTCACAAGATACCAGCGTAACCAATCATCACAAGATACAAATACTTTGGGTGCAACGGAAAGGAAGGGATTATTGCAAAGATGCGGCAGCGGGCTGCACTAACTAACTACAGAGACGCGCTACAACATCTGGCTAAAAGAAAGGGATAAGATAGCGTATCAGAACCAACTACAACTACTCACCAAACAATACCCATCCAATGTTACCCCCTACTAAGGAAGCAACCCAAGGAAACTCACACGGTTGATTAAGGTGACATCCATTTTTGTGGTGGAGGTAATCTATATTACTAGTCAAGTTATCATCGTTAAGTGTAAGTTGTCTGAGTACTTGTTAGCCAGCACTTTCACCAAGTCATCCATAACCACGGACAACACGGCTTCTCGAGAAGATTTAACCCTGCAGGGATGCACCAATTTGGCCGTACACATAAGAATGACCCGCCAGATGGAAAGGCCCTTCCACCAAGCGAGGCACTCAACACAACCCAACTCTTCTTCGCATCAAGCCCAAAGAACCACGTGTTGTGCGTGCGCGGCTAATCGAGCCCCCACGAAGAAAAGGGGGACCCTCATAGCACTGGAAGACCACGCCGCCCTAAATGCCGACTACAAAAGTTCCACCCTGGCGCCAAGGGCTCGCACCTGCATATGCATGCATCAAATGGAAAGCCCGAACTAAGTGTGGCGATTTGGACGAGATGCGAATCGAATCAGATTTGCGGGGGGCGCCCATACTCGCTTCCCACATGCGGTTAGTGCGCTCATCATGGATCGGAGGACAAGACCCTTTTCCTAATTAAGTTCGACACTAGCAGGCCTCAAAACCACGCCGGGCCTCCTGCCGGTGCCTTATCATCAAATTATTATTACCCCAAGCATTAACATGTTGTTGATTGAATTGAAACCCAACTATCAGCTAAACAGATGATAGAACAAAGGACAACAGGACTAGAGCGCAAACAAACCTAAGCATGCTAGTACGGCACGAGGGCCAACAAGGTAAACTAACAACAGTTAATAGGAAGTGGAAGGAAGGCTATATCATGGCTGCAAGGTAAACATATGATAGGATCGAGACACAAGCATCGAATCATAAGGCTAGAATAAAGGCAACGGGAAGAATCAGTAACAAGTGATGAAAGGCAGCCATAGGTAGCAAGTGAGTATACTTGCCTGGAATCCAGCAAGTAGAGGTACATCCGAAGAACTTGTCGTTGCTCACATCATCTCAGCGTCCTATCCGCGAAGAAGCAACGAACTAGAACAAATACCGGATACAACAATTACTACTACGGCAAAAGATCCAACATGATCCTATTTTATATGCATGACAATTAATTGATGCATCAAAGTAAACCAGTTGACATGGTAAACATATTTAAATGGGCCCGTATGCAATTTGGATTGCATATGGAAAAGCCCATGAATTAATGTTGAATTAAATGATCTACAAATAACCATCATGTGAAAGTTGATTAGAATGATGCATGGATGATGAAAACAATAAGAAAACAACAATAGCTTCAGTTTGATATGTTGTTTACCAAGTTTGGAATTTTATTTATTAAGTTATGAACTTTGGCATTTTAAATGATTTAAATAAACATTTGTTGTTTTCACCAATTTTAAATGTTCAAAACAGGTAACAAAATTTATATTTGGAAAGAACACACAATTTTAGATGGAATACATATTTCATTTGTTGAATTTGGATTTAAAATGAGCAAGTTATCAAATTAGAAATTTTAAATGCATTAAATAAACAATTAGTTGTTTTCAGCAAATTAACTTATTTAAAACAGATAACAAAGTTGATATTTGCAAAGTTCATGAAAATGGGATGGAAAACATATTTTATATGTGCCATTTGAATTAAATTTGAATTAGTTATGATTTTGACCAAATTTGAAAGAGTTGTTTGAATTTGAATTTTTGAAACCATTTGAAATGTTCAAAACATTATACAAATGGTTTAAACATGTAGAGAATTTAATTTATCATGGAATACATATAAAGGTTGAATTATTTGGAGATGTGGTTTCAAAGATATGGGCAAAAGAAGTTTAGGGGCTAAACTGCCAAAATACAGGGGCCTGCTTTGAAGGAAACAGTGCGTGGAGGGGCATCTGTGCAAAACAGGGAAAAGATAGGGGGCTCGGTGCAAAGTGTGGATCCAGATCTAGATCTGGAGGGGTTTCTCACCGGGGTGGAACCTAGCCACGGAGACTGACGAAGGGGGCCCCGGCTGTGCTGGCGCTGACGGAGCGCGGGTGGCAGCTGACTGGGCTTGAGGGGTCACCGACGGGTGGACCCGCCACCGCGCGGTAATTCACGAAAAAGGTGGAGCAAAGGTGCTCCACGGGGGGTTCAAACCCGCGATGCGGAGCTCGCGCGCGGCGTGGCCTTGCCACTGGGCTGCTGCTGCGAGTTGGTGACGGAAAGGGGAGCTCGGCCCGTAAGAGGTGTTACTGCGTGAACAGTTTCTGACAAAACTGAAGCCAGTTTTCTATCGAAGGCGGACGGGAACGAACTGGCAGCAGCGCTGCTGAACTCCGGCGTGATCAGAAAAACGAAGGTGCATCTGGTGCTTGAAAAGAAGCGAGGTGGTAGGGAATGGAACAAGGGGATCACCGGGAGGCGCTCGGTGTCGTCGTTCGTGCACGGCGAGGTCGGAGGCGGCGCTAATCGGAGGAGGAGCTCTGGTGGCCGAACTGAAGACGAAGAAGCTGCGGGATTTCTAGGGCGCCTCCGGCCACTGCGTGATGTCGAGGAGGAAGAGGGTGGCGGGGTGGTTCTTCTCCACCTCCCAGATTGGCTTGGGGATGGTCATGAAGTAGTGACACCGGCGGGGTGCTCCGCTGCTACTCGGTGGTGTTCAGAAAAGATGGCAGAGAGGGAGGAGGAAGAAAGGGGCGGCGGCGGCAGAGGGAAAGGGTAGAGAGAGGGGCTAGGGTTGCAAGGGGGAGGCGTCGGGGTAGGTAGATATGGAGGGGGAAGGAGGGGACCATGGGGGTTCGTGGGGTGGACAACGACAGGGGAGGGACAGCTCACGTTCTCCTTTCTCGTCTGTACGGAGAAGAAACAGTGGAGCTGGGCTGCTGGGCTGTGGGAGACTGGGCCGTGTGGGCTTCGGGGTGGTTGTGGCTGGGCCACTGGCCTGGCTGCCTCCCCCAAAAGCATTTTTTTTCTTTTTGTTAATTGTGTTATGTTCCTCCTTATTTAAATTTCAGAAGAATAAAAGAAACTTTGTAAAATATTTTTATACAATATAAATTCAAATAGTTTGATATTAAAATAGAGGCTATTCATATGGCTATTAAACATTTGGCAAACAACATAAACATTTGATTCTTAAATTTTAAATTTTTAAATTTAGGGCTTATAGAAAATATTTTTATGATATATCAAACAACAACAAAAGAAATGCAATGCAATGCAATGCAATGCAATGACCTGATGATGTAAAAAGAAAACAAACCATTCTAATTGGGGAAAATCCCCGGGTGTTACACCAATGCAAGGAGGGAGCCTCCCGGCGGTGGAGGAGCTCTTCCCGGTGGCGGAGAGGTTGGGGGCGGCGGCGGTTTGAGGTGGAGAGATGGGGGGAGTGGGGGGGAAGTGAGATCTAAAAGATCCCTTCCCTCGCTCGGCCTAGGGTTATCCATGCAAAAACCGCGGCGAGCGGTACTACCGGTGAAAACACCAGAGGTACCGCTCCCTTGACACGCGGTGCAACACGGTAGTGGCCCGCTGGGCAAAAATTCCGCACCAACGGTAGTACCGGCGCCACAGCGGAGGTTCCGGTGGTTTCACCGGAGGTTCCGCTGGACCCAAAAACTGCACGCCAAGAACAGGAAAACAGGGGCATCAAGATGGAATTGGGCTTTTAGGGAAAGGAGGCGTGGGTTGGAAAGTTGTAAATATCATACAAGATGCAATATTAGACACAAGTTCGCAAGATGCAATGATAAAAAGTTGAACTTGCGTAATTTGCCGACAGGGATAATAATATGCATGTTGAAGAACCAAAAGAAACCAACTCCATAAGTAGGAGGTCGGTGGCCGTAGCCACCATGTTTGAGTGTGTACTTTGGCACCGCAAAGATCTATCTTGGGTCCAAAAGTACTACTCACAATGAAGCACAATAAGTCAGAGAATGACTAGATACGCAATGAAGAATTGATTTAAGCATAATAAGAGGAGTGTTTACTCATAAGTTGAGTGACCCCCCCCCCTATGTCCATGCCTACATCCAAACCTAATAACACATATAGTGAAGTTACTTATGCAAGGTATCAAGTGAAGTTAGACAGGTCACTGACATTTAGTTCATTCCTCAAAGCTCGAAATCTTGGTTGATCAAGGGCCTTCGTGAAGATATCCGCAAGTTGATCCTTGGTTGATACATATGAGAGATCAATATCTCCCTTCTCAACATGATCCCGAATAAAGTGATGACGGATCTCAATGTGCTTCGTCTTTGAGTGAAGAACGGGGTTGTAGGCGATCTTGATTGCACTCTAATTGTCACAAAGAAGAGGAACTTTGTCAAAATTGACACCATAATTCTTCAAGGTTTGCCTCATCCAAAGAAATTGAGCAAAACAACTTGCCGCGGAGATGTACTCGGCCTCGGTGGTGGAGAGAGCAATTCAGTTTTGCGTCTTGGAAGACCAACACACCAAGGAGTGACCAAGGAATTTGCAACCCTCGGATGTAGACTTCCTATCCGTATTCTCTTCCGCATAATCCACATCTGAATACCCAATGAGCTGAAAGCTTGAACCCTTGGGATACCAAAGACCAAAATTTGGGGTATGAACTAGATACGAAAGATTCGTTTAACCGCTTCCAAATGACTTTGCCTCAGAGAGGCTTGAAACCTTGCACATTTACCTACGCTATACATGATATCCGGTCTAGATGCACAAAGGTAAAGCAAAGATCCAATCATGGAGTGGTATATCTTTTGATCTACCTCTTTACAATTTGGATCGGGTTTCAAGTCAAGGGTTGTGAACATGGGAGTCTTCATAGTCTTGGCATCATGCTTATTGAATCTCTTGAGCATGTCTTGGGTGTACTTGGCTTGTTTGATGAAGGTTCCTTCATGATATTGATTGATTTCAAAGCCAAGGAAATACTCCAATTCTCCCATCATAGACATCTCAAACCTATCGGTCATAAACTTGCAAAACTCTTCATTGAACTTGGTGTTAGTAGACCCAAAAATAATGTCATCTACATAGAGTTGGCATATGAACAAGTCACCTCCAACCGTCTTGGTAAAGAGGGTGGGTCGATTAAACCAACATTAAACCAACGATCCACTAAAAACTCTTTAAGGTGCTCGTACCACGCACGTGGAGCTTGTTTAAGTCCATAGAGCGCCTTATCGAGTTTATAGAGATAATCGGGGTGGTTGGGATCCTCAAAACCCGGAGGTTGCTTGACATAGACCAACTCATTAATGGGGTCGTTTAGGAAAGCACTCTTAACATATATTTTTTGTAATTTGAAATTATGATGAGATGCATAAGCAAGTAAGATGCGAATAGATTCAAGACGAGCTACGGTAGCAAAGGTTTCATCGAAATCAACACCTTCAACTTGAGAAAATCCTTGAGCCACCAATCTCGCCTTGTTGCAAATGATAATACCATCTTTGTCTTGCTTGTTATTGAACACCCATTTGGTGCCAATGACGTTCTTGCAATCCTTGGGTCTTGGCACTAACTTCCAAACCTTGTTGTGCTCGAAGTTTTTGAGTTCATCATGCATGGCTTCAAGCCAATCTTGATCTTTGAGAGCTTCATAGACTTTCTTGGGCTCAATTAAAGAGACAAAAGCATGAGCCTTGCTAAAATCCGCCAATTTCTTCCTAGTGACAACCCTTCCACGAACTTGCCCAAGAATCCTGTCCTCCGTGTGACCCGCACGCTCGAGATTTTCTAGCCTTATCTTTGCTCTACAATCTAGAATCTCCTCCAAAGATTCCTTGGATATGGCTTGAGAATCACCTTCTTCATCAGAGTCATGTCCATCTTCATCTTGGCCTTGATCATCAATGGGTGAAGGATCACCACTAGGTTGAGCTCTCTCAACAATCATAGGACATTGATCTTGGCCTTGATGAGTAGCTTGGACTTGTTCACTTGCTTGACCTTGATCATTAGCTTGGCCTTGATAACTTGCTTGACCTTGATCATTAGCTTGAGGGCTTGGTGCATCTTGTTGGGTAGCTTGTGTATCCAATGGGCGTAGTCAATCGATCCACTTGAGTGGGGCATAGTCCTTCTCCTTCCGTCATCCGGTAACCCTCAATGGGGATTATTTCACCAATCCCCATTCTTCTTATGAAGATTGGAGGAATTACATCTCCTACAACACCCTGATCTACACGGCCCCCTTGGGAGCCGTTATCCTCATCAAACACCACGTCTATAGCTTCTTCAACTTGTCTAGTGGACTTGTTGTAGACTCTATAGGCGTGAGCATTTGTGGAATAGCCAACAAAGATACCCTCATAAGATTTGGTTCAAACTTTGACAAGCATTTACCTTTCTTGCGAATGAAGCACTTGCAACTGAAGACTTTGAAGTAATATACGTCCAGATTCTTGCCCGTGAGAATCTCATAAGGAGTCTTGTTCAAGATCTTGCAAAGATATAACTGGTTGGTAGCATGACAAGCGATGGAGACGGCTTTGGCCCAAAAGTTATAAGGAGAAGAAAACTCCGCAATCATTGTCCTAGCCGCATCCATCAAAGCCCGGTTCTTCCTCTCCGCTACACCATTTTGTTGAGGGGTATAGGGAGTGGAATATTGATGAGCAATGCCCTCTTCACTAAGAAAATCCTCAAAGGTATAGTTCTTGAACTCCGAGCCATTATCACTCCGGATGACCAATATGGAAGCATTATGTTGGCGCTCAAACAAAGTGATGAACTCGATGACTCTCTTTTGAGTCTCACTCTTCCTCTTGAAGAAATACACCCAACAATATCTTGAGTAGTCATCCACTATCACCAAGCGATACTTCTTTCCTCCGAGACTATCATAGGATAGTGAACCAAAGAGATCCAAATGAATTAGCTCGAGAATTCTTGTGGTGGAGATGGTGGTCTTGGTTGGGTGTAGTTCTCCATGTTGCTTCCCAAAGGCACAAGAGCTACACACACGATCTTTAGCAAACTTGGCCTTGGTTAGTCCTAGAACATGGTTGCCACTTTGAAGGTCATGTAACATCCTCATATTGGTGTGGGTTAACTGGCGGTGCCAAAGCCAACCTGATGGAGGGATGATAACCCGGTAGGCCAACGCCAAGGTGTAACCCGGCCTAAAGGACGCTGCACAGGATCCGGCTAAGGATAAGGGAACTTCTAGAAGGCCCAAGTTCATAGGCTTGGTAACCCGGATTGTGTGTTACGATAAGGAAAGCTAGGGTTTGTATGCAGTGTCCGGGTAGGATTCAGGGTGCGCCTTGGAGGGCAGGCCAGGGGGTCCGGGTGCTTTATAAACCGTCCCATAGGACTAGTTGAGAGAGATCCAAGAGTTCTAGCAATATCGCCTGATATTGAACATCCAGTGTAACACGAGAGTTGAGTTAATATATCGAGATCGGAGACTCGGCGACTTGATTGTCGGCTACCAGATCGAGTATCATCATGTTTTCCTCTGAGCTAAACCCTCTCCCAAACGCCTGTGTCGTCTTGCCCCAAGATAAGTTACCCCCGGTAACATCTGCCGTGATTATCCCACGACACAACCCACATCAACTTTAACCATTAGGCATGTCGCGGCACACGTGTCTCCTTTATAGAAGTCCACTACATACATGTCGTTCTCGACAAACCCAACAAAGGATACTTTAAGAGTTGTTTCCCAAGTAACAATCATGTTCTGTTTATTGAAGAATGAAGTAAAACCACAATTTGCTAGTTGAAGAACGGACATCAAGTTATAACCAAGGGACTCAACAAGGAGAACATTCTCAATTGATAAATCATTTGAGATAGCCACCTTGCCTCGTCCTAATACTTTAAGCTCGGAATTGTCACCAATAGTGCACAATTGAGATATGGTGATGGAGGTTCAAGATTAATCATTGCGTCATTGCTTTCGGTCATATGTTGGGATGCACCACTATCCACTGTCCATCTACCCGACCCGGAAGAACTTCCCTACAAGAGATCAATTTCTTGATTTAGGTACCCATCCTTCAATGGGTCCTCTTTTGCTAGTAACAAGGGTCTTAGGAACCCAAATATCCAATGATAATTATCACCATAAGAAGTACCAACGTATTTAGCATAAACATGGCCATCTCTAGATTTCATAAGAACATAAGAGGGGTTATATTTTCCGGCAAAGTCATTGTGAGTGATGCTCCCCCTAGAGGTATCACCACCCACAATGGTGTTGGTATCCTTATCCTTGGTCACCTCTCCCTCCTTCACAAAGACAATATTTTGAGAAGAAGAGGTTACATTCTTGGTCTTCTTCTTGTTTTTCTTATTTGACTTGGCAACAAAGCCAATCCCTTCCTTCCCATTCTTAGCTCCTTGAGAGCTTATGGCATCATTGGGAATTTTCTCTATTCCTACAATGTTAGGAGTAGCACAGGAGGTAGGCGTGATAACAATGCTAGTAGAGGAAGGTATCAGTTGCTTATTAAATTGTTGAGCTAGAAGCTTATTACGAGACGTGGTGAGTTTGTCATGGATTTCTTTAAGAGACGTGAACTCCTTTTCTAGTTTTCCATGACACTCAACAAGTATCTGATGAGCCATTCCTAGTTTCAACTCTTCTTCTTCAAAAGTTTAAGAAGATCAAGAGATTGTTCATTATCCTTCCTAAGTTTGGAAACACTAATAGCATAAGTCTCTTCTAGACTATATAGTCTCTCTTCGAGACATGCTCTCATGGATCTTTCTTTCTCAAGAGATTCCACAAGCTCCTTGTTTTTGTTATCATGACCACCACCATAACTCTCCAATGTCATGATGATCTCTTCCTTTTCATCTATAAGAGAGTTAGCGTCATAAAGTTTCCTCAAAAGGGACTTTACCTTTTACTTGGTCTCACCTTCAAGGCTAAACAACCAAGAACCTAGATTTTTGGCCTCCTCCTCACCATCAACAATATTTCCAACACAATCAAATAATGAGGGAGGACTAGTTGCAATAGACTTGAAGGTGGAAGGTATTACCGCGGTGGCTTTTTCCACGAGACATGTAGGTCGTATGGACGTCTTCTCATTGGGGGATTCAAATAGAGAGACCAATGAAGAGGAAGACATAGCTACAAAGACGTGGGCCACACCTACGACTTCATCTTCTCCTTCATCTCCGGAGTAGTATGTTTCCAATACAGGCCCTTCTTGAACATATAGATCCCTTGGGACTCTTCTAGCAAGGTTCTTGTTTTTTGGAGTTTTGTTCTTCTCCTTGCGAACAAGCTTGCCTTTGTTCTCTTCTCTTGGCTCAAAAGGACACTCTTTTACGAAGTGATTTGCACTTCCACAATTGTAGCATGTCCTTGGCTGCTCCCCTTCTTCTCGTAAATCTTGTTTCTTGAGGGTCTAGGGGCACTGGCCTTATGAGCCTCCCATCTCTTACAATAGCCATGCATGGCGAAGCGATGCACTTGTGAGTACCCTTGTGTGTGTCCTCATAGTCCTCATAATAATCATCCACTTCTTCTATCCGAGCAATTTCCTTGGACTTCAAGTCAAGATTGGGAGACTTTCCCATTCCTCTAGAGCGAGCGAGAGCATCATTCGCACTCTTGTGAGATAAGGATATGGCTATGAACTCACTAAGAACACCAATGGAGTTGAGTGAATTGTAGTCCGCTCTTGTTCAGATGCGAGTGGATAGGTTCTTATCAAAGGGAGTTATGGCCTTGACAAACTTCCTTTTGATCCACTCATCGGAGATTTCCTCTTTTCCAAAGTCCCTCAATTGGTTGGCAACAACGACAACTATTATATATAGCTCTTCGGGGCTCTCATCTTCTTGCATGACGAAGTTCTCGGACTTGTCAATGGCCACATCATACTTGGAGGATTGTATGATAGCATTTCCTTGGAACAAGGTGTCAAGTTTATCCCAAGCCTCCTTGGCGGTCTTGATACCACGGATGTGGGTGAGATGTTCTCTTGGGAGAGCCTTTTTAATAGTAACAAGAGCGGTCTTGTTGAGTTGAAATTCAATGTCCTCTCTTGGAGTAAAATTGCTTGTATCGTGAGGATGGAATCCATGGAGAACGCTTCTCCACAAGGCGGTGCAAGATCCAAAAATATGAGACTCCATTTCGAACTTCCAAGAAGAGAATTCATTAATATTAAGCATGGGAGGAGGTCCAACATTTAAAATGTGTGCCATAGTAGCAATGGGATGAATAGAGTCATAATTGGAAGGTGGTGGAACTTTTGAGTTAGCCTCTGAACCATTAGCCGTTTGAGACTTGGAGCCCTCGGAACTTCCACCGCCCTTAGCCTTTTTATCAGCTTTCGCCTTGGCTAAAGCAATGTTAGCCTCCATTTCGGCGATGTCTAGAATGGAATCATCATCCGATCTAACATCATCGGCAGTGGAGGGAGATTCCTCGGACTACTTGGTTTTCCCCATCATGGCCTCCAACATCTTCTTTATGCTAGAAACCTCTGAACCAACTCTAGAGCTAACCTTGGACAGTTTGGCTTGGATAGTTCCAACCGTTTCTTGTAGGTTAGTTATAGTGTCGGTCATTTTGGCGATTTCCGCATTAGAACCGTCGGGCTCACTTTCATCGACCATTATACTCTTAGGCGGTTAAGCCCTTAGTAAGAGTCGTGCCTCTGATACCAATTGAAAGTGCACTATGGTCAACTAGCGGGGGGGGGGGGTGAATAGGCTGACTACCAATTTTTCTTCTTTTCCTTTTAGTTTGGGCTAAACAAGTAATACAAGGTTCTCTAGATGAGCAACCTATGTGATACAAAGATACAATACGCAACAGAAGAAATATGTAAGGTAACAAGATAAACCACAAGTGTAAACAAGGAGACGCGAATATGTTTACCCTAGTTCCTTCTCAAGAGAAGTGCGTCTACGTTGGAGAGGTGGGGAGCCACCTAGGCACTCCTCAATATCACGGATGTGCACACCTTATTCTCCTTGAGCTTCTCCGGTGAGGGAGATTCTCGTTTCCACTATGAGGTCGACTTGAAGGCATTGACCAAACCTTTACACAAGGTTGAGGACACTCCACAAGATGGATGGAGGCTCTCAATCAATCCGAAGCTTCTTGCAACAAGGTGGAAGCTCCAAGCACGAGATCTACTAAGGTTTCTAGGCCTCAAGTGGGATTCTAGATCTACTAGGATGTTGTGGATGGATTTGCAATTCCTTTGGTGGAACCATGGATCTAGGTCTCCTCTAGCTCTCCACAAAGTTACGGAGTGTTTGGGTGGTTGGATAGGGAGATCTAGGAGGTTGGAGCTTGCATTAATGACTAAGAGAGAGAAAGTGTGTGAAGCTTAGCATTTAAGAGGGAGGTAGAGGAAGGGCTTTAAATACCCCTTCTCCAAATCTGGCCGTTGGACAGTTCCACGCAACACCAGAGGTACCGGTGTTTCCACCGATACTACTGGTGGTCTTCTTATCTGGAGCCCGCGTGGCTCCTTTTCTCCTTAGCTGGTTCATCTAGCCTAGAGGTACCGGTGGCTCCGCCGGAGGTACTGCCCACCGGTACTACTGGTGGGTTCCGCCCTGGCCTCCGCGATATGGCACCCGGACGTCATTTTAGTGGAACCACCACTGGTAGCTCCACCGGTGGCAATCAACTTGTTGTAGGCCTGTTGAGGGGGCGGAGGTACCGGTGGGAACACCGGAGGTTCCGCCCACCGGTACCACCGGTGGCATCCGCTGAAGGTTCCGCCATATGCCACCCGAAGGACATTTTGGCGGAGGTACCACCGGTACCACCACCGGGTTCCCCCGCCCAGGGCTGTGCTAGGAAACACCAGTGGGGCGGTATTACCGGTGGTTTCACCGGTACTACCGTCAGCTGGAAAAACTGTTTCCCAGGCTTGGTCTTGAGAGCTCTTTTCCTTTGGAGATTTATCGTGATGCCCCTAAGGATAGTATAGGGAATACCGGGCACTTTACGAGTGTTACAAATGGACCCTGCATATACTTAATCAATTGTTAGTCCTTAAATTGTGTTGTCATCAATTATCAAAACGGAAGATGATCTTTCACCCGAGGAGGGTCCTCTCATGTTAGCAGCAAGGGTCTTTGGAACCCAAATAATATAGTCAATGTGAACCTCAATAGGACGAACATATTTAGCTTGTACAACAACATAATAATCAACAAATAAGAAATTGTGAGGATTGCTAGTTCCCGGGGAGTTTCTACGAGTGTTCTCGTCCCTAATGACAATACCACTCGCACCAACATTCTTCTTTGCTCTTGCGGGCTTGGCCTTCTTCTTGTTCTTCTTCTTCTCATGCTTTCTCTTGGCAACATAGCTTAGACCTTGCTTACCATTTTGTGGCCTTAGAGGCACTAGCTTCTCGACACTAGGGCGCTTGTCCTTGATTCTTGCTAGCTCTTCCTTCAACCTAGCATTCTCCTCAAGAATATTTGCATAATCACAAGAAGAAGTAGAAGTACCAGGCACATTGAATTGATCTAGTTGAGTTTAAAGTTGTTCACGTGACTTGGTGAGGGTAGAGTGTTCACCCTCCAAGGCCTTGTAAGCCTTGGTGAGCTTCTCTAGATCCTCGGTTAGTTTACCATGACCAACACCAAACTCAACCCTTTTCTTTTTAGCCATTTTATACTTAGCAACAACTAAGTCACGTTCTTTAGTGAGTTTAGACATTAATTGACTATGTGACTCCTCAATATTTTTAAGTTTCTCCTCAAAAGATTCCCTAAGCTCGTGCTCTTCCTCAAGAGAATTTGAGAGAGATGCCTTTTTCAATTGCATCTTCTCTCACGGCCTCACCTTTCTTCTCAAGAGCCTCCTGAGCCTCTCCCAATTGGCTCATGAGAATATCAAAGTACCTTTTGGTCTCACCTTGCAAGTTAGACATAAATAAACCCAAAGAGGCAATTTCATTTCCTACACTAAGACTATCAAGGTTATTATTTTCATTTTGAATCTTAGAGTTGGAGGAAGATGGTACCTCGGTGGATTTTTCCATGAAGCAACTTGTGGAAAGTTGGGGAAGATTCTCATTGGGGGATTCAAAGAGTGATGGATATGATGAAGATGCAATAGCAATAGCGGTCACTTCGCTTGTGGTTCTTCTTCTTCATCACCGGAATCATACTCTTCTCGAGTCACTAGCACAAACCTTGAATATGGTTTCTTGTTCAAAGGTTTCTTCTTGAAGAAGGGCTTCTTGTGAGGGAGCTTTGACTTATCCTTGAGAACAATTTTCCCTCCTCAACTTCCTCTATTCTTTAAAGGGCACTCGGCAACAAAGTGATACTTGTGTTGACAATTGAAACAATCCCTCACTTTTTGAGTCCCTTCCTTGCTCACCTCACTTGAACAAGCCCTCACGAGTGTCTTGAGCAAGATTTGTTTGAACTTGAAAGGATGCCATATCTTGCATAACCTCACTTGAATTCATGAGATGGTAGTTGTGTCTTCCTTGAAGGCTCTTCAAGTCCACGGGCTCAAATGGCATGAGGGCACTCACATACTTCCTCTTGATCCAAGCATCATCAACATGAGTGGCACTAAGACCACTAAATGTGGTAGCAAGGGTCTTGAGTCTTTGGTGCATGTCCTCATGGATTTCACCATCATGCATATAGAACCCTTTGACCTCATTCCTCAAGGCATGAAACCTATTCATCTTCATACTTTCATTTCCCTCAAACATAGAGACAAGAGCATCCCATGTTTCCTTGGCAGTGGAGAATTGTTGAATGGCATGATCTTCTCACCCGCGGCTTGTTAAATCATGCGCAACACGGTGAAGTTGAGTTGACAATCAACCACTTCTCTTCTTCTCAAGTTCTTCGGATCAAACGGCTCGTATCCATCTTGAATATCTCTCCATAGCTCAATGCAAGAAGAGTAGTTTCATGAAATATTGCCATTGTCCAAAAGAATCTGCATCAATTTTCGGAGGGTCACTCCTATTGTTTATACGAGGATTTGGGATAGGAGGATCGGGAGAGTACCAACCGGGAACCTTATGGCAGTCTTCCGTTCCATCCTCTCCCATAGAAGGTGAAGGTTTCTTAGAAGGAGGGGTTTCACTTTTATTGTCTTCGCCACCATCCTCATCAGTTTTGTCATCCAAAATTTCTTCCGGGGACTCCATTGATGGGTATGTCATGTCCTTGGCTTATAGAGTTGCATTATCATTTCACACAAGTCTTTGATTTGGGCCTCCATGGAGGAGGTCAAGGAATTTTGCAATTCCTTGAGATCGTCCATGGTGGCCGGTGCCACGGGCACGATAGCTTCCTCTCTGATGGCCATACTAAACTCTTAGGCGGTTAAGCCCAAATTAAGATCCGAGGCTCTGTTACCAATTGAATAGATAGTATGGCCACCTAGAGGAGGGGGGGGTGAATAGGTGCTAATTCCAAATTTTAATTCTTTTTCGATTTAGGCTTGACACAAAGGTAAATTCTACAAATATGCAACTTAGGTGAATTTACCTATATGGCAAGACATACACTAAGCAAGATACAAACACAAAGTAAAGGTAAAGGATAGAAATAACCGATAGCGGAAGCACACAGAGACAACGATGTATTCCCGAGTTCCTCCATTTGAGGGGAGTACGTCTCGTTAGAGGGGTGTGGGTTTCGCCACGAAGGCCTACTCAATGCCACAAAGGCCTCACCCTATTCTCCTATGAACTTCGCCACAAAGTCCTAGTTCACCTTCCACTATTGATTCCCTTCGAGATGGAAATCGGTGCCTTTACAATGAGCTTGAGGCACACACACCTACAACATAATTGGGGGCTCCCAAGAACACCAACAATCTGCTATAACCAATAAGTGAGTAACAATGGAGTCTAGGTTTTTCCACAAGGAAACCCTAGACATGAATCTCTCAAATGAATGAGGGTGAAATGAAGAAGGGCTTGTTGAAGATGTAGACCGAGGCCTTCTCCTTCAATCCTCCGAAGATCAACGAGTTTGGGTGGAGGGATTTGGAGAAATCTAGCTTTTGGTGAGCTCAATTGATAGGGACTTGAATGCTAGACGAGCTAGCTCACTTCAGGAAGAAGGAGGGGTATTAATAACCCCTCAATAAATGTGGTCGTTGGAGTGCAGAAATGGACCGGAATTTCCGGTTCAAACTTGAACCGGAAATTTCGGTTGCTTGGTCAACTCTAGGTCTTCGTTCTTCATGGCTTGACTGAACCAGAAATTCCGGTTGCTCAAAATTTCTGGTTGGAAATTTACGAAGACCCTCTGCACCAAAATGGTTCTGGTCCTTAGCCAAAATCTCAACCTCTTCTTCTCTGATCGAAAATTCTGGTTGCGTGGAAATTTCCGGCCACCCTCTGCACCAAAATGGTTCTGGCCGAAAATTCTGGTTGACACAAAAATTTCCGGTTGCAAATTTCCGATACCTATCAGGACCAAAATCTTTCTGGTCCTTAGCCATTTTTGGCAGGCCTCTTCAGAACCGGATATTCCGGTTGGACCAAAAGTTCCGACTGGAAATTTCCGGTCACCTTCTGAATCTGTGTAAGCTGATCAACCTTCACACTTTTTGGTGTTTGATGCATATGAATAATATTTAACAACCTGCATCACTTAACACCTGATTAATAGTATCACTAATATTGTTAACTAACACACAAAACAATATGGATCTAAGAAATTCTCTTTCAAAGCTTCCCCTCTTGCAGAAAACAAAGGGTTAAACGTATAATGTGGAAAATATGGATGAAAGCAATGAAAATGAAAACAGACAAGCAATCAAGTAATAGTAGGAAGTCATAGTTTCACTATTGGCGTATCCAAAATATACCAAAACAAACATGTACGGTAAACAAATTACATCTAGGCAATTGACATAATTGGAACATCAATATTATGACAAAAAAAAATTCACGCCAATATTTAAGTAGGCATCACGTCAAACATATATAGATCACTATCCAATATGCTTCTATAAATAATAGTTCACAAAGAGACTGTTGTCCAACATGCATTTCTAAGTTTTAAGTTGCAAGCAACAGATAATTGCATCAAGCACAATACATAAAGGTGATGATCACTTCAAAGGCAATCATGGCAATGAAGAGGCCTCTGGTGATGATTTCTCCCTCCGGCAGGGTGCCGAAACAGGACTTTAGGAACCCCGGACTAGGGTTTTGAGATGACGACGACTTTGGTGATGTTTCATGGAAAATAACTCTGTCCCTTATGTTTTCATGTCAAGGGATATATATAGGCAAAGAGGCGACCTAGGGGAAGCCATAGGGCCCACACAGCCAGGGGGTGCAACCCCACCCTATCTCACATCTGAGACCCACATAGGAAGGCGGTGGCCCCCTCCGGCTGATTTTTGGACTTCTCCTTTGTTTCGGGTAAAAACCGCATCGTGGTTTTTCGTGGATTTAACCGACGACTTTTCGTGTAGAACTTTTGTGAAACTAAAAACAGACAAAAAAAACCGTCGGACCGTTCGGCACAGGCCTGTGCTTAGAGAAAAGGTCCTTTGATCTGGATCCACCTACCCCCACCTACCCTTTTGTACCTAGCACTATAAATAGGCCACTCCTTCCTCGGGGCTAAGATAGAGCTGATGTGAGATAAAATTGGACATTTTCTCCCCTCCCATGTTGAGAACCTCCTCCATGGAATTCATGGCTACTCCTATGATTTGTATCTGGGATTGTATCAAGGATCCTCGGTGATTGCTATCCTTTCCACTTGTGATCCAGTTAATGTCACACCAATCTTTCTCAAGTAATCTTTGAGGTTCTATTGGCACGGTGGACTGTCCGTGAAGGTGAATCATTTACATCAAGCGTGTTGTTGACTTGGGTTTGCGGTCCCTCGTAGGCCTCACGGGTTATCCCTCTTTGTGTGTGTGTGTTCTTCGTGGTGTTCATCGCGTTCTTTCACATCTCCTCTCCCCCATGTTCGTTAATCCGTGAAGATCGGACACCCTAGAGGTCCAAGCCTCCATCACGCCGTGTAGAGACTGACTCGCCGTCGGTGGGATGGGCTGCCACTCGGTCGCGCTCCTCCCCGTGATGGCGCGAGACACCTCCTCCTCCGCCGCCGCTTCCTCTGCTATTGACTGTCGCCCTATGATCAACGCCGACCTTCCACTCGGCGTTCGTCATGCCGGGGGTATAGCCATCAGCCTCTTTGTCTTCGGTTGGTCAGGGTCGGTGGTGAGGCGAGACTGCTTGTACTTTTTGGGCGGCAATGGTGGGCAGGCGGATTCGCTGAGCCGAAGGAAATGGCGGGAGCTGCGGTGAGGAGGGGTTTTGTTGAGGGTGAAGTGGAGGGAAAACAGACAAAAATGCGCCAAAGTCGTCCGCTCTCGTCGATAGTGCGGACCCACACACGTTTTTCGCTTCCTAGGAGTCCCCAGCATGCTGGGTTTGATTTGAGTTCGCAGACTGTATTTTCTTCCCAAACCGGCGAAAATTGGGCCCGTGAGACGCGAGTGGACGAAAAACGACACGCGGACGGAAAAAAAGGCCGTCTGGAGGGGTGTCTTGGGATGGCTGGAGATGCTCTTACACGTGTGATGAAGTGGTGGACCCGATCATTTTCGCATTCATATGGAACGAAGGAAGTTTGGCAGCATAATTGAGACCTTATCAACTCTAACCAGCCATAAGTTTGCCGATTCTTTGATCATACTCCAAACCATTTCTTTTCCGGGGTGGCCCTGATTTCATGCTACTGTTAACGGTGACCCATTCATAGTTCATACAGTGGAGGAACCCAAAATCCGAAGGAAGAAAAATGTGCGATCCGATCAGTGGTTATTGCACACCATTTGTATGCTTCCTGTCCCTACCCCCTGCTTAGCCCCTGCCTACTACGTGAAACAGCGAAATCAATGGGCGCGCCCCCCGTATGTCTTCCCTCACTAATGAGGGCAGCAGAGCGGCAGCGCATCCATGGCGACGGCGATGACGCCGTTGAATGTCATGTGGAAGGTGCAGCGCAACGGCATGGCCACCCGGCCGGCCGGCCAGCGTGGATCCCTGCGCGCCCTTTTTTCGTGAGTACCCACACCGGCCACAAGTGAAGCAACCTGCACAGCCAGGCGTCCAACCGATTTCGCTGACGCCTTCATTGCGCCATTAACTCCTCCGCCTCAGCACCTCAACTACTCACTCCACGCTCCTCCACTTAAACCCCTCTCCGGCCTCCCCTCATTCCCGTCCCTCCCACATCAAGCACACACCAATGCCAGCCTAGCCCGCAGCCTCTTGCCTTAGTTGCTAGCAGATCCGTCGCCGCGCCGCCCCGCCACTTGATCTTCGCCGATCAGAGACCGATGGAGATGCAGCTCGCGGCCGTGCTGGCCTCGCTCGCCCTAGGCGGCGCGCTCATCGTGCTCTTCTTCGGCAAGTGGTGGCAGCCGCTGGCCGACGCCGACAAGCGCGTCAAGGAGCTCGACGACGCCGTCGAGGCCCTGCTGCAGCTGCGGGCCGACTTGCTCAAGCAGCTAGAGGGGGCGCCGGAGCCGGAGCAGCCCCGCGCGTGGCTGCGGCGCGTGCAGGATGCGCAGGACGAGGTTGCGTCCATCAAGGCGCGGCACGACGCGGGCCAGCTCTACGTCATCCGCCTCCTGCAGTACTTCCTCACCACCGGCCCCGTCGCCGGGCTGGCCGAGAAGCAGCTCAAGATCGTGCGCGCGATCCAGGAGCAGGGCGCCGCGCTGCTCGAGGCCGCGCTGGCCACGCCGCAGGCCCCACCGCCGCTGCTCCTCCAGCCCGAGGAGCTGGAGCTGCCGCCAGAGACGGGGTACAACCGGGCTTATCTAAACGAGACGCTCCGCTTTCTCGGCGACTGCGACGCCGCGTTCGGCGTCTGGGGCGTCGGCGGCGTCGGCAAGACCACGGTGCTCAAGCAGGTGCGCGACGTGTGCGGCCGCGTCGCGCCGTTCTTCGACCACGTCATCCTCGTGGCGGCGTCCAAGGACTGCACGGTGGCGAATCTCCAGAGCGAGGTCGTCGGCGTGCTCGGCCTGCGGGAGGCGCCGACCGAGCAGGCGCAGGCCGCCGGTATCCTCAGCTACCTCAGGGACAAGAGCTTCCTGCTTCTACTGGACGGCGTGTGGGAGCGCCTGGACTTGGAGAGGGTCGGCATCCCGCAGCCGTTCGGCGTGGTGGCCGGTCGGGTGAGGAAGATGGTCGTGGCATCGAGGACTGAGGCCGTGTGCGCGGACATGGGCTGCCGCAACAAGATCAAGATGGAGTGCTTGAACGAGGACGATGCGTGGAGCCTGTTTGAAGCCAATGCTGGCATCCGTGGCAACACTCAGATCTCAACACTTGCAAGACAGGTAATCACTCGGATCTATCTCTGTCTACGTTTGGAAGCCACAGATTTGTGCAAATAGTAGGAGTACGGAGTACCATATTATGCATTTGCCTGGATTTTCTCATTTTCTGTCCATTGGCTGTTTTCTCCTGAAACAGGAGTGTAGATTTTGTGCACATGGACATGGGGCACACACTTTGGGCCGATTTGAGAAATTCCTAGAAGTCCTGAAATTTTGCAAGTTTTGTTAGACGTACAATGTGGATGATGAATCTGCACACTTTTTGATCCAAAAGTACATCTATTTTTGTGCTACACAAAAGTCAAAATTTACAGATCCACACTTGATACACCCATCCGGACCCTACCAAATAAAAGAAAGGAAGAAAGAACATGAACGTATTTCAACTAGTCCTGAATGGTAGATTGGCAGTACATTTTAACTGGTCTGTGGACAGTGGACGTGAAAGCTGAGTGGTTAGTGAGCTAGGTTACGCCCCAGACAGACATTTGAAGAACCCTAAGAAACTTAAGCGGTGGGAGAGGGGTTTGGCACTGCACCTCGGTATAGTGGGGTGGAGGGAGAAGGGGATGTGATTTTTAGTGGATTCCATTTGTGCGAATGATATGTGTAAATTTGCGTCAGTTATTGGATAGCCTATTTGACCTTGGGATCATAATTCTTACCCTTTGCCGCTGATCAGTGTGGCTATAATGGAACATCGTCTACGAACAACAATCAGATAATGCATATCTTGGTAGTAATACTTTATCTCTATCTTCTGAATTTGGTTAAAAAGGCGCTATGCCACAACAGGATGCCTAACACTTTGTTGAACTAGGCATGACCTCAAATGTGCGCTTAGGCAAGATAAACAATATGTGCGTAGGACTTTTTTGAACATTGGAAGGAATTATATCAATATTTCTGACAAAGATGTTCTATAGTTTGCAATACATGTCCAAATGGCCACACGATGGGTTGCGCCGTTGCGGGAGGTTGTAGAGAAGGTGGGGAATGTGTGACTTTGCTCTTGTTGCAAGGCATGTCGCCCTAGGGTCCTGAAATTTTCCAAGTTTTGTTAGACGTACATTGTGGATGATGATCACGCCTAGTGTGACAAGCGCTAGGCCACAACAGGATGCCTAGCACGTGTTACACTAGGCATGAACTCAAGCATGTGCTTAGCCGAGATAAACACCATGTAGAGGCAACACTAGGAATGTAAGATAACGTAGCTTTTTATGAACCTTGGAATGAATTCTACCGTCCAACAAATATCGAGACCAACAGTCTGAATAAATATGTTGTATAAAATGTAATCCATGTCCAACTCGCCACACGATGGGTCGCGGGATGTTGTAGATAAGGTGGGGAATGTGTGACTACTCTTGTGGCAACTGATCATCGAATACAGGCAACATGCAAAACAGATAATGCAAATCAGGGTAATATATATTCTTTTGAGCTCGTTTGTCACCCATCATTTCATTTCATTCGGTAAAATGAAATGGTGCCATCGTTTCATTTTATTTGGAAAGTGAAGTGATAGGGTTAGGGATAGGAATTGACATAACATACAATAGACATTTGCTTGAATTCCAAATGAAATGATATGTCCAATTCCGTGACAGCCAAACATGTCTACCATGAAATTGTCAAATGAATTCGACTTATTTGGCTCCAAATGATGGGAGCCAAACGAGCCCTTAGTGTAATCTTCTGAATTTTACCGTATAGACAGAACGAATATCAAGACCAATAGTTTGACCAATAGTTTGAATAAAGATGTTGCCATATCTGAATCACCACCTGATGGAAGTTGTTGAGCAGGCAGGGAATGTCTGTCTACATCACTTATGAATTTGCATCTAGATGGATGATCTCACCGTTAGCTGAGATTATGCCAAGGAATGGCATGGACCGACGTTTCAGGTTTCTGCAAGAAAAAAAGAACCAATATTTTCACAAAGATGACAGAAAGTCACATTCGCCACATATTGCATCTCATATTATCTTTGACATTTAGACATTGTCAAGAGACATGTTTTTTTTTATGATATGGAAAATACAATGACAACACAACCCTAAAAATACCTAACCTCATCTATCTTGCTTTCAATATCTAAATATCTTAGTTTGAAATGTAGTTTCTGATCAGCTGGCGTATCTAAATATCTAAATATGTGAGATATTCAGAGTTGCTGACATTCAAGCTTGCTTTCGATGAACAGTCTAGTTTTTCGTAAAACCTTTCTACTCTAAATATCTAATATCTTCTACTGCTAAACAGGTGGCTGCAGAATGCAACGGCCTGCCTCTGTTCCTCGCCACCATCGGCCGTGCCATGTCAAACAAGCGTACAGCAGAGGAGTGGGGTGACGCACTCGAGAAGCTCAAGAAGTTAGAGCTCACCGGCAGTACGCCCGGCTCGGACAAGAGCACGCAAGCTCTAGTGAAGTTCTGCCTCGACAATCTGGAGAGCGACACGGTGAGGGAGTGCCTCCTGACCTGCGCGCTCTGGCCAGAGCACCACAACATCTCCAGGGACGAGCTGGTGCAGTGCTGGATCGGCCTCGGCCTGCTCCCGACCCACAACGACTTCGGCGAGGCGCTTCGGTTCGGGCACACGGTGGTCTCCATCCTGGAGTCCTCGCGCCTCCTGGAGCAGGGCGACAACCACCGGCAGAACATGTACCCGTCCGACACGCACGTCAGGCTGCACGACGTCGTCCGCGACGCCGCGCTCCGGCTCGCGCCCGGCAAGTGGCTTGTCCGCGCGGGCGTCGGGCTCAGGGAGCCGCCCCGCGACGAGGCGCTGTGGCGTGACGCGCAGCGCGTGTCGCTGATGCACAACGCCATCGAGGACGCCCCCGCCAAGGCAGGAGGCGCGCTCTCGGACGCGCAGCCGGCGTCGTTGATGCTCCAGGGCAACAGCGCCCTGCCACGGAGGATTCTGCAGGCGATCCAGCATTTCACCAGGCTGACATACCTGGACCTGGAGGACACCGGCATAGTGGACGCGTTCCCGATGGAGATCTGCTGCCTGGTGAACCTGGAGTTCCTCAACCTGTCCAAGAACCGGATCCTGGCGCTGCCGATGGAGCTGAGCAACTTGAGCCAGCTCAAGTACCTCCATATCCGCGACAACTACTACATCCAGATCACCATACCTCCGGGTCTGATCGCGCGGCTCGGGAAGCTGCAGGTGCTGGAGCTGTTCACCGCGAGCATCGTCTCCGTCGCGGACGACTACGTCGCGCCTGTCATCGACGACCTCGAGACCAGCGGCGCGTGCATGCCGTCGCTCAGCATCTGGCTGGACAGCACCCGTGATTTACAGAGGCTCGCGCGTCTGGCACCGGGCGTGCGCGCCCGGTCGATCCACCTTCGCAAGCTGGACGGCGCGCGGTCCCTGGAGCTGCTGTCCGCGGAGCATGCGCCGGAGCTCGGTGGCGTGCAGGAGGGCCTGAGGGAGCTGGCGGTGTACTCGACGGACATCGAGGAGATCGTCGCCGACGCGCACGCGCCGAGGCTGGAGGTCGTCAAGTTCGGGTTCCACACGAGGCTCCGCGTCATACAGTGGTCCCACGGGGCGGCGTCCAACCTCCGGGATGTGGCCCTCGGCGCGTGCCACGCCCTGACGCACCTGACATGGGTGCAGCACCTCCCTTGCCTCGAGTCGCTCAACCTCAGCGGGTGCAACGGGCTGACGAGGCTGATCGGCGGCGTGGCGGAAGGCGGCAGCGCGGCAGAGGAGGTTGTGACGTTTCCGCGATTGAGGCTTCTGGCGCTCCTGGGGCTGCAAAAGCTGGAGGCCGTCCGCAGCGACGGCGGGGAGTGCGCGTTCCCGGAGCTGCGGCGGTTGCAGGTGAGGGGTTGCTCGCGGCTGAGGCGCATACCGATGAGGCCGGTGGCGAGCGGGCAGGGCAAGGTGAGGGTGGAGGGCGATAAGCATTGGTGGAATGGGCTGCAGTGGGCGAGCGACGACGTCAAATCCTGCTTTGTTCCCGTGCTACTCTGAGCTTACTGTGAGCTTCTCACACGCACGGAGTTGGGACCGTTGGCGCGTCTTGGTCTGTTTGAACATGATAAATAAATCGGGTGCATATGCATGCTAGGAAGGGAACAACCGAACAAAGGATACGCAGATTATTGCTTCTTTTTTATCTTGGGACAAGGAAAATTGGGTTGGGAATTTGGGATGTTGTTCTTTTCCTCAATGTTTGATTTCTTGTAATTTGTTAGTACCAATTAAAGATATGTTGGCAATAAGCGCATGGTTGACGTGTAGATTGCATCTGTGTACTACACTTTTTTTTGCTCGAACTTTATTGTCAAACTTTCTTACGAGACTAGGAAGCTCTCCCCGGACTGCAACGGAATACAAATTAACACGATGTCAAATGGGTAAAGAAGATAAGATCAGGGATAACCAAATAATGGAAAACGATGACAAACAAAATGGATTGTGACAACATAAAAACTTTGTTATACATATTTCTTACATAGATAGTTGACAAACAAAATGGACCGCGTCAACATAAACTTTCTTCATACATATTTGTTGTATTAAAAAAATATGAAATGGTAACGGCTTCTACAATACTCATCCAGACTGAGCACAAACTTCAAACAATGCCATTTTCTCAAGCTACATACAGCATTTTTTGGAATGAGTATATCTTTGTACATGATATTCTTGGTAAATTTCTTAACTGAAATAAAGCTCATCTTTACCGGCACAACAAGTAATTCTAAAGTTGTTTCTCCACGAGCGAGGGAGGGAGGGAGAGAGAGGAAGAGAGAGAACTGTCCATAAAAAGAGGACCGGGGGTGGACTCCTCCATGTGAGTGGCTCTTCTAAAAACAGAAACTACTCGCTATCGCTCATATGGTTCTTACCCAGGAGTCGCCCGCAACTGAATTGTCTTATGTTGATATGTCCCGAATGTATATATTTTCAAACACTTCTGCTATTGTTTGTTTCTAATTTCTTCTATATGATCTGAATGGAACTAATATGGGTTGACGTTGTTTTCAGCAAATTGCATGGGTGTCTCGTTTTTTTTTTTTGCAAAAAAGAAAGGTTCATAGAAAAATCCGGTAAAATTCTAGAAAGTCTTTTAGGCGAATTTAACTACGGAGCCAGAAGGGCACCCGGAGGGGGCAACCAGGGGGCTAGTGGTGCGGATCCACCCTAGGCCATGCTCGGTCCGTTAAAGACCAGTTTTGGTTTAAATTTCCAAAAACAAACAGTCGTAGCCTAGGGCATGTCCTAGTTCGGTTCAGCTTTCCAAAAGCCAAAACATTCGCAACATACGACATGTTCTATTTATGCTCGGATTGTCAAAATAAAAAATAGGCACATCATAGGACATGTCTACGATGGTCTCAGCGCATTCACGATTTGGGAAAGGTTCCTATCTTAACAATACCAAAAGACCCACCAGAAGGTCTCAGATGAGAAAACACATAAATTGAAAGTACTTTGTATTTTTGACACACACAACTTTGTCTTGTATATGATTTTGATCCAAGGTAGTTTAGTGCCTAGAATTCTGAAAATAAGGACAGATCTAATCTGACAGGTTCGAATTCAACTCGAACACATTTAAGTCCGAGTGAAATTAAGCCATCAAGATGGATTCATATGAAAAACATATAAAGTAAGAGTTCCTTTTTTTACAAAACGAACAACTTTTCATTTTACGTTATTTCAATTCGAGGTTGTTTAGTATCTAAAAACGGACCTCCAAGGTGTGGCCAATTTCTGAAACAAAAAGTTTTCGAAAGTTCACGTCAGACCATCTGAACTGGATCTAAATTAGGGCTTTGGATGTGAATCCAAGTCCTTTTATTGCACGAGAAGTCTAGCCGCCTCTTATATACATGATGAGTGACGACTAATTGAACCAACACCAATCACACAAACACATCTACTACTTTTTTATGTTCATCTATCACATACCCTTGTATCTTTCTTCATTGTTCTTCAAGATTGGAGGCCTGCGATCGACGAGGCTCTAAGGGTAGTCAGCCCATAGCCGCCGCGAGACTTGGCGGGGTCCCTGCGGGGCAAGAGGAGTTTTGGGTCTACAAAAGCATCCGCCAGACTGTCTTGCATATCACGCTTCGGGCTAGTCTCCCTCGGCGCGTGCTGCCGCACATCGCGCTCGACATCGAGGGTACACGGTGACGTGTCCGTGTGCGAACACACTTTTTGGCGACTCCACTGGGGAATGAAGCTTTCAACGGTGTCCAGTACTGGTTTGCGTGTACGGGAATTTATTTATTTTTGCCATACATGCTACGCAACCGCCAAGATCTATCTATGAAGATACAGGTGAATAACAATTTCAAGGTCTACTCCTCGAGATCGTTTACCAATCACCATAGAAGCGGAAGAGGTGTTGGTGATGTTGTCGATGAATCCTGTAGAAGATCCTCATGCACAAGCATGTGGGTGAGGATGTTGCCGACTCACTATATCCAACACCTTGATCCAGCAGAGTGAAGGTCTCACGTGTTACACCTCTGAGAGTATGCCCACATACGTCAAGCCTAGTTCTGCAGCGCTTCACCGTCTAGGACTAGACGCCACAGGTGTATATGAAGGTGGAGTTCTCAACACATGAGATAGACAGAGAGAGGGAGAGAGTAATTAGAAGCTGGATCTAGTTGGGAGAGGGCACCACAAAACCCCAATTAGAAGAAACTCTAATTCAATTAGAGAGGCTCTAATTAGACCCTCTAATTCTACTAGAGAGACTTGAGAGTTGCTCATAAGATCACGTTTTGCCTCAAGTCTTGGGGTTCCTTTTATAGTTGGACGGGAGGGGAGACATACCAAAGTGGATGAGGAGTCCTAGTTGATCTAGGAGAGGGGCTAGCCACACCAAGGAGGCTGCACCCCCTGAACGGACAACGATGTCGCCTAGAGGGAGGAGGGGGTGAATGGGTGATGCATGTAAAATGCATAGATGAATTTTGCATATTTTCACATGGTTTTCTATTACATATTGCATCATATAAGGGTATAATTCAATGTTTTATAGTATTTTGGGGTTAAATTACAAAGTCCCCCAACTTTTATGGAATTAACCCTGCCTGTCAGAAACCCCGTTTTCTATATTTTTGACGTTTCAGGGGGCAAACTTCCGCGAAATCACCTGAAAATCTGCGGGGGTCATTTTCTTGGAAGGAGAAGACTTGCGGGCGAAGGATCCACAAGAATTGGGCAAGGAGGCCCAAAAGAGGACCCTCCACGCGGCCAGATTCCTTGGATGCGTGAGAGGCCCCCTTTTGGCCCCTGTGGCTCCAATTCCTTCCATCTTCGACTTACCGACTCCGTCTTGACCTAAAACCGACTATAAAAAGGGTCCCCCGTACCCTTACGGAGAAGAGCGCCGCCGAAACACCGAAACAGAGACCAGAAGTTACAGATTGGAGGGGGAAACTTCGGCGGGGCGCCGCCGGTGTGATCTCCTACCCCTCCAATGTCATCTCCATCGACATCTCCATGAAGAGGGAGTAGTCCACCCCAGGGCTATGGGTTTGTGGAAGTAGCACTTGTATCTCTCTCTATGTGCTTCACTAATTAGATCCGTATGAGCTGCCTCACATGATTACGGGCACCGTTGTAATTCCTATGTGGTGGATCTTTTCTATGAGTTATTGAATCTGAGATTGCAATTGTTTCTCTTGAGTTATTTGAGTAGATGTATCTTATGTACCCCGTTCTTATTTGCTAGCTTTGATCAATCTAGTTCTTGAGAGAGTGTGTGGGGTGATGGGTGCATTAGTTGGAGTAACGGGGGGTGGCTAGTGTTGTGAAAGTGACAGAAGTTCAGCGATCCACTTAAGTTTTGTTAAACCTTTCTTAGTTACCTCACTAGGGATAAAAAGGAGTACCTTGTTACCGGGGATTTGAAGTGACACTAATCAATCTCCATGACTAGATCTAGCAAGTTCTTACTTCAACTTCATGTCACATTGCTTAAAGCTATACTCTGATTTTTCCTTAATTATCGAGGTGTTATGATTTATTTCGCATCTTGGTGGAGTATAAGAGGGATCAATATGACCGTAGAGATCTCTATGCTAGGACGTGATGCCCATATGAAAGTACTCAATGTTAAACATGTTATTGTAATCTCACATGTAATTCTTTATGTCCACCGTCTACCACTTTATATGAGAGAATGCAAGTGTGAAACCATGAACCCCGGTCCTATTTTAATTATAAGAAAACACTCTAGTTAGTTTGCTGCAATTTACTTTACTTGCACTTTACTTTACTTGCATCTCCAATTCGAATTTACATTATCTCCATCACCACTTGCATCACAAAAATACAAAAACAATCCATTGCATATTTATTTTCTCATTTGCATTTAGTAGTAGATTTAATTATTGCACATTTACTTTCAGTTTTGCATTGCAATTTAGAAGTCTCACACCTTGTGCTTGACAACCACTTCGTGAGGTTGAGGGCACAAAATTCTCTACTTGTTTGCAGGATCCTGGAGGAAGCTTGGAAGACAACTGCTGAAATACTGGCTCCCCAAGAGTTTGATATAAACCCTCGAGTCACCCTCGTGGGGAAGAAGGCTTGCCACTAGCTACACACTTTGCACTTGGAGTCTCAACCTAGCCATCAGGCGTTTTTCTGGCGCCGTTGCCGGGGAGCCATAGGTGAAGGAGTTGTCCAAGTGAGCTCACAAGAAGTCTTCATCACCAACAAGGTGTGCAAACACCTAAGCTTGGGGAGGTTGCACCTACGTGAGTACCGTCCTTTCTATCTCCACCTTCTTTCAAGTAGATTGTTTTGTTTCTTGTCTTGTTTTTGTTTTTGTTCTTGTTTTTGTTTTGTCTTGCATATTTTATTTTAGTTTGCATTTTAGTTTTGCATTTAGTTATCTAGTTTATTTTAGTATTTTGAATTTGCCTAGTTACTTTACTTTTCAGTTTTGCATAAAAAATTAAAAACTACATAAAAACTGTTAAAATGGGTGATAGAACTAAATTAAGTGACTACACAAATACACCCAATGACCAATTCATTGCTAGGCCAATTACTACACCTGAAATACAAGATGAAAGCTATGAAGTAAGTCCTAGTTTATTGAATTTAATTACTAGAGAGCAATTTGGTTGTAGTGCTATGGAGGATGCCTCTATGCATCTTCATGATTTCATGGAAATATGTGATATGCAAAAATTTAAAAATGTGGAAAGTAGTGTTTTAAAACTGAAATTATTTCCTTTTTCACTTAGAGGAAAGGCTAAAGAATGGTTACTTTCACTACCTACATCTAGTATAAAGTCTTGGGATGATTTAAAAGAAGCTTTCATTAAGAAATATTATCCTCCCGTTAAAATTTTGCAAAATAGGAATAATATCCTCTCATTTAGGCAAAATGATAATGAACATGTAGCCATGGCATCGGATAGAATTAAATTAATGATTAGAACATGCCCATCACATGGAGTAAATGAATGGACCATACTACACTCTTTTTATAATAGTCTAAACTACATGTCTAGAAATATACTTGATTCTTCTGCTAGAGGTGCCTTTATGAGTAAAACTGTAGGAGAGGCTAAGAGCATATTAGAAAGCATATTGCAAAATTATAGTCAATGGAATACTGAAATAGCACCCAATCCCACTAAGAAAATAAACTCAATTGAAGAAACCAATGATTTGTCTTCTAAAATGGACACTATTCTTGCTTTTATTAATAAACAAAATATGGAGAATGTGCCTTTGCAGGAGCTAGTTGGTAGTAATTCTGAAAGTGTGGATGTTAATTTTGTTAGGAATTATGGTAGCAATGGTTTTGGTAATGCTTACAATTCATATAGTAAACCTCCTTATGTGCCAAATAAACCTTTTGTTCCATATCCTAATGCTAATGAAAATAAGTGGAAGCCTTCTAGTGAAATTTCTGAATCTAATAAATTGCTTATGGAACAACTTGCTAGTCACAATGATATGATACATGAGTTAAATAAGTCTATTGCATCCATTAGTAGTGATACTAAAGGATTGCAACTTCATCTTCGAATTTAGATAAAGCATTGTCAAAATTAGCTGATAATCAAGCAACTCTATTAAGCATGTCAGCAGGAAAGCCACAAGCACAACCTAGTGTAGGAATGAATTCTATTACTATTGCTGCTCCTATTATTGAAAATATTTATCATATTGCTGAGAATACAAGTGAGCATGTCCCTACTAGCTTAGAAGAAACTTTGAATGAAATAGTGAAGTACCCTGAATATTTACTTCCATATATGTCTTATCTTGCTAGCAAAGATGAAATTAGTCCTCATGAATCAAGCATGCTAGCTAAATTAGAGAGTAAAGTAGAGGAAATTATGATGCTTACTGAAATTAAGGATCCATTGCTTGATTTAGAAAAAAGTAGCTTGCAAGAACTTATTGCTACTCTACAAAAATTTGCTAGTGATCCCACTATAAATATTAATCAACCTGGCTTTGGATCTTATATTGCTAATAATGTCTTGCAATAAAAAATTGCTAGGTACAAGAATGAGGCCATGATACCTCCTAAGCTTGGGGATGCCTGGATCCCCAAGGTGCTAGTTTCAATTGGAAAAGAAATTCACCATGCTATGTTAGATCTAGGTTCTAGTGTATCGGTACTCTCTAAAGACTTATATGAATTGCTAGAACTAGAAAATTTAGAAAAGTGCTCAAGTGAATTTGTCCTTGCTGATAACTCTACTAAACATGCTGTAGGACAAGTAAAAGATGTTATGATTGAATTGCACATGACTTTCGTACCCGTTGATTTCATTATTATGGACATGGGGGATAAATCCCCTAGTCCTATTATTTTGGGTAGACCTTTTCTTCGTACTACAGGTGCAATCATATACTCCAAGGAAGGGAATGTAAAGTTTCAGTTCCCTCACAAGAAAAGCATGGAGCACTTCCCAGGGAAGAGGGGCACGCTGAAGAACAAGCTCCCTCATGAGCTTTATCCCTCTTGATTATCAAGTAAGTAAAGCCTAGCTATATGGCTATAAAGAAAGCGCTTTACGGGAGGCAACCCGGTTGTTTTTGTTTGGATTTTCCCAGTGTCCTATTGCTGTCTCAAGAGATTAGTTTTTTTGTTTTAATTCTAGAGTTTTCAATAAAGAGTCAAGTCAAACCCATTTGGACTTATAAGTTGCTATCCTAGTGCATGAAATTTCTGTTTCAACACGAGTCTGCTCACCGTATGATTTTACGTTTTTTATTGGTATGTCGGATTGAGCTAATTTTTTAGTATTTTCTGCAACTTTGCGTCCTATGTAAGAACAAAAATTGGCTTAATTTTTTGACGAGTCTAGCTTAGCGAAAAATGTTCGTTTTGCTGCTGTTGTTTTTCTGGACAGATTCTGCCTTCTTTTGTTTTATGCACTCTTTGGGCTTGGGAATCGAATTTCCATGATTCTTTCAAGCAAGAGAGTGAACATACAACATAATGAACCTTATTGTCTATCTACTGGAGCATTTGATTTGGAATTTTGCACAGCAAGCATGTGATTTGTTTGTCCTTGCTAATCTCACCCCACAGAAAAAGAATGGGAGAAACATGTTTTGTGAAGTTTTTTCACAGGGAATAGAGGAGCTGCGCCTCAAGACATCCAAGAATGGTGAAAGCCATAAGCTTGGGGATGTGATGAACACACCACTGGAGCTACACTCTTTTGGTTAGCACACGTCTACTTTCTGTTTTTCTAAGCAAAGCATTTATCGTAGAGACTTGAAGCGTCTAGTTTTTATTTTTGTTTTGATAAGACCACCACCATCATTTTATATGAGATTGAGCTACTGGAGTTTGGGGTTGGAATGTATCGGATGCTAGTATTATGACTTGGAATAGGGATGCCATGGTTGATTTGAAGAGCTACATATGTTTGCATGATTTATAGGCTTTTTATGTGTAGAAATTTGCAATAATGTTGTCTTGAGCTATCTCTTATTCATGTCCTTGATGTTAATTGCTGGTTTAGTTAGTTTGTCATGAAATGAGTAGTTCTATGGACATATGCATTCATAGTAGCTGGTCAACTATCTCCCTCTTGCTAGCCCAAAAATTTAAAAATTCCAACAAGTAAAAACTTGTTTCCAACACTCCTTAGCCAAGTATTTCCAGTGAGTCCACCATATCTTCCCATTAGCTTCATTGCTATTCCGAGTATGTTCACCATGTTATTGTGTTATTTATGTTCTAGATTAAGATATTCACTTTATTAATTGTCATGGGTTGAACTTGGGATAGGACTCTCACGAACTTTTAAAGGCACACTTTACTTTTTATGCATCTAATAAACATGACCCAATAATGGGAGCCACAAGTTTTGCGTTTGACAAGTGTGTGGTTGGGAGCTAGCTATAAACGTGTATCACCGGAAAGCTTTCAACAGTGCACAAAAAATTTACATTTGGTTGATATCATGTACTTTTGTTTTTGGACTCCTGCCATGCCGAAATGAAATAGAGGAATAGTAAGTTTTGATGAGTAAGTACATATATGACTAGAGAAACGCATTGGGCCGCTAACCCAAGCCATGCTTTATCATGGTGGAAATTTACTTACAGCTTGAGTGACTCTATAACACATCCTATAATAAAATAAGAAGCTATGCATAATAGTGAATGAAAATAAAAAGGATGATGAGTCTACTCCGTTTGTTCATCTTGTCATTGTAACATGGGCTTGTTTCCATGTCATGGGGCAAGAGGTACCTCTTTGTGGTTCTCTATGATGTCATTAATACTTATTATGATTGTAAAAAGCTTATTAGGAATCTTAAGTTGAGTAATCATGGAGTAGGTTTTCACACTCACGGGGCATGAGGCTTTCAACCACCTTGTCATTCTCATTACTTCAATACTCACAATTTTAAGATGCTAGTGATAAAGGGTAAATGAGAGTCCTAGATCAATGGATACCACATTTCAATTAGTAATTTTAGTTGAATAATTTAGAGGCTAAATAAGACTTGATCACGTTTTACCTCTACTCAATTTTCTCCAAAGTGTCCACCATATTTTCTATTCTCCATTATGCTATTCTTTGACCAATATAGGATTTTATTTTTCATTTTGTGTATGCATTTGGTCCATAGTGCTTTTATTTCATTATACACTTTGTGAACTTTCATGAAGCATCTTTGCTTGCATATTTGATATTTCTTACAACATGAATTGTATATTGCTACTCATTTCTAGTATTAATCATTTGATTATATGTAGCATGAATAATCCTCCTTGATATCCCATGATTGTTTCAATATGCAAAACTCATCTTAGTTTTATCACCTTCATACTCGAGGACGAGCATGGGTTAAGCTTGGGGATGTTGATGCATGTAAAATGCATAGATGAATCTTGCATATTTTCACATGGTTTTCTATTACATATTGCATCATATAAGGGTATAATTCAATGTTTTATAGTATTTTGGGGTTAAATTACAAAGTCCCCCAACTTTTATGCAATTAACCCTGCCTGTCAGAAACCCCGTTTTATATATTTTTGACATTTAAGGGGGCAAACTTCCGCGAAATCACCTGAAAATCTGCGGGGGTCATTTTGTTGGAAGGAGAAGACTTGCGGGCGAAGGATCCACGAGAATTGGGCAAGGAGGTCCAAAAGAGGACCCTCCACGCGGCCAGATTCCTTGGCCGCGTCAGAGGCCCCCTTTTGGCCCATGTGGCTCCAATTCCTTCCATCTTCGACTTACCGACTCCGTCTTGAACTAAAACCGACTATAAAAAGGGTCCCCCGTACCCTTACGGAGAAGAGCGCCGCCGAAACACCAAAACACCGAAACAGAGACCAGAAGTTCCAGATTGGAGGGGGAAAACTCCGGCGGGGCGCCGCCGGTGTGATCTCCTACCCCTCCAACGGCATCTCCATCGACATCTCCATGAAGAGGGAGTAGTCCACCCCAGGTCTATGGGTTTGTGGAAGTAGCACTTGTATCTCTATCTCTCTCTCTCTCTATGTGCTTCACTAATTAGATCCGTATGAGATGCCTCACATGATTACGGGCACCGTTGTAATTCCTATGTGGTGGATCTTTTCTATGAGTTATTGAATCTGAGATTGCAATTGTTTCTCTTGAGTTATTTGAGTAGATGTATCTTATGTACCCCGTTCTTATTTGCTAGCTTTGATCAATCTAGTTCTTGAGAGCGTGTGTGGGGTGATGGGTGCATTAGTTGGAGTAACGGGGGGTGGCTAGTGCTGTGAAAGTGACAGAAGTTCAGCGATCCACTTAGGTTTTGTTAAACCTTTCTTAGTTACCTCACTAGGGATAAAAAGGAGTACCTTGTTACCGGGGATTTGAAGTGACACTAATCAATCTCCATGACTAGATCTAGCAAGTTCTTACTTCAACTTCATGTCACATTGCTTAAAGCTATACTCTGATTTTTTCTTAATTATCGAGGTGTTATGATTTATTTCGCATCTTGGTGGACTATAAGAGGGATCAATATGACCGTAGAGATCTCTATGCTAGGACGTGATGCCCATATGAAAGTACTCAATGTTAAACATGTTATTGTAATCTCACGTGTAATTCTTTATGTCCACCGTCTACCACTTTATTTGAGAGAATGCAAGTGTGAAACCATGAACTCCGGTCCTATTTTAATTATAAGAAAACACTCTAGTTACTTTGCTGCAATTTACTTTACTTGCACTTTACTTTACTTGCATCTCCAATTCGAATTTACATTATCTCCATGACCACTTGCATCACAAAAATACAAAAAACAATCCATTGCATATTTATTTTCTCATTTGCATTTAGTAGTAGATTTAATTATTGCACATTTACTTTCAGTTTTGCATTGCAATTTAGAAGTATCACACCTTGTGCTTGACAACCACTTGGTGAGGTTGAGGGCACACAATTCTCTACTTGTTTGCAGGATCCTGGAGGAAGCTTGGAAGACAACTGGTGAAATACTGGCTCCCCAAGAGTTTGATATAAACCCTCGAGTCACCCTCGTGGGGAAGAAGGCTTGCCACTAGCTACACACTCTGCACTTGGAGTCTCAACCTAGCCATCAATGGGCGATTAAAACTTTTCTGGTTACGGCTTGCTAAATGCGGAAATAAATTAGGTGTTTAAATTAACAAGCACGCAACCTAAATATTCTAGGCTCAACTAGTGCACCAAAAAGTTATGCTAATTAAGACAAGTAACAAGGTGATAGCAAGATAAATGTATTCAAACACAAAGGCTATCACAATGTAAATTACATAAGTAAATAGCTCGAGTATAGAAACAACTGAGGCACACGGAAACGATAATGTATTTTTCCCGAGTTCCTCTTTTTGAGAGTACGTCTCGTTGGAGGGGTGTGAGCTCGCCACAAGAGGCCTACTCAATGCCACAAAGGACTTACCCTATTCTCCGATGAACCTCGCCACAAAGGTCTAGTTCACCTTCCACTATTGTTAACCTTCAATCTCGAGGCAATGCATCCACAATTTAATTGGAGGCTCTTAAGGTCACCATATTCTTGGGGCACACATCCATAACTCAATTGGAGGCTACACTGAACACCACAAGTCGTTTAGGGTCCAAGACCCAACAGTAAAAAGTTGAAAAACTTTCACTTCCATGAATCCCGTGGAGAGAGCAAAACGATGCAACTAATGCAAATGGAAAGAGCACAAGTGCTCAAATGTTTCACTCTCAAATTCTAACAAAACAACAAATGCTTATGGGGAATAAGAGAGGAAGAACAAAGGAGGAGAAACACCAAGAACTCCCAGATCAAGATCTACTAGGTTCTCTTTACTTAGAAGAGAGATGGATTGGTGGGAATGTAGATCTAAATCTCCTCTCACTTCTCCCTCAAAGATATCCAAGAACTATGGGAGGGATTGAGAGGGGGAAGATTTCTCAAAGGTCAACAATGGTGGGAGAGAGGGGGAAAATGTACTTAGAAGGTTTGGGGACAAAGGGGAAGAAGACCCCTTAAATAGGTTAAAAAAATAGCCGTTTTCGCGGCGGAAACGACCATGTCGGAATAAATCTAGAATGTCGGTATAATCCAGCTGCAAGCAGACGTTTTCACGTTCATGTTGGAATAAGTCCAGAATTTCCGGATTGCCCCGAATTTGACTGAACACCTACACGAGAAATGCCATAACTTTTGCATACAGACTCCATTTTTTATGTTCTTGGGTTCGTTGAAATCACAACGACGACCTCTACAAGAATATGCAGAGAAACATATTTTTCACCAATGAAAGATACAACCAAATTGGGAAAAGTTTGACCTCTCTATAAATAACAACCGGTAAAACCTCCAACAGCGAAAACGCAATAAGTTTTTTTTTTTACGAAATACGTTTTCGGTAAACCTTGACTTGCCATGAAGATTATGACAACCACCAAAACCTCACATAGAGAAAAGCCAAATTAGAACCAAGAAAGATGATACGCCAAGTGTGCAAAGGTTTTAGCTCGACACAAAGATGCGATCAAGTTACTCACTCGAGAGCCGCTCTTTATAGTACGACTTTCGATACTATAACCCGGTCTCCCCAAAAGCACGAGACCGGTATAGAAAAACTATAAATATCATATATTTGCCTTGAGCATTCCACTTGAGCTATATGATGTCGATCTTGAATCTCTCAAGTTGGATCTCTTTTCTTGATCGTTCTTTCTAGCACGTGCTCCGCTTGATAAAGACTTGCAAAATGCCCCCCCATACACCACTATGGGAGAGACCCTTTGGCAACTCTTAATATGGACATTATATCCAAATGGGTGGCAAACATCAAGAATATTATTTTTTCGAGATATTTCTCTTGAGCTTCCACAACAAGCTTGATGATGAACACCACTTGACGTCCTCGACCATGGGATACATGAAATTTTCCTTTTGATGCACGTCCATGGAAAGATACCTAAAAACTCACATGGAAATGCCACACACGCATATTATGAGTTATTTCACAAAGACATATGGACGAATGCTTACCAGACCATGAGATACATAATCCCACTTGGTACATCTTATAGGTTTGTGTGTTGATCACAAGTTTGATCAACCTTATATCTTTTCTTCTCTTCATTTGATAATGTCTTTAAGATAATCATGAAAGACCGTATAATCCTTTTCTTCAAGACATACTTGTAATATGCACAACTCTATACATGACCATTCTTCATATAAATCCTTGAATATAAGATTGGTCATCATGAAAGCTTGTACAGTCCAACACATTGACTCCACTATTTTTCTCATGGACAAGATCTATAAGGATATCTCAATACAAATATTAGCTCATAAGGATTGATATTAATTACCAAAACCACACATGGGCGCACCATGCACTTTCATCCCCTCTCCTTACTCAACTCATATTTGACTCCCTAAGTGGAGTACAACTCCACCTCCTTTTCTCTTTTTCTTTTCTTCTTTTTTCTCTCCAACTAAATCCAGGAAAATGCAGGGGTGACATGTGCCAATACGTGGTGTCCTGGGGCCCACCTATCAGCCATTAAAATTAGGTGCGGCCAAGAGGGGCGTTTCTGCCCCCTCCGGCACTCCCCCTTCTCGGTTTTTGCCCAAAACTCTTCTGGAACCCTATGACCCCTTTAGATAAAATTATCGACCTTATCTAACGATGTCATAAATATATTTTTGACACCCTGATATCCCACAAGTACAGGGGATCGTGTGTAGCCTTTTTGATAAGTAAGAGTGTCTAACCCAACGAGGAGCAAATGGTAGGATAAATGTTCTCTTAAGTTCTATCAACCACTGATACAACTCTACACACACTAAACATTTACTTTATCTACGAAATAATTCTAGAGTAATAATACGGGTATGAGAGATAGCTTTGAAAGATAATAAATACAAGAAAGTAAAGTTATTTGTTGCAGTAATAAAGTACACTGAATGACTATATAACAGTACCATGAGTGTGGTAAAGTGGTGGTAATTGTGATGGATTTGTCCATGATCAAATAGTCAAATACAAGGTTGATATTCCTCTTTTATATGGGAGAGGCAAAGCTAACACGCTCTCAATATACAATGATTGCAAGTACTTACGATTGGAACTCTAGCAAACATCCGTAACTACTAGAAGATATATTAAGCTAAAAATACCCAACCATAGCATTAAGATCAAAAGGTCCTCTTTATCCCATATGCTTTAATCACTAGATTGGGGCTCATAGGTCGTGGGAGACACCCCATACCACGAATTTCCAGCCACCAAAGCCACATTTTAGCCTCCCTCATGGATCCTATCTCTATGGGGGAGGGCTCCCAAGACCATGAAGGAAGAGTGCTAAGATGCGGCGCTCCCCCATGATGTCGGCGGCGCAGGGAAGGAGTCCCTGGGCCACCACCGGCGTTGCCCTGCACCACGCGCTGTCCTCTCCACCGTATTCACTGCCATCTCCATCGCAAAGTCCTCCTTGTATACAGTGGTTCATCCTCCCACACACCTCTGTACCGTCCTATGTAAACATGATGTTTGACGTTATAAATTATTTGCAGATGATATATTGCATATATGTCATGTTTGTGTAGATCCCTTTTGTCATATGATTGATTGTTGAATCTCTATGGATGGTTTGAGCTATATATTGAATTTGTTACAGTCCTATGGTGCCATCATATGTTTATGCGCGCATGGATCACATCATAGGGTTTATAGTATGTGAAGAAAGCTAGAGGGAGGGCTGCTTGAGTGACGGAAACAATAGGTTTCCTCCCTTTCTATAGTCTCACGGATTTCCGTCATCCCATCTAGGGCTGCGGTAAATCGGGCGTATCTCAGCCATATGGACTCGCAATCAGCTGAATTTTAAGTCTAGATCGTACTTCGCAAAATTCCCCACAAATTTATCTTCTGTGAGATTTACGTTTGACGCCGTCTTCGACCCGTAACATGGTAATCTTTAAAAAGAGTTTTCACACAGATTTTAGGAAAGTCCCAATTCGACTCCAACAAGGTTTCCTCTTCTATTTTTGATAATTCCTACACATCAAAGTATAAAACAAGAACATTGTGCACTTTTCCAACTATTAGTGTTAGTAAAAATCATAAACGTAATATAAAAACAATTATCAAAAGCATAAAAGTAGCATGAAATCATAAAAAAATATAGATACGTTTTGGACGTATCAACATCCCCGAGCTTAGTTCCTACTCGTCCTCGAGTAGGTAAAACGATAAAAACAAAATAATTTTTAAGGTGACGTGCTACCAACATAATCTTGATCATCATATTTGTAAAAACATTTGTAAGTTGAGATCATAGCACTCTAAACATAGGCATGATAGATATAATTATAACAATGAAATTTAGCAATCATGTTGCAACATGAAAAGTAACACAAATAAAAGATCATGAATGATAACGCACTTAAAAGATATACGTATGTTTCGAGCATAAAGAAAACATAGCAAAGTGATATTTCGCTTGTTCTTAAAAGTGGGGAAAAACATAAATGACAGGACACCTTCAAAGTTCAAGTGGATGACTAGAACAAATAATTTGAGAGCAAGTAATAACACATCATGAATTAATCAATAATAATCTATAGGACCGATGCACATTTAACTCAGAATGACAACTACTCTCTCTTAACTGTGCATAAACTTAGAAGATGGAGACTCAACATAAAAGTAAAAGAAAGGCCTTTTGCAGAGGGAAGCAGGGATTAACTCATGTGCTAGAGCTTTTTATTTTATTAAACAGAGGTACTAAAAACATTTTTTAGAGAGTTGTATGCTTATGTCAATGAATGTTAACAAAGTTCTTTTCATATTCCATACTAAACAAGTTGAGAGCGGTTCCGAATTATGTATTTTGGGCACTTATAGCATGCACCTTATATAGTATGACACTTCTCCCCACCTTGCTTTCACAAACCATGGCTAACCAAATCCTCGGGTGCCTGCCAACAATCTCATACCATGGAGGAGTGCTTATTTATTTGTTTAGCTTTTTGATGTTATAATGGTCTAACCAGATTTTTGCAAAATTAATGACGAGCAGATGAAGCATGCAAGGTGGGGTACTTAATTAGTATGAAATATAACAAACCCAACTACTACTTCCTCATGAGCTAAAACAGGGGCACAAAACATAAATAATTTTGAAAGTTTAAAGGTAGCACATCAGAAATTTACTTAGAGTGGCGGTTAAATACCACATGTAGCTAGGTATGGTGGACACATTTGGCAAACTTTGGTTTTTGGTATTTGGATGCACGAGTAGAGCTCATACTCAGTACAGGTGGAGTCTAGCAAAAGACTGTGAGCGACAAATTAAGAGAGCAATAATGGCCATAATCATGCATAGCGACACAAACATTATTAATCAAAGAATAAATGGTATTACAAGTAAAAAACTAAATGATCATAGAGGCTATAAGTTACTGTTTTGTAGTCATAAACATGGCGTAACCATGCGCCAAGTCAGCCAAATAAAGCATTTGAAGGAGAACACCACCAATTTATACTTCAATGTGATAAAAACAACTCATGATTCTTTCAATGGAACATTAAAAAACCTCACCTATTTGATAAAATTCATGATACAATAATAATAAATAAGCATAGAATTAGAATAACATTCAACATGACATGAAAAGGTCTAGCCACAGTCTATACGAGCTTCTTTTTGCACTGTTATAAGCACGAAAATTGTACTACTGCTTTCCAACACCAATCATTTCAAACTAAACAAAAACTCTAAAAGATATATAGCAATGAAACAAGAGAGTACTAATACTACTCTACTAGAACTAACAACTCTGAATAAGATATGCACGAAAAACAAGAGCTAAAAGGATTTGCAGCAGCTAGAAGAAAAACTAAGAATACGAGCATGGAAGAAAACGAGTATTCATTTGAAAAAGCGGAGCGAGTCTTTCTCCCACACAAGAATGCTGGGTTCCAACTAAGTTTATTGCAGCAAGTAAAACAAAAGAAAAGAAAACAAAAAACAAACATACGCTCCAAGTAAAGTGCATATGATGTGATCGAATAAAAATATAGTTTCACTAGAAGTGACCTGATAAGTTGCTAATGAAGAAGGGGATGCCTTGGGAATCCCCAAGCTTAGACGCTTGAGTATTATTAGAATTTTATTGGATGAACCACAGGGGAATCCCCAAGATTAGGATTTTCACTCTTCTTGATCACATTATATCACCCTCTTCTCTTGACCCTTGAAAACTTCCTTCACACCAAACTCAAAGTAATTCTCATTAGAGGGTTATTACACAATCAAAAACATTATATACAACATTGATACTTTTTGGAAACAACATGTTCTCTTTGGAAACAAGCTTATTAATACTTTTAAACATTATATACAACATTGATGTTTTGTGGAGCAAAGAAATCCACTCAACATAGTAAAAGAGAGAATGCAAGTAAAAAGGCACAATCTGTCAAAACCAGAACAGTTTGTAAAGACGATTGTTTGGAGGCACTTACGTTGCTCAAATCGAAAAACGTAGAACTAGAAAATCTTTTGTAAATAGCTAAGGATTAAGCACAAAAACTTTCAGGTCATTTTGATCTTTTTGTGATTTTATACGAATTTAACAGTGGACAGGAGAAATCTGTTTCCTCCGGAGAAATCCAAATCTAACCTCAACTTTTCACTAGAGACTTTACTTAGCACAAAAAATGCGAGAAAGTAAAGCTACAAAAGAGTTTCTACAGAAGTAATCAACACATTGACTCAAATAAAACAGAAGAAAACATTGCAAAAATAAAAACATGGGTTATCTCCCAAGAAGTGCTTTTCTTTAACGCCTTTCAGCTAGACCCAATAATATTCCTAAAGTGCTGCTATTAAACCAAATAAAATTTTGTTTTTGAATTATATAAAGTTTTTTTAAGTGACCAACTTATAAATGAAAGGTAAGACCCAAAAAGAATCATTTGAAAATGCAAAGAGGCCGCTCTTACAACATAAGTCAGGATCTGTCCAGAAAAACAGCAGCTGGAAAACTATTTATTAGGTGCACTTAAACATGTCATAAAGGAGTTTTCAGTAAAATATGAAAAATCATACAATGAGCAGCAAATGCTGGAAATAGAAAAAGCCCTTAAATATGCATCAACTAAAACTAAACGCAAAACTTGGTACTTTATTTTTTAGAAACTGAAATAACAGAGGCTAAACAAGAACTAAATTTCATAGTAACAGAAAAGAAACCCAAAAATAAATGAAAGCAAATTAAAATACATGTTAAGACAATACATATCATGTGAAAAGGGCAATATAGATCATGAACCAGACAACCTCATTTTTGTTGATGGACAGAGGGAGGACTTGGGCATCCCCAAGATTAGATGATTGTATATTCTTGATTATGTTCTTGGGATGCACCTAAACGTCCCCAAGCTTGATCTCTTGCGTCTTTTTGTTCATCCCATATCACCATAAATTATATATTATAAGCTATATCCACATGAAACTTCACAAAATTCATTAGTAGAGTTAGTACTCATTAAATAAAATTCACTCATGTTCAAGTATTGGAAAGTTTCATGATATTTATTAAACATTAGCCACTTTATATACCGAGGTTTCTTATGAAATTTCCGTTATCCATCGAAAAACTAAGGAAACTAAGAACGCTAATTACAATATTGAATAAACAAAGAAATCTGCGAAAACTGAACAACATGTAAAGATGACACTCAATAAGATAGTTACGTAGCTCAAATAAAAAAACTTAAAACTAATGAAAGAGATGTCATATTCTCAGGTTTATGCACAACATTTTTCAGATCAAAATACTATTCTGAGATTTATCACGATTTTTTACAGTGAAGCACAGGAAATCTGCCAAAAACTGACCAGTTAGTGAAAATCGATTTTTTTCAAAATAGCTACGTAACTCAAATTAGAAAATTAAAAACTGATGAAAGTTAGGTACTAGGCTCAGTTTATGCACAAAAATTTGTAGATCCAAATAATATTCTGGTGATTTTAAACAGGTTATACGATGAAGCACAACAAATTTGTTTCTGCGCAGTAAACCAAATTTTTGCACTTTCAAATAACTAGAGACTAATATTAGCACTTTATTTTTTATGCATCGAGGTATATACACAATATTTACAATATATACATGTTTTATCTGAAAATCTTCCATTGAAAGATTTCTTTTGGTTGAACACAAGTGTTCAAGGTCGACCCCCACTTAATCATTACTCATCTTTCAATTCACTTTTCTTTTTGAAAACGTTTTTAGATAACAAGTAGAACTATTTTTTTTATAATTCACATTCCCTATACAAACTAAGATAGAAAACAACTTACAACTGAAAGTAAAAACTACCTAGAGACAAAGCAGACAAGTGCACACAAGAATATTCACCCACGCTATTGCTCCCCGGCAACGACGCCAGAAAAGGTCTTGATATCCCACAAGTATAGGGGATCATGTGTAGCCTTTTCGATAAGTAAGAGTGTCGAACCCAACGAGGATCTAAAGGTGGGATAAATGTTCTCTCAAGTTCTATAAACCACTGATATAACTCTACGCACACTAAACGTTTCATTTATCTAGGAAATAATACTAGAGCAATAATACGGGTATGAGAGATAGCTTTGCAAGATAATAAATACAAGAAAGTAAATTTAGTTGCTGCTGCAATAAAGTACACTAAATTACCACAAACTAACAATACCATGAGTGTGGAAAAGTGGTGGTAATTGTGATGGATTTGTCCATGATCAAATAGTCAAATACAAGGTTGATATTTCTCTTTTATGTGGGAGAGGCAAAGCTAACAAGCTCTCACTATCCAATGATTGCTAGTACTTATTATTGGAACTCTAGCAAACATCGTAACTACTAGAAGATATATTAAGGTAAAACTAACCAACCATAGCATTAAGATCAAAAGGTCCTCTTTATCCGATATGGTTTAATCACTAGATTGGGGCTTATGTTTCTGTCACTCAAGCAGGCCTCCCTCTAGCTTTATCCTAATACTACAAACCCTATGATGTGATCCATGCGCGCATAAACATATGATGGCACCATAGGACTTTAACAAATTCAATATATTGTTCTAACCATCCGTAGAGATTCAACAATCAATCATATGACAAAAAGGATCTACACAAACATGACATAGATGCAATAGATAATCTACAAATAATTTATAGCGTCAAACACCATGTTTACATAGGATGGTATAGAGGTGTGTGGGAGGATGAACCATTGTATACAAGGAGAAATTGGCGATGGAGATGGCGGTGAAGACGGTGGAGAGGACAGCGCGGGGCGCAGGGCGGAGCCGGTGGTGGCGCAGGGACTCCTTCCCTACGCCGCTGACATCGTGGGGGGAGCGCCGCCCCTTAGCCCTCCTCCTTCATGGTCTTGGGAGCCCTCCCCATGGAGATGGGATCCATGGGGGAGGATAAAACTTGGCTTTGGTGGCTGGAAATTCGTGGTATGGGTGTCTCCCACGACCTAGGTTTCCTCCCTTTATATAGTCTCACGGATTTCCGTCATCCCATCTAGGGATGCGGTAAATCGGGCGTATCTCAGCCGTCTGGACTTGGAATCAGGAAAATTTTAAATCTAGATCGTACGTCGCAAAATTCCCCATAATTTTATCTTCTGTGAGATTTCCGTTTGACGCCATCTTCGACCTAGAACGTGGTAATCTTTTTCAGACAGATTTCAGGAAAGTCCCAATTCGACTCCAACAAGGTTTTCTCTTCTATTTTTGATAATTACTACACATCAAAGTGTAAAATAAGAACATTGTGTACTTTTTTCAACTATTAGTAGGTTAGTCCAAATAAACCATAAACTTAATATAAAAACAATTATCAAAATCATAAAACTAGCACGAAACCATCAAAAATTATAGATACGTTTTGGACGTATCACACCCCGGGACATCTCATGCCCCTTACACTTGCGTCATAAGTGTGCAACTTCAATTTCTCTCTCAAAAAAACTCTGGAATAAATAATGATAGTAACAGAAACTGTTTCTATTACTTTTAACCATCTAATGCCCTCAATATAAATTATTTATGATATATAAATATATCTATCAATCATAAACACCGTTCTTATGTTACTCCTTGTTGATCCAGACCTAAAGATATAAACATAAACCATCCCTAGCTTTAGAGGGGGAAAGGAATAATCTTTGGTTCACTATACCTTTGTCTGTCTCGTTAACCGGTAAGATTCGTTTTACTTGTTACTGTATTATGGTAGCCTACATGATGTATCATCATCATGCATTGTTTGCAGAACTTATGGATATAAAGAATACCAGGTGTGCCTACGTATGTATCTCTCTTTTTACGGAGGAGTAATTCCTATCTCATATCATCAAGGCAATATACTCATTTGGCATTGCCTAGTGGCTATCGTTATGTTCACCCAATTTACGGTGTGGCTCTAGATAGTACCAAAGTAAAACCTCAAGAATATATCACCTTGATAACCTTATGATCAAATGATACATTGTAATATAACCGTGTTGTGATATGACACTAAGGACAAAGATGTGTTAATAAAATCTCTTAGCATATCAACTACTAGGGTATACCCATCCATATTGTTACCTTCCAACAATATGCTATTCATTGATACTAACATAGACAATGTCCATGACCAGGAAAGAGCAACCATCAAACATCCAATGAATTAGTCATAAAAGGAAAGACTAGGGTTTGATACTTTGTTCATTTTACTACACGTGAGTGTGAGTTTTCCTCTTAATCTCATATCCATGACCACACTAGTTATAACATAGTAATAGGGATCATAATTATGAAACAATTAGGATATATGCCCTAGAGGCAATTAATAAATATGTTTTTACTATCATATCTAATTTGTTCATAATATGTTTTATATCATGCTAAACCGTATTAAGAGTAAATGTGAATAAACATGTGGTATATAAACAAACCAGGTCCTTAGTAGCCTCTATTGAACTAGTCCATTAGGCAACAGATGATCAAGGTTTCCTGATCATGGACATTTATGTCGTTGACAATGGAGTCATGTCATTAGTGGAATGATGTGATGGACACAAAACCAATATGTAATATCACCTTGAGATCTAATCACATAGTTCAACATTGTGATAACACATAAAACTTAGACCTAAACCTCAGATCGTGAAATCATATTTAATCATTGTCTCCAAGGTTGCGTTGATTGCATCCACCGTCACAACATAACTGGGTGATCATGAAGGTGTATATCAGATTTCCAAAGAGATTCTTAGAGGCGTTTGGACCAAAAGCGGGATTTGCCAATCCAGTTGATGGATATATACTCTAGGCCTGCTCGGTGATGTTGCATCAAGTAAAGCTTGCAAGCACGTGACTAGGTCACGGAGATGAAATATCACGGGAACGAGTACATGTGTTTGTCGGTAACAATAAGGTACTAGGTATGGGGATACCAAAGATCGAGTCTCAGACAAACTAGGTATCACATGGAAAAAGGTGTGGGAGCTTGACGTTTCAGGTTCACGCGATAGAGATAATCGTGGATTGCACAGGGGCCATCATGGGTTTCTAGATCCCGTTGTTAGTCATTGATTGGAGAGGAGTCTCGATCATATCTGAAGTAATCTCGAACCATAATTTGTCACACTTAAGGGTATTTGACGATGGATTTGATTTGGCACCGAAAAGAAATAAGAGAGAAAAGATCCGGAATGGTTCCGGGATTTATCCGATGGAGATCGAAGGGAAACGAGAAGTGTTTCGGTGCTGACATAAGTTAAATAATAAGAATTAATTATTGTAATTAATTATTAAATATATTTTTATTTTATTTTAAAGCCATTTTCCCCCAGATGGGCCTTAGTGGAAAAAGAGGCCCAATAGGGGAAAAGAGGTAAAAGGAGGAAGAGGGAGGAGCAATCCGCATGGGCCCTTTAGGGCCCGATAGGGGTTGCAAAGTCCCCCTCCTTGGCCGGCCAGCCATGTGAGGATTAGTCCCATATGGCTAAGCCAAGGGGATTGCGTCTCCTCCTCTTCCTCCTTTAAATAGGGAGGCACCCCTCCTCCAAAAGACACCAATTTTCTCTCTCTCCTCTCATATCGTGGTTCCCATTCTGGAGCTGCACCCGAGTCGAGGTTCTCTCCACCATACGCACACTGTCGTCTTGTGGTCTCTTTGTTCCACTTCTCCAACTTTCGCTGCCTGAGTCCGAAAGACATCGTTTACATTGTATGTGTGTAAAACTATGAGGTGTTGCCCTCTTGTAGCACTGAGTCGACTCTGCTTCGACAACACGACCTTGAGGTCGGCTACAATCTTCTACCTCAGCAACGCTTGTGCGGGAGTGTAATCCCCGCCTTCGGTCTTCAAGGGTATGATCATCGATCTCCTCCGTTATTTCATATCTGCATAGTAATTGATCTTGGCTTTTGTTCGGTTACTGTTGCAGGGATTTTTTTTTATTTAGCTATGTAACCCAACAGTAGTATTAGAACCGATCGATGCGTAGATATAAAATATGGTTAGAACTCATGTTGATTGAGGGCATCGAACCTACAAATTGTTACCCTCTACTATGTATTTGTTCATATCGTAGTATTGTTTGATGAAGCGACGCGGATCAACTTTGCACGTATTCTTATGCAAGACTGGTTCCACACTTGACAAATGGATTGTACCATGTATGTGGTTGGTGGGTGTCTTTCTCTCTTACAATAGTTGATATGACATTTGCAATGGAGGGATCCAAAATGAGTGTAATAGAGACGATTGTTTGATCGATATTGTGGTTGCATGTTTGTAAGTAGAAGCGGTTCTTTTATGAAATCCCCTAAGCCACGTAAAACATGCAAAAGATAAAGTAGAGGTGTCTAACTTGGATACGCGAAGACTGTATCACATTGCATTACATTTTGCAGGGGCATGTGATATGGTCATGGTAATTTTATTATAGACTATCAACATGGATACGCGAAGACTGTATCACATTGCATTACATTATGAATGTTTTTGTGTGCATCTTATATTATATTATATATATATATATTATATTGTATATATTATATATCCGGCGGTAGCTATATTCGTTGACCTCTCAATTAATTGCAGTATTAGTGTTCTCCCTTTAGCATGCACCACCAAGAAAGTTTGAGTAGTGAAGTGGGCCGTGAAAATCGGGTGCTTCATTTCTGCATTCGCATACATCGGGTGTAAGACATGTTTTACACTACAATACATGTTAAGGGGGAATCTAGAGAGCCTAACATGTACATACATGGCCTCGAAACACAAATGATCAAAAGTTTAAGCACGAGTCACATGTATGATGTGATCGAACATAGAGATGTCTACCTTGGAAGCTATGCCATCGACCATGATAATCGGGGATGGTATAGTGGATTGGGATCGTATAATCAGTAAATGAAGTGAGTGATGTTCGTTTGAGTGAGAGTTCGTGTAGTTCATATTATTTAAAACATGAACCCAATTATTATAAATGTTTTTTTGATGTATTTCGCAAATACCATTGTAGATGTCTCGCCCCACCTTCAACCTAGGCTCATTCCTTGAGAAAGAGAAACTTAAGACCAATGGAACAAACTTCATGTCCTGGTTCCGCACACTGAGGGTTCTCCTCGCTCCCCACAAGATGGCCTATGTTCTTGAGAGCGTGATAGGTGATTCCCCTTGATACGTCTCAGACGTATCTATAATTTCTGATGTTCCATGTTGTTTTCATGCCATATGCTACATGTTTCCTATACACTTTATGTCATTTTTATGTATTTCGGGGACTAAAATATTGACAAGATGCCATAGAGCCAGTTCCTGTTTTCTGCTATTTTTGGTTTCAGAAAAGTTGTTCTGGACATATTCTCGGAATTTGGCGAAACAAAATCCCAGAGTCTTAGAATTCCCGGAGTGTCAACAAAATCGAAAGGAGACCCAGAGGGGGGCCACAGGGTGGCCACACAATAGGGGGCGCGAGTCCCCCCGGTCGCGCCAGCTGGTGGCGTGGGCCCTTCGGGCGCCCACCGACATCGCCCTTTCTCCTATTTATTCCCCCTGGTGCATAAACCCTAAAATATCAAGCCTCCTTCCACGAAAAGTTCCCTAGCTCCGCCGTCGCCGCCGACAAGTTTCGGGGGACATGAATCTCTGTTCCGGCACCCTGCCGGGACGGGGAAGTGCCCCAGAGCCATCTCCATCGACTCCACTGCCATCTTCATTGTCGTTGATGTCTCCCATGATGAGGAGGGAGTAGTTCTTCCTCGGAGCTGAGGGATCTACCAGTAGCCATGTGTCTCATCTCTCTCTCCCATGGTGTGATCTTTATGTGATCATGAGCTTTGTAATCTAGTTGAATAAGTAGATGTTACTCTTCATCTATTATGCTACTCAAGTGGTTTTGTTATGAGATCTCCGTAGACACTTTGATCATGGTGTAAAGGTGACAGTGTGTGCACCGTGTGGTTTAGCATGATATTTATATTTTGTGTTGGATGACCCTATAAAATTGTGGTGTTTGTTTGGAAACATCTAGGACTCATGGTGATAGTGTGGGGGTTACCTAGATGGGGAAATGCAAACTCTAGGGAGTGCTCTTATAGCCCTACGCAATGATTGGTGTTTGTTATCCGACCGGAGAGTGGTTCGGAGTAGCATAGTGAAGAGATGATATTTCTGCATTCAATTATGTTATTATTGTTGGGAGTGTCCACTAGTGAAAGTATGATCTCTAGTCCTTGTTTCTAAGCATTAAAACACCGTTTACAATCAGTTCTGCTACATGTTTGCTTGCTGCCATTTTTATTTCAGATTGCTACTATCACTCGTAATCATCCATATTACTTGTATTTCACTATGTCTTCGCCAAACTAGTGCACCTATACAACTGAAAATTGTATTAGGTATATTGGGGACACAAGAGACGTCTTGTATCGTAATTGCAGGGTTTCTTGAGAGGGACATCTTTGACCGCTGCCTCCCTGAGTTTGATAAACCTTGGGTGATCCACTTAAGGGAAATTTGGTGTTGTTATACAAACCTCTGCACTTGGAGGCCCAACACTATCTACAAGAATAGAAGCGTTCGTAGACATCAAGCTCTTTTCTAGCGGCGTTGCTTGGGAGGTAAGGTAAAAGGTAATCACATCCTCTGTGGGTGCTTGAAGTTATCTGCAATTATATATTTTGTTTCTTGTTTTCACTAGTTAGGATTATTTTTACTTGTTATTTATTTTTATTTTTACTAGTTAGGATTAATGGAAAACAACAAAAATATGAGAGAGATTTACAATCTTTATCTTGAGTTAGGACATGGAGTGTTTGAAGAGAAAATTAAAAAAACCTATGGAACTTTATTTGCATGCTAGTAGCAATGTTATTAGTATGAATTCTTTGAACACCATTATTTATAATGCTATGTAAAAGTCTAAGTTTGGGAAAGCTGGTTTTGATGAATATGATATTTTTAGTCCCCCAAGTTTTGAGGAGGAAATTTTCTTTGATGATACTTTTCTTCCAATATATGATAATTATAATGATTGTGGTATCTTAGTTCCACCTATTATTGAGGATAAATTTTATTGTGATTATGATATGCCTCCCATATATGATTATTACAATGATGAACATGCTATTTTCATTCCATCTACTGTTGAGGATAAAGTTCATTATGATTATACTATTCCTCCAATTTATGATGATTGCAATGATGGATGTGATAGTTTTACTCCCACTATTACTAATGAGAAGGATTTTACTTATGTGGAGAGTAATGATAATAATTTTATGCTCGATCATCCTAAAAATGATTTATGTGATAGCTATATTGTTGAGTCTGTTCATGATGCTACTGAGAATTATTTTGAGAGACAGGAAATATGGTTATGGAAATCTTCATGTTGTTAAATTTCCTCTCTTTATGATAAAAGTTTTGAGCTTACTCTTGTCTTGCTTCTATATGCTGGTTTCTTTAAGACCCACTGGTCATTATGAAAGAGGAAGACACGGTTTCATATATTTCAGTAATATTAAGTCCCCTCTCTTCATGTTAAAAGTTTTGAAGTTGCACTTGTTTTGCCTTCCTATGCTAGCTTTGTGCTCCATTTATTTGTTTTATTACAATACTCCTATGCATAGGAAGAGTGTTAGGTATAAACATGTTTTATATATGCTTATTGATGCTCTATTTTATTTTTCAACTCTTATCCTTATGTGAGCTTCAAAAGAATTGTCATGCCTAGCTAAAAGGCGTTAAAGAAAAGAACTTCTTGGGAGATAACCCATGGTTTTATTTTTGCAATGTTTTCTTCTGTTTTATTTGAGTCAAGGTGTTGTTTACTTATGTATCAACTCCTTTGTATCTTTATTTTCTCGTATTTGTTGTGCCAAGTAAAGTCTCTAGTGAAAGTTGAAGTTAGATTTGGATTTCTGCGCAGGAAACAGATTTCTGTTGTCCACCGTTAAATTCGTGTAAATTCACAGAAAGATCAAAATGACCTGCAAATGTTGGACATATATTTCCAAACCTTTTTCTAGCTTCCCATTTTTCGATTTGAGCAACGTAAGTGCCCCGAAAAAAATTCTTCTTTACAGACTGTTCTGGTTTCGACCGATTCTGCCTTTTTTACTTGCATTCTCTCTTTTACTATGTTGAGTGGATTTGTTTGTTCCACAAAACATCAGTGGTTGTAGCTAATGTTTAAAAAGTATTAATAATTCTTGTGTCCATGGAGAACACATGAGTTTTTTATTATGCACTAACCCTCTAATGAGAATTACTTTGAGTTTAGTGTGAAGGAACTTTTCAAGGTTAAAGAGAAGAGGGTGATATAATGTGATAAAAAATAGTGAAAAGCCAAAGCTTGGGGATATCCCCGTGGTTCATCCTAGCAAATTCCAAGAAGACTCAAGCGTCTAAGCTTGGGGATGCCCAAGGCATCCCCTTCTTCATCAGTAACTTATCAGATCACTTCTAGTGACACTATATTTTTATTCGGTCACATCATATGCACTTTTCTTGGAGCGTATATTTGTCTTTGTTTTGTTTTCCTTTGTTTTATTTTTTTTACTTGCTGCAATAAACATCATCGGAACCTAGCATCCTTGTTTGGGAGAGAGACACGTTCCGCTTTTTCATTTGAATACTCGTTATGCTCGTATTCTTAGTTTTTCTTCTAGCTGCTACAAAATTCCTGTTTAGCTCTTGTTTTCATTGCATCTCTTATTCATATATTTTAGTTTTAGTAGTGTTATGTGAGTAATATCATGCTTGATTTCTGTATCATTTAGAGAGTTTTTGTTAAAATATATTTTGTATGGTGCTTGTTGGGAAAAGAATCTGTTGCATGTAGTAGAATTTATAACGACGCAAATAGAAGCTTGTACAGACTGTGGCTAGACTTTTTCATATCATGCTAGATATTATTTTAATTCTAAAGCCTAGTGGTTATTTAGTATCATGATTTGTCTCAAATATCTGAGAGTGTTTAATGTGCCATTGAAAGAATCATGAGTTTTTCTTGTCATATTGAAGCATAAATTTGTGGTGTTCTCCTATCAATGTTTTTTTGGTTGACTTGGCGCATGCTCACACCATGTTTATGACTATGAACCAGTCACCTATAGCCTCTATTATCATTTAGTTTTGAACTTGTGGTACCACTTATTCTTTGATTAATGATGTTTTTGTCGCTATGCATGATTATGGCCTTTATTCTCTCTTGATTTGTCGCTCCCATTTTTTTGCTAGCCTCCACCTGTACTGAGTATGAGCTCTACTCGTGCATCCAACTCCCAAAAACCAAAGTTTGCCATATGTTTCCACCATAACTATCTACATGTGGTATTTCACTGCCACTCCAAAGTAAATTGCTCATGTGTTACCTTTAAAACTTTCAAAATTACTCTTGTTTTGTGCTCCTGTTTTAGCTCACGAGGACGTAAATAGAGAATCTTTGTCTCACTTGTTTATTGGACTTTCACACCTTAGACTAGTGGCTTAATCCTCTTATCCAATTGATAGAAGAGCTGGCAGCGGGGTGCCCAACCCCAAATTAATACAAACAAATTCTCTTCACTATTTTTGCCCCTGATTTATCAGTCAAAGCATAATTGTGTAAACAAAAGAAAAAGAGGGATGGCCTTCTACCCAGATGCGTCCTTCTATGGGAGCCACTCTTGTGAAGTCTAGTTGCCTTGTGACGTACTATATTTTCTGTTTACCATTCGTTGACATAAGCATACACCTCTCTTAAAAATGTTTTCAATACCTCTGTTTAATAAAATAAAAAGCTCTAGCACATGAGTTGATCCCTCCTTCCCTCTGCGAAGGGCCTTTTACTTTTATGTTGAGTCTCCATCTTCTAACTTTATGCACAGTTGAGAGAGCATAGTTACCATTCTGAGTTTAATGTGCATTTGTCCCAGAAACATTATTAATTGATTCATGATGTGTTATTGTTTGTTCTCTAATTATTTGTTCTAGTCTTCGTCGTGAACTTTGAAGGTGTCCTAGAATTTATGTTTTGCCCCACTCTTAAGGACAAGCGAAATATCACTTTGCTATGTTATCTTTATGCTTGAAACAAACGTATAACTTTCAAGTGCATTATTATTCATGTTCTTTTATGTGTGTTACTTCTCATGATGCAAAGTGATTGCTATGCTTTATTATTAAAATTTTATTTATCATGCTTGTGTTTATAAGTACTATGATCTCAGCTTACATATGCTTTTACAATATTTATGATCAAGTTTATGTTGGTAGCATGTCACCTCAGAAATTATTTGTTTTTATCGTTTAACTACTCGAGGACGAGTAGGAACTAAGCTTGGGGATGTTGATACGTCATAAACGTATCCTTAATTTCTGATGTTCCATGTTATTTCCTACATGTTTGCTATACACTTTATGTCATTTTTATCGATTTCCGGGACTAACCTACTGACAAGATGCCACAGAGCCAGTTCCCTGTTTTCCGTTGTTTTTATTTTCAGAAAAGTTGTTCTGGAAATATTCTCGGAATTGGAAAATTCGAAGCCCGGAAGTCTTAGAATTCCCGAAGGTTCCACGGAGTCCCAAAGAGGCACTGAGAGGGGCCACATGGGGGCCACCCCATAGGGCGGCGTACCCCCTGGTCACGCCTGGGGGTGGTGTGGGCCCCTCGGGCGTCCACTGCCATCGCCCTTTCGCCTATACAATCCCCCCTATACGTGAACCCTAAAGATGTACCACTTTTTCCCGAGAAACACCCGAGGCCACCGTCATCGTCATCCTGAGATCAGGAGGGTTCTGGAGCTCTCCCCGGCACCCTGTCGGGAGGGGAATTCATCACCGGAGGGGTCTACACCACCATGCCCTCCTTCGAAATGATGCATGAGTAGTTCATCCCTGGACTACGGGTCCATAGCAGTAGCTATATGGTTGTCTTATCCACTTTATGCCTCATGTTTAGATCTCGTGAGCTTCCCTACATGATCGAGATCATCTTTATGTAATGCTACATGTTGTGTTTGCTGGGATCTGATGAATGTTGAATGCTATGTCTTCTGATTATCAATCTATCATGTTATCTTCATGCATATGTTATTTATGATCTTGCATGCTCTCCGTTATTAGTAGATGCTCTGGACAAGTAGATGCTAGCAACTCCAAGAGGGAGTATTTATGCTCGATAGTGGGTTCATGCCTCCTTTGCATATGTGCTCGAGTGACAGAAACATGACGGATGGAGGATGTGTTGTTACCATTAGGGAGAAAACAACGGTGTTTAATTAGTTTACATTGTTTACATTACACACTTTGCTTACTGCGATTATCTTTTGCTTGCAACTTAATACCCAACGTTTGTTCGGATGATATTCGGAGGATGGATTATTAGTCACAGATGCAATTGGATGACGATATATGTATCTTATTGTAATTCCCGCATGAATCACAAAGTAATCTTTATGTCTTGCATATGCACTATGGTGCAGCCTTCATTTCTTTCAATTGCCCAGCTGTAATTTGTTCACCACACATGTTAATTATCTTCTATGGAGAGACACCACTAGTGAACAGTGGACGCCGGTCCATTTTCTCGTACTGATAATACACACACTGTTTCCACTGCTTTCACATTGCTTCCATTGTTTTCACACTGCTGCTACTGCTTTCATACCATTCTCATACTGTTTTCCACACTATACGTTTAACCTCTTTGTGTTCAGAAAAAACGGTGAGATTGACAACCTCACTGCTTTGTTCGGGAAAAGTGATTTTATTGAATTGTGTAGGTTTTACGTTGCTGCTGAACCGGTAGTGCGCCTTGCCATCTCAGCTGCATCAACCTTCTGAAGTTACTCCTTCCTCCTACTGGTCGATTCAACCTTGGTTTCTTTCTGAGGGAAAACTTGCTGCTGCACTCTTCATACCTTCCTCTTGGGATCTCCCAACGAACGTGTGTTCACACGCATCAGTGTGTAAAGTCCAATAAACAAGTGAGATAAAGCTTCTCTATATATGTCCTCATGAGCTAAAACAGGGGCATAAAACAGGAATAATTTTGAAGGTTTTAAAGATAGAACATGATAAATTTAGTTGGAGTGGCGGTTAAATACCACATATAGGTATGTATGGTGGACACATTTGGCAAAATTTGGTTTTGGGGAGTTGGATGCACGAGTAGCTCATACTCAATACAGGTGGAGGCTAGCAAAAGACTGGGACCGACAAATTAAGAGAGCAATAATGTCCATAATCATGCATAGCGACAAAAACATTATTAACCAAAGCATAAAGGGTATTACAAGTCAAAAAATAAATGATCATAGAGGCTATAAGTGACTGGTTTGTAGTCGTAAACATGGTGTAAGCATGCCCAAGTAAACCAAATAAAGCATTCAAAGGAGAACACCACAAATTCATGCTTCAATGTGATAAAAACAACTCATAATTCTTTCAATGGAACATTAAGCACTCTCAGCTATTTGAAACAAGTCATGCTACAATAACAACCACTAAGCATAGAATTAGAATAACATCTAGCATGACATGAAAAAGTCTAGCCACAATCTACACAAGCTTCCTTTTGCACTGTTATAAGCACGGAAATTTTACTACTACTTTCCAACACCAATCATTTTATACTAAACAAAAACTCTCCAATAGATATAGAAATGAAACAAGAGAGCACTAACATAACTATACTAGAACTAATAGCTTTGAATAAGAGATGCATGAAAAATATGAGCTAAAAGGATTTGCAGCAGCTACAAGAAAAAACTAAGAACACGAGCATGGAAGACAAAGAATGCAGCAGCAGTATTCATATGAAAAAGCGGAGCGTGTCTATCTCCCACACAAAGAATGCTGGGTTCCAAACATATTTATTGCAGCAAGGCAAACAAAACAAAACAAAACAAAACAAAAAGAAAACAGACGCTCCAAGTAAAATGCATATGATGTGACCGAATAAAAATATAGTTTCATTAGAAGTGACCTGATAAATTGTTGATGAAGAAGGGAATGCCTTGGGCATCCCCAATCTTAGACGCTTGAGTCTTCTTAGAATTTTCTAGGATGAACCACGGGGGCATCCCCAAGCTTTTTCTTTGCACTCTTCTTGATCACATTATATCACTCTCTTTTCTTGACCCTTGAAAACTTCCTTCACACCACACTCAAAGTAGTTCGCATTAGAGGGTTAGTCCACAATAAAAAAATTCATGTGTTATGCATGGACACAAGCGTTATTAGTAATTTTTTACATTATTTACAGCCACCAATGTTTCGTGAATCAAAGAAGTCCACTCGACATAGTAAAAGAGAGAATGTAAGTAAAAAAGGCAGAATCTGTCAAAACCAGAACAGTCTATAAAGACGAGATTTTTCGGGGCTCTTACGTTGCTCAAATCGAAAAACGTAAAGTTAGAAAAAGTTTCGGAATTAGCTGGGGAATAACCACAATTTTTTTAAAGTCATTTTGATCTTTCTGTGAATTATGTGACTTTATACGGTGGACAACAGAAATCTGTGTCCTACGCAGAAATCCAAATCTAACCTCAACTTTCACTAGAGACTTTACTTAGCACAACAAATGTGAGACAATAAAGATACAAAGGAGTTGCTACAGAAGTAAACAAAAAATCTTGAATCAAAGAAAATAGAGAAAAACAAAGCAAAAATAAAACCATGGGTTATCTCCCAAGAAGTGCTTTTCTTTAACGCCTTTTAGCTAGGCACAAAAAGAGAAAACCAAGTGTTTTCAAGTGAAGGAGCATCCAAATTGTAACTACGAGGCTTACATTTACCTTTCTTACCCTTATTCTTACTTCTAGGGAACTGATGATTGAAGCCCGGTTTAGAGGTGAAATTCATGGTACCTTTCCCCATATCAATAGTTGCTCCCAAGAGCTTCAGCAAAGATCTTCCAAGGGTAATTTGGCCTCCTCCTACATATTCAATAACAAGATAATCAGTGGATACCATTTTTCGTAGGATTTTTGTAAACACTCCCTCAGCTATCCCAATGGGAAATATAGTGGTGTTATTAGTGAGAGTTATTTCTTCTCCTCCCTCAGAAAGTCCCCAAAGATTCAAAGATTCATAAATCTCTTTAGGCATAAGAAAAAATTCAGACATAATATCACACCGAGCATTAAAAGTTTCACCATTTATTGCAACCTTTACTGTAGGGATCATATTTTAGGCTTCAAAAATTATTGGGACATGTTCAAAATGTTCACGAATCTGATTATAACCTTCTTTTAAGCAAGATACATGTGTCTCAAGAGTGTTTAATCTAGCATAAATGCTTGCAAGGGCTATATCAGTTTTACTAGGTGAGCTATAGGTGGAGATCAATTTTTTATGGCATTAAAAGCTTGATCCCCATCATAATTAAGGAAATATCCTCCTACTACAATATCCAAAGGATACCTATAGCAAAGAACAAGACCAAAGTAAAAGCTACGAAGAAACAGGCTTAGAGTCATTTTAGGTTCAGTTTTACAATAAGAATCAAAAACTCTAGACCAGGCTTCTTTAAAACTCTCATCACTCCCTTGTTTGAAAGTGATGATCATTTCCTCAGGTGACATGGTAAAAGGAATAGGAGTACTCATCTTATCAAGATTAAAAACATGACAAAAATAACAACTAGAATAAGAACTATTTTTTGTGTGTTTTCGATAAAGAAAAGCAAACAAGACAAAATAAAATAAACTAAGCAAAACAAAAAAAAAAGTAAAGAGATTGGAAGTGAGAGACTCCCCTAGCAGAAATCCTCTTTCTCCCCGGCAACGGCTTGATACGTCATAAGCGTATCCATAATTTCTGATGTTCCATATTGTTTTCATGCCATATGCTACATGTTTCCCTTACACTTTATGCCCTTTTTACCGATTTTTTGGGACTAACCTATTGACAAGATGCCATAGAGCCATTTCCTATTTTCTATTGTTTTTAGTTTCAGAAAAGTTGTTCTAGACATATTCTCGGAATTGGACGATTCGAAGGCCGGAAGTATTAGAAATCTGTCGCGCACACGGAGTCCGAAGGGGACCCGGAGGGGAGCCACATAGGCCCTACACCATAGGGCGGCGCGCCCTGCCGTTTGGCCGCGCCTGGGGGTGTTGTGGGCCCCCTGGCCACCCATCAACTTTGCCCTTCCGCCTATTTATATCTCTCAGGAGGTTAACCCTAAGTACCCGAGCCTTTTCCACCAAAAACATCCACAGCCACCGTCGTCGTCAACCCTAGTTCTGGAGGGTTCTGGAGCTCTCCCCGGCACCCAGCCGGGAGGGGGAATCATCACCGGAGGGCTCTACACCATCATGCCCGCCTCCGAAATGATGCGTGAGTAGTTCATCCTTGGACCACCGGTCCATAGCAGTAGCTAGATGGTTGTTCTCTCCTCTTTATGCCTCATGTTTGGATCTTGTGAGCTGCCTAACATGATCAAGATCATCTTATTGTAATGCGACATGTTGTGTTTGCTGGGATCTGATGAATATTGAATGCTATGTCCAGTGCTATGTGTATGTTATTTGTGATCTTGCATGATCTCTGTTGCTAGTAGATGCTCTGGCCAAGTAGATGATTGTAACTCCAAGAGGGAGTATTTATGCTTGATAGTGGGTTCATGCCTCCCTTTCACTCACGCTCGAGTGACAGAAACATAAACGGGTGGGGGATGTGTTGTTGCCATTAGGGAGAAAACAACAATGCTTTGTCTAAGGATGATGTTATTGTTTACATTACGTACTTTGCTTACTGCAATTATCTGTCGATTGCAACTTAATACCCAAGGTTTGCTCGGATGACCTTGTGAGGGTGAATTATTAGTCATAGATGCAGTTGGATAACGGTCTATGTATCTTGTTGTGATGCCCACATGAATCACATAGTAATAATCATGTCATGCATATGCACTATGGTGCAACCTTTATATCTGTCAATTTCCCAACTGTAATTTGTTTACCCAACATGCTATCTGTATGTTTTGGAGAGACACCACTAGTGAACTATGGACCCCGGTCCATTTCATCTATACTGATAATACAACCACTGCGATCACTGCTCTCATACTGTTCCTACTGTTTTCCTACTGCCATCACTATTCTCTTTTTATCTACTACAAGCAAGTACTGTTTTCCACACCATAGGTTTAACCTCTTTGTTTTCGGCAAAACCGGTGAGATTGACAACCTCACTGCTTCGTTGGGGCAAAGTGATTTGATTATGCTGTGTAGGTTCCATGTTGCTTCTAAACCGGTAGTGCGTCGTGCCACATCAGCTGCATCAACCTTCGGAAGTGATTTATTTTTCCTACTGGTCGATTCAACCTTGGTTTCTTTCTAAAGGAAAACTTGCCGCTGCACTCTTCGCACCGTGCGCTTGGGGTTTACCAACGAGCTTCAGCTATCAAGTTTTTCTGGCGCCGTTGCCGGGGAGGAATAGGATTTATGCAAGGGGACTCTCTCGCTTCAAATCTCTTTACTTTGTTTTTGTTTTGCTTAGTTTATTTTATTTTGTCTTGTTTGCTTCTTTATCAAAAACACAAAAAAATTAGTTCTTATTTTAGTTGTTATTTCTGTTACCCTGTTATTATTCTTCATCATGTTGCTCCCTCAGTTCACCCTGAAAGATCTACCAGTAGGTAGTGGTTCTATACTTGGAAAGGATACCATTAAAGAATTCTTTGATCATGTTAGTAAGCATGAAAATTTTAAGGAAAAATCCATAGTAGAGCTTTCTCCAACTTATGAAAATGCTGCAATTTCTTTAATTCACATGTTAGAAGCTAGGTTTGTTAACCTTCACCCCATACTATAGCAAATGTTCCTCAACTTGAATAATATTGAAGATACTGAAAAGAGAAATTTTATCTTAGAAACCATACTTAAAGAATTTGGAGATGTTGCTATAGAAGCTAGAAAAGTTTTTGATTGTTTTAACATGCTAGGATCATGTGTAAATGTTGTTGGTTCTCTTGAAAAAGCTGAACCTAAAATTGAAAAGGAGAATAAAATACCAATCCCCTTTAAATTAGTAGCACTGCATGAAGCCCAAGAAAAGAATTTTGACTGGATTGTTCCTGAAAATTTATTTTATGAGAGTAGTAAACCTAAAAGTTCTAAGAGAGGAACATCTGAAAATCATTTAGATAAAATACAATTCATTATTGAGGAATTTCCTTATCTTTATTTGAAAGCCTCTCCATTTGAAAATACTTGATTCTATTTTTCTGGCCCTAGCTAAAAGGCATTAAAGAAAATCACTTCTTGGGAGATAACACATGGTTTTATTTTTGCTTTTTTTTTCTCTGTTTTCTGTGAGTAAGGTGTTGTTTACTTCTGTAGAAACTCCTTTGTATCTTTATTTTCTTGCATTTGTTGTGCCAAGTAAAGTCTCTAGTGAAAGTTGAGGCTGGTTTTGGATTTCTATGGAGGAAACAGATTTCTGCTGTCTATTGTAAAACATCGCATAATTCACAGAAAGATCAAAAGGACTTGCAAATTTTTGTGCTTCTTCCTTAGCTAATTCCGAAACTTTTTCTAGCTTTACGTTTTTCGATCTAAGCAACATAAGTTCCCCGAAAAAATTCGTATTTACATAATGGTCTGGTTTTGACAGATTCTACCTTTTTACTTGCATTCTCTCTTTTACTATGTTGAGTGGATTTCTTTGCTCCATAAAACATTAGTGGCGGTAGCTAATGTTAAAAAAAGTATTAATAATTCTTGTGTCCATGTAGAACATGTGAATTTTGATTGTGCACTAACCCTCTAATGCGAATTACATTGAGTGTGGTGTGAAAGAATTTTTCAAGGGTCAAGAGAAGAGGGCGATATAATGCGATCAAGATGAGTGCAAAGCCAAATCCTGGGGATGCCCCCGTGGTTCATTCCAGAAAATTACAAGAAGACTCAAGCGTCTAAGCTTGGGGATGCCCAAAGCATCCCCTTCTTCATCAACAATTTATCAAGTCACTTCTTTTGTTCGGTCACATCATGTGCATTTGACTTGGAGCGTCCATTTGTTTTTTTCTTTTGTTGTATTTTGTTTTCTTTGATGGAATAAATATGTTTGGAACCCATCATTCTTTGTGTGGGAGAGAGACAAGATCCGCTTTTTCATATGAATACTCGTTTTCTTCCATGCTCGTATTCTTAGTTTTTCTTCCAGCTACTGCAAATCCTTTTTGCTCCTGTTTTTCTTGCATCTCTTATTCAGAGATGTTAGTTCTAGTAGAGTTATGTTAGTACTCCCTTGTTTCATTTCTATATCTCTTGGAGAGTTTTTGTTTAGTATAAAATGATTGGTGTTGGAAAGCGGTAGTACAGTTTTCGCGCTTATAACGGGGCAAATAGAAGCATGTATAAACCGTGGCTAGACTTTTTCATGTCATGCTAGATGTTATTTTAATTCTATGCTTAGTAGTTGTTATTGTAGCATGACTTGTCCCAAATAGCTGAGAGTGATTAATGTTCCATTGAAAGAATCATGAGTTGTTTTTCTCATATTGAAGCATGAATTTGTGGTGTTCTCCTTCGAATGCTTTATTTGCATGCTTACACCATATTTATGACTACAAACCAGTCACTTATAGCCTCTATGATCATTTAGTTTTTGACTTGTAATACCCTTTATGCTTTGATTAATAATGTTTTTGTCGCTATGCATGATTATGGCCATTATTGCTCTCTTGATTTGTCGCTCCCAATCTTTTGCTAGCCTCCACTTGTACTGAGTATGAGCTCTAATCGTTCATCCAGCTCCAAAAAACCAAAGTTTCCCGAATGTGTCCACCATACCTACCTACATGTGGTATTTAACCGCCACTCCAAGTAAATTTCTCATGTGCTACCTTTAAAGCTTTCAAAATTACTCATCTTTTGTGCCCCTGTTTTAGCTCATGAGGACGTAAATAGAGAATATTTATCTCACTTTTTGATTAGACTTTACACACCTAGACTAGTGGCTTCATCCGCTTATCCAAATGATAGAAGAGCTGGCAGCGGGGTGCCCAGCCCCAAAATTGGTTACTATAAAATTCTCTTTACTATTTGTGCCCCTGATTTATCAGTCAAAGCATAATTGTGTAAACAAAAAAAGAGGGATGGCATTCTATACCAGATGCATCCTTCAATGGGAGATGCACTTGTGAAGTCTAGTTGGCTTGTGACGTACTGTATTTTATGTTTACTATTCGTTGACATAAGAATGCACCTCTGTTTAATAAAATAAAAAGCTCTAGAGCATGAGTAAATCCCCGCTTCCCTCTGCGAAGGGCCTTTCTTTTACTTTTATGTTGAGTCTCCATCTTCTAACTTTATGCACAATTGAGAGAGCATAGTTGCCATTCTGATTTTAATGTGCATTGGTCCCAAAAACTATTATTAAGTGATTCATAATGTGTTATTACTTGCTCTCAAATTATCTGTTCTAGTAATCCACTTGAACTTTGAAGGTGTCCTTACATTTATGTTTTACCCCACTCTTAAGGACAAGCGAAATATCACTTTGATATGTTTTCTTTATGCTCGAAACAAACATATAACTTTCAAGTGCATTATTATTCATGTTCTTTTATTTGTGTTACTTTTCATGATGAAAAGTGATTGCTAAGTTTCATTGTTAGAATTACATCTATCATGCATGTGTTTAAAGTACTATGATCTCAGCGTACACATGCTTTTACTTTATGATGATCAAGTTTATGTCGGTAGCATGTCACCTCAGAAACTATTTGTTTTTATCGTTTACCTACACGAGGACGAGTAGGAACTAAGATTGGGGATGTTGATACGTCATAAACGTATCCATAATTTCTGATGTTCCATGTTGTTTTCATGCCATATGCTACATGTTTCCCTTACACTCTATGCCTTTTTATCAATTTTCTGGGACTAACCTATTGACAAGATGCCACGGAGCCAATTCATGTTTTCTGCTGTTTTTAGTTTTAGAAAAGTTGTTCTGGAAATATTATCGGAATTGAACGATTTGAAGCCCAGAAGTCTTAGAAATCTGTCTCGCACACGGAGCATGGAGGGGACCCGGAGGGGGGCCACAGGGCCCCCACACCATAGGGAGGCGCCCCCTATGGTCGCGCCTGGGGGTGGTGTGGCCCCCCTGGCCGCACACCGATGTTGCCCTTCCGCCTATTTATACCTCTCAAGAGGTTAACCCTAAGTACCCGAGCCTTTTCCACTAAAAACATCCGCAGCCACCGTCATCGTCAACCCTAGTTCGGGAGGTTTCTGGAGCTCTCCCCGGCACCCTACTGGGAGGGGGAATCATCACCGGAGGGCTCTACACCACCATACCCGCCTCCGGAATGATGCGTGAGTACTTCATCCTTGGACTACGGATCCATAGTAGTAGCGAGATGGTTGGTCTCTCCTCTTTATGTCTCGTGTTTAGATCTTTTGAGCTTCCTAACATGATCAAGATCATCTTATTGTAATGCTACATGTTGTTTTGCTGGGATCCGATGAATATTGAATGCTATGTCCAGTGATTATCAACCTATCATGTTCTTTTCATGTTTATGTTATTTATGATCTTTCACGCTCTCTATTGCTAGTAGATGATCTGGCCAAGTAGATGCTTGTAACTCCAAGAGGGAGTATTTATGCTCGATAGTGGGTTCATGCCTCCCTTTCACTCACGCTCGAGTAAAAAAATGTAAACGGGTGGGGGATGTGATGTTGCCATTAGGGAGAAAACAACAATGCTTTGTCTAAGGATGATGTTATTGTTTACATTACACACTTTGCTTACTGCAATTATCTGTTGCTTGCAACTTAATACCCAAGGTTTGCTCGGATGACATTCTGAGGGTGGATTATTAGTCATATATGTAGTTGGATAACGGTCTATGTATCATGTTGTAATGACTGCATGAATCACATAGTAATCATCATGTCATGCATATGCACTATGGTGCAGCCTTTATATCTTTCAATTGCCCAACTGTAATTTGTTTACCCAACATGCTATCTATCTGTTTTGGAGAGACACCACTAGTGAACTGTGGACCCCGGTCCATTTCCTCTATACTGATAATACAACCACTGCAATCACTGCCCTCATACTGTTCCTACTATTTTCCTACTGCCATCATTGTTCTCTTTTCATCTACTGCAAGTAAGTACTGTTTTCCACACCATACGTTTAACCTCTTTGTTTTCAGCAAAATCGGTGAGATTGAAAACCTCACTGCTTTGCTGGGGAAAAGTGATTTGATTGTGTTGTGTAGGTTCCACGTTGCTTCTTGAACGGTAGTGCGCCCTGCCACATCAGCTGCATCAACCTTCGGGAGTGATTTGTTTCTCCTATTGGTCGATTCAACCTTGGTTTCTTTCTGAGGGAAAACTTGCCCTTGCACTCTTCACACCCTGCGCTTGGGGTCTACCAACAACCTTTAGCCATCACAGCGTCAGAAAATTTGACGAGGACTGATGCTCGTTCATTGGGAGACCCTAAGTGTAGGATCTGAAGAGTGCAGCGGCAAGTTTTACCTGAGAAAGAAACCAAGGTTGAATCGACCAGTAGGAGAAATAAATCACTTTTGAAGGTTGATGCAGCTGATGTTGGTAGGGCGCACTACCGGTTCAGCAGCAACGTGAAATCTACACAACACAATCAAACCACTTTGCCCCAAAGAAGCAGTGAGGTTGTCAATCTCACCGGTTTTGCTAAAAACAAAGAGGTTAAACGTATGGTGTGGAAAACAGTACTTGTTTGCAGTAGATGAAAAGAGAACAGTGATGGCAGTAGGAAAACACTAGTGACAGTATGAAAACAGTGATTGCAGTGGTTTTATTATCAGTATAAAGAAAATGGTCCAGGGTCCACGGTTCACTAGCGGTGTCTCTCCAAAGTAGATAGATAGCATGTTGGGTAAACAAATTATAGCTGGGCAATTGACAAATATAAAGGCTGCACCATAGTGCATATGCATGACATGATGATTACTATGTGATTCATGCGGGCATTACAACAAGATACATAGGCCATTATCCAACTTCATTTATGTCTAATAATCCACTCCCAAAATGTCATCCGAGCAAACCTTGGGTATTAAGTTGCAAGCAACAGATAATTGTATTAAGCAAAGTGTGTAATGTAAACAATGTAAACATCATTGTTTTCTCCCTAATGGCAACAACACATCCCCCACCCGTTACGTTTTTGTCACTCGAGCGTGAGTAAAAGGGAGGCATGAACCCACTATCGAGCCTAAATACTCCCTCTTGGAGTTACAAGCATCTACTTGGCCAGAGCATCTACTAGCAACGGAGAGTATGCAAGATCATAAATAACATACACATGAAAAGAACATAATAGATTGATAATCATTGGACATAGCATTCCATATTCATCAGATCCCAACAAACACAACATGTAGCATTACAATAAGATGATCTTGATCATGTTAGGAAGCTCACAAAATCTAAACATGAGGCATAAAGAGGAGAGAACAACCATCTAGCTACTGCTATGGACCCGTAGTCCAAGGATGAACTACTCACGCATCATTCCGGAGGCGGGCATGGTGGTGTAGAGCCCTCCGGTGATGATTCCCCCTCCCGGCAGGGTGGCGGGGAGAGCTCGAGAACCCTCCCGAACTAGGGTTGACGATTATGGCGGCTGCAGATTTTTTGGTGGAAATGGCTCGCGTATCTAGGGTTAACCCATGAAGAGGTATAAATAGGCGGAATGGCAACATCGGTGGGCGGCCAGGGGCCCACACCACCCCTGGGCGCGGCCAGAGGGGGGGGCGCCGCCCTATGGTGTGGGGCCCCTGTGGCCCCCATCTGGACTCCGTGTGCGTGACAAATTTCTAATACTTTTAGTTTCCAAATTGTCCAATTCCGAGAATATTTACAGAACAACTTTTCTGAAATAAAAAACAGCAGAAAACATGAACTGGCTCTGTGGCATGTTGTCAATAGGTTAGTCCCAGAAAATCGATAAAAATGACATAAAGTGTATAGGAAACATCTAGCATATAGTATGAAAACAACATGTAACATCAGAAATTATGGATACGTTTATGACGTATCAATGGTGAACAAGGTCTGGATTTTCAAGAAATATGGCGCTAAGGGAAAGGGCAAGAAGGGAAAGCCAAAGAAGAGTGGAAAGACTGTTGTCAACTCCAAGGCCATCCGTTCTGGCTCTAACCCTGGTGTCATATGCTTCTAATGCAAGGGCGGAGGCCACTGGAAGCGCAACTGCACCAAGTACCTTGAAGACAAGAAGGTTGGCAAGTTTGTCAAAAAAGAGAAAAATACATATGATATACATGTTATAGATGTTTACCTTACTAGCGCCCGGAGTAATACGTGGGTATTTGATACCGGTTCTGTTGCTCACATTTATAACTCTCAGACGGAGTTGCGGAATGAACGGAAGCTAGCAAAGGACGAGGTGACAATGCGCGTCAACAACGACAATAAAGTTGAAGTGATGGTTGTCGGCAAGCTACCTCTACATCTACCATCAGGGTTAGTTTTAATGTTTAAGAAATGTTATTATGTGCCCGCATTGAGTATGAACATCAGAAGTGGGTCTTGAATATTATTCATCTATATCAGTGCCCAAGGGTTGCACTATTTTTATGAATTATATATTTTATGTTCATGCACCCCGGAGCGTAACGGTTTATTATTATTGGATCTCGATAGTAGTGCTCACATCCATAGCGTCGATGCCAAAAGATTTAAACATGGTAATTCTAATTCAATGTATATGTGGCATTGTTGTCTTGGTCACATTGGTGTGAAACACATGAAATAGCTCCATTCTGATGTGGTTTTGGAGTCATTAGATTTTGAATCTCTTGACACTTATGAACCATGTCTAATAGGAAAAACAACTAGGACCCCTTTTTCCGGTGTGATGGAGCAGACGCCAGACTTATTGGGAATCATATATACTGATGTATGTGGACCGATGAGCATTTCGACACGCAATGGTTGTCGTTATTTTATGACCTTTACTGATGATTTAAGCAGATACGTGTATATCTACTTAATGAAGCATAAGTTTGAAACGTTCGGAAAGTTCAAAAAATTCATAATGGGGTAGAAAATCAACTCAACAAGAAAATCAAACACATTTGATCTGATCGAGGTGGTGAGTATTTGAGCGTTGAGTTTGGAACACATCTAAAGACTTGTGATATCATATCACAATTAACGCCAGCTGGGACACCACAGCGTAATAGTGTGTCAGAACAGCGTAATCGCACTTTATTGGATAGTGTACGGTCTATGATGTCTCTTACCGACTTGGCTATATCATTTTGGGGTTATGCATTAAAAACAACTGCATTTATTTTAAATAGGTCATCATCCAAACCCATGGAGACGACACCATATGAGATATGGCATGGGAAGAAACCCAAGTTGTCGTTTCTAAAGGTTTGTCGTTGTGAGATTTACGTTAATACACTACAGCCTGACAAACTCGAGACGAAAGCGGAGAAATGCATTTTTGTAGGATATCCGAAAGAGACTATTGGATACACAATCTACAACAAAGCCGAGGATATCCAAAGGATATTTTGCTTTTCCTTTTTCTCGTCCTTCTTTTTCGTTCAAATGATCTTTTCCTTTTTCTCGTCCTTTGTTTTTGTTTCTTTCATTGTTTTCCTCACCGGCGATGAAATCATGTTCATTTCATTCCAAATTTTACTCTGCCTATTGTTATGGCTTGTTCCATGACTTCCGAATTTTTGTTTCACTTCATTTTTTCCTGGTTATACTTATGGTTTGTTCTAAGTACTACTTCCTCTGTTTTATAATTCATTTTGTGATTTTAATTCAAAGTTAGTACAATTTTGCTTCAATTAGTCCAAAAATCTAAACAATGGGATTACTCTTTCCGTTTAATATTATAAGATGGTTAGATATTTAATTGTGGACTGTATACGGATTAAAATTAGTAAACCTGCAAAGTAAAACACGTCTCAATACATGCCTTTTAAAAAAAAACATTTATATAGTCTGTCACTCAAGGTTGGCACAGCTGAAAACCTCAAGGATCACAACATGGCATTCAACAATTGGTATTCGAGTCGTCTACTGTGGCCCACCTATCGTCCCTTCTCTACCATTTTACATGTCTTTAGAGCATCTCCACTCACGCCTCACGCAGCCCCTCCCCCTCAAACCCATCCCCATCTGTACCAGCCCCAAAACACCCACTCGCGCTCTCAATGGGCCTTTCGGTCCGGACACACACCAGTTCCCAACCGGAAAGGCCAGCCCAACCCCGCCGTAAATGGGTTCTTGTGGGTGCTCCGGATGGGAAGAAAGCTCCGCCACGCGGCCGTGGACCCGGCCTGTCAGTGAGACGCGGGCAGTCAAAGCGGCACGCGGTCTTCGTCTTCTCCCGAGGCAACACATCGCCGCAAGGAGACGTCCCGTTGCCCAGTCACGTCTCCCACACGGCGGACACGCCGGTTTCCCACACGTGCGCCGGCGTAAATATGCGCCGCCCTTTCGCCTGCCTCCGCGGTATATAATGTTGCTCTCCCGCGCCGTCCCCCGCCACATTGCCACTGTCGTGCTCTATCTGTAACTCCAGCGCAGCCTCCCTCTTCTCCCTCGCCTCCTTCTGCCACTCTGGTGCCGCCGCCATGGACCCCCTCGCCACCAACGGATTCCCCCGCCGCTCCCTCCTCAAGTATCAAGCCCAGGACTCGTTCAACATATGATACCCGTGCCCCCCCTCGCCACCAACGGCTTCCACCGCCGCTCCCTCCTCAAGTATCAGGCCCGGGCCTCGTTCAACGCCTGATACCCGTGCCCCCTACCCCCTGACATACGCGCCGGGCACGGCTTCACCCTCGGCCGCGCCGGCATGCCTATCCCCGACGAGCTGCGGGTTAGCGATGCGTCCTGGGGGCGCGGAGGTTCTCGCCCACTACTACGACGTTCTCACGCCGGAGCAGTGCAAGGAGCCGGAGAACCCCGCCTCCACGACGCGGTACGAGGCCGCCTTACGCAGCCTCCATATGCAGCGGATGAACCGCTAGGACAGCCCCGGCCTGGCACCCCGCCGCCAGCGAGTACACCCGCCGTGGGCGCACAGCGTTCTGGTCGCAGCCGGGGTGGACCCTGGCGTATGTGCTGGCGCACATTGACACCGGCGATCAGCCCCGCCTCTCGTGGCCCGCGCCCAGCCTCTCGGAGCCGAGGCACACGGTAGCGACGCCCTCCTCCTCCCACTCGTCCGCGGGCGGCTCCTCGTTTCGCTCCACGCCGCCGCATCTGCGCGTCGCCAAGCCGGAGCCGCGCTCCTCGACGCGCCGCTCCGGCGGCCTCTACATCAGTGAGTCCGCCCCGCGCCGCTCCGCTCCACCGGCGCTGCTGAAGAAGCCCAATCTGGAGGTGAAGATGGAGGCGCCCTCCTCCACCTTGCTCACCGATATGTTGGCCCTCCGCGACGACGGACGACCCGGAGGGCCTCGCGACGGCCTTCAACGAATCGTACAACATGCCAGTGGTGTTGCCAAAGCGCGACTCGCGCGCGTGGTCTTTCGTCGACCACGAGCAAATGATCGGCGCGCCCATCATCGACCTGGACGGCAACGACGACTTCTCCCCGACGACCAAGGACGACGAGGCGGGGCCGAGCAACCGACGTCAAGTTGGAGGATTTCGACGTGTTCTATCGGTGAACACGTCGAACTTAGTTTAAATTTAAGTTTTTTAGTTCAAACTTCGTTCAAGTCGTGTAAAATATCCTAAAAATTTGATTAAAATTTAAATTTTTCTTTTTAACTTTCTGTTTTAGACTGCGAATGCGAAGCGACGCCCCCAAACGACGGCTTTCCGTCCCGTTAGCGGGGCGCCAACTGGGGGCGCCCAGTGGAGATGTTGTTATCGTTCCTGCCCTCTGGACGCGTCCCAAACCTTCTCAGCCAGCGATGCTACACTTACGGAAGGCTTTTACAGAGGAAAACTACAGAATTACGTGCATGGTGCCAGGGTGGGTCCCGAAGCGAAATTCAGGGATAGTGGGATTAGAGGGAGCGAATTAGTTTTGTTCCGTAACCTCCGATTCCGTGGGTTTAGCATTTCCGCTCCTCAGCCTACTTCTCTATTTGTCTCTCTTTTTTTTTGCATGGTTACTTCTCTGTTTGTCTGAAGGTGTCTGACTTGCATTAGCTTTCAGGTCCATAACGAGAGAGCTTGCGACAGCAACCATTAGATGCGAGCACCATAAACAATGGTCTCCAGAATCACGAGGCAGTCGTGGTGGCTGCACCACCAGCACCGCTCCCTCCTTGCTACTGTCGTGGAGGGCGACGACTGCCCAGGGTCGCTCACCTTGGCGGCACCACCTACAAGGTAACCCAGTAATGTGAGTAGATAACCCTTTACCCCCTCAAGGTGTTCGACGGAATGCTGATTTCGGTCGACGCTGTGGTTGCTTCCTGATTTCTTCGGTTTAACAAGGATTTATTCTACATATCACGATGTCTGCTTAGGTTTCCTAAGCTGACCCTTCTTTGACTAATTTAGAAGATGTCATTTCATTTTCTTCCGGGATGGCGATGGTACTGCAACTACTCTCTCCGTTCCAAAATACATGATTTTCATTTGTCTGAATATAAATGTATGTAGACATGTTTTAGTGTATAAATACATATATATTTGGACAAATGGAAGTATGTACTCCGTACTTGTAGTAGTAGTAAAGAATTTTTTCCACTGCAAAAATTTCCTTTCAACATCTCTAGTTATCATATTGTACTATGTGGGTGACTAATCGTGTATGTTGGCTTAGTTCTCGAAATAGGCTTTCGCTCCGTTTTATAAATAAATCAACCATCCAGAAGAGTCATACAAAGACGCCGATACAACACACACAGGGCTGGGGCCACAACACAACAAAGCCCAAAGAAAAAAAACAACACCAGCACGCACACACGCGCTACAAGCAAGGGGCGAAGGGGGGGGGGGTGGTGTGGGTAGAGGGGGCGCCAAGGCCCAGCACGGAGCCTCAGGGTGGAGCCGAGGCAGAGAAGCGACACACGGCTACTAGGAGCCTGTCGATGTAGTCGTCTAGCCGCGACCTGGTGCCACTGCTGCAAGAAGGCCAAGAATTTGAAAATAGAGTCAGAAGCTCGCCTCAGGAAAATCTTCTCAATCACCATTTTATTGCAGATCGTCCACAAAGACCACGCCATCGCCGCAAACACCAGCCAGAAGAGACGTCTGCCTCCTCCTGCATGGTGCGCCCGGATTTCTAGGAACTCGCCAAGGTCTGAGGCCTGCCAGGCAGGACCTAAAGCCTCCCGTACGAAATTCCACAAAAACCGGGCAGCGGAACACACAAAGAATATGTGCGTATTCGATTCTAGAGTTCTGCAGAGGGGACACAAGTCATCCCTGGGGCCTCGGCGTTTAGCCACCTCAATCTCCGAAGGTAGCCGATCACGTAGTAACTGCCACACGAAGATCTTAATCTTCAGGCGAAGCGGGGCCTTCCAAAGGGGAGTAGCCCAAGGTCTCGTTGGTCCCGCAAACTGGGATGGACCTCCAGAAAAAAGATCCCTCTTGTCTCTCACACGCGAGGTGTGGACGCCCCTGGAGGTATTTAGCTTTTTTTTTAAATAAGGAAACTATATTAATATAGCAAACAAGCCGCCTCGCTAAAAATCTCCCAGTCCCCTCAGGTACCCTGGTAAGGAAAAGAGTGTGAAAACTTGTTGCTAAGATAAGTGTTACATCGTTTGCAATTACATGTAATGTGCTATCAGGTGGATCACCATGCCAAATATCATAGGTATCCCCACTATCCCTAGCTAAGCAATGAGCTGCTTCATTAGCCTCCCTAGGACAGTGTTGGAATCTCACGATGGTAAAATTTCTACAGAGAAAGACGCACTCCTCATATATTGCTGCCGCAGCTCCAAGGGAATTTCCCTCATTCTGCATTGTCTCAATAACCTCCACGCAATCCGCTTCCACCATCAACCTGTTGCACTCTACTTGTCCTGCTAATAGAAGGCCATCCCTCAGCGCGATTGCTTTCGCTGTTGTTGCATCCTCAACATATTGCAGACTCCTTCGGCCACATGCGATAAAGGAACCCAAGTGATCTCTTAAGATTGCACCCGTACCTCCAGAACCCAAGTCTGTTGCGAAAGCTGCGTCCACATTGAGCTTAATGAAATCCTCTGGTGGTTTGAGCCATCCATGTCTAGTGATCGGTTCTTGTAAGTTTTTCCTATCCCTTGAGTAGTTCAGTGATAGCGCTAGGATAGATTGAGCCGAACGGGCTGAGTCTTGTAGCACCTCCCCATGGTCTGCCTTGCGCCTCTCCCATCACAGATACCAGCAGGCGACAGCCATCAGATCACATGATCGGAGTTCAGGAAGCATAGACGACGCCTCCGTTTTCAACAGAAGGCATTCGAGCATAGTAGATCCCGACGCCTCCATTGCTTCGGCTGCCAGTAGTATCTCACGAAAACCCATGAATTCCCATACTTCTCTGGCTCTCTTACATTTAAAGAATGCATGCGCTATGCTTTCGCATGCCTGGTTGCACATCGGGCACTGGCTGGATGATTGGATGTGCCGATTTGCTAAAACCCCTTTGCAAGGTATAGCCCCAAGCATAGCTCTCCACATATGAATTTTTATTTTCGCCGGAGTACGCAGGGACCATATGGATTTCCAAATAGGGCTAGCTGCAGAAGAACCCAATATATTCATCCTCCGAAGATTTCGGCCATGCTGTTTATACCACTCCAGATGGTATGCTGATTTAACAGAGAAAATGCCCCTCCTATCCGGGTGCCATGATATGAAATCCCCCATCATGCCAATCGCAAGGGGAATCCGAAGGATTCTCTCAGCATCAATACCCCAAAACAGTGATCTAATCAACTCCTCATCCCAAACTCTATTATCAGCATCAATAAGATCAGCCACCTTAGTTAACACAATATTACCTCTTGTAGTCATAATCTTGCGGTTGTGGCTGTTTGGAATCCAACAGTCGTCCCAAATATTGATATTTTCACCATCCCCGACTCTCCAGATATGACCCCTCTTAAAAGACTGAATCCCATGCCAAATGCTCTGCCAGGTGAATGAACTACCTTTCTTCAACTCACGGTTTAGAATGTCTCCCGAGGGAAAGTATTTAGAGCGTAGAACTTGTGCACATATAGACTCCGGTTCAGAAATCAACCTCCAGCATTGTTTTGAGAGGAGTGCCATGTTAAAACACTCCAAATCTCGAAACCCCATGCCACCCTGATTTTTTGGAACACACATTTTTCACCAAGAAAACCAGTGCATATGCTTCTGTTGGTCATCGTCTCCCCACCAGAATTAGGATATTGCAGATATTATCCCTTTGCAAATCTGTTTGGGAAGACTGAAAACTGACATTGCATAAACTGGAATAGATTGAATTACCGCTTTAATTAGAATCTCCTTACCACCAAAGGAGAGATGTTTCTCCTTCCAACCACTAAGAAGTTTTAGAACTCTGTCAATAAGATGTTTGAAACAGTCTGTCCTATCTACCCCAATAAATGGGGGTAGATGGAGGTATTTAGGTTTGATGAGTTGAAACCAGAGGTCCCCTCACCCGAGTGACTTATATTAAGGTGGAGAATTTAGTGTTAGATACATCAACTTTTGTCTATCTTTTTGCCAATTAATTTGAGACGGAATGAGTATTTGGGATCTCTCCCATCGCAGTCCATAGTTTGACATACTTTTACCTTTGGCTGCTGATTTTGAATTGATCACTTTGCCCTGGCCTCACCTCCGTAGAGCGGCGAGTAGGACGAGCCTGGAAGGTCGGAGAGGAGAGCTACACCGTACCGTCCACACTCCGTACTATTTTATGGCATAATAAAGGTGGTGCAACACGGGAGATGGCACTATCCTAGACACCTCTAACTGGGGCATATAATTGGATCACATAAAGTATATTATGCTATATATACTCGTCCCCCTAAAATAACATCCTACTTTGGAGAGGCTTTTCAGGCAAGGTATATATATCAACCTCGCCATGATCGATCGTGCTTTGTTACTCCGGCCCAACGACCAGGCCAGTTGTGGCCTTGATACCAGGCAAAACACACAATTCCTACGTGTGCCATCAACCATCCACAATGAGATCAGGAATCCCAGTACAGATCCCTCCTTTAAGACTTTTAGGCGCAGGGATGTCGAGGCTCTAGAGGTTCAGTCACCTCATGATTCCATCATGCAATGGACCAGAAGGTCCAGAACTGTTCATTCTGAAGCTCCACACACACCATACGCAAGCTGGCCGGTGACACGAACCCGGCGATCGACGCATCGTTCCGTGCCTTGCCCTCTTGTCTTCATCCCCACACCCTCCTACTCCCACCAAACAAATCTCTCTCACCGGTCACAACCATGATCGAGGCCCTTAATTAGTTGCTTCGACCGTCAAGCCTTTGCCGATGTTGCTTTCATCTCAGCGTCCCTGATTGGGGCCAACTTGGTAGTACGTACTCACATCTAGATGTAGTAGGCCCTTTAGATTCACCTGCCCCCAATATCCCATGAAGTGGATGTATCTTTCCGGCCTTCGATCTTTCCTGTAGATGCATCGTGGTGTCCATTCCCATCGCTCAAAAAATCTCTGGCCACCGACCGGGAAAGCGCATGCCCTTTCACCAGAACTGGCGATTGTGTTGCTGTCGACTACTTGGGCTCCGTACGACCGAACTTCAATTGGTAACGCAAAGAGAATACTCGTTTTTCTTTCGAAGTTACGCTTGGTATTGCGGTGACTGCGACAAGCATTTAGCAGTTGCGAATGGGAATTCCATATGGGGATTTCGTTTAGTATGACAAGGATCAGTTTCCATGTCAATTCGTGATAAATCAATGTTTTTTACCAAATTGAAAACGCAATGTGGTAATTTTTTACAATCAGAACGTAAAGTGTTAGTTTTCCAGAATTCGGCCCATAAAGTGGTAGTTTTATGCTAACTTTTGTGCTCCTGTAACGGCAGTCAACGGTCATTCCCGTAACGATGTTCTAAACTTGCTACGCCATCGAAGTGGTGGGCCGGCCCATGTAGGTGGCATCCCTGAGGAGCGAACACGCGAAAGACGAGCGAGTCAGCCATCCGAGCGTGGGCGAGGCAAGGCTTCAGCCTCGCTGCAAGCGATACGTAGGAGGTCCCTCCTAGGTGGCGCGTGAGGTGCGCTCTAGCTGCCAGCCATACAGCCTATGGGCCTGCTACCCATGTCCAATTAACACCAATTTGGTTTATTTTTGTTTAGTTTTCGTGTCAGAACATATTTTAACAGTCCATCATAATCACTATGTACATCCATCTCTTCGCTAAGTGTTTCCGTTATTTCGGTCGATGTTGCATACGTTTTTATAATTTGTAACAAATTCACACGTAATTTATTGAGAAAGCACACACGAAATATTGCAATGTTTTTTTGAATGATTTTCTAGAAAATGCACGTGTTTTTTTAGAATTTATTTGAAATGATGCGTTTGTATTTTTTTGTTACCATCATTTTATTTTTTGTTGAAATACTTGATGATTTTTGTTGCAAATGAATCCGTGGTAAAACAGTATGTTCCTTACCCATCTTTAAACAACAAATTTTTAATAGTTTTATTGTGATAGTTTCTGATTTTGTTGAAATAGGTGACGATTTTTAGTCCAAACGAATATTGAAAAACAAATGACTATTTTCTTAGTTGTTAAAAAGACATTTTTTAATTGTCCGTGATTTTGTTGAAATTATTGACGAGTTTTATTGCAAAGCAGTCTGTAAAAAATAATTTGTTGTTTAACTATTTTAGCATTATTTTGTTTTCTACGATGATTTGTTGCATTACTGTATTTTTTTGTACATGAGACATGATTTTTTTTAATACTCATGAATTTGTTGCGATTGAGAGTAAATCACTCATACGTCCAAAATGTATCTCCTTTTCTGAACATTTTTTCTATTGTTTGCCTCTAAACTTGTGAGTTTTGGATACAACTAACACGGACTAACATTGTTTTCAGCAGAATTACCTTGGTGTCTTCTTTTTGTGCTGAAAAACCAACTTTCTGGAAATTTCCCAAAAAAGATCTCAATGACCTTATTTCACCCAAAGACCCCCGGAGCCAGAAGGAGTCCCGGAGGGGTCCACACTAGCCCTGGGCGCGCCCCCTCCCCTAGGTCGCGCCACCTGGTGGTGTGGGGCCCCCAAGCACCCCCTCAGGCTCCCCTTTCGACTACTTATCGCATGTAGCCCTAAAACAGTAGGGGGTTCGTCATGTTATACAGAAACACCACAGAGGGCCGCCGCCGCCTCGAAACTCAATTTGGGGATCGGAGGTTCGTGTTCTGGCGCCCTGCCGGGATGGGGATTCGAAGGAGATCATCGCCATCGTCACTGCCACCTCTTATCCATCAACCATCCATGATTCCCCCCTCCATGTGTGATTAAACACCGTTGTAGGATGAGAGGGTGGAAGGGGTTGGATGAGATCGATCATGTAATAATGCCAGATTGTTAGGGCATAGTGCCTAGTATCGATTGTTAGTGTTTTCTATCGGTGTTGCGACTTGTTATGCTCAATTCTTGTCACTAGGGCCCGAATGCCATGATCTAAGATCTGGACATGTGATTGTTTCATGAGTATAATTATGTTTCTTGATCATATCTGCAAGTTGTTTACACATGTCATTGTCCGGAACCCGAGGCCCCAAAGTGACAGAATTTGGGACAACCGGAGGGGGTGGTTGTGATGTGAGGATCACATGTATTCACGGATTGTTAATGCTTTTCTATAGTGTTTTATTAAAAGGAGCACCTTAATTACCAGTAGTTTCCCTTGAGGCCCGCTGCAAACGGGTTGGTAGGACAAAAGATCTTGTGCAAATTTCTCATTGCGAGCACGTATGGCTATATTGGAACACATGTCTATGGTTTTCCTAGAACTTGGACGCTTTATTATTATTATCTGCAATGGCCATGTTTAGATTATTACATGAACTATCTTATCCATGCAACACTCGTTCATCCATTCCCTTTGCCTATGGGACTTTCATCCTGCTGTTTTCCGCGATTGCTACTATTGTTACTATTTTACTCCTGCTGTTATTTTACTACTCTGCTGCTATAAACTGTTACCACTGATAAATTGTTGCGATCAAGTCTACTTTCAGGTGCAGCTGAATGGAGAACTCAGTTGTTAAGGCTTATAAATATTCTTTGGCTCCCCTTGTGTCGAATCAATAAATTTGGGTTTTACTTCCCTCGAAGACTGTTGCGATCCCCTATACTTGTGGGTCATCAAGACTATTTTCTGGCACCGTTGCCGGAGAGCATAGCTTTATTTATTTGCTCACTTGAACGTGATATTGTTTGTTGCAAGCCTTTCATCATGGGTAAAACTCGTGATGGAAAACTTCCTATATTACCATCCATTACAAGGAGAGGTACAACTCATAACACCTCTGTTGCTCTTGATTCACCATATGTTATGAGTAACTTTCTTACACTACCACATGCTACACACACTGTTACTTCTGCTGAGTCTGAAAATGCTTCGGATACTTTTGATGATGCTTCTACTATGCTTGATGATACTGGTTCATTAGGTCCTTTCCTAGATGTTACAATTGCTAAATCCAAACAAATTGAAAGTGCTGAAATTCTTGTTGAAAATATTGGTACACATGTTAATTCACCTGAGTCTATTGATGATCTTGATGAAACCTACATTGAACTTAATAATGACTTTATTAAGGAAGCTCAAGCTACTACGGGTGCAAATGCTCTTAAGAGTCTTCTTGCAAGACATGCTGTTAAATATAAATCTTCTCTTGATGCTAAGTTTGCTACATCTCCCATACACATTAGTGATAAGAATTATGATTTCTCTCTAGATTTATCTTTCATATCTATTGTTGAGAAGGAACCCTTTTGTGGAAATAAAAGTAAAAGTGCTATGGAACATATGAATGAGCTTTCATCTTTGAGTAGTTTATTTTCTGATGATACTAAGTTGCGTACTTATTTTGTTACCAAGATCTTCCCTTTCTCATTGAAAGATGAAGCTAAAACTTGGTTTAGCAATTTATCACCTGGATCTATTACTAGCCTATGGGTTTGGTTAATGCTTTCTTTCAAAAATATTTTCCTGTTAGTGCTCAATATGCTGTTGTGCAAATAATCTTTGACTTTGAGCAAATTGAAGAAGAGAGATTGCCTGAATCTTGGTCAAGGTTTTGTTCTTTAATAAGAGCTAGCCCTGGCAATCCATTACCTAAAAATGAGCTCCTAGATATATTTTATAATGAACTAACTGTTGAATCTAGGACATACCTGGATAGTTGTGCTAGTTGTGTTTCAGGAAAAGAACTCTAGAAGAAGTTGAGGAATTATTGGCTAAAATAGCTAAAAATAATGATGATTGGACCATACCTGAGCCTACACCTACACCAGAGCCAACACCAATACCAACACCCAAGAAGAAAGGGATGATTGAATTAAATGCTAAAGTGATGAAGGAAGCCGAGAAATCTCTTAAAGAGAGGGGTATTAAATCTGAAGATGTAAAGAACTTACCTCCCATAGAAGAATTATGTAAGCCAGTTCCTCATCCATCAATAGTCGAGATACACTCTCTCCAATACGAACACGTTTGGATTCCTAGCAAACCGGACACCAGGAGCGGGTCCTTCCAATCCACAACATCCGGCCTTGTTCGACAACAATCTGATCCTAGATCCGACAGTTCTTGCCACAGTTATCACTCCAGAGAACGCGGCGGAACGCGTTAGGGATTTGGACGTAGCCCGTCGTGCATTGGAGCAGCAGAGGAGGCAAGTAGAAGCAGAAAGACAAGGGATGGCCATACGACAACGCGAGCTGGATGCACTGGAAACCCGGCTCCGAGAGGAAACGACTAGAATACATCAAAGGCACCAAACCAGATTGCCAGCATTGGGAGGAGTCATAAACCCGGCCGCACTATTTATCACGCCTCAGGATCAGCCGATTCCAGCGGCAAATCAAGGAACCGCCCCTCAGCCGACAACCGGAGGAGTACAACCGGTAGATACGCAGGCCGGGTTACCCGCACCACAGACTGAAGTTACTACCGGCAATACTGTACCACCGCCACCACCACCACCACCATCGTGTTTTCGCACACTAGCGGGTCATTACAACAATCCCATGGACAACGTGTACGCGGCAACGCTTGCACTAAATCAAATCCCCGTGAGAGAGTCACCCCACGCAGAGGAGAACCGGCGGGCGATAGATATGCTGCGCACCGCGGTGGCGCAACAGGTTAACTACCCGGATCACAGAAGTGGAATGCATGGGACACCATATGTCAGCCAACAGCAAGGTAACGCTGGAAACATCCAAACAAGTTCGGCACGGCGGAGGGAAGAGCAGCAGCAAATGCCGCCTCCTCCACACATTCAGGCAGTACCAGCAGCATCAGCAACACAGGCCATCGTGGACAGTTCCAGAGCCAGAAGAGCGGTGGCCGGGTCTGCGGTACATGGGATACCAGCAGTACCGCGTCCAGCTGTACCCCCTGCAGGATCACACGTTTCTCGAGTAAGACCAGCTTCGACCATTCTTGCAGGACCTAAGTGTCTTTCGGATAGCATCAGGGCTGAGCCTTACCCGGAAAAGTTCAAAGAACCGGGTAAAGTAGTAAATTACGAGCCAACCATGGATCCGGAAACATGGTTGAGCAGTTATGAGATGGCCATGTCGATTCGTAATGCGTCCGAGAATCTTCAAGCCAAATTCATGTATCTAATGATGTCAGAAGGAGCAGCAAAGTTATGGTTCGCCAATCTACCGGAAGGATCTATTAAGTCATGGGAAGAATTGAAAACTGCGTTTATCAAGCACTTTCACGGGACGTGCAGAAAGTTATTCACTATTGATGACCTAGAGCGGTGTGTTCAGAAGAAGGGAGAATCGGCGCGCAGCTGGGTGCGCCGGGTTATGGAAATTCTTCATTCATCTACGGATATTCAGCCCAAGGATGCGCTGCAAGCTATGGCAAAGACCTGCAAGTACACACCTTTAGTACAAAAGTTAACTCGCATGAAATCTAGTCGGAATGCTTCGGAGGTTACAATGGGAGAATTGATGGATGCATGCAACAAACATGCCGCAACGGACACTACGGAAGAAGAAACTGACGATAAAAAAGCAAAAGCAAACACAAGTAATAACGGAAGAACCGGCGACGGATCAGCGCCGGGTAACAACAGCCAGAACAATCGCCCGTTTGAAGGAGGCTCCGAGTTTGTCGCCAATACTGAAGCCGGATCTTCCATACCCAGGGCATAAGGAAATTTCAATACTGGAAATCACAATGGAGGAAACTATCAAGGGCCACCAAGGCCGAGTAATAATTGGGACATATTCAGAATGGTATGCCCGAAGCACAGCAGGAACGGTAGGCCAGCTAACCACTCCTTGGAGCAGTGCGCCGACCTACAGAGATGGAAGAATGAGGAAGTGAACAGAGCCATGCGAGGTGCAGGTCGGGGAGAAGGACCGGGTCCAGGTGGAAACCTGGGCAACGGCCCACCCCCAGCCGGTAACCCGGCAGCTGGAAATCAAGGTAATAACCAAGGGGGAGCAGGAGGTTTCCAGGCCAACCCCAAACAGTTGGGTCAATATCACGTGCATACCACAGGAGGTTCTAACAAGGATAAAAAGATACTGAAGCAAGCAGTCAACTCAGTTTCTTCGGCTGTCCCGAGATACCTGAGATGGTAAGAACAGGACGTAACATGGAGCAGAAGGGATCACCCGGAAAGAATAGAACACCCGGGAGTCTTAGCATTAGTAGTCGCACCACAGGTCAATGGGTATGAGCTGAAAAAGGTTTTGATGGACGGTGGAAGTAGCATCAATATACTGTATTGGGAAACCTTCTTACGCATGGGCCTCAAGGAGTCTCAGCTACAAAAAAGTTCAACAATTTTTCATGGGATAGTGCCGGGTCATTCAGCGTGCCCCGAGGGAAAAATCGCATTGGAGGTAGCTTTTGGGGAATCAAAGGATAACTATCGAGTTGAGTGGCTCACTTTTGAGGTGGTCAAATTGCGCAGTCCTTATCACGTGCTATTCGGAAGTCCGGCTTATGCTAAATTCATGGCTAGGCCGTGTTACGTGTATCTACAGCTAAAAATCCCGGGTCCTAAGCAGACCATTACCATACATGGAAATCGAGATATAGCAGCTGAATGCGATGAAGGAGACGCAGCAATGGCCGAGCAAGCCTGTAGGAAAGAGGAACTCAAGCATTACCGGTCTCAAGCAGACCCGGAGGACAGAACCACATCAAAAAGGCCGAGCACTGAAGGCGAAAGAGCAAAGCCCAAGGCAGCACAAGATGCTAAGATGGTGGCTTTTGTCAAGGATGATTCCTCCAAACAATCTGGTATAGGAGAAGAAACTGCACGGCCGCTCACAGCCAGCCGCGTTATGGAAACACCTCACTCGGGTTGGCTAGTAAACCCGGTACTTATCATGAAAAAGTCCAACAAATGGAGAATGTGTATCGGTCGCGTCAGCCCGGGACCGGTTCCCAAGAAGAACTAAACAATGTAACGGGCAGCAGGTTTCAGACGCGCTCTTTTCCTACCCAGGGTACCTAAGGGGACTGGAAGGTTTTTAATGAGGAGGCCTGCTGATCCAAACTTTCTCGTATCAATAAAGAGATGGTTATCAAGTCCTATTTTGTTACGATCTTTACTTTGGTTACAGGTAAGTAGTATCCATTGCTATCAATACATCAGTATCATTAAGTATGTTGAATATATATAGGTCTCGGGGGCTGATTGCTTGAATAGCACAGCCACAAACCCAAAGACCCGGCCTTGATGCCTATGAGTTATGAGGGCCTATTACTCGCAAACGAGTACGGCTGCAATCTTATAACCGGACAAAGTAGCCAAACTTTCTTGAATTTTCTTACTTAAGCTCGATGTGACTCGCACTAAAGTGGCATGATTTGCTCGCTTACGATTACAATCAGCCATGAAGCCCAATGGGACTTGTCTGACCCTGTTTTCGTATAGATGTAACAACATGGTATCCACGCGAAAGCCGGCTTACAGTACAAGATAGTCAAAAGGGTCATCTAAACCACAAGTTATGCAGAGTACAAGGCTAATAGCTGGAAACTCAACGTTTATCAAGTATAACTTCATTATCTATATGAAACAATTCCGGGTTTCGGCTTAGCAACAACAAGTTTGTTCTCTTCGAAAAGACCACACACCACAGACTCGGAAATTCGGGCCATGGGGACTGTGGGTTTCGAAACAGAATCAAGTTGTTTCGTCGCTAAGCTCGAAAGACCCCAATGTCCGAGTCGTGGGGACTTGGGGACTTAAAGAAAAGTCCACCTGTCAAAACTCACGATACTCGGAAATAAAGAGGGGAATAAAAAGAAATGAAAAGAAAGTTGGATATCAAGAATAAGTTCAAAAATAGACAAGTATCAAGTTCATCAAAAGGCCTAGAAAGGCACGAAGTGTATCACAGAATTAAAGTGCGTTACAAATTGCGACACCAGTATCAAGGGTGCACAGGCGCACCGTCAAAAGAATACTTGTTTTGAATAAAGGCATCAGATGATCGAAGTATTTTGATGGCATTTGCCTATTCGGCTTCCTGAGTAGGGTCCACATCTTTGCCCTTGCCCTCCGGGTCTCGCTCCTGGACTTGTTCTTTAGCTATCCCGGCATCATCACCCGGATTCTTCGCGACAGGACGGACAGGCGGAAGAACAGCTGGTGTAGAGGTGGTTGGCTCTGATCCTAACTCGGCCTCTCTCTTCGCAGTTTCTTCCCTCTTCCTGGCCGAGTCAGCAGCCCATTTCTCCAAAATATCAAAGGGCGGGGGTGCGTCCTCCGTAACAATTTTGCCTTCAGCATCGTACGCACTCATAATTGTGTTCAGATCCATACTATCGGCCAAAGTGGTGGCCGAATGATGCACTGCGGACTGTATGGCCTTGAAGTCCTTGGGTGCAAACTTGGAGCCATCCGCTTTGAATTCTGGAAACCCGGATACCTTTGACGGATCAGGCTTCGGAAAATAAGCCTTAGCCAGGGTAAAGGCCCGGGTCATACCAATCCGGCATGCCGAGCGTTTCCAGATCTCAATCCAGGCAGGCACGGTGGAGCAGGCTTGGATAAGATTTTCTTCACCCGGATATACCTCAGTAGGCCACTTCACGGCGTCCAGTATAAACTTCGTGCCGGCAAAGAAAGTCTGGAGCACAGTCTTTAAAGTTTTAGCCTTTGCAATGGCATCCTCCTCTGGGGCCGCAAGGTTGGCACCTGCAGTTGAAACAAAGGAAGAATGTATCAGTAATCCCGAGTATCATGTAATAAAGTAAAAGCATGAAGTCAGTCGGCAGCAAAAACTTACTAAGCAAGATGCGATAGGTATCGGTAACCTGGTCCGATAATTTCTTCAGTGCGATTTGAGCAGTATTGTACTTCTTCTTGTATTTAGAAACATCCTTCTTCAAGGTTTCCACGTCAGCCTCAAGGGCTTCTCTACGCTTTACCTCGGCAAGAAGAAGTTGTTCGGTCTTGAGCAAAACTTCATCAGACCGGGTCATCTATGCCTGTAAAGAACAAGGAGCACAAGTATCAGTCGGGTATCATGGCAAGCCGACTATTGCATAAAGTACCAAGCATAACTTCAACAAAGTTATGCTCGGAACTTGGGGACTAAGTGTATACTGCGAGATATCAAGTGTTATTACCTGGTGCTCTGCGGCCATGCGCTCTAGAATGTTACTCTCTGAGGTCTTAATAGTGAGGAGAGTGCTCATCAGATGGTCAAAAGTATCATTACCCGTGTTAGAAGATCCGGGGTCTCGGAAACTCGGAGAAGGAGTTTTCTTCTTAGCGGGAGACGGCATCCGGGTCATCCGAATGTTGGAATCTGGTGCTCCTCCCCCCGCACCCAAAGTTGCAGCTTTTTCCTTCTCGCTTGCATGCGAGGCTATCGGATACCCGGCTCCTTGACTGGCCGGGTTCATCGGTGACACTTGTCCTTCGCCGCCAGCTGCGGCTGCCGTATTATCAGTCGGGGTCCCCTTACCCGGGTCATCGGTCTCCATATCCTCTTGGTCGCTAATAATGACCGTGGCCCTATAGATAGTATGAGTGAGCAGTTAGTGTACAACTAGGAAAGGGTGATGAAAATGTGATAGAACGTCAGGAAAGGAACTTTACCCGGGATTCACCGCAAAGTCCAAAGGGAATTCGCTGCTGGACCCGGGCGAAACTGAAAAGTATCAAGCGAGATTTCGTAAGGGAATGATTCAGGAAGATTGTTTCGTCCGAGAAAGGATAAGATAAATACCAGCGCGCCGAGTCGGAGACAATGGAATACCCGGGTTAAGAGCATCATCACCCGGGAAATTTCGAGTCGCTCTGCGCTTGGTCATGGGCGACTCCTTCAAATATGGCCAGTGGAATAACGTCAAGTTAGCTCATGTATATCATCAAAGGAATATGAATTGAATACAAGGAGGCGATATGAAACCTTGAAGACGACCCCTCGGGGTTTTCTCTTAGATCCGACTTTGATTGTCGGCTCCACTTCCTCCTCATCACTGGCAGATTCTACCTTGCCGTCAGTTTCTTCTTCTTCGTCCTTGTCCTCTTGCTCTGGAAGTTATCAAGGTCACAGTTGGAAAATGAAGAACGGGACACGACGAACTCAAAGGAACTAAGTGAAGTTCGGAACGTACCTTCATCCGAGTTAGTGCCATCCTCTTGCTCCTCTGGATTTTCAAAGCTAGGAGGAGTTTCAATCTTCCAAAGGGGATCATCAGCCTGAGAAGAAGGTATAAGAATAAGGGTTATTAGTCATATCGAGTGGAAAGTGTGAAAGCAAAAGTATGAAAACCGAGTCTTTACCTTGGGGGCTGGGTTCTCGCGCGTGAAGGGTTCTAACCCGGCTATATTACGGATTACCTCCAGCTTCTCTGTCAAGAAGCTCTTGATAGTCTTGTTGGTATCTCCGGCTGCAAAGCTATGCGTGGAGTACCGGAGCGAGTCTGTGGTGTGCCCTGAATACTCGCACATTAACTTAGTGCGGATGGAGTTGGGTTGGATCCGGAAATCGACCCAAGTTTTCACCAGGTTAAGCCCAATGAGACCTTGGGCCGACAGAACAGAGATTTTGGCTAGTAAAGGCCGAATGGCCTCCCTGTCCGAGTCAGGGGCAAAGGCGTTGAAAGTCTCGGAGATATCGAGAAGGCCCTCCGAGTAACCCGGCAGTTTCTTTTGGCCGGGTGGGGAGGTGTCTCGGCAATAGAAGTATGAGAGTTTCCAGTGTTTGACGTGGGAGTTGAGAGTGAGGGGTGGCATCAGAGAATTCTTGCGGCGCTGGATGGAAACCCCGCCGCAAGCGAGAAGTGCCCCGTCACCGCTTTCGCGGCACGGTTTGCACTGGAAAAGCTCGACGAAAAGAGCCAAACTTGGCGGAGTGCACAAGTATGACTCGGAGAGAACGATGAAGTGGGAGATATTTAACATGGAGTTAGGCCCTATGTCAAAAATGCGAAGGCCATAATGGCTCAGAATATCACGGAAGAAAGGGTGACCCGGAGGACGGAAGCCCCGGGTCACGTGTTCCACAAAGCATATTACCTCATCCTTTGCCGGTGTAGGCCGGGTCTCATTGCCCGGCACCCTCCAGTGGATTTCCTTTTGAGGGGGTAGAACCCCTAACTCGGCCAGTTCTTCTAACTTGGCCTTCGTAACCGTGGATCGCGCCCAATTGGCGGATATGGAGCTGGTGGTCTTGGCCTTGGCCAGTGTTTTCCCCTGCTTCTTGGGAGCCATGTGATTGACCTGCAAAGCACGAGGTAGAAGGATACAAGGAATAAGACTCGGAAGCCATGAGTTGTCTGAGTATTGGCAAGTGATATCGAGACAACATGGAAGTTGCATACTATCCGGGTATCAATCTGCAGAGTAAGGTTCAAACTATCCGGGTATCAAGCATCATAATAAAAGTTATGGAGGCCTGTGCATTGGAAGAGCCTTTGAGGGCGATGGATGGTTGTACAGGTACCTATTGCGAATAAAAAGAACCGGAAAAGGGAAGATTTTCCGGGTGACGGAAACAAGGGCGGAAAATTTGGGCGGCCCGAGCCTAGATTGGAGACTCCGTTTCTAGATTTGTGGTAAAATTAACGACTATGGGTGGTAGGAAAGTGAAATAAAATCTATATCCAATTCATTGGATGAGTTAGAATGAATACGAGCAACTTAATTCGGCGTGACCAGGAAAAGGACCGGCGAGTTGACTTAGATCTAATCTGGAGAAAATCAAGAAATCGCGGAGGCTAGTTAATGGATGAGAGAGGCTTACTGGAAGGGATTGCAGTGAAGCTCGACGGAGGCAAATGGCACAAGCCTGGTGCCCTTTTGCGATTCCCGGCGGGCAGGTCGGGGGTCCGGCGGCGGATCTGGGTGGTGGTGCAGAGCGCACCGTGGCGGAGCGTAGCCGACGACAGATGGGCTCCGGTGATGCACGCGAGGCTTCCGTGGTGGCACTCTGTGAGCTAGAGCACTGAGGAAGAAAGGAAGAAGAATGAGGGGAAATGAGCTGTTGGGGTTAGGGTTACCCCTAAGAGCCAATTTATAATAGTGTGAGTGGATAAGCCCAGTTCAACGGGTGGGAGCCGGAAGTTACGGAGTAACGGCTATCTGTTTAAGTTTTGCGAGATACGCTTTAAATGTTGGGCGAGGTATCCGGACAGAAATTGGAAGGAGATATTCTTCATAATATCAAGATCAATTATCGAGTAAAGTACAGGATCTTGACATTTTTACCAGGGCTTAGACCCGAAAAGCCAAGTGTTTGGAGAGAAGCCGGGTTACTATATGGCCACCATGGAGTTGGTCCTAGCTATTTATCAGAGCGCTTTAACCCGGCCTTCATGCATTCGTGCATCTGATGTTTTTGCAGGGAATAGCAAGCGCTTCAAGGAAGGATCTGTGAAGCCCAAGCTATTCTGGGGACTACTGATGGAGGGATAATAACCCGGTAGGCCAACTCCAAGGTATAACCCGGCCCAAAGGACGCTGCGCAAGATCCGGCTAAGGATAAAGAAACTTATGGAAGGCCCAAGTTTGTAGGTCTCGTAACCCGGATTGTAGGTTACGGTAAAGGAAAGATAGGGTTTGTATGCGGTGTCCGGGTAGGATTCAGGGTGCGTCTTGGAGGGTAAGCCAGGGGGTACGGGTGCTATATAAACCGACCCCTAGGTTTAGTTGAGAGAGATCTAAGAACCCTAGCAATATCGTTTGGTATCAAGTATCCAGTGTAACACGAGAGTTGAGTTAATATCTTGAGATCGGAGACTCGGCGACTTGATTGCCGGCTACCAGATCGAGTTCCATCATGTTTTCCTCTGAGCTAAACCCTCTCCCAAACGCCTGTGTCGTCTTGCCCCAAGATCCGTTACCCCCGGTAACGTCTGCCGTGATTATCCCACGACAAATTTGATAATTATGTTGTTAAGCAAGACAACTTTAATATGAGAGTGCAAAATCATCTTATAGAAAACTCTAGAGCTATTGATAATTTGCATGGTATTATTGAGAAAACCTCTAATGATGTTAAAATGCTTGTAAAACATTTTCATATGGTTCAAACTCAAATTTATCAACTCACTAAAGTGCAAAAAGATATGCTAGCTAATGCTTCTAGAGAAAAACATGTTTGTGAAATAATTACTAGAAGTGGTGTTTCTACTCAGGACCCCTTGTATCATGAAGGACATCCTAAAAGAATTGAACAAGATTCTCAACAACCTAAAAAATATTTCTCCTTCTAAGAAAAAGAAGAAGAGACATAAAACTTTTGTAGAATCTCCTGAACCAGCTAAAGATCCTAATAGTGTATCTATTTCTGATGCTGAAACTGAAAGTGGTAATGATAAAAGTGATGCTTCTGATAAAGAAGAAACTGTAGCTAAACCTGAAAAGCAAACTAAAACTGCAAAGTATACTAAGGAGGATTTCATTGATAATAAACATGGTAATGAAAGAGAGCCTTGGGTAAAAAAATCAATGTCTTTTCCTAACAAGAAACACAAATCAAAGGAAGAAGAGTATTATAATGAATTCTGTGAGTGGATGAAACCTTTGTTTTTGCAAATCCCTTTGACTGATGCTATTAAACTGCCTCCTTATTCTAAATATACGAAAGATATTGTCTCTAACAAAAGGAATATTCCTAATGAGAAAATTTCCACTATGCTTGCTAATTACTCTTTCAATGGCAAGGTTCCAAAGAAGCTTGGAGATCCTGGTATTCCTACTATCCCTTGTTCTATTAAAAAAAATATGCTAGAACTGCTTTATGTGACTTGGGAGCAGGATTTAGTGGCATGCCTTTTTCTCTCTATAAGAGGCTCTCTCTTAAAAAATTGATACACAATGATATATCTTTGCAAATGGCTGATAAATCTACTACTATCCCTGTCGGTATATGTGAGAATGTTCATGTTCAAGTGACTACTAATTGTTTGATATTAACTGACTTTGTTGTGTTGGAAATGCCTGAGGATGATAGTATGTCTATTATTCTTGGGAGACCTTTTCTTAACACTACAGAGGTTGTTATTGATTGCAATCAAGGAAAAGTAACTTTTAATGTTAATGATAAAGAGCATACTATTTATTTTCCCAATAAGATTGATACAAGATATGGTTTAAATTCAATTCAAAATATTGAGACCATCAAGATTGGAGATTTTTTTGTCCCATTCCAATACTACCAAAAGAATATGAAATTATTATGATTGGGACTATGTCTATCAAGGTAGGGGTAACATAATTATTTAGTGATAAGCAAAGTTTTTTTTCATATAAAATTTGTTCCGGTAACAAGACTTGATCAACCTTGTTAACAAAGTGATTTTGAATGAAGAGGAAAATGTTTTCACCATGTTTTCACCTTAGTACAATTATGATTTCCATCATCCATAGTCCTATTTTCATCTTGATTATTGTGGTTATGCATGTTTTCACCACCCATAATTTCATTTTCACCACTTACACCTTTGTTTTCTCTGGTCATTTGCCCATTGGAGTGTCTTAGAACCTCTGTAGTTCTGGTTTTGTTTTTTCCACCTTTCCACATTTTTTTCTGGTTTTTAATTAATTATTAAATTCTGAAAATACCTCGAAAATAAATTTTCTCGAAAAATTCCAAAAAATAATAATAATTTTTTACGTCAAAAATGTGGCGGAGAGGCACCTGGGGCACCCTAGGGGGACCCACCAGTCAGGCACACCACAGGGTGGCGCGGCCAGCCCCTGGTGGCGCCAGGACATGGTGTAGGCCCCCTGGCCCTCCACTAACTCACTCCCCTGCCAAAGATTCCCTTCTCTCACCCCAAACTCAAAACATTTTCTGGAGCCCGAGTTCTTGATGTTCTTCCTTGAGATTTTTTGATCTCTTTGCTCAGCCCACCTTTGTTGCTGAAATTTGGTGCATTTGCTCTCTGGTATGTGACTCCTCCGATTATCCAAGTAGAATTTTATTTGGTGGATTATTTCTTGAGTATTTTGGTACTGTAGGTGACAACTTGTGTGAGTTTGCATACTTGATTTAAGTTGAAATAATATAGTTTTGATGCATGTTTAGCTCTCCTATAAGCCTCTATAGTATTTTCCACCTTATAGTTGCTTGAAACTAATTTTTGTGATGATTGTTAAAAGTTTCAGAAATGGACAACTTCAACTTTGGAGAGATTTTTAGAAGTGATGCCCCTAGAAGGACAAGGCCCTCATGTTCATCTACTCTATCGAGGACATCCTACAACCAAGACCTTATTGCACCAAGCATCGATGATGCGGGGGATGATGGAATTGCTAATCCATCTAGTTTCCCTTGCTATACATTTTTGAGGTGCAGGTATACTTGATGACTTCTTGATGCCGATTGAAAGGGTTGGATTAACCAACTACTTGTATGATGAAGGTCCCCAATATGCTATTCTGACAAAAACTTTTGTTGAGAGTTTTACATTCCATAAATCACAATATGCTCCAACTCTTGCATTTAAGATATATGGTAGTCCTTTTTCCCTGTCCTTGGAGAATTGTTTGCAGCATTATAGGTATCAACGCCTCCGGGACATCAGGTAGGATTCAGGAGAGACCCGCTGATTTGATGGAGCTCTATCGAGGAGTCACCAATGATATGCCCCTCGGCTCAGCGCGGGAAGATAAGGAATATTCAACGTCCTCTATCAGATATTTTACTTACTATCTTGCTACTAGTATCCTTGGTAGGAAGAACACTAGCAACATTTAAAACTATCAAATTGCTTTTCTTTTGCTGTTTCACTTAACCGTAGAGACAAATATAACCTTGGTTCTCTCATTTCTCGCCACCTAGCTGCTAAGGGACCCATTTATGGAGGCATTATTGCTACACGTACAATAACTGCTCTAGGCCTTCCTATTGCTCCCCATGATGAATCGATAGCTCCTTATAGACTTGATCTTGCTGCCATGAAGGCTCATCATTTTATTACTGCCAACTCTACTGATGAACATTTAGTATGTAGAGTTTTATTTGTTGACGGAGATGAGAGGGAAGTTACTTTGCTGCAGCCTATTTGTTCAAAGTTGACAGGATGCCATGGTCGCGCCCGAAGGGAGAGCTAGATGAGGAGTTGCGCTTGATGGACTTCCATAGGCAGCAAATGAGGCGGAATGCGCCTTCCGAGGACTTACACTACCCAGTACACCGGGGCGTCCTCGAGCACATATCAGGAGGATGGCTCATCCTCGACAAACTACGGGGCGCCACCTCATGGCCCGCTTGGGATTGATCTCCACTTAGGACAAAAGCCTAAGATTCGGGGGAGGTATACCGACATCACACTCATCTATATATCATGTTTTGTCGGTTCTTTGTATATCCATGTTTCCGTTTCTTTCGTTTTCGCTTCTTTTATTTCTTTTTGTTTTTATTGTTTTGTTCTTGATTTCCAAAACACAAAAAGACCCAAAAAAATTGTTGTTTCTCTTCATTTGATTCTTTAGTTTCTTTTGTTGGTTTGCTTACTTTCTCGTTTCGGTTTAATATTCAAAAATCCAAAAATATTTTGCTTTTTTTGCTTGTTTCTTTCCGTTCTTGTTTTAATTCAAAAACCCAAAAATATTTGTTGTTCTTTTTTGGTTTTGTAAAGTTTGTTGCAGATTTCATTGGTCTTCCGTGTCTCCATTGGATCTTGGTTATCATTCTATATTATTCAATCCACACGAGTGAAGAGCAATAATGACGATTTACGACAATTTAAGTTGTGGTGAGAGGCTGGTATGAACTCTATTTGTTTTTTTGTACATATACTCATCCATGTGGACATGCTTAGTTTGTTCGTGTAAGGTGTATGTTATTTAATTGATGCTTAGTAGTTCGTGCTCTCACATGTTTTAGTTCCAACTTATTAATAGATAGCATGTCGTATATGTTGGGGCGCGTAGAGATAAACAAAAACTTTTCCTACGCGATGCTTCCAAGATCTAGCCGAGGTAGAAGGCCACGATGATTACCACTAGACGCGCATGTGCGGATTATCGATGCAGCGCGTCGGGGCAGTGCAGTCCCACGATCCAATCCGGCCGATCCAATCCCTCGAACGTCGAAGTGCTGAACGTACAGCACCTCTGCCGGTATCCACACGTACGAGGAGGAGCTCCGACGGCGGACTGCTAGGTCCGGTGCGGCGGCTGGACTGGGTGGGGCTAGGGTTCCCAACGCATGGGAGAGTGGACTAACGTACCCGCTGGGCAACCTGCGCCCCTCTTTATATAGCGTATGGTAATGGGCTGCACAACACTTGTGGCCCATTCCCTCTGTGAGTCCGACTCACTAATTCAGTCCATTTCCGGTTCGGGTCCAACCCAACCAATATTTGCTCCCGCTCTTAAGTGTGCGACCCTGCAGGCTCATGGCGACTTGGACACGATTAGAGTCCAACTCTCAATCGATCAATCGGTAGCGGCTCCTAGCAGAACGTGCCGACTCCCAAGTCCCATTGAGTCATGACGACATACCTTTCAATGTGATATTCATCTTAGTCCTTTTTGCCTCACGATATACCTTGTCGAACTATAGTCGATTTATCATCATCCCTTTAATAGTTCAACTCTCTTCTCGATCCGTGATATGTGATTCACCTGACTAACTCTTAGTCAACAGACACAGTTAACACTTAACTGAGTTGCGCATGGCCATGCTTCCTGAATCATATCACTCGAGAGGTCCCAGAGAATATCTCTCCAATCGGAGGGGCAAAATCCCATCTTGATTATCCACATCACGCAGCTTGCTTCTCATTCGACCCGAACTCTGCCTTTATAGTTGCCTTGTCACAGAACAACGTTTGACAGAACCTAAGTCGGTGATCCACAACTCGGATTGTGCGACAACCTCAGGTCTAAGGATTACATTGATTGAGACATGCAAATGACGACTTGATCGTTGCATCTCAATGTGGGTCAGTCCGACTTGCTAAACTCTTTAGCCAAGTCCGTGAACGTTGGAATGGCATCACCATGCCCATGACAAGTGGAACCGTGTCATCAGCCAACACTCACATTAGTCTAGGGTGTGTGTCCAGCACAACCTTAATGACCAAGGACAATTAGTATGAACAACATGAATACATAGTTCCACAATCGAATCACATATTCAATGACATATATCAGATGTTCAAACCAAAGGACAACTTAATAACTTTATGAATACATTGGGAATTACATCATCTATGATTGCCTCTAGGGCATATTCCCAACAGTCTCCCACTTGCACTAGAGTCAATCATCTTGGCATCATATGCCTAGGCATCTAATGCCCATACCTCTCGTGTGCGCCTCATGCTTAGGCTGTGGTAGCGCCTTTGTCAACGGATCTGCAATGTTTGCATCCGTGTGTACTTTGCATAACTTGATATCACCTTGTTCGACAAACTGGCGAATGAGGTGGTACCGCATGAGTATATGTTTGTTCTTCTGGTGTTGTCTAGGTTCCTTGGCCTGTGCGATAGCACCATTGTTGTCACAATATACGTCCAAAGGATTGGACGCGCCCTGAACCACACCAAGATCAATCAGGAGGTTCCTGATCCAAACAGCTTCCTTTGCCGCCTCTGAGGCAGCAATATACTCAGCCTCTGTTGTAGATGCAGACACCGTATCTTGCTTGGAACTCTTCCATCTCACAGCTCCTCCGTTCATTACGAACACGTATCCCGATTGCGAACGAGAATCATCTGAGTCGGTGAGATAACTCGCATCCGTGTAACCCTTTACATTGAATTCCTCATCACCTCCATAAACTAGGAACATTTCCTTAGTATTTCTCAAATACTTAAGGATGTTTTTAACCGCTGCCCAGTGGGCTTCGCCAGGGTCAGCCTGGTATCTGCTCGTAACACTTAGAGCATAGGAAACATCTGGCCTAGTACAAATCATGGCATACATGATGGATCCTATTGCCGAAGCATACGAAATCACACTCATCCGACTTCGCTCATCAGTCGTCGAAGGACACTGAGTCTTGCTAAGTTTTATGCCATGGGACATCGGCAAAAATCCCTTCTTGGACTCTTGCATTTTGAATTTCTTCAAAACTTTGTCCAGATATGTACTCTGACTCAATCCAATGAGCCGCCTTGATCTATCTCTATAGATCCTGATTCCTAATATGTAAGTTGCCTCACCCAAATCTTTCATTGAGAAACTCCTTTCCAATGACTCTTTGGTTTCTTGCAACATCATGACATCATTTCCAATCAGTAATATGTCATCCACATATAAGATTAGAAAGTTTACTTTGCTCCCACTAAAATTCTTGTATAAACAAGAATCGTGATCGCTCTTGATGAAGCCAAACGATTTGACTACCTCATCAAAGCGAATGTTCCAACTCCGAGATGCTTGCTTCAACCCATAAATGGATTTCTGAAGTTTGCATACCTTGTCAGCATTAGCCGGATCGACAAAACCTTCGGGCTGTATCATATACACGTCCTCAGTCAAATTTCCATTAAGGAAAGCCGTCTTGACATCCATCTGCCATATCTCATAGTCGAAATAGGCTGCTATGGCTAACATGATCCGAATTGATTTAAGCATCGCTACAGGCGAGAATGTCTCGTCGTAGTCAACTCCTTGAACCTGTCGGAACCCCTTCGCGACAAGTCGTGCTTTATAGACGGAAATATTTCCATCCATATCAATTTTCTTCTTAAAGACCCATTTGCACTCGACGGGTCTTGCACCGTCAGGCAGATCAACCAAATTCCAAACTTGGTTTTCATCCATGGACTTTAACTCGGATCTCATGGCTCCAAGCCATGACTCGGAATCAGATCCCACCATCGCTTCCGAATAAGTTGCCGGCTCATTACTGTCTAACAGTAAAACATCTCGAGCACTCTGTAATATGGCAGATCTCCGTGGTTCAGGTGTTGTTACCGGTGTAGGTACCACGACCGGCTCAGCCTCCAAGGCGTTCGACGACTCGCCCCTAGCCGGTTCCTCTCGAATTTCTTCGAGTTGCACTGTGCTCCCACTGACTTCCCGACTGAGAAACTCTTTCTCAAGGAAGACACCATTCCGAGCGACAAACACTTTGCCCTCTTCCCGGTTGTAGAAGTAGTACCCCAAGGTTTCCCTCGGATACCCCACGAAAATACACTTATCCGACTTGGGCGTGAGCTTGTCCGACTGAAGTCGCTTGACAAATACCTCACAACCCCAAATCTTAAGAAAAAGACAAACTTGGCTTTTTACCAGTCCACATCTCACGTGGTGTCTTCTCTACTGACTTTGATGGTACTCTGTTTAGTGTGAAAGCTGCAGTTTCTAGACAATAACCCCAAAATGATAAAGGTAGATCTGTCCGACTCATCATTGATCGTACCATGTCCAACAAGGTCCGATTTCTCCGTTCCGATACACTGTTTCTCTGCGGTGTACCCGGCGGAGTGAGTTGAGGAACTATTCCACAACTCTTTAGATGGTCATCAAACTCATGGCTCATGTACTCGCCTCCACGGTCCGACCGTAGAAACTTTATTTTCTTGCCGAGCTGATTTTGTACCTCATTCTGGAATTCCTTGAACTTTTCAAAGGCTTCCGACTTGTGTTTCATTAAATAGATATATCCATACCTACTCAAATCATCAGTGAAGGTAATGAAGTACTCATAACCACCTCTGGCTGTCGTGCTCATTGGACCACATACATCACTATGTATTAGTTCCAATAAGTCGGACGCCCTTTCACAACTCCTTGCAAAAGGTGTCTTGGTCATCTTGCCTAGTAGGCATGATTCGCATGTCTCGAATGACTCTAAGTCAAACGAAGTTAGAAGTCCATCATCATGGAGCTTCTTCATGCGCTTCCAACTTATATGACCAAGCCGACAATGCCAAAAGTAAGTCATATTCAGATCATTTGGTTTCAACCTTTTAACATTTATGTTATAGACCGGTTCACTATCAAGATTTAAAATAAATAACCCGTCCTGAACGGGTGCAAAGCCATGAAACATATCTTTCAAATATAAAGAACAACCATTATTCTTAATATTCGACTCATAACCTTGTCTCATCAAACATGAGGCGGAAATAATGTTTCGACTAAGCGCTGGAACATAATAACAATTATTTAGTTCCAAAATAAATCCTGAAGGTAAATGAAGTTGCATCGTGCCGACTTCCAACGCAGCGACTCTCGCCTTGTTGCCGACCCGAATGTCAACCTCTCCTCTTGCCACGCTCCTAGTTCTTACCAGTCCCTGCAACGAGTTGCATATGTGAATAACTGATCCGGTATCATATACCCAAGAACTATTAGGCGCATCAGCAAGATAAATGTCTATAACATTGCACACAAGTGTACCTGAGTTGGAAGTCACACCTCCACTCTTGGCTCTATCAGCCAAATACTTGGTGCAGTTCCTCTTCCAGTGGCCATCTTGCTTGCAATAGAAGCAGTTGGCTCCGGCTGTAGGAGAAGGTTTAGTCTTTGAGGGAGCACTCTGGACAGGGCCATGGGCGCTACCTCCTGACTTATCCTTCTTCTTCTTAGTCCAAGAACTCTTCTTGAACTTAGCCTTATTCTACACCATCAACACTTGACTGGTGCCTTTCTTGATATCAGCCTCTGCCGTTTTGAGCATCCCATGTAATTCAGTGATACTCTTATCCATACCATGCATATGGTAGTTCGAGATGAACGAACCATACACACTAGGAAGAGAGTTCAGAATTATATCAGTAGCGAACTCTTCGTTAATTGGGAAGCCCAGCCGATCCAAAGACTGTATGTAACCAATCATCTTGATTACATGCGGACTCAGTGGATCGCCGTCTTTCAGCTTACAGCCAAGCAAAGCTTGAGAGACTTGATACCTCTCAGTCTTTGCTTGAGCCTGGAACATACTTTTGAGGCTTTCGATCATATCGTAGGCCTCAACATTCTCGAACTGCTGCTGCAAGTCCGGTTCCATGTGTGCAAGCATAAGACAGCTGATTTCCGTAGACTCATCTCTAGCCTTACGGTAGGCATTCATGACAGCGACAGTCGCATCGTCATCAGGCTCATCTGGAAGTGGAGTTTCTAGAACATGTTCTTTCTTGTCATGCTTGAGGACTATCCTCAGATTACGATACCAGTTGGTGAAATTAGTTCCATTAAGCTTATCTTTCTCTAGGATTGACCTCAACGCAAACGCGGACAACTGAGGAAGGTTGCTAGGTGCCATTGATCTACAACAGAAAATACGCAAAACACTTAAGACATGTATTCATAAAAGAGCAGGCATATTAAACGCTTTAATACTTATGCTCCCATTAGAACCAACATCCCTCCGATGGTTGCATAGTGATTCAAGATCCTAAATAAGCAAGCCGACTAGTGAGCTTTAGCATCACTGCTAGCCGTCAAGTGATCTAGGTAGGCAACACCTTGCCAATCGTATCTCTATACGACTCCTGTTAGTTGGGTGACATCACATGCCCCGGCTCCCAACCTACCTCGCCCCGAGCCCCACAACCGTTGTGATGGACTCGTCTAGATTACCAAGTGCTTCTGCTTGTAAGAGTCCGACTCAAACCCACCTAACCGGAAAGAATTGGTAGCACCTCAATTTTATGAGCCCACTACCAAGAATGTCCGACTTGTGATGGTGCAGCACTGGCGGGGCGACCGACTAGACCTTCTTTGAGGGATTAAAGAATCTACCAACTATCTAAATAGAGGTAAATAGAGACATAACAATAACACAAATAAAGCAATTATAATGTGAAATGGTATGGCTCTCTTCATGGTGATCTCCATCTCCACGAAGCTTGCAAGTCGGCTCGTGCCAACTCTTGTCACGTGCCATCTTGCTCCATGTAGCCGACTTGTACATCGACTTGCATGCCTTCCGGGTTCTCCAACAAGCTACACTAGCTAGTAAATCAAAATTTACATAGAGAATCCGACACGCAGGCCGGTATACAATAAAATGACAGCACCTAGGCTCCAGCCGGCTGACATAAACATGATACACAGATCATGTATGGATTACACACATCATATGCACATAAGCCATACCATTCACAACTTCCTGCAAAAACAAGTTATGCATAGATACGATATCTACCGGCGTTGTGAAACTCGCAACGACATCTAAGGCGCTACGACAGGGCGAAGCCGGCGGTCCCGATCATGGATTTCTTCATCGGATAAAACGATTTTACCCGAATCTGATCCGAATTCCGATTCGACCAAACTCTTTGATCTTCGATCACCGCAACTGGATTTATGTGTCACGGTATACCCCGATGGCGGAAACCGACCGGTAGGGGTAAGTTGTTCCACGACCTTAGCAGTATGATCACGGAAACCAGATCATCCATTAACCCCGAGTACGATTGATCCAATCAACCTTGTACAAAACCGATCTATCTCATAGACCGACCACCAAAACAGCAATTAGATCACATCTAACGCTAACTACATATCACATATGTACGGATCTCGGGCCTAATACCAGAAGCTACCGCTCTGATACCACTGTTGGGGCGCGTAGAGATAAACAAAAACTTTTCCTACGCGATGCTTCCAAGATCTAGCCGAGGTAGAAGGCCACGATGATTACCACTAGACGCGCAGGTGCGGATTATCGATGCAGCGCGTCGGGGCAGTGCAGTCCCACGATCCAATCCGGCCGATCCAATCCCTCGAACGTCGAAGTGCTGAACGTACAGCACCTCTGCCGGTATCCACACGTACGAGGAGGAGATCCGACGGCGGACTGCTAGGTCCGGTGCGGCGGCTGGACTGAGTGGGGCTAGGGTTCCAACGCATGGGAGAGTGGACAAACGTACCCGCTGGGCAACCTGCGCCCCTCTTTATATAGCGTATGGTAATGGGCTGCACAACACTTGTGGCCCATTCCCTCTGTGAGTCCGACTCACTAATTCAGTCCATTTCCGGTTCGGGTCCAACCCAACCAATATTTGCTCCCGCTCTTAAGTGTGCGACCCTGCAGGCTCATGGCGACTTGGACACATTAGAGTCCAACTCTCAATCGATCAATCGGTAGCGGCTCCTAGCAGAACGTGCCGACTCCCAAGTCCCATTGAGTCATGACGACATACCTTTCAATGTGATATTCATCTTAGTCCTTTTTGCCTCACGATATACCTTGTCGAACTATAGGCGATTTATCGTCATCCCTTTAATAGTTCAACTCTCTTCTCGATCCGTGATATGTGATTCACCTGACTAACTCTTAGTCAACAGACACAGTTAGCACTTAACTGAGTTGCGCATGGCCATGCTTCCTGAATCATATCACTCGAGAGGGCCCATAGAATATCTCTCCAATCGGAGGGGCAAAATCCCATCTTGATTATCCACATCACGCAGCTTGCTTCTCATTCGACCCGAACTCTGCCTTTATAGTTGCCTTGTCACAGAACAACGTTTGACAGAACCTAAGTCGGTGATCCACAACTCGGATTGTGCGACAACCTCAGGTCTAAGGATTACATTGATTGAGACATGCAAATGACGACTTGATCGTTGCATCTCAATGTGGGTCAGTCCGACTTGCTAAACTCTTTAGCCAAGTCCGTGAACGTTGGAATGGCATCACCATGCCCATGACAAGTGGAACCGTGTCATCAGCCAACACTCACATTAGTCTAGGGTGTGTGTCCAGCACAACCTTAACGACCAAGGACAATTAGTATGAACAACATGAATACATAGTTCCACAATCGAATCACATATTCAATGACATATATCAGATGTTCAAACCAAAGGACAACTTAATAACTTTATGAATACATTGGGAATTACATCATCTATGATTGCCTCTAGGGCATATTCCCAACAGTATAAATGTTTGCTTGCATTGTTTTATTCATAGAAGCGTATGACATTGTGGTATCTCCCTCTGATCGTTTCGCTTGAATCGACTTGGCAAATGCTCACGCATGCTTAAGACTGAAAACAGAAAGTCAATTAAGCCTCGATGATTTATTTTGCCTCAGAGTATTTGTATCACTTTTATGCCCCCTGTTAATTTTGTTTTGTCTCAAGCATGATTATGACAGGTGTTGCTCTCTTAATTGTCGCTCGATCCCCGTCTATTGCTAACCTTCACCTATACTGAGTATGATCTCTACTCGTGCATCAAACTCCCAAAAACAAAATTTTCCAAATGTGTCCACCATACCTACCTATATGTGGTATTTAACCGCCACTCCAAATAAATTTCTCATGTGCTACCTTTAAAACCTTCAAAAATTATTCATGTTTTGTGCACCTGTTTTAGCTCGTGAGGACGTAAATAGAGAATCTTTATCTCACTTGTTGATTGGACTTTCACACCCTGGACTAGTGGCTTCATCCGCTTATCCAATTGATAGAAGAGCCGGCGGCGGGGTGTCCAGCCCCAAATTAATACAACAAATTCTCTTCACTAATTTTCCCCTGATTTATCAGTCAAAGCATAATTGTATAAACAAAAGAGAAATATGGATGACCTTCTACCCAGATGTGTCCTTCTATGGGAGCCGCTCTTGTGAAGTCCAGTTGGCTTGTGATGTACTGTATTGTCTATTTACCATTCGTTGACATAAGCATACACCTCTCTAAAATGTTTTTAATACCTCTATTTAATAAAATAAAAATCTCTAGCACATGACTTAATCCATGCTTTCCTCTAAGAATGGCCTTTCTTTTACTTTTATGCCGAGTCTTCACCTTCTCACTTTATGCACCTTCTTGAGAGCATGACTGTCATTCTTAGTGTAATGTGCTTGTCCCAGAACACGGTTGATTGTGGTATAATTTTGATGCTTGTATCTTTGACATCTTTACTTCTAGTCTTCATTTGAACTTCAGAGGTGCCCTAGCATTTATGTTTTGCTCCATTATTAAGGGTAAGAGAGCACACTTTATCATACCCTATTATAAGCATTGCAATCCTGCAGATTGATATATTTCATGTTGTTTATTATTAGTGTGTTGGTATCTCTTCATGGTTTGCATAACTATTAGATGATTTTATCTTGCATACATCTTATTATGAATTTCCTAAGAACTTGATCATATAGTGAGTATATTTATATCATATGAAACAAATGTGTTCGTAAAAGTTCCTTTATCACACTCAGTTGTCACTAAATTGCTTGAGGACAAACAATAAGCTAAGCTTGGGGGAGTTGATACGTCCAAAACGTATCTCCTTTTCCGAACACTTTTGCTATTGTTTGCCTATAAACTTGTGAGTTTTGGATACAAATAACATGGACTAACGTTGTTTTCAGCAAAATTACCTTCGTGACTTTTCTTGTGCAAAAAAACCAACTTTCGGGGAATTGCCCAGAAAAGACCCCAATGACCTTATTTCACCCGAAGACCCCCTGAGCCAGAAGAAGTTCCGGAGGGGGGCCAGGAGGGGGCCACACCACCCCTGGGCGCCCCCCTAGGCCGTGCCACCTGGTGGCGTGGGGGCCCTCAGGCAATTCCTCGGGCCCCCCTTTTGACTACTTATCACTCGTAACCCTAAAACAACAGGAGGTTTGTCATATTTCACAGAAACACCACAGAGCACCACCGTCACCTCGAAACTCAATTCGGGGATCAGAACTTCCTGTTCTGGCGCCCTGCCGGGACGGGGATTCGAAGGAGATCATCGCCATCGTCACTGCCACCTCTTCTCCATCAACCATCCATGATTCCCCCGTCCATGTGTGAGTAAACACCGTTGTAGGCTGAGAGGGATAGGATGAGATCGATCATGTAATAATACCATATTGATAGGTCATAATGCCTAGTATCCATTGTTAGTGTTTTCTACTGTTGTTGCAACTTTTTATGCTTAATGCTTGTCACTAGAGCCCGAGTGTCATGATCTCAGATCTGAACATGTTATTGTTTCATGAGTATAATTATGTTTCTTGATCATATCTGCAAGTTGTTTACACATGTCATTGTCTGGAACCCGAGGCGCCAAAGTGACATAAATTGGGACAACCAGAGGGGATGGTTGTGATGTGAGGATCACGTGTGTTCACGGAGTATTAATTCTTTGCTTCGGTGTTTTATTAAAAGGAACACCTTAATTACCAGTAGTTTCCCTTGAGGCCCCGCTCCAAACGGGCTGATAGGACAAAAGATGTTGTGCAAGTTTCTCATTGCGAGCACGTATGACTATATTGGAACACATGCCTATGGTTTGCCTAGAACTTGGATGCTTTATTATTATTATCTGCAATGCTCATGTTTAGATTATTGCATGAACTATCTTATCCATGCAACACTCGTTCATATATTCCCTTTGCCTACGGTACTTCAATCCTGTTGTTTTCTGCGATTACTACTGTTGTTACTATTTACTCCTGCTGTTATTTTACTACTACTGCTGCTATAAAACTGTTACCACTGAAAAATTGTTGCGAGCAAGTCTATTTTAAGGTACAACTAAATTGACAACTCAGTTGTTAAGTCTTATAAATATTCTTGGGCTCCCCTTGTGTCGAATCAATAAATTTGGGTTTTACTTCGCTCGAAGACTGTTGCGATCCCCTATACTTGTTGTTCATCAATCACTATGGTGGCATTTTTGTGTAAATATCGAGAACACATGGGGAAATATGTTATACCCTTCGTTTTAAGTTGGACAGTTGTGGAGTGTGGGTTGATTTCTTGAAAACCGGAGGGCTAAATGCAAAAACGTGTTGTATTGATTTTTGGACGGTGGGGGAGAAGGACCTAAAATTGGGGGCTGTAGGCTGATCTATGCCTAGCGCTCCCCATATATAAACCTAGAACGTGCTACCTCTGCATAGAACTTGAAGACACGTCTACGGAGCAATTGTTTGATCAAAAGTGATTTTAAGCGACCGGGAAAATTGGAATCTAGTAAGGCGCGATATTGAAAACGAAAGCCATCTGGTTTCCAAACTACTCACTAGTCTCCAAGCACGTGCTGCCAAACTTCAGGCCAACCGGGACCGCATCCCCTTCCTTCCGTCATACTCTCTCCGTCCCAAAAAAAAGTATGTCTCAAATTTATCCAAATTTGCATGTATCTAGACATGCTTTAGTGTATAGACACATCCAAATCTAGAGAGAAGTTAGCACAAAACTACCACTTTACAGGCAAAATTCGGGAAAATTACCACTTTACGTTCTGATCTCACAAAACTACCATATTTCTGTAACATCTCAGATTTTTTGGAAAGTTCAAAAATCACTAAATTTAAAACTTTTTGTGTTGTCAACGCAAGCCACTAAAATCAAATAAATTTCAACCACAAAATAACTAATATGACTTTTCCAAAGTGTTTGTAATTGCTAATCCAAATAAATCTCTATTTTCTAAACCCTCAAAATCATTTCCGACAAATACATTTACACAGTAATTCAGATTATTTAAAAGCAAGATCTAGTCCAAAAAAATGATTTCAATTCAAATAATGTTCTGAAAATGGTTATATGCATTTCAAACTGTAGGATCATGGACCTTAATGATATTTTAATCTTCTCAATTATTTTCAAAGCCCAAACATAAATATATGCATATTTTAATATTATATCAATGTTTAAATGATTTAAAAGGTTTCAAAAAAAATATTTTGTATGAAGATAATATTAATACGTTTTAAAATCAATATTATAACATATAATATTTTCCAAAATTTTGTCGAAACCAAATTGGAACTATTTTAGAAACAGACACAAATGTGTACTTGTAGTTAAAGTAATATTTGAATTTGTAAAAAAATTAATTGATTAAAATGTTAGCCAAAATATCGTAACTTAATAGATATTGTTTTTACAAAAATAGTGCAATTGGTTTTGGTCTCATTTGAATCTTTTAATCAAAAGATATGAATTAAACAGAAAAATGAAGGGAAAAATCGCTGACTGTATTCGCTGGAAAAAGAAAAATAAAAAATGGACACACGCACTCGCGGACCACAAACACACGGGCCAACATGGGTCGGCCAACCCTTGCCGCACGCATGTATACTGTGAGAGGTGTACTTACGGTTAGCCTTTTTAGTCCCGCGTTGCCGATTTGCAAACCCCACATCCCACCTCCTGTCTATACAATGCCACCAATGGTTCATGAAAAATCACAAAAATAGATTCAACTTGAACCATTTATTTTGGTTTGACTAGAATAAAATAATTATCTTTCTGCAGGATTTTTTTCGGCGACGTTTCTCACACGACGAAGGTACCACGTAGACTCTCTTTTGTACGTATATTGTAGAATACATGTCTTATTATATTTGACGCCGTGAAATTAGTTGTAGTAGTATTTCTGTCTAGTAGATTTAGTTTCGTAGGTATATTTTATTGTAATTTGCGGTGACCCAGCACACCACTGCATGTATAGTGCGCAAGCCTCTGAAGTAATACTCACAGAAGGACTTATCCGTAAATATTACATCCCTCAGAGTGGTACAACAGAAACATGGCAGGTCCAAGCAAATGTATATGATACAAATTTTCATTACAAAATCTCGAGAATCTCTTTGATGAATCAAATAAGATCTCATGCAAATGAAACATCAGAAAAATCAAATCGAACCTCCAAGCTGGAGAATAACTCAAGCTCACAACCTAATCCACTACGGCTGATGTCACCCCTAATCTATGTCTTGTGAGAATCTAAGTCCAGGAACGGACTCCTTCTACACCTTGATAGCTTCTCCTCCACCAGCATTGCTAATTATGATGCTTCATCGGTTAAGTGAAATAAGAATCCTCCTAACTTCATTCGATAACGCTGGCTTCATGATGAAGATCTCCCTTAATGCTTCAACTCTAAGCAGGGGGTCAAACGGGAACGAATGAGTAACGAGCGTTACTCAACAAGTTCATTATGTATAGTGGGTAGTTTGATGCACTAACTACATCTTTAGACTCTAAAGAGTCATAAGCTAATGCAAGGTTTTTGCAAATATTTCTTCAAGAGGTTGCTTTTAATATTGAAAACTATGCTCACCAAATCATCACATGGGACAGAAATTCATGGAGTTCCTTTTCTGTAGCGTTCGCAGCTCCTTCCCGGAACAGGGGGTAACATGCCACATCCTTTTACACTCTGCAGAGGTGCGTTACTTTACCCATAGGCGATCAAGACCATGTTGCACAACCAGGTGTACATTTCTGTCCACTCCCACTCAGGTGTGGAACCCGATTGTTGATCCAAACCAAACCATGCTTCTCCGCACAACACGCCCACCCATTTCTGCCACGTAGGTTGAACCCCTGATTCTACCCTCACGATAGAGATCTAGGCGCCCCGGGCAGACACTCATAGACCCCAGAGTCTGTGGGACGTAAGGGATCACACCCATGTGCATGTACCCCCGCAAGACCTACAGTGTACGTCTCTGGCAGTTCGTTGACACGCGAACGGGAAAAGATCACAACTGGCTTACTCGCCCCATACAAGACCCATGGTTAACGCGGTATTTACGGCGCACCGAGCTCTGACGGCATTTGTGGTTAAGTTCTAGGTAATACTTTCCTATGCAGATGGAACCTTCCTTTGACCTATTCATCTTATCATGGCTTCATCGGCCCACCAAACAGAACACTACCACTTGGGTAGTCATTCAATTAGTCATATTATTATAAAAATAGGATAATGCATTCTTTTAAAAACAGGTGGCAATACGATAGGGTTTTGCAAATAGTTCTTACAAAATAGTGCAAAGGATAGGAGCAAGCGATGAACTTGCCTGAGATAGAAGCAATAACAATAATCCATGTCTTCGGGGTTTCAGGGTTGCGTGGAAATCCCGAGATGTGAAAGATAGCAAAGTAGTCTCATAAGGACTAATGGAAACAGTAGCAAGATGATACATGCATAGTAATGAGATGCATTGCAAAATTCCCTAAAAATACCCCAGCTTACAAGTGTAAGCTACAACCGACACGATGCTAAGATTACATTTTTTTAGATGTTTTAGAGTTGTTTCGTTACTTGTGGTGATGATGTTGTTCACTTCTTTTAGACTTACATGTGTTTAACTTTTATTTAACAAACAATTGTTACCATGTTTAAGTAGAAGTATTTATTACTTGGTTAGACAATAAGACAATACCACATGAAAAACAACTATTGAAAACATAATAAACACCTTTTATTTTATGTTAAAAAAAATATAGAGCTAATGATAAAAAGTTTAATTCAAAATTAGCAACTAAAATAACTAACTCTATAATCACATAATTTGCTAATCACTTGTGACGATAGGTTTAGCAGGTGTGAAAACATTAGGTATTCATAATTTGAACAAAATATTTTTTTTAAACATATTTGAATTGAAAATGTCTTTCTCTTTCATTTATTTTATCATTTGAAGCATTCTAAAAATATTTGAATAAGTTATTAATTTTTCAAATTTTAAATGAATTAAATGACTAGGAAAAATATTGCACAAATGACTATGAAAATATCATATATGGTTTTCATTTGCAGTTTTAAGCAATTTGGTATACAACTTTTATTTTTCTAAAATATTGAATTATTTATTATTTTTCTTAATTTTAAATAAATTAATTTAAATTCAAATAACGTTTAAATTTGAACTTCATCAAACATTTTTTAAAAGTTTATAAACATTTTAGATTTTATTTTTCTAAACATTGACATATTTTATTTATATTTTTTGATAGTAGTTAGGCACGTGCAACGCACGTCTCGCATTATATTTAGAGGACATATTTTACAATTAATTGTTAGAAATCCCCATATTTGACATGAGCCCACTTGTATGATCTGAACATCTCATATGAAGTTTTGAACCTCAAGTGTGTCCATATACCTCGAACTTAGCTTAATAAAAGTAAAACTCTTTGCCTCTGTCGGCGGATCCACTTCTTCATGGAGCTGAGAACCTAACCAACTCACGCCTATCGAAGCTGGCCTTGTAATCACTGTCAACATGGGCAGCAGCGTCTTCGCATTTCTCAACCCAGTCGAGCCACTACTTGATTAGGTTGATTCCATATCAAACCCTTGATGTTGCTGAGCTCAACCATGTCGTAGTCGGGTACCTTGATATAGTTGCCATAGCTGAATGTCCAAGCGAAGTAGTCCTTGAGTGGCCGAAATAGCATGTCTATGATAGATAGCCACAAACTCAATTGCCTTCAACCAAGGTTTGAAAAAAAATCTAGGATTTGATTCACCCGAAGGACAAAAACCCTGTGTGGTAGCGCTCGGCTCGTTTGTCGCAGTTGCCGCAATGGTTCTTGCTTGATCTCGTCGAATCGCTTAGCCTATCTATCTCATATCTTGGCGATCGATCGCTTGTAGTATACGCGCACGTGCAACATACGCCTTACATGGGACATTGATGTCACAAAAAAGTAGAATTTTAAAGTGGCAAACACACGTATCATAATCTATAATAAAACATATATTTTTAACGGCATTTCTCTTTTAATGATTTCTTACCTAGTCATTTAAAGGTAGCCCATGTCCATTGTGTCATATAAATTTGAAATTAAGCATGGCTATTTTGAAATAATGATATCATCAAATTGTTTAAGAAACATTAAACCGCGCCTTGATGCACCCGCCCATATTTAAAGAAATTATAATATATGACTTACATACGTTTAGAAATTAAATTTTGAATAAACCAATTCAAAAGATTGAAAAATCCAAAGTGATAAGGTTGATGCGTTGATGTGATGGTAGGGCCTATTTTTTTAGAAAGTCAATCCTCCAGAGAAAACTTACCATTTTTCTAGATGTCCTACCGCAAGAAGAAATTGTTTGATGGCAGCGCAATAAAATCTCGATGACAAATAGACCTATAGTTGTATTCCATGACATCATTTTCCAGCTCTGTAAACTTGAAACCCAACTTAATGTGTTTAACACATAATTCCATGAAAGAGCGCAATCCCATGAAATCTAACTTTCTTTTTTTAGTTTTATATGATCATCCACATTCTCAATTCTTGTATGTGAGAATATTGATTTATACATATTTATTAAAATCCCTGGAACATGTTAGACTGCTAATAAATTATATATTTGCGTACATAACTTCCCTAAAGTTGCCGAAAAAGCACATTCACCTTCATACTATGGGTACATAGGGTAAGCGCACAGTATGTCATCAGTGCTAAAAATAAACCTCCTATTATTAGTTAACTTGTTTAGTGAAGATGTAGAAAAACAAACTCATAATTACATATATGCCAGAGCAGATATTCGCTTTCAATCATCACACATGTAACCAGTTCATACTAAAACAGCAAGCACCTCCATAGCCCTTGAGATAGATAGACAAGGAAGGAAAGTACTACGCCATAAGCTCTAATGCTTAGCACCGATGAGCATAAGAAACATAGCCAACAAAGTAAAAAGCCAGCTTTCAGAGCAAACATCGCGTCAGTAACTCTGATGAGGCATCCGACCAGGATGGTTTGTTTTGTTCAGAGCAGCAAACAGATGGCCTCTAGTACCTAGCTCCATGATCTGAATCATGTTGGATCCCTGCTTTCTCAAAAAGGTGTGCTCGAACACAACACAGGCTGATGGCAGTATTTGTCGGCCTTGCCTTAAAATCGGCAAGAAATTATCAAATTAAGGAAGGGTCAAAGAAACGCAGTGCAGGTAGAATGGCTCGCTGCCTCTGCACCACCTTTGTCTTGTAGATCAAACTTTGAAGCATGTGTTTTTCAGCCCATGTGACCATGTCTTGCCGGTCGTTCCTCCGTACGTAGGGCAACACCGTTTGCATCCTGCAAGCTGCGAAGGGATGGATGCGTGGGCTTTATTCCCCCTCGTCCGGGACGATCTTCACTGAGCTAGAAGTTGAGCGGGACGGCCGATCGGTTACATCCTATCACGGCACCATCAGCAGGAGGTGGCTGGTTCGGCGGCTGCCGGAGATCTTAAACTACTAGAGCACGTCGATTCTAGCCGGCTTGGCGCTGCTCGTTATCACGCCACCATCAGCTGGAGGTGGATGGTTCGGCGGCTGCCGGAGATCTTAAACTGCTAGGCCGCGGCGATGCTAGCCGGCTTGGCGCTGCGCGCTCCCCAGAATACTTTGTGCCGCCGGCCGGGCCATGGATCCCACCGTTGCCAGCTCGGGTTGCAGGAGCTCGGCGCCAAGGTAGTCTCCCTGCGCGGTCGAGATGGCTGAGACATGCTCCCAGTGCAGTTCCCGACATGTCTTCTATGCCTCCGTTGCGAGGAGAACCTCCACGCCATCGAACTCAACGTGGGACGGCCGTATGTATCGGAGAAAGGAGAGCTGTTCGATATGAGAGAGGAGAGAAAAATAATTGTTTTGTACCGGTTCGGTGGTACTTAGGCGGTGGCATTACCTTGTAATTTGGCCCAAAATTTGTGTTGAGTAGCTCAACATTAGATCGATCTCGTATGTTGGTTCGTCTAGTTTGACGGTTGAGATTTAATGTATCTACGAAGTTTGCTCTTTTATAAGTAGTGTAGATAAATAAATTAAAATTTATTGAGTTTATAAGATTAATGATTTTTCTGCTATTTTTTAAAATGACAGGTGGGACAATTTTAATTTTAATTCAAAAAGTAAAATAAAAAGGAAAACCTATATGACGTCACGCTGACGGCACCCCAACATCATCAACAGGGAAATTCCTCTCTGTTGATCTCAAATCGGGAGATGCACTCCGAATTAGCCCGATTGGTTGGTACCATGTGGTAGATAATGACTCATCCAATCAAGGGGTGCTGGAATTTTGACTGAATGGTCACCGGAACTTGCCCGACGATGAACTCCCGCGGCGGCGGACGATGGTACCCGGCGGAAGCTATAATAATGAACCCGACTGGTAGAATTGAATACATCACAAGGTGTAGGGGCTCACCACGGAGTCGGTGGCTATGTCGGGGACACAAGGGGTGAACGAAATCGGCCTAAATCGGCTGCTGCGTTCGACGTCCGGAGAGGATGGAATCGAATCAATTCGGGTAACTCCGATCTTCCCATCAACTGAGCTTCGGTGGAGATGTAGAGGAGAGTATGGTGCTCCTTGAGATGGCCTCAATGGGTCCCTGCGTGGCTGGAGTCGACGGCGGCGACCGGCGGCAGTAGAGCTAGGTTTTTAGGTTCTCAAGTGTATTTCGTCTGAGAGAAAACCAAAGAGAGAGAGGAAGTAGAGGAAAAGGTCACGACGTCTTCGACTCCTTATCCTCGGCGAGGAGGCGGCAAGCAGGAGGTGGAAGTGACAAAGCCACATCGACGATCTCATGTGTCTTCTGGCAGAGGAAGAAGAAGAAGGAAAAGGAATGGCCTTTACAAAGAGGTCCTTTTGTTTTAAAAACTGAGAGTAAAATAATGTTTTCAGGGCCTTTTTTTCAACAGAAAATTGTTAAAAATTATATTTGAATTCCTAATCAAAAAATGCAACCTCACCACATTTTGATTTGGTGAAATTGAAGAAGATTTGAATTTTAAACTAGGGTGTTCAATTAAGTGGCCTTTTGTGATTTTCTCTCAATTTAAAGTTTCAAATAGATTTGGAATTATTTTAGACATGGTTAACATGAGCACACAACAAACATGTGATTAACAAAGTGGTGTGTTTCAAAATTGGAAAATTTTGATATAAGTACTTTAGGAACTACTTTCTAAAACTACTTACGAGTGTTTTTTTATGCATTGTATACAAAATCATCAACTATGGAATTTTATTTGCAAGTCATACCCAAATGATTTTAATTAGCGATTGGACTTGTTTTGTTTTGTGTGGCTTTGTTATTTTTATATTTGAGGTTCTTATCAATTATGGTGGACATTTCCTTATATTGTGTGTAAGCCATGTTTGATATATAAAGTACTTGATCAGGTGTAAAACATGAGTGGCTTAGGCTCACATTGATACCCAATATCAAGAGAGACTATATGTTTGCTTTCCATCCTTGTTTACAGGTATGGATATTATCCAGATGTTGGTTTTTAGAAACATGTAATCATTTGCATGGTTGTGAATGGATGACTTTGTGTTAGTACCTATTTGTCTTATGTATGAGAAGGATATGGGAAAAAAGGTAGTTAGCTTGTTGCCATCTACCTCAACAGAACACAAGACATTATGATATAATGGCTTGTTATTATTTCTTACTTGGTAATTGTTTCCACTAAAGAGATTATTATATGCTCTTCATCTTTGATGAGCATGACAAGGCACAGAGGTTCGAAGTTCTCTGATGTTACCTAATGGTACTATGGATAGTTGCTTAATCTATGCTTCCTTACTAAGGCAGTGTTGCTTCTTGTGGTCTTCTATTGCCTGCAATATCCTTGTCTCTAGATGTCACTAGTCTTCATGTAGTGCCTTTGTCACTTACAAGTAAGATCATCTCTTGGATTCCAACCTCAACTGTCTCACCCTTGTGGTGAAGATAACCAATTACTCCAAGCAAAGAGTTCTCTTAGATGATTATAAAAGAATTTAAGTTTTTTTTATGACATCAAGTTGCCATATGCATACAAGAAGAATTTCTTAACAAGTGGGCCAGACTTTCCTCCAAATTACTATTCATATACAAATGGCTAAGATGTACTAGGTTATCTAACCTTTTGTTATTTGCATGTGACATTCAATTGTTGAATCATACAAAAGTGATTTGTTAACAAGGTTGCAAAACTGGTTACCAAACTACTTTTATATAACATGAACATTGAAATATCACACTATTTCTAGAGGAATTAATAAGATCGGATTCTGATATAAGAGTTTCGAAATACTCTTATGATAGATTGGAATAGCACTTCTAGAACACTCTAAAGAATCCTTCTGCAGGTCTTCTTGTCGGCGTTCCTCCTTTCTTGTGGTTTGCTTCTCTTGCATAATGACTTCAAGAAGATTGGGGAACAAGATAATAAGATAGTCTATACGAGGTAGAAAGGTCTAGATTAAGAGTTAGTTAAGATTTTGTTCTCCTTCCATATACTTCTTATTTTACTTCCCATAAGATATGTACTTATTTCATATATAATTGGTTTTACTTAGCTTCCATCTCAATTCCTCTTTACAGAGGTTATATCTTGTTATTCATTAGTTGCAGCGAGAGATACTTTGGTTGTTGAATGTTGGATTTGAATAGAAGTGTGGAGTGCTTATGGAATGATGACTTAAGATAATATGTTGGTGAAATATATACCACTTAGGGTTTTAGGTTCTCATATGCTCATATGTGGATGAGATATGTACGTATTCCATAAATATGTTATTAATAAGAATTAAGTCATTTTCCACTTGTGTGGTTTGAGTTAAGGCATGTTTGTATCAATTGTGTTCTATTTAAGCTTGATTATTTACTTGTAAAGGTTTGCTTAAAAGTTATGAGATGATTTATAAAGATGTTATGTAAATTGATTGAGAACTTAAGTAGTTCATGTTTTAGAGAACAAAAATATTTGTTTATGAAATTATTCCATCATGCATTACTATCTTGTGGAAGCAAGATCATCAAGTATGTAGTTTGGATTCTCACCCCTCTTTGGACTCTATGCACCTAGTTGAATTCTCCCAAGTCACTTATAAACTTGAGGTTAGGCTTGCTGAGAGTTAGTGTTGGTCATTACCAATTCTGGTTGTCTTATCAAATGATTAGGTTTGTATGATACTTCTTATAAAGATCACTCCAAATGTACTCTTGACCAGATGATCTAAACCTATTTCATCATGTCAACTGGAACATTGGTCACTTTACTTTGTCTAAACTATCGCGCCAAAATGTCCCGTATTTTAGTTGCATGATTTGCAAATGCGCATATAATATTTTTATCCTTATATTCTTCCAAACACTAGGATGTTACATAACTTTAAGACTAGCATAGTATTTATCGTACACTGTGTTGTACGACACAAACTAGACTAAGGCACGTTGTAGTCGTAACCTCACGATATTGATACTATTACCATAAGTAGATATTTTAAACTAATTTTACCAGCCAATCATGTCATGCCATGTAGTCTACCTATTTTTCCGGACTAACCCCGAATAGAAAATCCGTGTGCTTTACATAAAACCCCTACAAATTAGAACCTTCATAACTTTTGAACCACAAGGCCAAACTTAGAAAACTTGGACTTTCTGAAAATCCCTTAACCTGTATAATCTTTTAGCATTGTTTAATTTCAAATTTGACTATTTAAATTTTTTCTAAATTCAAATACCCATTTGAGTAATTTTGACCTAGTTTAAATTCAGTAAATAATCTTAATACGATTCCTTCTACAAAAATGTTCCATTTAGTAACGTTGGACCAGAGAGACCAATAACTAAACCATATAGACACTAGTGAACCTATTATATGTAATATTATCCTAAACCCTCCATAGGGTTCAATACCAACTAAACACGAGATGGTAGTTGTTAATCACTAATAGCCAATTGTGGTGTGATCATTTGAATCAAGACCTATGTGTCGATCACATGCTATAAAAACAAGTGAACATAAAACCTATATACCAAAACCATGTTCAAATTTAAAATTCACGTCGTAAATTTAATAGAGCCCTTGTACTCAAATCACTATGTGAATCTTGCTAATCATGGTTTACATTTAAAACCCATGGACCAAAACCTTGTATGATCATTGTGAGAAAAGACCAACCAATTGGACCCTTGGAACAACCCTGCTACTATTCAAGTTTGAATTGTTTAAAAATGGAATTTGACCAACCATTGACCCGAATGGCAAACTCAAAAATCTGTCACAATAATTCTTTTGCTTGGAATTATGTGATGAACCTAGACTAATCTTAACCAAAATGGAAAGCCTAACCCAAAAACTTAAATTATTTTGTTAATAGAATTAAGTGTTCAACCTTAAACCTTATTATTGCATCTACTCCTTTTGCAATATTGAGTGTTGTGATAGCTCTTGACTAACCTCAGTAAACTCTTGGAACTTCCTTGACAAATAGGAACCACTCTAGTTTGAATCCTTCAAGTTCAACCCTTGTCCATAAAAGAGTATCCACCAATCTAATCATCATAATTCTCTTTTCATATCAAATTATGAGAAAAGCTCTGTCCTATCATTGAATAACATAAATCAATCTTGTTTTGAAAACACTTCTGTGATTGTTTACCTTTGTATGCATTGTGTTTGTGAGTGACTTGTTGATTGGTATGTATTTGTATTGTTTAGATTGTACGGAGAGGACCGTTCTATTTGTGAAGAGAGTGTGATTCTACACAAACTTCAAAAAGGAAAGTGGTACACATGATCCTACTATTTTAATATATGCATTAATTTTTATTGTAGCTATGCATTAGTAGGAGTTGTGTGTTATCGCTATGCTAGATTTCTTCACTAACACCCAAGTGGAGCGATCATATGTTTCCTTAGACAATAGCAATCCATATGCTAGGCAAAAATCATATGGCTAGATTGCTTAGCCATGCTTGTAGTAATTCGTGGTTGGGAATATTATCATGTTATTATGAAATTGGTCATTTCAATTGCATACTGAATACTAAAATTATGCTTGTAGTAATTCGTGGTTGGGAATATTTTCATGATCACAAGAAGAGGTAGAGGTACCGGGCATATTGAATTTATCAAGTTGAGTTTGAAGTTGTTCACAAGACTTGTTGAGGTTAGAGTGTTCACTCTCCAAGGCCTTGTGGGCCTTGGTGAGCTTCTCTAGCTCCTCGGTTAGTTTTGCATGACCAACCCTAAACTCAACCTTCTTCTTTTTAGACTTTTTATATTTAGCAATTGCATCACGTTCTTTAGTGAGTTTAGAAATTAATTCATTACGTGACTCTTCAACAGTTTCAAGATCCTCCTCAAGAGAGACTCGAACCTCATGCTCTTCCTGAAGAGACATAGTGAGAGATACCTTTTCATTAGCATCACTTCTTTTGATCTCACCTTTATTCTCAAGAGCCTCATGGGCCTCTCCCAAATGGCTCGTGAGAAGATCAAAATATCTTTTCGTATCACCTTGAACTTTAGACATAAAACAACCCAAAGAGGAAATTTCATCTTCTACACTAAGACTAGCAATGTTATACATTTAATTTGGATTCTTAGAGATGATAGAAGATGATACCTCTGAGGCCTTATCCATGAAAAACTTGGTAGGGGATTGAGGAAGATTCTCATTAGGGGAATCAAAGAGTGATGGAGATGACGATGATGATGCAATAGCAATAGCAATAGCAATAGCGTCCACTTTACTTGTGGTTTATTCTTCTTCATCATCACCAGAATCATACTCTTCTTGAGTAACTAACACAAACTTTGTAGGAGGCTTATTGTCGAAAGGTTTCTTCTTGAATAGAGGTTTCTTGTGAGAGATCTTTGACCTATCCTTGGGGACAAGTCTCCCTCCTTGATTGTCTCTATTCTCATACGGGCACTCGGCAACAAAATGATGCTTTGTCTTGGCAATTGTAACATGCCCCACTTTTTGAGTCCCTTACTTTCCATAAATTGACTTGGTCTTCTCCTCAACATATGCCTTAGCCTTGGAGGATTCTTCGCAAACCTTTGCACGGCAAGCGCAACAAAATCTTTAAGCACGAGATCATACTCTTGATATTTCAAAGGGGCCAAGTCTTCAATACATTCCAACTCTTCATGATGATCCACCATCTTGGTCATTCATACGTCTCCAACGTATCTATAATTTCCGATGTTCCATGTTGATATTATGAAGGGGTTGTTGAATATAAAACAAAAAATTCCTACGCGAGAGACACCCGAAAGGCCAAGATCTAATCTAGGAGATGAAGTGCAACGAGCATAGAGAGAGTCTTAGGAAACATACCCTTGAAGACACAAAGCATTACGAGATCAAATCTCGTTGTTGGCGTAGTCGTACTCACACCGATCCTGAGAGCGAGAAGATGTGCACCGCAATCCGGCGGTGCCTCCGTGATCGGTCACACGTACGGTTGATGACGACCTCCGTTCCCTCGATCCAGCGGGAAGGAGGAAGTAGAGGATCCCTCGGAACTCCAGCAGCACGACGGCGTGGTGGTGGTGAAGAATCCCACGTCAGAGCTTCCCCAAGCCGGAGACCATGGAATGGAGCAGCGGGTGGAGAGGAAATGAGGTGGGCAAGTGTGTGTGGAAGGGGTAGCTCTCACCCTCCTTTTATAGGGGAGGGGGAGGCAGCCCAGGGGGGTGCGACCAGCCATGGTGTTCCCCCACCTCTTCCCATGTTCATGTGAGTGGAAGCACCACTCACACCTACTCATGCTCCCCTAATTTTCCACTTAGAAAATCCAAAGGTTTTTCTTTAATAAATAAATAAAACATTTTTATTTCTTTATTTCAGCATTTGTTAATTATATTAACAAGCATTTGCATATAGCACCTCGATTCATTTGTTAATTTTATTAAAAGCCATTCGACGAAAAACCCCTTGAACTATTTCAATTTTCCCTGAAACAATTTCGGTGTTGCTCAAAACATTCTTCGTTATTCCGTATCCTCTGAAATGCGTCATCAAACCTTAAGTTTGTCACCCTACGGTTCACGAATAATATAGACATGATGGAGACTCCTCTCCAATCAATAAGCAACAGCGGGATCTGGAGATCCGTGATGACTCCTATATATTCAACGATGACTCTCGTGATCATGTGAACCATCAACGTCGTGAACTATTACCTTTGTCTCGTGATATTTTACTTGTCTGAGATTGGATCATTGGAATCAACCATACCTTGTTCAATCTCGTTACCTGACAAGTACCCTTTTCCCATTTCCGTGATATGACATCCTTGTGACCTAGTCACATGCTTGCAAGCGGTGTCGATGTGATATCACCGAGAGGGCCTAGAGTATATCTCTCCGTCATTTTTGGATGGACAAATCCCACACTTGATCCATGAGCCTCAACTAATACTTTCCAAATACCCAACGACACCTTTATAGTCACCCTGTTACGGTGTGACGTTTGATGACATCAAAACACCCTTCCGGTATCAGTGATTGACATGATCTCATGGTCTAAGGAACAAGTTACTTTGTATGCAAGATATAACAATATAAACTAAATGACTTGATCGTATTGTTATCTTGATGTTGGATCTATGTTCATCACATCATTCTTCTAATGACATGACCCCGTTATTAACAACATCCAATGTTCATGATCAGGAAACCTCGATCATCTATTAATCAACGAGCTAGTTAAAACAGAGGCTTTACTAGGAACCATTCATTGTTTGTTAAACACACATGTATCAACGTTTTCGGTTAATACAATCCTAGCATGAGAAATAAACATTTATCATAAACAAGGAATAAGATAATAACCACTTTATTATTGCCTCTCGGGCATATTCCCTCCAGTCTCCCACTTGCACTAGAGTCAATAATCTTGTCTGTAAGCACTTAACACATATGGCGTTCTAGTGTTAGTACCATGCTTCGCATGTGGTAAATATCATCAAAAAGATCTGAACTGTTCAGGTTCTATTGTATTTGCATGTTCTTTGCGTCTACATGCATCACTAATTCTCTAATGAGATGGCTTTGTATATATTTGGTCAACCGGTGAAACCTTAATTCCTCAGCTTAAACCAATGTTACTAACATTGTGAAAATGTAGCTTCATAGTGTTAGCATTCTTGGAAATTCACCAAGTTCAATAAAGAAATCCTTGACACAAAATACTCTTCTTATTTGTTGTCAACACAACGATATGCTTAGCCTTTGTAGTATCCGTCACAATACTTTAATTTTGAAACTCTTTCAAATCCAGCATGGAAATTTCTTCCAGCCTATTGTGCTACCCTTCATCACATATTTTAATTTAGATAAAATTATTTGAATATATGACAAGACTATTAGTGTAACATATTACAAAAAATAGTTTGTCATTACTATGTAGGAAAACACATCCTTAGCATTTCTAAAATGGCATAAGGATCTCTCCCACTGTTGTCTAATCATCATATGAATTATCCTTCTATAACATTTTATAGCATAGGACTCATCTGGTTGTGTACATAGCATGGAACACATGACTTAGAAATCTTAATTTCAATTGCGCTCATCATATGTCAAAACACTTGAATCTTGCTCAATTCTTTTCCATGTGGCAAGAACTCCTTCTTGTCATTTCGATATTGACTTACTTCAATATTTCATCTATGTAATTTGGCTCAACCATATCAGGCGCTTCAATTCATCTCTTATAGATATCGATGCCCAATATCTCCTAAGCCTTTCATCAATATGAAAATCTTAACCGTGTTAACTTAAAATACATATTTTCCAATCAATCATATGTCATCTACATAAAGCATTGGAAATATGTCTTAGCGCTCCCACTTAGTTTCTTGTAACTCGACAAGCATCTTTATCGTTCATGATAAAATCAAACTCTTTTGATAACTTCATTAAGGTAAAGATTCCAACTTCGATATACTCACTTCAGCCATTGAAGTGTGCATACCTTTCCAGCAACCTTTTGAATTTTACAAAACTCTCACACTGTGTCAAGTACACATCCTCGATCAAACTTCCTTGAGAGGAAAGTTGGTTTTGTTATTCAACTGCCATATCATAATATGTAACTTTTGCTAGAACTATCCGCAAAGACTAAAGCATCACTACGGAAGATCAAAATCTTGTAGTAGTCAACTCTTTGAACTTCATCGAAAACAACTTTTCGATAAGTACAACTTTCAAAGGATGTAAAAGTCCATGTCTTTGTCGATATATAGACCCTTTTGCTATCGTTAGGCATCATGCCTATCTAAAGGACTACCAAGTCACATACTTGATATTCATACAAGGATATTATAGCGGATATAATGACTCATAGTCAATTTTACAAAGTCAGGGCCCATCATCTGCTTCCTTTATAAGGTCCAGGTCCTTTGTTGTCAAAACAACACCTTAATATTAAACCACAAGTTGGTCTAAGTACAAAGTTTTAGGACTTTTGTGGTTCAGTTCGCAAACTCATTCGAAGTATCTACAACACATGTAGTGTCTTCTACTTTGTCAAATAGCAAAACCCGGAATAACTTCCAGTGTTGCGCTACTCTTGACATGGTAACAAAGATTCTCTAATCTCGTTGAGTTTGTACTATACTCCCACCCACTTGTTTTGCAAGAACTACTTTCTCGAGAAATCAACCCTTTCTGACAAACAACATTTGTCTTTGGTTCGGTGATAGGAGAAATACCCAATGGATTCGTTGGGATAACCTTATAAACATATATGTATCCTATTTTGGTTTTAACATTTTACACATGCTATGCATACCAAAACTTTAAGAAAAAGACAATTCGGGTCACTACCCAAACCATATCTTATATGTGTCAATTTCAATGGATCATGATGGCGCTCTTTTCAGTGTAAAAGCGGTTGTCACTAATGTATAAACTACAAAATTATAATGGCATTTTTATTTATCTTACCATGTCAAAACAAGGTTTGATTTTGTCTCTCGAACACTCCAAACTAATGTGGGGTTATTTGAGTAATATAAGTTGTAGAACAATTCTGCAACTTCTCAGATGTTTTGCTAAACTTGTAACTCAAACTTTATCCTTTATGATCCAATCATCAATACTTGATTATCTTGTTACATTGATTTTTACTTCATATTAACAACCATTTGAACCAATTCAAAATGTCAAACTCCGTTCTCTTTAAATAGATATACTCACATATCTACTCAAATCATCGACATAATTTTATGAAGTAAAATTTAATCCACCACACATGACTACACATAATGGACTATATACATCAATATGTACAATCTCCATTAAACTAGTCGTCCATTCTACTTTGGCCTATGAACGAAATTCAAGTCATCTTTTGGAAGAGGTCTCACAAGCGTCAATTTATTCAAAACAAAATGACTCTAGACGTCCATCAATATGGAGTTCCTTCCTGTTTTCCTGTCCGATATGAACTAAAATGGTGGTGTCACAATTTAGTGAAACTCTTTTACGTCTTGCAACGTTTAGCATTTAGTCTTATAGATGTTTACTTTACCAACATGATTTATATTAACATATCCATCCATTATGGAATATGGTCATAGTTTGAACGATCTCATTTGTTCTCACAAAAGACCAGAACAAAATAACAACTTATTACGTTCTTAAAATAAATCTTAAATGTTTGGTTCGATACAACAATGAACACAATAACACTTTATTTCTGTTCTTGTCATAATCGATTCCACATCTATTACCAGTTCATTTTAGGCCCTTGTATTTCTTGCATTGCGTTGCTTTGTATGACAACTCATACCAACCAATGTGGTATCAAAATACCCAAAAACTACTTTGTTAACTAGTAATACATCTATAACTTGTATATCAAGCATATACTCTTGAGCTGGACTTTTCCAGTTATCTTCTTTTTTTGCCATATATCTTTTTGTAATTCTATTTTCAATATTCCCTTTCTTTTACAAAAGAATTATTCAACATCAAACAATGCTAGTCGTACTAGCACATTTTCCTTGGCGTGTTAGTCATATACTATCACCCATTGAGTCATACTTTAAGTTTGATTGTTCTACTAATATCACCATATTAATAGTATTCTTCCAGATTCCACTCTTAGCAATCTCCAAGCAAGGTAAACGATTTTTACCCATACTTTTAATCCATCCCATCGTAACAATTTTATGATTAAGCTACTATAGCTCGAAGGAAGGTGTAACATCCCAAGTCTGAAAAATAGCCTTTAGAATGTTTTGCTCTCTGTTATTTTATGTTTTGCATCATGGCATCATGTTGATTGCATTTGTTTTGTTTGTTTTCCATTTGTTTTCCTCTGTTTTCATTTGTTTTCCTTTGTTTTCTATTTGAATTTCAACTCAAATTTCAAACCTTTTGTTTCATCCTTGTGATGTTACAATTTCTAAAAAGATATTTCAAAATAAAACAATTATTTGTTTCCATTAAAGTGTGATTCCAAACTATTGTTTTATTTCTATAAAAATGCATCCAATAATCAAACCCTTTTCAAATTCAATTTGTTTTCCATTTGAAATTCCAAACCAACATCCAAATAGTTGTTTCCAAATTCAAAGCAAATCATCGTCAACAACTCATTTGGAAATTATAAAATCAGTCCAATAATTCTAACCCAACTAATGATAGGGTTCACCCTATTAAATTGTGGTTTCTATTTCAATTAACCAAATATTCCAATTTCAAATCAAATTCTTTCAAACAACACCAACTTCCAAGACATGAAAAATACCACACCATTCTAATGTTTTAATCAAATTAAATCATTGGGGTTCCCCTAATAAACATGTTGATTTTTTTAATAAAAATCAAATAAGAAGCATTCTTTTAAATATTGACTTAAATTGCAAAACAGTAATTAAAAATTAATCTTCTGCAAAACCCAAACTTGGCATTTGTTTTCTTCCAATCTAACTAGCTAACACTAATTTTTATAAAATTTCTATTAACTTAAAAAGCCTCCTTTTCTTCCATTTGGTTCTATGGAAAAAAAATAATAACAAATATTTTAAAACACAAAGGAGAGGGGCATGGCCCATCCTTTTTCTCTCCTACCCCAAGCCCGCTATCACCTTGGCCCAGTACCCCTCCCTGTCATCTTCAACCTACGTCAGCACCTGTACGAACAGTTTCAGAACCGGTCGATCGCCTCTGCCCCGCTCGATGCCGTGCCGTACGAGATCGAGGCTGCCTATAACCTACCCGAGCCCCTACTAACCCTAACCCTTCTCCCTCAAGCCGCCATCCTCTTCCTTTCTTCCCCAGATCCCTCTGCATCTCTCTGAAACTTCTTACTTTTCTGAAACCTGACCACCACCGAGCTGCCATTGACCGGAGGAGGAACCACCACGGCGGCGGGGATAGGATGGAGAACGTGGGCTGCCGAACGCGGGAATGGATTCGCCGCGTCGTTCTCTTCCTCACCGGCTTCACCACGCGGACGGGGACGGCTCGTAGCTCCGCCGCCATCCGCCCCTTCGCCGGCCGTCGCCCCTGCCTGCTGCTCGCGAACCGATCGCTGCCCCGACCGCCTCGCCTCCAAACGCACGAAGGTGAGGCCCCCTCTTCCTCCTCTCCCCCACTCGCCTCCTTTCCCTCCTCCTCTAGCCGCACCCCACGCGCCTCCCTATTTTCCCTCCGGCGAGCTCGGCTGCGTTCGCTGCTGTCCGTTCCGGTGAGATGCAGTTCCAATCGGGTTCAGATACATTCAGTTAACTTCCGCAGGCCACACCTCAAAACCCCCCCGAGTCTCCTCTCTGTCAACGAAGCAGGCAGTAGCCCATCTGGTCAGGGCCCTTGAGCGCAGCAGGGAGGTGGGGGGTTCGAATCCCACCCCCTGCATATTAACACAACCTTTTTTTTGTTTTATTTACTCAGATCCAGAACAACTACAAATCACCAATAAGTCCCTGTACATTCCTTTTAGGCCCCTGTAAAATTATTTCAATGTCCTTAGTGCATTAAAAATGGCAGATTTGCACCCAATTTTGGAAATTGCATAAATAAATCATTTTAACTCCAATTCCAACATTTTTTATATGTTTTCAATACCAAATTAAATGTTCTATCCAAATATAAAATTTGTTTACTGTTTTGAATATTTTAAATTGGTGCAATATTTGAAAACTTGTCAAATTCACTTAAAATTGCAAAATTCATAACTTGAGCATAAAAATTCCAAATTTCACAAACCAAATATGTTTTCCAATCAATTTTTCATGTACTTTCCAAATATAAATTTTGTTTGCTGTTTTGAATAATTTAAATTGCTGAAAACAACTGTTTCTTGATTATTGCATTTAAAATTGCCAAAATAATAACTTGCTCATTTTAAATCCAATTTCCACAAATGAAATATGTTTTCCATGCAAAATTAAACCATCTTTCCAAATATAAATTTTGTTTCATGTTTTGAATAATTAAAATTGGTTAAATGATTTAAACCTTGTTTAAATCATTTAATATTGGTAATTTCATAACTTGATCAAAACAAATTCTTTTGGGACATATAAAATATGTTTTCAAACCATCAAAGCCTAACCTTTTCAACTATGAACTTCACTCAATGTTTTGCACAAATAAAAACTCAAATAAGTTCATGTTTGAATTAAGTTCATTTAATTCTTGCTTAAACTTGTTTAATTCCTAAATAATTTATTTGAAATCCTTTTTCAACAAGTGAAACATGTAATCCACCCAAAATCTTGTGTTCTTTTCAAATATAAACTTTGTTATTTGTTTTGAACAATTTAACTTGATGAAAAAAACAAATGCTTGTGTGACACCTTTAAGTAACCAAAATTCCAAAACTTAATCAATGAATTTCTAAACTTGTTAAGACTTATTTCCATTTGGTTCTATTGTTGTTATTTTTCTGTTTTCCTCATCCATGCATCATGCTAATCCACTTTCATATGATGCTTAGTTGTAAAACAATTAATTCAACCATAATTCATGGGCTTTCCATATGCAATCCAATTGCATATGTGTCCATTTAATCCTGTTTCTATCTTGTCAAGTAGTTTATTTTGATGCATCTACTAACATGACATGCATCATCCCATGTTTGTGCCCCTATGCCATGATATTGATTGTTTATCTTTCTGCAATGTTTGTTTGCTTCTTCTCGGATACCCGACGACGTTGAGACCGACGATACTTACGACACCCCTTCTAAGGATTTAGCTCAGTACCAGGCTACTGGGTTTTGCAGGCAAGTTATCACTCACATGAACCACTGTGTTCCTTTCAACATTGGTTACCGATACTTTCCGTTGTTCTTTTCTGCTAGCCTTAGTAGTAGTTGTTTCTGTTACGAACCTATCACATGAATCCCTTAAACCTGATATTGCCTCATCTCCCTTCCTACAACCCATTGTTTGAGCCAGTGTCTTACTAGCATGCTTAGGTTGCTTCTGCTCGAGTCTGTTACCCGTTACTTTCTGTTACTATTTCTATTACGTTGTGGGGGCTCGATGTTTAATCAATCAATCATGCTAATGTTACTATTAATAATAAATTTGATGATAAGGCACCGGCAGGAGGCCCATGAGAGGTTTTGGAGCCTGCTAGTGTCGACCCTAATAGGAAAAGGGTCTTGTCTACTGATCCATGATGAGCGCACTACCCGCATTTGGGAAGCGAGTATGGGCGCCCCCCTCAACTTGACCTGATTCGCATCTCGTCCAAATCGCCTCATTTAGTTCGTGTTTTCCATTTGCCGCATGCATGTTTTTGCGAGCCCAGGCCAGGGTGGAACTTTTGTAGTCGGCATATAGGGGGACACGGTCTTAGAGTGCTATGATGGTCCATTTTCTTCTGGGCTTGATTAGCCGTGCGCCCAAGGTTCTTTGGGCTTGATGCGAAGAATGGTTGGTTGTGTAGAGTACCCCGCTTGGTGGAAGTGCATTTCCATCTGGCGGGTTATTCTTGAGTGTACGGCCAAATTGGTGCAACCCTGCAGGGATAATCTTCTCGAGAAGCCGTGTTTTCCGCGGTTATGGATTACTTGGTGAAAGTACTGGCTAACAAGTACTCAGGACAACTTAAACCTAATGCTTAACAACTTTACACCCAATGATTAGCAACTTGACTAGTAATAGGCTTATTGACACAATAATTTGAACCATCATTATTTCAACTGTGTGAGTTATCCTCGGATTGCTTCTTTGGATAAGGGGCGAGATCCAGGATGGGTTTGCTTGAAGTTATATTCCAGTTGGTTGCAACCCTCGATCTTATCTCCTTTCTGTTAGCCGGAAGTGGTAGAATCTCTGTAGTTGGTTAGTGCAGCCAGTTGCAGCATCCTTTATATCCCCTCTCTTCCGTTGAACCCAAGGCATCAGTGCTTGGTGTTGACGGGTTACACTTTGGTGAACTGTGAGTCTTGCTTGCCAGTACGTTTATGTACTGACCCCTTTGGGGCTGTGGTTTACGCAGACGACGTTTCCGAGGATCTACATGGTGGCTACTACGTGGAGTATGACGACGAGACTGCTGACGAGTAGATAGCGGACCCGGGCAGGATCCGAGACTTCGTGGATGGGCTCCGTCTTTTCGTTTCCGGCCTCCTAGGCCTATTTGGTTCTTGTCTGTACTCAGACATGTTGAATGCTTCCGCTGTATTGTAATGATGTATTGTTGGGACATGTGTCCTCTGAATGACTGTATTTGCTATCTCTGCTCTAATGAGAGCCAATTGCCACTTATTTCAATCTTTTGTGTCGTAGAGATCTGTTGTGATATCAGTTGTTAAACGCCGTTGACGTACCATGTGTGTATGGTTTGAAGTACGTCGACGGAAGTGCCTTTGATCTCTAGTGGATAGTTTACATCGACGATGGAATAGCAGGGCTTGTGTTGTCGCGCATAAGCGCAGGCCTACCAGGAAGCTGGGACGTGGGAGCAGTTATGCCCCATAATCCAAGCATCTGCTATCCAGTTCGTACGGTGAGTATCCCCTAGAAATCAGGGTGCGACAAATGGTATCAGAGCCTGTCTGCCTGTAGGATCCCTTTTTACTGGTCGCAGTTGAGTCTAGAAACTATTTTGTAGCTATATAGGAACAAAATGAAACGTGAGAGTAGGAATTCTGTTCTTTTTCTTCTTTTCCCCACCCTCCCTCCCTTTTCTGGTAAGGAAGTGCAACGTTGATTTCTCCCTTCTCATCTAAAATTTCAAGTTAGGATTTCACGTATTCTGGTTTCTCTAGGATGGTTATATCTACTAGACCATAGGAATGGAGGTGGTTGTGACGTGATTTATCATGTTGCCTACTCATGATTGAGAACGGAGGCGTGTAAGCCCCGGAAGCAAATCCTCTATTCCTTAAGCAGTAGATATTGATCCTTTAGAAGCCCGGATGGGTTTTCCATAGTACCTCAGGAGTTTTGTTCTCGTTTTCCCCGATGTTGATATCCTGTTCTTCTCAACAGCCTTTCCGTTGAAATCTTGTTGTTGTTTTCCACTTCAAATCTTCTACCGGCGTCTAATCAAAACTTCCTCGTAAACTCTTATCCAGTTAAAGTGTTATTTGATACCGGAGCATCACATTCCTTTGTATCAACAATCTTTTCCACAACATACAACCCAAATTCTGGTTCCACTAAGCAATCAAAACTCTGTTCACTCCCCGGAATCTCAAATGTTGACTTCCAAGATAAGTAAGAACAATCCAATTCTAATGGGAGGCCACATATTCCTCGTTACTCTCATGATGAGGATTCTGACATTGATGATTATTCTTGGTGTTGCATTGATGTCAATAACTCTGTTCCACCCCTATTACAGATAGTCTATTCTACAAATGAATCAAATTCTATCCAACTATACACCCTCCATACAAAAACCTCTTCTTTCAATTGAAAATGTTCCGGTGGTTTCCAAATTCCCTGACGTCTACCCAAGAAGTTTCCGGACCTTTTCTTTTCTCAGTAGGAATCTCGGGGCGTGATTCCTTCAAGGGGGGGCATTTTGTAACATCCCAAGTCTGAAAAATAGCCTTTAGAATGTTTTGCTCTCTGTTATTTTATGTTTTGCATCATGGCATCATGTTGATTGCATTTGTTTTGTTTGTTTTCCATTTGTTTTCCTCTGTTTTCATTTGTTTTCCTTTGTTTTCTATTTGAATTTCAACTCAAATTTCAAACCTTTTGTTTCATCCTTGTGATGTTACAATTTCTAAAAAGATATTTCAAAATAAAACAATTATTTGTTTCCATTAAAGTGTGATTCCAAACTATTGTTTTATTTCTATAAAAATGCATCCAATAATCAAACCCTTTTCAAATTCAATTTGTTTTCCATTTGAAATTCCAAACCAACATCCAAATAGTTGTTTCCAAATTCAAAGCAAATCATCGTCAACAACTCATTTGGAAATTATAAAATCAGTCCAATAATTCTAACCCAACTAATGATAGGGTTCACCCTATTAAATTGTGGTTTCTATTTCAATTAACCAAATATTCCAATTTCAAATCAAATTCTTTCAAACAACACCAACTTCCAAGACATGAAAAATACCACACCATTCTAATGTTTTAATCAAATTAAATCATTGGGGTTCCCCTAATAAACATGTTGATTTTTTTAATAAAAATCAAATAAGAAGCATTCTTTTAAATATTGACTTAAATTGCAAAACAGTAATTAAAAATTAATCTTCTGCAAAACCCAAACTTGGCATTTGTTTTCTTCCAATCTAACTAGCTAACACTAATTTTTATAAAATTTCTATTAACTTAAAAAGCCTCCTTTTCTTCCATTTGGTTCTATGCAAAAAAAAAAATAACAAATATTTTAAAACACAAAGGAGAGGGGCATGGCCCATCCTTTTTCTCTCCTACCCCAAGCCCGCTATCACCTTGGCCCAGTACCCCTCCCTGTCATCTTCAACCTACGTCAGCACCTGTACGAACAGTTTCAGAACCGGTCGATCGCCTCTGCCCCGCTCGATGCCGTGCCGTACGAGATCGAGGCTGCCTATAACCTACCCGAGCCCCTACTAACCCTAACCCTTCTCCCTCAAGCCGCCATCCTCTTCCTTTCTTCCCCAGATCCCTCTGCATCTCTCTGAAACTTCTTACTTTTCTGAAACCTGACCACCACCGAGCTGCCATTGACCGGAGGAGGAACCACCACGGCGGCGGGGATAGGATGGAGAACGTGGGCTGCCGAACGCGGGAATGGATTCGCCGCGTCGTTCTCTTCCTCACCGGCTTCACCACGCGGACGGGGACGGCTCGTAGCTCCGCCGCCATCCGCCCCTTCGCCGGCCGTCGCCCCTGCCTGCTGCTCGCCAACCGATCGCTGCCCCGACCGCCTCGCCTCCAAACGCACGAAGGTGAGGCCCCCTCTTCCTCCTCTCCCCCACTCGCCTCCTTTCCCTCCTCCTCTAGCCGCACCCCACGCGCCTCCCTATTTTCCCTCCGGCGAGCTCGGCTGCGTTCGCTGCTGTCCGTTCCGGTGAGATGCAGTTCCAATCGGGTTCAGATACATTCAGTTAACTTCCGCAGGCCACACCTCAAAACCCCCCCGAGTCTCCTCTCTGTCAACGAAGCAGGCAGTAGCCCATCTGGTCAGGGCCCTTGAGCGCAGCAGGGAGGTGGGGGGTTCGAATCCCACCCCCTGCATATTAACACAACCTTTTTTTTGTTTTATTTACTCAGATCCAGAACAACTACAAATCACCAATAAGTCCCTGTACATTCCTTTTAGGCCCCTGTAAAATTATTTCAAAGTCCTTAGTGCATTAAAAATGGCAGATTTGCACCCAATTTTGGAAATTGCATAAATAAATCATTTTAACTCCAATTCCAACATTTTTTATATGTTTTCAATACCAAATTAAATGTTCTATCCAAATATAAAATTTGTTTACTGTTTTGAATATTTTAAATTGGTGCAATATTTGAAAACTTGTCAAATTCACTTAAAATTGCAAAATTCATAACTTGAGCATAAAAATTCCAAATTTCACAAACCAAATATGTTTTCCAATCAATTTTTCATGTACTTTCCAAATATAAATTTTGTTTGCTGTTTTGAATAATTTAAATTGCTGAAAACAACTGTTTCTTGATTATTGCATTTAAAATTGCCAAAATAATAACTTGCTCATTTTAAATCCAATTTCCACAAATGAAATATGTTTTCCATGCAAAATTAAACCATCTTTCCAAATATAAATTTTGTTTCATGTTTTGAATAATTAAAATTGGTTAAATGATTTAAACCTTGTTTAAATCATTTAATATTGGTAATTTCATAACTTGATCAAAACAAATTCTTTTGGGACATATAAAATATGTTTTCAAACCATCAAAGCCTAACCTTTTCAACTATGAACTTCACTCAATGTTTTGCACAAATAAAAACTCAAATAAGTTCATGTTTGAATTAAGTTCATTTAATTCTTGCTTAAACTTGTTTAATTCCTAAATAATTTATTTGAAATCCTTTTTCAACAAGTGAAACATGTAATCCACCCAAAATCTTGTGTTCTTTTCAAATATAAACTTTGTTATTTGTTTTGAACAATTTAACTTGATGAAAACAACAAATGCTTGTGTGACACCTTTAAGTAACCAAAATTCCAAAACTTAATCAATGAATTTCTAAACTTGTTAAGCCTTATTTCCATTTGGTTCTATTGTTTTTATTTTTCTGTTTTCCTCATCCATGCATCATGCTAATCCACTTTCATATGATGCTTAGTTGTAAAACAATTAATTCAACCATAATTCATGGGCTTTCCATATGCAATCCAATTGCATATGTGTCCATTTAATCCTGTTTCTATCTTGTCAAGTAGTTTATTTTGATGCATCTACTAACATGACATGCATCATCCCATGTTTGTGCCCCTATGCCATGATATTGATTGTTTATCTTTCTGCAATGTTTGTTTGCTTCTTCTCGGATACCCGACGACGTTGAGACCGACGATACTTACGACACCCCTTCTAAGGATTTAGCTCAGTACCAGGCTACTGGGTTTTGCAGGCAAGTTATCACTCACATGAACCACTGTGTTCCTTTCAACATTGGTTACCGATACTTTCCGTTGTTCTTTTCTGCTAGCCTTAGTAGTAGTTGTTTCTGTTACGAACCTATCACATGAATCCCTTAAACCTGATATTGCCTCATCTCCCTTCCTACAACCCATTGTTTGAGCCAGTGTCTTACTAGCATGCTTAGGTTGCTTCTGCTCGAGTCTGTTACCCGTTACTTTCTGTTACTATTTCTATTACGTTGTGGGGGCTCGATGTTTAATCAATCAATCATGCTAATGTTACTATTAATAATAAATTTGATGATAAGGCACCGGCAGGAGGCCCATGAGAGGTTTTGGAGCCTGCTAGTGTCGACCCTAATAGGAAAAGGGTCTTGTCTACTGATCCATGATGAGCGCACTACCCGCATTTGGGAAGCGAGTATGGGCGCCCCCCTCAACTTGACCTGATTCGCATCTCGTCCAAATCGCCTCATTTAGTTCGTGTTTTCCATTTGCCGCATGCATGTTTTTGCGAGCCCAGGCCAGGGTGGAACTTTTGTAGTCGGCATATAGGGGGACACGGTCTTAGAGTGCTATGATGGTCCATTTTCTTCTGGGCTTGATTAGCCGTGCGCCCAAGGTTCTTTGGGCTTGATGCGAAGAATGGTTGGTTGTGTAGAGTACCCCGCTTGGTGGAAGTGCATTTCCATCTGGCGGGTTATTCTTGAGTGTACGGCCAAATTGGTGCAACCCTGCAGGGATAATCTTCTCGAGAAGCCGTGTTTTCCGCGGTTATGGATTACTTGGTGAAAGTACTGGCTAACAAGTACTCAGGACAACTTAAACCTAATGCTTAACAACTTTACACCCAATGATTAGCAACTTGACTAGTAATAGGCTTATTGACACAATAATTTGAACCATCATTATTTCAACTGTGTGAGTTATCCTCGGATTGCTTCTTTGGATAAGGGGCGAGATCCAGGATGGGTTTGCTTGAAGTTATATTCCAGTTGGTTGCAACCCTCGATCTTATCTCCTTTCTGTTAGCCGGAAGTGGTAGAATCTCTGTAGTTGGTTAGTGCAGCCAGTTGCAGCATCCTTTATATCCCCTCTCTTCCGTTGAACCCAAGGCATCAGTGCTTGGTGTTGACGGGTTACACTTTGGTGAACTGTGAGTCTTGCTTGCCAGTACGTTTATGTACTGACCCCTTTGGGGCTGTGGTTTACGCAGACGACGTTTCCGAGGATCTACATGGTGGCTACTACGTGGAGTATGACGACGAGACTGCTGACGAGTAGATAGCGGACCCGGGCAGGATCCGAGACTTCGTGGATGGGCTCCGTCTTTTCGTTTCCGGCCTCCTAGGCCTATTTGGTTCTTGTCTGTACTCAGACATGTTGAATGCTTCCGCTGTATTGTAATGATGTATTGTTGGGACATGTGTCCTCTGAATGACTGTATTTGCTATCTCTGCTCTAATGAGAGCCAATTGCCACTTATTTCAATCTTTTGTGTCGTAGAGATCTGTTGTGATATCAGTTGTTAAACGCCGTTGACGTACCATGTGTGTATGGTTTGAAGTACGTCGACGGAAGTGCCTTTGATCTCTAGTGGATAGTTTACATCGACGATGGAATAGCAGGGCTTGTGTTGTCGCGCATAAGCGCAGGCCTACCAGGAAGCTGGGACGTGGGAGCAGTTATGCCCCATAATCCAAGCATCTGCTATCCAGTTCGTACGGTGAGTATCCCCTAGAAATCAGGGTGCGACAGAAGGAATTTAGAGGATAATGTTTAGCGCCCAATTTCTTGGAATATTCAAACGCCTAGCGTCTTCAATCATTGCATATAATCAAATAATATAAGCATACATTGTCACGCTAAATTATACTCAGTCATGTTGCTATAAATAAGTTTATAGATATCAATATATCTTTTACTTGATTGTTTGAAAACAACTCTTTTCAGTTCCTAAATCACCTTGATCAACAAAAGATTCTTTTGAAGATAAAGTAATACGGAAGCAAACATGACTCTGGATTCTAAGTAGGAATTATTTTCTCTCTAGATCAATCAATCATTAATCATATAGAGTTAGGTAGGAAATACCGAAAATCTATAATAGGACTCAATTTTAAATTTTACTAATACGGTACCAATCTTAAATGGTATTTACCGGATTATAACAGTTATATCTCAATTAACAATCTAAGTGTAAGGTAGTTTTGTGGATGCCAATGAATACTACAATTTGTGCAAATTCACTTTGATTGGTTGTTCATGATAAATAAGTTCAAGTTAATTCAAAATTATGCCATGAACTCCCACTCAAAAGCAACATCCCTCTTAGTCGCCTTTAGTGATTACACGAACCAAATTCACTACACCAAAACCGATCATCACGTGAGATGATGTAGCTTCAAAGGCAAACATCGACATGTTCATCATATCATCCATATGACTCAAGGTTTACCTTTCGGTTACATGTTACGAGGCCATGTCTGTACATGCTAGGCTCGCCAAGTAGAACCGTAGTATTGCGTGTGTTCCGAGGCCATGTCTGTACATGCTAGGTTCGTCAGCACTCGTTGTATGCGAACGTTGAGTCTGTCACACCCGATCATCACGTGGTGTCTCGAAACGACGAAGTTTCTCAACGGTGCATACTAAGAAAAAACACATTATTATCTTGATATTAAGTGAGAGGGATCATCTTATAATGCTACCGTCTCTATCTAAGCAAAATAAGATGCATAAAAAGGATTAACATCACAAGTAAGGATAATGTGATATGATATGGTCCTTCTTGCACTTGATCTCCATCATGTGCATCATGGTATGATCTCCATCATACCACCGGCGTGGCACCAACGTTCATGGCACCTCCATTTTGATTGTCCATCAATAATAAGAAAACCATATGGCTCTCTTCCAGTATATCAATAATTTACAAAAGAGATCATCTCATAATCAAATTTGTAACATTGACCATATCAGATCAAATGCCCAGCAAAAACTAGTTAGACGTCTCTAATTTATTTTTGCATATTTTACGTGGCTTGAGGGCTTTCGAGGATAGAACCGTTCATACCTACGAACATCAACCACAACGTTGATAAACATATTTTTAACAACCCTTCGTAGATTAGATCTTAACTATAGTTGGAGAAACGGATACCTCCTTAGCCACAAGTGAGACAGGTCTCGCGTACATAGTACACGTAAACTTTGTCTAGGGCAGCTTCATCTAACTATGCCACTAAGATCATAAAATACTCAAGGAGGCAATACCATGATCATCAACACCCACATACACCTATGTGTTCTACCCATGCAAAACATCTACGCATAGATCCGGCTCTGATACCACTGAAGGGGCCGTTGCATATAAAACAAAAAAAATCCTACGCGAGAGACAGCCGAAAGGCCAAGATATAATCTAGGAGATGAAGTGCAACAGGCATAGAGAGAGTCTTAGGAAACATACCCTTGACGATACAAAGCGTTACGAGATCAAATCTCTTTGTTGGCGTAGTCGTACTTACACCGATCTCGAGACCGAGAAGATGTGCACCGCAATCCGGTGGTGCCTCCGTGAACGGTCACACGTACGGTTGATGACGACCTCCGTTCCCTCGATCCAGCGGGGAGGCGGAAGTAGAGGATCCCTCGGAACTCCAGCAACACGACGGCTTGGTGGTGGTGAAGAATCTCACGGTCAGGGCTTCGCCAGGCCAGAGACCATGGAATGGAGCAGCGGGTGGAGAGGAAATGAGGTGGGAAAGTGTGTGTGGAAGGGGGAGCTCTCACCCTCCTTTTATAGGGGAGGGGGGCAGCCCAAGGGGGTGCGACCAGCCATGGTGTGCCCCCACCTCTTCCCCTCTTCATGTGAGTGGAAGATCCACTCACACCCACTCATACTCCCTTAATTTTCCACTTAGAATATCCAAAGGTTTTTCTTTAATAAATAAATAAAACATTTTTATTTCTTTTTTTCAGCATTTGTTAATTCTATTAACAAACATTTTCATATAGCACCACGAATCATTTGTAAATTCTATTAACAACCATTCGATGAAAAACCCCTTGAACTATTTCAATTTTCCCCGAAACAATTTCGGTGTTGCTCAAAACATTCTTCGTTATTCCGTATCCTCTCAAATGCGTCATCGAACCTTAAGTGTGTCACCCTACGGTTCGCGAATAAGATAGACATTATCGAGACTCCTCTCCGATCAATAATCAACAGCGGGATCTGGAGATCCGTGATGACTCCTATATATTCAACGATGACTCTCGTGATCGTGTGAACCATCAACGTCGTGAACTATTCCCTTTGTCTCGTGATATTTTACTTGTCTGAGATTCGATCATTGGTATCAACCATAACTTGTTCAATCTCATTACCTGACAAGTACTCTTTTCTCATTTCCGTGATATGACATCCTTGTGACCTAGTCACATGCTTCCAAGCGGTGTCGATGTGATATCACCAAGAGAGCCCAGAGTATATCTCTCCGTCATTTTTGGATGGACAAATCCCACTCTTGATCCATGAGCCCCAACTAATACTTTCCAAATACCCAACGACACCTTTATAGTCACCCCGTTACGGTGTGACGTTTGATGACATCAAAGCACCCTTCCGGTATCAGCGATTGCCATGATCTCATGGTCTAAGGAACAAGTTACTTCGTATACAAGATATAACAATATAAACTAAATGACTTGATCGTATTGTTATCTTGATATTGGGTCTATGTTCATCACATCATTCTTCTAATGACATGACCCCGTTATTAACAACATCCAATGTTCATGATCAGGAAATCTTGATCATCTATTAATCAAAGAGTTAGTTAAAAGAGAGGCTTTACTAGGAACCATTGTTTGTTTATTAAACACACATGTATCAACATTTCCGGTTAATACAATTCTAGCATGAGAAATGAACATTTATCATAAACAAGGAATAAGATAATAACCACTTTATTATTGCCTCTCGGGCATATTCCCTCCATATTATGCCAATTACTACATGTTTTCTCCCTTCTTTATAGCGTTTTTACACGTTTTCCGGGACTAACCTATTAACAAGATGCCAAGTGCCAGTTCCCTGTTTTCTGCTGTTGTTTATTTCAGAAAAGTTGTTCTGGAAATATTCTCGGAATTGGACCCCACGAATCCCGAAGTTCCTATTTTCCCCGGAAGCATCCAGAAGTCCGAAGATGAGTCGAAGACGGGCACCAGGGTGGGCTCACCATAGCCAGGGGCGGCCCCACCCTAGGCCGGGCCTGGGGGTAGTGAGGCCCCCCTGGTCGCCCACCGACGTCGCCCTTTCGCCTATTTATTCCTCTCCGAAGGAAAACCCTAGGTACCTGATAAAAAATCCTCAAAAAGTTCCGAAGTCGCCGTCGTCGTCAACCCTAGATCGGGGGGTTCTGAAGCTGTCTCCCGGCACCCTGCCGGAGAGGAGATCATCACCGGAGGCCTCTTCATCACCGTGCCTGCCTCCGGAGTGATGCGTGAGTAGTTCATCATTGGACTACGGGTCCATAGCAGTAGCCAGATGGTCGTCTTCTCCTCCTATGCCTCAATCTTTAGATCTCGTGAGTTGCCTAACATGATCGAGATCGTTCTTATGTAATTCTGTGTGCTGGGTTTGCTGGGATCCGATGAATATTGAACTTATGCCAAGTTGATTATAGTCTTTATTGCATATGTTATTTGTGATCTTGCATGCTTCCCGTTGCTAGTGGTTGCTCTGACCAAGTGGTTGCTAGTGACTCCAAGAGGGAGTATTTATGCTCGATAGTTGGGTTCATGCCTCCTTTCCTCCTGTGCTCGAGTGACAGAAACGTGATAGGGGAGGATGTGATGTTTCCACTAGGGAGAAAACATCGGTGTGAGTGCTCGCGTGCACAATCATTGCTTACATTACATACATTCCTTAATGCGATTATCTGTTGCTTGCAACTTAATACCTAAGGGGGTTCGGATGATAACCTGAGGGTGGATTATTAGTCATAGATGCAGTTGGATTACGGTCTATGTATATTGTTGTAATGCCCGCACTAAATATAATAGTAGTCATCATGTCATGAATGTGCACTATGGTGAAACCTCTATTTGTAAATTGCCCAGCTGTAATTTGTTCACCCAACATGCTATCTTTTATGCAGAGACACCACTAGTGAACCTATGAACCCCGGTCCATTTTCCTACACTATTAAACAAACCACTACAATTCCCTGCTTTCTTTACTTACTGCAAGCATACACCATTTTCCACACTATACGTCTAATCTTTGTTTTCAGCAAGACCAGTGAGATTGACAACCTCACTGTACCGTTGGGACAAAGTATTTTGGTTGTGTCGTGTGCAGGTTCCGCGTTGTTGCTGACACCGGTGAGGCGCTATCACCGCCATCAGTGGCATCAACCTTCCGAAGATCCTCTTTCTCCTACTGGATTGATAACCTTGGTTCTTAAATGAGGAAAATTCTTACCGCTGTACTCATCACACCCTCCTCTTGGGGTTCCCAACATGCCATCCATAGCAACAAGAATTTCTGGCGCCGTTGTCGGGGACTTAAAATTCATCATCATCAAGAAGTCTCCCCGTCAAGGCACCATCAAGGCGTAGCAAAGAATTTCTGGCGCCGTTGCCGGGGACCAAACAAACATATATAAGAAGACTTCCTCCCGCAACGGCCGCGATCACAAGCAGCAAAAATTTCTGGCGCCGTTGCCGGGGAGAAAGAAGTCTTCTGGCAAGGGTAGTCTCTCACTCTCAACCTCTTTATTTTGTTTATTGTCTTTTTTTTATTTTTGTCTTGTTTTGCTTCTTTATATCACAAACACAAACAAAATTTGTTTACTTCATAGCTGTTATTTTTGCTTTTCTGCTCTTAGTTTAATCTCTAATCATGATTCTACCCAAGTTTACCTTGAAAGACGTACCAATAGGTAGCGGTGATATAATTGGGAAAGATAATATTGGAGATTTCTTTAATTATGTTAGTAAGCACAAAGAATTTGAGGATAGATCCTTAGTTGAACTTGCTCCAGATTATGAAACCACTGCAGCATCTATAGTTCGTATGCTGGAAGCTAGGTTTGTTAACCTTAATCCCATAATACAAAAAATGTTCCTCAACCTTGATAACATTAAGGATAGCAAAAAAAGAGTTTATTCTAGAAACTTTGTTTAAACAATTTGGTGATGTTGCCATTGAGGCTAGAAAAGTTTTTAACTGATTTGAGATGTCAGGCTCATGTGTAGATGTTAATAGCACACCGGGTAAAGCCAATGATAAGGAAATTAAAATACCAATACCCTTTAAATTGGTAGGAATGCATGAAGCTCTAGAAAAGAATTTTTATTGGATTGTTCCTGCAAACCCATTTGATGAAAGTAGTGTGCCTAAAAGTGCTGATAAAGGGACATCTAAAACTTCTATAGATGAAATAAAATTCATTGTTGAGGAGATTTCTAAGATTAATTTTGATGCTTCTTCACTTGAAAATACTTGAGTTGCTTTCCTTGCCTAGCTGAAAGGCATTAAAGAAAAGCGCTACCGGGAGACAACCCGTTTTATTTCTCCGTTTTCAACCCGTTTTTCGTCGTTTATTTCTGTGTGCTTTTCACCTGGGTGTTGTCTATTTCCTTACAAACCCTGCTGTATCTTTTATTTTGTGTCTTTGTTGAGCCAAGTAAATCCTCCAGTGGAAAGTTGAGACAATATTTGGGATTTCTACGCAGGAAACATATTTCTGTTGTCCACTGTTAAATTCGTATAAAATCACAGAAAATTCAAAATGACCTGAATTGTTTTGTGCATAATTCTGGGCTATATACGAAACATTTCTTAGTTGAATACTTTTTAATTTGAGCAACATAAGATTTTCGAAATAAATCATCTTTACCTGCTGTCCTGTTTTGATAGATTTCTGCCAATAATTGCATTTGCATCTTAATCTCTTTCTTTTGGTGTTCTTTTGAGAAAAAGAGTTTTAAAAGAAGTTGTGACAGTAGCTAATGTGTTTATAAGTGTTAGGCCTGTGTTGAAACTGAACCATGTGAATTTATTATTTTGATTGCACTAACGTTGCTAACGAAGATTGTGAGAGGTTTCATGTGAAGGAAGTTTTCAAGGGTCAAGAGAAGAGGATGATATGGCGTGATCAAGAAGAGTGAAGAGACTAAGCTTGGGGATGCCCCGGTGGCACATCCAAGAAAATTCCAAGAAGACTCAAGCGTCTAAGCTTTGGGATGCCCAAGGCATCCCCTTCTTCATCGACAAATTATCAGATCACTTCTAGTGAAACTATATTTTTATTCGGTCACATCTTATGTGCTTTACTTGGAGGGTCTTTTATTTTTGCTTTCAGTTTGTTTTTATTTTTTCAATAATCTTGGTTGGACCCCAGAATTATTTTATTAGAGAGTGACACGCTCCACTTTTTCATGGGAATACTTTGTATTCTTAATCTTTGTCTGGCTGCTGCATTTATTTAGCTCTTGTTTTGCATTCATCTCTTATTCAGAGCTGTTAGTACTCTCTAGTTTTCATTGATATATGCTTAGAGAGAGTTTTTGTTTTCATATATATGTGCTTGGTTGAGAATAGAAATGCTTATGTGGTAGTTGGTATAGTGGAAAAAATCGCATGGTCTTGTAGATCACTAAACCGCTTCACTTGAATCACTGCTATTGTTTTGAGATATTAATTTTCTTAATGGATAAACAGGAAGGACTAGTAAGTATAAACTTTTAATGGTTAGTATAAGAAACTTGAAATTGCGCCGCACTTAAATTATCAGCTGATAGAAACAATGGTTTATGATTGCTACGAGTGATACATTTCTGATCGGCCTTTTGTTACGCGCTACGGTCGGGGTAGCTAACCGTGACTTGTCACTGCCACGGACCCTCTTGGAGTGATTTGCATTGTGCCTTGTAAATATGATTTACTTGCTGCAATCTTTTAACTCGTGAGTCTATGTTGTGGTTCCTGGCACTTCCTCCATCCATATTTGCTAGCCTCTTCGGTACCGTGCATTGCCCTTTCTCACATTGAGAGTTGGTGCAAACTCCGCCAGTGCATCCAAATCCCGTGGGAGGACTTTGTTCTCCTACACATAAGCCCATATATTCTTCCTCAAAACAGCCACCATACCTACCTATCATGGCATTTCCATAGCCATTCCAAGATATATTGCTGCACAACATCCACCTCCATTATGTTACTTGATGATGAGCTTCATGGTTATTTATGCATACTGCTACACTGACAGGAGCATGCAGTTGGATACATTAGAGATAGTCCATTACGAGTTATGACTACCGGTGAGGATATATAAAATAAAAAACAATTTTTTTTTTGAAAAAACCCAAAAAGGAAAAAAAGAAAGGGCCAAAGAGAGAATAAAGAGAGAGGGGGGGGGGTGCATCACTATCCTTTATACCACACTTGTGCTTCATGTTTAGCACAAATACTTCAGTTTGGAGAAAGTTTTCATATTATTATTCATTCATAACTATGTGGGGAATTTTACATTATAGAACTTGGCTTGTGTATTCCAATGATGAGCCTCCTCAAATGAGCTCTAGGTCTTCGTGAGCAAGCAAGTTGGATGCACCCCCACTAGTTCCATTGGAGAGCTTTCATAGACTTATATCTCTATGTGCATCCGTTGTGTGGCAATCCCTACTCCTTGCATAGCTTCGGTTGTAAGACTTTCTCTTGTCTAATGACCACTCTAGGATTTGTGAGACTTTCTTCCATTGACCTTCCAACCCCCCCCCCCCCATAATGTTCTCTTTGCCATAACATCCCGGTGCCAGGGACCAACGCAGAACACTTGCTTGTTTTTAGTGCGCAAATAGTGTAAGATTCAAGCATTGCATCGTGTGGAAAGCTTGACTTGATCCTAACAGGTGTTGTGAAGATCGTTTGACGTGCATGATATTGTTGTTCTTGAAAGCTTAAATCATCTCTAGTAAACTTTGCACGGTTGATAGTCTTTTAGTACTGATTCATTAAAAGTTTTGCTTCTTTCTTCTTATTTGTTTATGCATTACTTGTTGATATCAAATATAGATCACAACTTTAGTTCATTTGATCCTAGTTTACATGCTCTGCTTTACATATTATGATCAAGATTGTGTGGTAGCATGTCACCTCAGAAATTATTTTGTTTTATCGTTTACCTACTCGAGGACGAGTAGGAACTAAGCTTGGGGATGCTTGATACGTCTCCAACGTATCTATAATTTCTGATGTTCCATGTTGATATTATGCCAATTGCTACATGTTTTCTCCCTTCTTTATAGCATTTTTACACGTTTTCCGGGACTAACCTATTACCAAGATGCCAAGTGTCAGTTCCCTGGTTTCTGCTGTTTTTTATTTCAGAAGAGTTGTTTTGGAAATATTCTCGGAATTGGACCCCACGAATCCTAAAGTTCCTATTTTCCCCGGAAGCATCCACAAGTCCGAAGATGAGTCGAAGACGGGCACCAGGGTGGGCTCACCATAGCCAGGCGCGGCCCCACCCTAGGCCACGCCTGGGGGTGGTGAGGGCCCCCTGGTCACCCACTGACGTCACCCTTTCGCCTATTTATTCCCCTCCGAAGGAAAACCCTAGGTACCTGATAAAAAATCCCCGAAAAGTTCCGCATCCGCCGTCGTCGTCAACCCTAGATCAGGGGGGGTTTGAAGCTGTCTCCCGGCACCCTGCCGGAGAGGAGATCATCACCGGAGGCCTCTTCATCACCATGCCTGCCTCCAGCGTGATGTGTGAGTAGTTCATCCTTAGACTACGGGTCCATAGCAGTAGCTAGATGGTTGTCTTATCCTCCTATGCCTCAATGTTTAGATCTCGTGAGCTGCCTAACATGATTGAGATTGTTCTTATGTAATTCTATGTGCTGTGTTTGCTGGGATCCGATGAATATTGAACTTATGCCAAGTTGATTATAGTCTTTATTGCAAATGTTATTTGTGATCTTGCATGCTTCCCGTTGCTAGTGGTTGCTCTGGCCAAGTAGTTGCTAATGACTCCAAGAGGGAGTATTTATACTTGATAGTTGGGTTCATGCCTCCTTTTCGCCTGTGCTCGAGTGACAGAAACGTGATGGGGGAGGATGTGCTATTGCCACTAGGGAGAAAACAGCGGTGTGAGTGCCCGCATAGACAATCATTGTTTACATTACACACATTGCTTAATGCGATTATCTGTTGCTTGCAACTTAATAACTAAGGGGGTTCGGATGATAACCTGAGGGTGGACTATTAGTCATAGATGCAGTTGAATTACGGTCTATGTATATTGTTGTAATGCCCGCACTAAATATCATAGTAGTCATCATGTCATGAATGTGCACTACGGTGCAACCTCTATTTGTTAATTGCCCAGCTGTAATTTGTTCGCCCAGCATGCTATCTTTTTTGGAGAGACACCACTAGTGAACCTATGAACCCCGGTCCTTTATCCTACATTGTTAAACAAACCACTACAATTCCCTGCTTTCTTTACTTACTGCAGGCATACACTATTTTCCACACTATACGTCTAATCTTTGTTTTTCGAAAGACCGGTGAGATTAACAACCTCACTGTACCGTTGAGATAAAGTATTTTGGTTGTGTTGTGTGCAGGTTCTGCGTTGTTGCTGACACCGGTAAGGCGCTATCACCACCGTCAGTGGCATCAACCTTCCGAAGATCCTCTTTCTCCTACTGGATTGATAACCTTGGTTCTTAACTGAGGGAAATTCTTACCGCTGTACTCATCACAACCTCCTCTTGGGGTTCCCAACACGCCATCCATAGCAACAAGAATTCCTGGCGCCGTTGCCGGGGACTTAAAATTCATCATCATCAGGAAGTCTCCCCGTCAAGGCACCATCAAGGCGTAGCAAAGAATTTCTGTCGCAGTTGCCGGGGACCAAACAAGCATATATAAGAATACTTCCTCCCGCAACGATTGCCATCACAAGCAGCAGTCACAACCTTGGACTTCAAACGACGGAGGCTCCTTTGTGCATTCCAATAGCATGAGCACGAGTGTCAAGAGCATTATTTGTTTGAACTTGGAAGGAGCACATCTCCTGCATCACTTGGGTTGAGGTCAAGAGGTGATAGTCGTGTCTTCATTGAAGACTCTTCAAGTCCGCGGGCTCGAATGGCACGAGGGCACTCACGCACTTTGTCTTGATCCAAGCATCATCATCAATATGAGTGGCACTAACACCATTAAAGGCGGTGGCAAGGGTCTTGAGTCTTCGGTACACGTCCTCATGTTTCTCACCATAATGCATATAGAAACCTTCAGACTCATTGCTAAAGGTATCATACATATTCCTCTACATGCTTTCATTTCCCACAAACATGGTGATAAGAGCATTCCATGTTTCCTTGGCGGTGGAGTATTGTTGAAGATGATGCATGTGGTTTGGACCCACGGCTAGTTGAACCATCGACAAGGTGGTGTAGCTGAGTTGGCAATCTACTAATTCTCTTCTTGTCAAGTTCTTGGGGTCATGAGGCTTTGTATCCATCTTGAGTGACCCTCCAAAGCTCAATACAATAAGAGTTCAAGTGAGTTTTCATATAATATTGTCATTTATCAAAAGTATGTGCATCAATTTTAGTAGGTTCGCCTCTAGGGTTAATATGAGGATATGGGATAGGAGGATCGGGAGAGTAACGTCCTTCGACATTGTGGTACTCGGTCATGCGTTCCCTTAGAATTGTTGTCTTTAGGGGAGTCACTTTTAGGTTCTCCACCCTTATCACCATCCTTTGTCTCCTTCGGGATTTCTACCGAAGGAAGTACAAGTTGTCGGGTCCTTGGCTTTCAAGAGTTGCAACATTAGGTCTCGCAACTCCGTCATTTTGACATCCATGGATGAGGTCAAGGAATCTTTCAATTCCTTGAGATCATCCATAGTGACTTGTGTCGCGGACTCGGCGGCTTCATCTCCGTTAGGCGGTTAAGCCCGAAAGAAGAGCCGAGGCTCTGATACCAATTGAAGGGATATTATGGGCACCTAGAGGGGGGGGAGGGGGTAAATAGTTGTTATGACCAATTTTAATTATTTTAAAATTAAGGCTTGACACAATGGTTGGTGGAGATGTTGATCATGGCCTTCTCCTTCAATCCTCCTAAGATCAACAAGTTTGGGTGGAGGAAATGGGAGATCTAGCTTGGTGGGTGAGCTAAATTAATGGAGCAATGAATTATGGTCGAGCTGGCTAGAGGAAGAAGAAGGGGAGGGGATATTTATACCCCAGCCCCAAAGTCTAGCCGTTTGGGGGCTCCCTGCAAAATTCACACCGGAGACTCTGGCCTACCAAACACCCCGGACACAATCCGGAGGGTCGGAGACTTTGCTTGTGCACCGGAGACTCCGGGCACTCTCCGGGCCTTATGCAGTGGGTGTCTCCACTTGGACTTGGCTCTGGAAAACTTCAGGGGCGGTGACTCCGGACAGACATGCCGTAGACTCCGGCCAGGATTTCGCCACTTTTTTCTCCAAAGCGTAGAGGGTGTCTATGGTGCTCCGAGTGCAGGGAAGAATCCAGGAGTCCGGAGACTCCGCCCCCTGCGCATGAAAGACACCGGCTGGGCCGGATACTCCGAGAACTCTCCGCACACATTTCGGAGAGGATGTAGTGGGTGACACCACTTTTCTTATTCGCTGGAAATTCCTGATCCCGGAGACTCCAGTCTGGGACAACTGAGACTTCGGCCTAGAAATTTATTCCAGCACATCTAGCTCATGTAGTTCTCTTCGGTCTTTTTGGAGACCTCACCACTATTAACAAAATTACCATTTGGCCCTGAACATCAACACGCATTAAAATAATACTAGTGTTGTTAACAAACACACAAAACAAGATTTAGGCGGATTCGTGCTTTCATCTGTACACGATTCCTGTGGAGGCTAGGGCAGCGGGAGCTCTCACGAGGGAGGTGCTATCCTCACCGGAGGAGACGAGCCACTCATGGGGTTGGGGCTTCAGACCATGCGAGTAAGTTTCATTCTCCTTCTCCTGAACCAATTTTCTTCTCTCCTTCTCCTAAACCGTTTAGCTAGCAATTGAATAGAAAAATTTAGGTAATTTCGGTAAACCTTTTATTTAGGTAATGATTTCCTGTAATTTAGGGGGATAGAAATGATTTTCCTGTAATTTAGGTTAGAGATTTTTTAATTATTTGATATCTGTATGTACCTACTGTAGGAAGACTCTGTAATTTAGGTAGCATATTTGTGCTACTGAATTGAAATGTAGCTAATTTAGGCATTGTTATATATCGCATTGTAATGATCCAGCAATTTCCCTCATTTATATAATACTATAAAAAATTAGGTACTGCCCTATTTATAATAGCATTGTAAATATTTTAAATACTGCCCTGTTTATAATAGCATTGTAAATATTTTAAATACTGCCCTGTTTATAATAACTCTGTAAATAATTTAGGTACTGCCCTGTTATACATAGCATTGTAAAGATTTTAGGTACTGCCTTATTTATAATAACATTGTAAATAATTTAGGTACTGCCCTGCTATACATAGCATTACAAATATTTTAGGTACTGTCATGTTTGTAATAACACTGTAAATAATTTAGGTATTGCCCTGTTACACATAGCATTGTAAATATTTAAGTTATTGTCCTGTTGAAAATAACACTGTAAATAATTTAGGTATTCCCTGTTATACATAATATTTAAGAGAGTACTTGTAATATTGATTTAATATATTGAATTGTAGAAGTTAATAGTGTAATAAATGTTTTTGTAGCCTTGGTGATGAGGTTTGGGAGGTTAGGTTCCATTTCTGTGGAATGGATAACTTGGAAAGAAGTATCTACAAGTCAGATATTACCGTGCTAAATCTGTTAGCACTGATAGAAGGACATGTATATGGAATACGAGACAATATGTTTTATGTGAAAGAAAATGGCAGAGGACCATAAGGCATGGAACCGATTGACAGCATGGCTAAGGTTGAGGATATGTTAGCTCTGTATAAAGTTGTCAAGATTATATGGACCTACGTTGAAGAAAACAAGGAGTCCGTATTAGAATTTTGCAGTTTCACTCCATGTTCCCACTTCCCCACGGTAGTGGGGCCATATGGCCCATTTGGCCCATTAGGTTTTACCCTTTCCGCGCCCATTAGAAGTAACCCTTTGAGGCCCACTAGTTTTCTGCCAATTTATAAATAAAATACAAATAAATCTTGAATGAGGATTTTTTTATTGAATACTTTGTAAACATCTAAATGACACTTTTTTTAATATAAAACAAGTTTAAAATATATTTTTATCAAGAGTTAAACAAATTGTGACCATGCGCCTGTGTTCTGACATGATGTATAGGTCAGAACAAGGAAGGCCTTCAGGTCAAACAAAGTGAACTTCTTAAACTTTGAGAATTTAGCAAATAAAAATAAGCTTACCGACCACCTCGTCACTATGTAGCAAGAAAGGCAACCAATAAGGAACTAATTTTTAACTACGTGCCTACATTCTGAATAATATTTATGAATTTATCAATTAAAAACAAGGAACTAATTTTTGACTAGGTGCCTACATTCTGACAATGTAAATGTCTAAACAATGAAGCATCCTAGTCAAAGAATTGTAAACTACCAAGTTGGTACAAACATAAATTAAATTAAATAGATTCAAATACACGTCAAGTAAACATAACTTTAATTACACACATTTTAAAACTATCAAAATTACAAACAAAAAAATTAGTTGATGGAGAAAAAAATTACAACATGAAAATTGTTCTTGAATCTTGTCAAATATGATTCTTTTTCACAACAATATAGTTGATTATCTCAACAAAGTTGAGACCAATTTTTTCACAAGTGCTTCAACCTTTGTCAGCGGAACCAACTTTCTGACAATGTTGACAGCATCTTTGAAGTCAGTCCACCCTTCGGAGAAGTCAATGTGGTCGTCACCTTCGATGTGGTACACACATTCAATATGGTCTTTGACTTCTTCTTCATGTTAAAACACAAGTCCCTCCTTATAGAGCAGTGCTTTCCCACTGAATTTGTACCTAAACCCATTTAATGCGTTAGGAGGCATGTACTGACATGAAAAAAAAAATTAGTTAGTTTTTTCATTCCAACACAAACAAACAAGGAGAAGCATATTAATATTATGTTTCAAACTCACCAATGGCTTGAAATGTTCGTTGTCCCCGTCCATTTTGTGAACAAAGAACTCCTTATTTTCTATTGCCTCGTAGAAAAAAAATCTTTAGGTTGGTAGTGTACATCTTTGAATATGCCCAAAAGTATGTCTTGGGGTATTCTTGATTGTTGTGAAGTATTGGTGTATCTCCAAGTTTTCTTCAATTGTATTGAGTGTAGGTCTTCATGTGGTGAAAATACTTCTTGCACTTCATAGTATGGTCATCAACATTCCTGTCTTGATGGTATTGAAGAGGTAGTTCATCTAGAAATTTTTGAAGGTGAATAATAGGTGAGAGGATATGAGAAAGATTAAGATGATTGTTTTGTTTCTAGAAAGTTTGAACATAGAAAGTTTTCAATCCTAGGGTGATCAATGGGTTATTAACAACTTGTTGCAATTTGGATATTCACTATAGTGAGAAGGACAATGCACCCGCAAGCCAATCAGGGAACGGTCTCGTGTCCATGGACACGTAAAGTTACCGGGCCGCTTCATCTCTCTATGCCGCTAGGATTTAAAATACTCTAAGGACATAATAACATGATCAAAAATGGCTTCCAAACCTAAGGGTCTCGAATCCTACAGGCAATACAATGCTCTGATACCATTTTGTAGCGTTCCCACATTTAAATAATGTAAGAACATCTGTGTTATTGTGCTAGTCCCTGGATCAATTCCTAGCACCACAGTACAAGATGAAATATCATGCAAATGCATCAAATTCTATTACATCACATGATCCAGTCTTTAAAAAATAATATTACAACTTGCATAGTCTTAGAAGACTAGCAAAAAACAAAGAAAAACATCGGATAACATAGTACAAGATTGAGCCCATCTTCTTCATGTGCCACAGGCAAAACATGTTGGCGATAGTCTCAAGATCCTAAACGAAATCCTCACTCGTCTTCAGAAACATCTGCAATATGGAATATGCAGCCACAAGGGAGTCAATACAATTTAATGTATTGGAAAGTAACACTATGGTGGATATAAATGGCAAGACTAATACTACATGCTTATATGGCTTAGTGGAGTTTAGGCTAAGTTTGCATAAAGCCAGTTTTGTCCTATCTCTTTTGTAAAACAAACTTTTCTTTTCACAGGGGTGGCAACATTGGATTAAGATCCAAGCACCACAATACTATTCACTTGGTCAAAATTTTACTTATTGAAATTGGTGATGAGATTCTTCCGTCAATCCTTGTCCAGTTGCTCATAGTTGTCCATAACCGGGGACACGGCTAAGATCTTAGTTTGTTAACTCTGTAGAGGTTGTGCACTTTCACCCTTTGTCTTCAATTAGCCCAAACATCCTATACACCCGGAGTGCATCATGGAAAGGATAGAATTGAGACGAGATCTTTCAGAAGAAGAAGTTCAACCCACCGGCAAGACCCGTTCCACCTATAATTATGCTACATCTGCTTGTCAAGCCTGGGTTGAACCCTCACAACTTAGTTGATCAAGACAGAGCCCATATGTCAAAAGGTTGCACGGGAAGCTACTAGATTTAGAGGGACATAGTAATATATTTGTTCCTGGGTGGCCATCCTCAAGTGACAACCTCAAGTGGAATAACCCTTAGACAAGGGCCCTCAGGAAACACTCAACATAAACCAATCACATCCAAAATCCACCCAGGTGTTTCATTGAATGTTATACTTAGAATTTTTCTTCAACATCTAATAAAACAATTTGTAACATTGCATAGCATCTACTAAGTTCAATGGCTATCAAAATAACAAGGTATAAGGGATGGCTACACACTACTTCCTTGAGTTGCTTCTAGTGGTGGAGTCTTTTCTTCAAAATTTCTTCATTGATCCTCCTTGTAGCTCTTCATGTTGCCACCAAGTTGAAAGTGAAGAGCATTCTATTGCTTGAGTCTTGTTTTCCATTTGCTAACTTGATGGATTCTTGAAGCAAGAATAGGGGGATGGAGGAGTAGATAGAAAACTATAGTACTAGTGTTTGAGGTTCACTACTTGGTCTCTTATATGGTTTACATACTAGGGACTTGGTCTTGGATTCAAAATGGCCACAACAAACAATGGTAGAAAGAATAGAAACAAAATCTAAGGCATGATCAACTAGTGGTTCACTAAGATGGACTTTTGGTCCAACTTACAAGGAAATGGTTCAAGGTTTTACAAAAGGTTTAGGTACTGATATCTCTGGTTCAAGGTTACCAAAAGGAGCAATTTTTCTTAAGGGGACATATTCTAATTATTTATAGAATTAATTCTATGCCAAAAATACTTAATTATACTACTTAACTCTAATTTCTAAACTAACTTGTTCAAAAATTATTTTTGAACGGAGGATATGAAAGTACACATTCTAAGGTTTCCAAATATATTTTATTTGCAATTTTTGGATTTGTAGAATTTTGAATTATGCAAAAATTCATCAACAGGCATATATAAATTTGAACCCATGTAAGTTTGTCAAATTTGAATTTGAACAGTGCTAAAAGATTCTACAGATTCAGGGGATTTCAAAAAGTCCATGTTTGCTAAATTTGGGCTTATGGTTAAAAAAGATACGATGTTTCTAAGTTCTAGGGACTAATCTGCAAAAATTACTATTTATTTTCTATTCCGGAAGAAAAACAAAGACTGGGCTGCTATGCACTGCACTGGGCGACAGATAAGAGTTGGGCTTAGGCCGTCTACGTGCTGCACCGAGCGACGAATAGATCACTTAACGCTTAGCTGACGTGGCTAAATCCGATTGGCCGATACCTTTTCGTTTGAGTGATCTAATCTCGCGCGTACGGTTTAGATCTAACGGCCAGAGACGAAACACCGAGGTGAGGGGCTCACCGGCAGGCTCGGGTCGCCGGAAAATGGTGGGGCGGCGGCGTTGTGCTCGGTCGTGGACGGCGTCGAGGCTCCGGTGGACCTCCGGGCTCGGGAAGACCACGGAGAGACTCCACGCCGCACGGTGAGGCCGAGGGTGGGGTCTTCTCGCTCCCTATCTTCCGGGAACGACGGCGCAACGCGGACGGGGTCGTGGCGGTTCCGGCGACGCGCAGACGGGCTTGGCGGCGCCGGTTTCCTGTGCCAAAACGTCGGGCAGGGGCATCAAAACAGACACACGAACAAGGGGAAGAGGATGAGCAGGGTCTCGTGCTCGGGGACAGGCTCACCTCGACGGAAAACAACAACGATGGCGGCGGGCAGAGGGTAACTCCGGTGAGGAAATTCTACCTCCTCGGGGCACGATTAAGAGGGGAAACGGAGGGTATTTGAATAGGGAGGGGAGGGATTTAAGAGGGAATAAACGAGACTACAAATGGTGGTTTTAAACGCCGGATTTAAGACAAATCAATTCGGCAGTTTCTAGGGCTCTTCGGTTACCAGAGGATGAAGACGATGTGACGTCAGCATGACGTCATCATCTTTATTTCCTTTTCTTTTTATTTATGTTTTTAATATCTTTTGATATACAAGTCCAAATGACCTCAACCCAATTGTAATTTTTTTATAAAAATAATATCTTTCACTTAAAAACATTTTTGTAAACTTTCAACATATTTCAAAAATCATATTTTGCAATTTATAAATAAAACATAAATAGTACTTAATGTTATTTAAAATTGGAAAAATAATAAAATGATGTTTTTGATTAAATAAAATTTTAGAGACATTATACATGTCAAATACTATTTTTGGAAGTCATTTTTAAACCATTTTCATATTTTATAATTTTAGGATATGAAGGATTTATTAATAGTAACTTAATGCTATTTTTAAAATAGAAAATTAAATAAATATAAAAGTGGCTTCATAAAATTTTGAAAAAAAATCCCACAAGTCATAATATTGTTTTCTAAGTCCTCTTTTATGTTATTTTCAATGCATTTTATTTTCACACCTTTGTGTTTAAAACTTGGAATAACAAATAAAAGTTATTATTAAAACATTTTATTCTCATCAAATGTTTTTGAGGCTTAGAAATTTATTAAGGGTTATAAATCTTTGATTTTTGTTGCCATAAACCATATTCAAAGTAATGGTTGATTTGAAAACATGTTTTAAAATAAGGATTTCTAAGAGAAAACAATTTCTTTGAATAATGAAAATTTTGAATGGGCTTTTAGGGTTTAGGAAAATAGAGGCCTAATGGATTCTTAATTTCAATATCATTGAAATATGTATTGTTTTCTTTTGTTTCTTGCATCTCATTTGGTTTTTGGTGACTTACTAAACATGAAAACAAAAAGTTTCAATTTTTAGTGATTTTTGCACTTTCCAAAAATCAGGGATGTTACAAAAGAACTCCTTATTTTCTATTGCCTTGTAAAAAAAAATCTTTAGGTTGTCAGTGTACATCTTTGAATATGCCCAAAAGTATGACAGCCATGTCCTTCTCACTTCGGACTTTGATGTCTAAGAAGACTTTCTTGTGAATAATGGGTCTGACGATTGATTCAAATATGAGGGAAAAGGTAAAAAAAATGCATCGCCTATAACACTAAATATGCCAGTTTTTTTTTATCTGTCCGTACTTCTCTGAAATAGCATCTAGTTAAAATGTACTTTGCACTTGATTGTAATTGGTAAAGCCAAATGTAATATAAAAATGCACATCCAAGTTCTACTACAATATTTTAGTACTGCAAGTTTTATTACATATACCTACAGTTCTACTACATTATTTCACTACTACAGGTTTCATGAAAGTTCAAGGAAACAATGTAAAACATAATTTTTGATTGTTTAAATGCTTTTTTGTATTAACTCAATCATGTAGTGCATAAACTTAATGCACGTTGTAGTACATATAATTAAAATACTACTACAACAATTTATGAACTTTTATCCTACAAGTTTAGTACCTAATATGTTTCTTAGAAAGAATTGGTATAAGTTGAATAACTAACATGTTTCCTGGAAAGAATTGCTACAATTTAAGATATGCTTCTTAAGAATTTCTACAATTTAAGAATGCGCACAATTTGCAAACATTAGTACAAGAAACATACCGAACAAGTTAAGACCTACTTCTTGACACCACTAAAGTAATTGTAGAGTAAACTCGAACAATTTTTCAGTTTGATTAAACTCAAAGTGAATAATATCCCCAATGCAATACTAAATACCCTAATAACTGAAAAGCAGTAGGGTCCAGTTATTGTAGTCTTCAATTCCTGCTTGTTCAACAGAAAATCAAATTTCTTGAATCTTGGGCTCCTTGCAACCATCCAGTCCCCTTTAATAAATTTGTTCATCTTTTCCTTAAAGTAGCAAGGTGGAATCTTAAAGGAAAACATAATAGTCAGATTATATCAAAGGTTTGGGGTTTAATTTTAATCGCAAGAAATAGAAAATGTCAATCAACTTGAGAATATCAAATGCTAGTCATCTTGAGTATTACACATACAAAGATACAATTGACATTAAGAATACCAAATGCTAATTATTAAATTATAATATATATAAATAACTAGAGGTTTAGAGTAGAAACTGTCAATCATTCCACAACATCTGCAACACTAGTATCAACAAGCAGTGCCACAACATCAGCGAGTTGAAGTAAGCATCCCTCAACATCCGCAACACCAGTCTCAGTAAGCAGAACCACATCAGCAATAAGTCAAGGAAAGCACCCCTTAGCATCAACTACATCAACTCAGCAAGTAGTACCACAACATCCCCAAGACAACTCAAGCATCCCTCAATATGTGCAACACCATTCTCAGCAAGCACAATCACAATAGCAGCAAGTCAAGGTAAGCATCGCTCGACATCTGCAACACCAGTATCAACAAGAAGAAGCACATGAGCATCAAGACAAGTGATACATCATAAACGTATCCATAATTCCTGATGTTCCATGTGGTTTTCATATTATATGCTACTTGTTTCTTGTAAACTTTATGTCATTTTTATGGATTTTTTGGGACTAACCTATTGACAAGATACCACAGAGCCAACTCCTGTTTTCTGCTGTTTTTAGTTTCAGAAAAGTTGTTCTGAAAATATTATCGGAATTTGGCGATTCGAAGCCCAGAAGTCTTAGAGTTATCGGAGGATCAACAAAGTACACAAGAGACCCGGAGAGGGACAGAGGGGTGCCCACACCATGGGTGGGCGCGGGTCCCCCTGGCCGCACCCAGGGGTGGTGTGGCCCCCTTGATGCCCACCGACATCGCCCTTTCTCCTATTTAATCCCCCTGATGCATAAACCCTAAATATACCGGCCCCCTTCCACGAAAAGTTCCGTATCTCTACCGCCGCCGCCGACAAGTTTCTGGGGACAGAAATCTCTGTTCCGACACCCTGTCGGGACAGGGAAGTGCCCCCAGATCCATCTCCATCGACTCCACCGCCATCTTCATCGCCGTTGCTATCTCCTATGATGAGGAGGGAGTAGTTCTCCCCCGGGGATGAGGGCTCTACTAGTAGCTATGTGTTTCATCTCTCTCTCCTATGGTGTGATCTTTATGTGATCATGAGCTTTGTAATCTAGTTAAATAAATAGATGTTACTCTTTATCTGTTATGCTACTCAAGTGGTTTTGTTATGAGATCTCCATACACACTTTGATCACGGTGTAAAGGTGTCAGTGTGTGCACCGTGTGGTTTAGCATGATATTTATTTTTGTGTTGGATGACCCTATGAAATTGTGACGTTTGTTCAGTACTAATTTGGGGCGCTCATAGTGACAGCGTGGGGTGCCCTAGAGAGGAAATACAGACTTGAGGAGTGCTTTTACAACCCTATGCAATGATTGGTGTTTGTTATCCGACCACAGAGTGGTTCGAAGTAGCATAGTGAAGAGATGATATTTATGCATTCAGTTATGTTATTATTGTTGAGAGTGTCCACTAGTGAAAGTATGATCCTTGTGCCTTGTTTCTAAGCATTGAAACACTGTTTACGAAAGTGGAAGATGAGAAGGAAAGTGGTCAATGTAATAAACTCTTTGATTCAGAAATTCAGGACTCAGAACCTGAACCAAAATCTAAACTAAAAAGGAACAAGAGGCAGAGTCAAGAGAATATGCAAAGTAGAAAACCAAATAATAAGAAAAAGACTCTAAATTCTCAGCAAAGTGAAGCATATATTCAAGGTTCACAAGCAACAATTATGCACAAAGTGAAGTTAGAGAAGGTGGCTGAGAATTTAGCGAGAGAAAATGCAAGCAAGTTCAGTTTCAAGAAGGGGACGAAAGTTGGATTGACATCCCCAAACAATGCACATTTAGTAGCTTATGGGATAGTGTATAATTTGGAAAAAGATTCAAAATGTGAGGATGGTAATCCTCTTGATGACCATATTGAGGTGTTGGTCAACATTGCGCTAAAGGAGACTGCACTAATTCCACGTGTACAAGATAGAATAAAACATTTAGTGAGTGCTACAACACAATAATTCCCTTGTCCAAGAAAGAGTTTGAGTTTTCTAGCACTCTAGTATCTAACATTTTCAACCATTGCGCCATTTTATCTGAATGAAACTTGTGAATTATTGTACCTATATATATTACATCCAATTGAATTACTATAACTTGTGTGTTGGTATTTTTGTTACAATTTTGTTAGTGGATATATGGCATACAATTTATGTTGATATATTTATTTCGTGAATCAACAATTGAGCATCAGAAGGAAAAGAAACCGAGGGAAAATCAAAGAAACTAGGTGGCATGAAAATTATATAGATTGCCATAACTTCTTGTAGGGAACAATTGCAAATGCAGTTGGTCTGAACTAGTTAGATTGTCACGCCTTATTGATGGTATGAACTTGTTTGGACAGATTGTTAGATTTTCATACCTTATTAGTAGTAAATTGTGAATTTCGACAGATTGTTGTCAACCATGGACAAATTGTTGGCAGAACCATTTAAAATTGCTTTTGATGTTGCTATAAATGCAGTTGATATGAATTGTCGAGCCGTTACTGTTTTATAACATTGGATGCCAAAAAAAAAGCTTTTGCTAGTAGTTATTTTCAAAGACATTCACATCAAAATGACCCTAAAAATTATTAGAAGCACAAGTATAAAGTGCCAACAACCATTTTTTGGGGAATTTTAGAAAAATTGGTGACATTTTTTCAAAATGCCTCTAAAATGATTAGGGGAATTTTGAAAAATTCCCTTTAAAATGTTTAGGGGCACTAAAAACCAAGTGCATGTAGAGGCAATTTTTATAAATACCTCTAGCCATTTTTAGAGGCATAATCCATAGTGCCCCTAAAAATGGTTAGAGACACTTTGAGAAATGCTCCTAAAAATGATTAGGAAATTTCTCCAAAATGCCCCTATTACTTTTGGAGACATGATTATTGGAAACACTTTTTAAAATGCCCGTAAAAATGTTTCGGGCCACTTTGCCAATTCTAGGGGCACTTTAAAGTGGCCCTAATCAGCTGCTCTCACGTAGTGCGTCACAGAATAGGAGAGTTGTGGAGTAATGATGGACTAAGATCCAGCGCCTTGAATAAGGCAAGGCAGAGACGAACATGAACAATGTGGTTCCTTGCGGCCTTAGAGCATCTCCACCGGCACCCATCAAATTCGTGTCCGACACCCCCCAATCGGACCCCCTTTGGGGGCGCTAGACCTGTGTCCACGAATTTGGTGGACGGGTGCCACAACGGCGCCCCCAACCGGCGATCATTTTGGTCTACGTTATAAACACAAACACCTTGTGCACGCCTTCTTAATAATTAAATTTTGCAATTTCATTCAAATTTAGAAATAATTTACATAATCTGAATAAAATTGTAAATACGCCGTCGCAGACCTAACCCTAACCCTAGCCTACTCGTCGTCGCTCAATTCGAACGAGGAGTCGTCGTCGTCGCTGGCTTCGAGCAGGACGACTTTCCCCTTGGAGGAGGCGCCAACGTGGCTGGAGGAGGGGCCGATGTGGTTGAAGGAGGGGCTAGCTCGGGTGCTGGAGGTGGCTGTGGCCCCGCTGCTCCCGGATGCCTCCACTGCGGTGGACTGTATCGTCTTCAGCCAACCCGACGCCTCCTTCTCCAACGTGGCCACCGACATCTCCATGGCAGCGAGGAGACCGGGGCTGTCGCCGTCCATCGGGTCGCGCAACGGCGATGGGAGGTTGTACACGTCGTCGACCTCCGGCTCCTCCTTGACCTGCGGATCCTCCTTGACGGTGACGCGCGACTGCGGCTCCGGGCGCCGTTGGCGGAGGAAAAGGCGACCCCGAGGTGGAGAGTGTCGGCGGGGAGGGGTGCGGCGGCGTGGCACGTCGCGAATGATGATGCCTGTGGCTCCCCACCGCGGCGGCAGCAGCCGCAACGACCGGAGCGGGAGGACGTTCCCCGTCGCGGCGTTCTTCCTCGCTGCTTCGATCGCGCTGGCCACGGTGTGGCCAGTCCGATCCCACCAGCGGTGGCGCCGATGGCGTTCCACCGCAAGAGGAGCACGTCTGGACCGTCGACGAGGTCAATGACGGCCTGCCGCTCCTACTCAAAGCGATCGATCAAGCGCCCCCAGTTGCGCTAGCCGTCATCGTTCTCGGGGAGGCGGCGCTCTGCCGGTGTCATCCTGCTGCGACGCCTCGCGATGTACCGGCGGATTGCTCCGCCGTTCGGGGTCCGGTAGGACGATGAGACCGCCGTCGAAGATGCGCCACTCCTTCGGGATGCAGCAGTCAGGAGGGGTGAGGAGCCCATACCGTTAGAGCTCCCATGCGCCCTCCGTGTTGATGGTGCGCCCGCTCGTCAGCTTGGAGCCGGAGGTCTCCCAGTTGTTGGCCATGGCGCTGCCGCAGAAGACGGTGTCGACGGCGAGAGGATGTGCACGGCGAGACAAAAGGCTTCTCTTTTTATCCTTGGCCGAAGGGCGGCGACGCCGTAAATGCCTCGCGCGGGGAAGACGCGACGCCAGCATCGGAATCATTGCGTTGTGTCGCCGGTGTAACTGCAAGGCGTGTTGCAGGCCGACGTCTCGTCGCATTGGGAACTGGCGAGCGGCATTAACGCGCACCGGCCGCCTGCACGACGTCTTAACTCACGCCGGGGCGGTTTGTCTCATTGCGGGCGGGGGCCGCCTGTCGGGTGCGGTGACGGGACAATGTCCGACGCCCCCAGGCAGGCACCAAGTTTAGCGGGTGGGCTAGGGGGTACGGACATAAAATTGGCGGGTGGACACATTTAGAGGTGCCGCGGCGGTGTTTTTTTTTTTTTTTTTTTTTGTCCGGACCCCGTTGCGCCTTTGAGGACCGTTTGGGGTGCAAATCGGATAGACAAGATTAAGCACTATGGATGCTGGTACTGTAGATACAACACTGTCGCACTATCCACGTAGACGATCAATGTAGCGAGAATCATCTGGCCATCGATTCTGGATCCAATAGTCAGGAAAGGAGGGCAAGGCACCGCACTAGGACCACCAACACTCCAACAGTGCTCAGCTCGTCCCACTCCTACCTACTGTTAGCTTCGCGAGCTACGTGAGTTCCCTCGATTGTTGCAGTCGACGCGTTGGTTGGTTGTCTTGTCCCTGCTCTGCATAGCGTTATAGATCCGGAGCACCCAACGAAATGTCCTCGACTCGATTTAAACTAGCAACTGCTAGTTGCAAGTATTACCAAATATATATACGGTCTGCTGTTGCCGCGTCCTGCGAACTTTAGAACCCAAGTTTATTTCCTATACAAAATTATTACAAACTCTGTTTGACTGACCATATAGATATCCGATGTCGTCAGTATATACATTTTGCTCCTTGATGCTATGGCCGAGCGACCATCGTCAGCATCCGTCTACGGGGCGTGAAGAGCTGGTCAAAACGCGCTTAGTCTTTTCCCAAGATGCTACTCTCGGATTATATTTTGATATATACACAAGTTGGCTCTTGGATTGTTGGATCTGCAGAAGGAACAAGGTTATGTGTACGCATGCAGCCGGGAACAGCGACAGAGAAGCAACGATTGATAATCAGTACTACTACGTGATTCATAAATAAACTAGCTATGGCGTACACGCAGACGCACTTCTTGAACTGACGGGGGGGCCAATGGATAGACCGACCGAAGGCAGCTTACCAATTCGCGATCTGATGGGCGTAAGTAGAAAGGTGCTACGTAGAAGTGATCAATGGAATCCGTAAGCCCCAGCCGACATCTAATCTCAGTTTCTGTCCCGTAAGCCATCGAAGTTCACTGAAAAAGTCCATCATGGAGGCAGCCAGCTCCGAGGCACAGCGCTCTTCTCGTCTGGTTTCGCCCCTGAAGAGCATTATGCACCTCCCGCTTTATAGCAGACACAACAAGGCAGCATCAACTCTCAACAGCCGAGCACTTTATCTGCACATGCTGAAAAGAGGCTATGCTACGGGGAAGGAGGAGTTGGAGGACAAGGATATGACATGCACGAGCACGAGCCGTCCCGCCCCTGGACGGACCTGGCTCCAGAAAGTGATGGGGATGTGTTATCCTTAAGCTTGCGTCCAACGCACGAATACCACATTGATTTGGGCAACGAACTTGATCAGAGACCCATTCCAGTTTTGCTGCATGCACGCACGCACCTGACCTTTTCTTTCCAGATATTCGCATGATGAGAAGCCAAGAACTTTGTTCAAGGAAGAAGGCCAGGTAAAAACATCCGCGCAACCAAGTCAAACGCTCTGGTTCGCGGAGACTATGTGTGACAAGGACATACGCTGTCATTTTTCACTCATTGCGCTACCTTTTCCGTCATGAGCAGATTTAAAAAGTCGCGGGAGGCCTCGGTGACTCCGCATGCAGTCCGCACGCGGCTGCAGCGTTTTTTTGGGTTCATTCATTCCCCAACTGGGAGGGAGACACCAGGTGAATGCTCCAACTGCTAGTGCTGAAACTCAGCAAGGATTAACTGATGACGACAACAGGCAGAGAACTGAAGCGAACAACTGTCAGAGATCCTGGGAAGCCTCCAAGAACTGGGGGGCTTCTTCCAGAAGCCGCCGATGGTTAGGTCACTGCCGCCTGATCAGATCACCACTATGACAACTCCCTGTACAAGCCAACAGGGTACATTGTTGTTGCTGGTTTGTCCTCTTCGCTTTTCCGAACCAGCCTCGTCCACCGAATGCTCACACCATTAACCCCAGCCGACCTTCCATGAACCGCAATTCGAAACTGATCGTACCACAATTCGCGTCAGAATGTGCAGTGTGATCGATGGACAGAAAGCTGCTCGAAAATCAAGGGAATTTTCTTTCCCAGCACTCGTCGACAGAAAAACAGAGTAGCGGATTCAGGGAAAAATCTGTTGCCTTTCTCCCGTTGCGTGCATTGTAAATTTGTACATCAATCAAACAAAAGGTGAACTAAAAAATAGTGTAGTTCTCTCTGTTTTTCTCTTCTACGGATTTTTTTTTTCTGGAAGAAGAATTACGGGCGAGCATCGATGGATGGATCGATCAGACGTTGCTGTGGCAGAGGCTCGATTTCCACTGGGACTGCCTCGACTCCGCCCATGCCAGGAATCTGTACACCTTGCCGAAGACGCAGAGGAAGACGAGCCCCGCGACCATGCTGTACGCCGCCACCCCGACGGCGCCGCCCTCCGCGGACACCCACCCGACGAGGTACACCGCGTCGGCGGCCACGAACACCCACCCGACGCCCTCCAGCGCCGACCGCGTCCACGCGCTCAGCCGCTCCTCGCCGTAAATCCGGCACACCATCCGGGAGCACAGCGCGAAGATGATCGCCAGCGCCGTCTTGGACAGGCCCCGGTACCGCATCGCCGTGCCGCCCACCACCAGCGGCTCCATCCGGCACAGGCACGACGCGCACTCCCCGGAGAACCGGGACCACCGCAGCGCCTCCAGCCCCGTGTAGTAGGGCAGCACCACGGCGTCCAGGTACAGGCTCGCGTGCAGCACGCCGGACACCGTCGAGGCCTCCAGCACCGCGTACCGGATGTCGCCGTCGGCCTCGTTCCGGAACGCCAGCGCCGACGCCTGCAGCAGCAGCAGCAATGCAGGGCCGAGCTGCGCCAGCGGGAAGACGTCGTTCACGCGCTGCCCCTTGGCGAGCGTCAGGAGCACCAGCGGGAGCAGGAACGGGCCCGAGGGGACCAGGTACTTCCTCTTGATGCCTTTCACGCCCGTGGTGCCGCTCCGAGCCAGGTCCAGGACGGCGAAGGCCAGCGCGGCCACGAAGCAGTATGCGGCGAAGGCAGCCACGAGCGCGCCCACGCCGGAGTTGTAGTCGCCTGGGTAGGAGCTGTCGCAGTAGTAGTGGTAGGGGCAGGTGACGAAGTCCGTGGTCTCCTCCAGCTGCCACCGCGTGCACTTGAGTATCTGCCTCGTCACGGCGTCGCCGCCTATGCCCAGCTGAGACGTCCACGCCGTCGACCGCCCGGCGCCGCCCTCCAGAAGCGGCGACAGCATCTGATCAAACGACATGGCGGCGGCGGCTGAGCTAATTAACTGCTTCTTCTCGGTGCTCGATCCTCAGCTAGCTGCTTCTTCGTCTTCGGCTTCTTGTCCTGTTATCTAATATGCATTCCAGCATTTGGTGGCTCAATGATGGCTTGCTTTCAGAGGCAACTCCTCCTCCTCCTCCCCTTTTTCTCCTCCCGGATGGATGTTGGTGTGCTGGACTTGTTGCTTGTGGAGGCAGGGAGCGAGGGAGTTGGAATGAGGATAGGGAAGGTTTAACTGGAGGCTTTGAGGGAGCTTGCCATGCTTGCCCCTCATCTGAAACTTTGAAACGGTATACACCATCAAGATTATTCAATGGTCTTAGGGGAGATATATCTGCTGATGATATCATTAGCGAGGCTTGATTGGAGAAGCACGGGAGGGTTGTTTTGGTCATACTATGGTGGTGATGGTTTGCTGTCATGGTGGTTGGGTTGAGGAGAAGAAGAGAAAGAGAGTAGGCAGGCTAGCTGATGGAAGGAGGATTGTTTGACTTTGTTTATACTGCATTTTGGTGGGCCAGCGAGGAAGACAACATTTGGTTGTAGTACCTAGCTGTTAGCGGTAGTTAAAGTTTGTTGGGAGATTATATTTTCTTCATATGAGTAGTTTGTTGGGGGATTTGGTGAGAATAAGAGACTGGTTCAGCATTAGTTTGCATGCATCGTTGGACATTCATGATTACCAGTTTAGCATCTAGCCACCTCGTCTTGGCCGTACACGTTAACGTGTATAGACCTTCTGGTTCTTCAGCTTATTAAAAGTTCATATGGATATCTAAGAAAAACTTTTCCTCCCCCTCTCATGATCATGGCGGCTAGCGCCAAGCCCTCGTCCTCTTCAAGCTTCGCCGACAAGCCGGTGGATTCGCGTCCCCTCTAGCTGCCGCTACGAACCGACTAGTAGTTTAGGTTAGGGTTTTTTTGTCCTTGCCGGAGCGGCGCTTATATGGATGGCGTGGTGCATCTTCCGGCTAGTATTCCGGGGTTGACCCCCCTCGAGTTTGCAAGACGGCACGGAGTCAACAAAGCTCAGATGTAGATTCCAGTTATCTTCTTGGGACGGTGAGGTTAGGGTTTCTCCCCGTGGGTGCAAGACGGTGAGATTTTGTGTCGGGAACTTCAGATTGATTCAAGGGTTTAATGGCGACGACTTCGGGTTTAGGGCGTTGTTCCTTACGGGCACGTGCAACAAACTTTCTCGATGTCATCAATAAATTCAGGTTGGCTTCATTAGGGGAGCGGAGACAGGATCTCGATGCAATTATAATTATTGGGGTGTACTTCTAATGAACCCTTACAATAGATCAGGGTCATTTTCGCAAAAGAAGTTCATGTGGATACTCTGTTTCCTCAGCTCCTAAGAGGGTTATAATGGTAGAGAAATTATGGTGGTATTATTTAGGATTCTTTCAGGCATCGCCGGGATCATGATCATTATCTAGAAAAGAAAGTCATCATCAGGATATATCTTTTTATCCACCACCAGGAACTGGGCGTTACTTTCTTTATGACTTCTTTGTCTCTGCTGGAATTATTTAGTAGGTGTTCACAACTCACAAAGCCAGGTAGGCCATGATCCTTTTGCTAGACGAAGGAGAGTTGTGGTCTCCCAGTCTAATGTTTGTGCTACGCATGTCTGTTGAAACGACTGTTGTATTTATTTTTTTCACATCTAACCACCCGGTCCTGTAAGGCAGCGCTCATGCTACAATATATTCATATATCATGGGAGATCATAGGTGACCAACTGCTCAATTGGATATTGTCGTAGGCATGGGCATGCATCATGTGGAAGAGTGGCTTTTTACTTGTTTAATATTCCCCAAAAGCTGTGTTGTTCTCTGCTTATCTTCTTGCCAAACATGTGCTGATGCGCCAGAAAATAGAAAAATATAGGATGGAAATGGATATTGGGCAAGCTTTAGAGATTAAAATACTTAAAAGTCTGTAGATAATTTGTGTGGCCAGGTTTCAAACAACAGTGAGTTAACATTGGAAAGGAACAGTTACGTGAGATTTTTTTAAAGCGTCCAAACCGTAGAACATCTACGGTAATTTTCATTAATATACAATAAATTACAAAAGAAACGCTCCAAAAACGTTCATCCAATGCCAATTTTCTCTAACATAGATGAAATTTAACCCCCGCCTAGAACTGAATCAATCCAAATCCAATTAACAAGAGATATCTTGTTAAGAGATTTACACCTGTGTGTAAGAATGTGAAGGTCTTTTCTAAGCTGGACTTTTCAAAACAGATAATTATGCATCTGATTATCGAAAATCTTGGCATTTCTCATCTTCCAAATATTCCAGCAGCCCATAATCAAAATCTCCATAGCAATCCCTTTAGGTAGAGTCGCACAGATGAGGAGGCATTCATCAAACACTGAGATGCCTCTTTTCTGCTCTTGAAGGATCTTGGACCAACATTCTCTAGCAAAGGAGCAGTCAAAGAACAGATGCAAAGAAGTCTCCTCCAGATTCTCATCACAAAGAACACATGAGTAACTTGGGATATGGAAGTTCTTCCTAGCCAGGAGATTTCTAGTGTTCAATCTATCATGGAGAAGTAACCATAAGAATATTTTATATCGAAGAATATTGACTGATCTCCAGATGTTTTGGAACACACAGTGAGCAGGAGGATCAGCTATCATCAAATCATAAGCTCTTTTAGAAGAAAATTGCTTATGTCCTCTGAGAAGCCAAACATCCTGATGCGAAGTGATGTTAAAATCTTGGATATCAAGACAAATGGTTTCAAACTGATGAAAAGCTTCCACAGACAATGGAAGATGAAAGTGCTCAGAGTAGTCTTGAGCAGAGAAGAATTCTTTAACAGAAATCTCCTTATTTCTGCAGAAAGAGAAAAGCTCTGGGAATTTGACATGAAAATACTGATCTTCACATAGGTCCATCCAGAACAGAACAAATTCTCCAGATCCAACTTGACAAACTGCCATATCTTTAAATAATGGAACCAATTTCAGCATACTCTTCCACCAAAAAGAGCCCACAGGTCTGAAGATCACAATATTATCCATATAATATTTCTCCTTAATGAGTTTGATCCATGGAAGATCCACATTGTTAAAGAATTTATGGATGTGCTTCAGCAGCAAAGCTCTGTTCTGGATACTGATATTCATAACACCTAGTCCACTTTGGTTCTTAGGTTTACATACTTTCTCCCAAGATATGAGAGCAGCACCTTTGTCCTCCATACCATTCTTTCTCCAAAAGCAAAATCTGAGCAGTTTATTAATTTGCTGAATAACCGAGTCTTGAACCAGGAGTGTGCTTAGGTAGAAAATAGGTAGACTAGAAAAAACCAATCTGATCAGGACCAGCTTCTCACCATAAGACAGAAGAGATGTACAACCCGCAATTATGTCACTAATTCTAGTCAAAATAGGCATCATATCCAAAACCCTCGGTTTATAAATGGACATAGGCATGCCAAGATAAGTGAAAGGGAAGGATCCTTTTCAGAGCAGCCAAATGCATGCAACATGATATTCACTCTATCTTGCTGAAGATTAATAGGAATTAAGCTCGACTTAGTATAATTCACTCTCAATCCAGTTAAGGCAGCAAAGTGATTAAGTAGGCTTTTGGCATGCAATATTTGTTGGGGGCTTGCTTGCATAAGGAGAATGGTGTCATCAGCATACTGAACAATGGGAAAATCTGGACATGCATGTGACCAAATGGGAGGGTGGACCAACTGGTTATGAATGGCCTCATTAAAAATGTCTTGAAGCAAGTCAGCAGCCAAGACAAAAATCAAAGGGGATAGAGGATCACCCTGTCTGAATCCTCTTTTACATCTAAATTGCTTGCCAGGAATGCCATTCAGCAAAACAGAGGAGTACCCTGAGTTATAAATTATCTCAATCCATCTCAACCATCTAGGACCAAAACCCTTAGCAACCAGAATCTCATGAATGGTTTTGTGCTCCAACATATCAAATGCTTTCTCAAAATCCAGCTTCAGAATAATAGCTTCCATATTAGAACTTCTACACAGATGAATATATTCATAAACCCAAGGCAGACAGTCTTGAATGGATTTGGCTTTGAGGAAACCATATTGATTAACATGAATCAATGAAGACATTTTGGTTTGTAATCTGTTAGCAAGAAGCTTGGTGATGATTTTGAGGGAGCAGTTCAACAGAGAGATTGGTCTAAAATCTGATGGAGTGGATCGACAATCCTTCTTGGGAATCAGAGTGATGAAGGAAGAATTGATGCTCTGTATGGTAACATTCCCATGATAAAAATCATCAATTAACTTATAAAAATCATTAGCTATAATGGGCCAACAACTTTTGATGAAATTTGTATTAAATCCATCGGGTCTAGGTGTTTTATCCATAGGAAGCTCATGAACCACCTTATCAATTTCATCCTTAGAAAATGGGATCTCCAAATCCTCTAGCCCCTCAGTCTTTCTGTTAAGATTAATCAATCCCAACTCATCAGAAGTCTCAGATGCAGTACCCATCCTTTGTTTAAAAGCTCTAGAGAATATAGCAGCTTTAATTGAATGCTCTATATGCTCAACACTATGTTCATCCATGATGGATGCAATGAAGTTCCTTCTATACTTGATGGTAGCTTTCACATGGAAAAACTTGGAGGTCTCCTATCCAAATTTAGCCCATCTAATGGTGGCTCTTTGCTTCCAGTAAGCATTCTGTCTAGCCAGCAGAACAATCATATGGTCCTTACCAATCTTTCTGCCATTAAATTCCCAAATAGAAAGTTCTCTAAATTCTTCCAGCTGGTCATAAAAACCAATGATATCATTAGTGTTCTTGATGGCAACGGATAGTTGAGATTTATTTCTAGCCCATATCTTGAGTCCCTTGCGAAGCCTTTTAAACTTAGCAGTAATGAGTTTAGCACTGTCAGTCTCTTGAACATCTTGTTCCCAAATATTTTGGACAACATTCTTAAAGTCATAGTGCTTCAGCCAAAAAATCTCAAATCTAAAGATAGTAGATTTAGGAATATGTGTACCAATTTGAATCATAACAGGAATATTTGTACCAATTTGAATCATGTAAAATCTCTACCCTTAATGGGGATATCCACTAAAGCTAATGCAGCAATAGCTTCATTAAAATCTAGCATATCTTGAACATTACCACCATCTCTACTTCTGTTTGAAGGGAATCTGATATAATTGAAGTCACCCACTATCAACCAATCCTGATCCTCTGGAAAATCAATATTCTTAAACCACTCAAGAAACTCAACTCTTGCTTCTGACTGACAAGGGCCATATATATTTGTTAAAATCTAAGAAGAAGCATTCAGAGTAGAAGTAAACTTAACAGATATCGAAAACTCATTCTTAAAAACTATTTCACCAATGAAATAAGACTCATTCCAAGCAATGAACAAGCCACCCGATGCTCCATGAGAGGGGGAAAATCAAATTTGGAAAATCTTTTAGGACAAAAATTCTTAACATAGGAACTGTCAAAGAATTCTCTCTTAGATTCTTGAAGACAGATAATAGCACATCCTGATTCCTCAATTTCATTAAACACAACCAGCCACTTATCTGGATCATTGATCCCTCTGATATTCTAATTCAAGACATTCCATGATCTATTCCTCATTGGAAAAGTTATATGACCATACTACAAGTCTGTGATCCTCATACCAGAGGCAAAACATAAACCAAACTCTAAGAGTATTCCATAACAGGGGATACATTACATAAATATCCATCATTTAACAAAATCTTAATACTACCTACGTGAGCTAAAGGAATGCTCCCTAGTCTGCATCTTCCTCCACCCTATGACCCTCATTATTCCTTGCATCTTCCTGCATTAGCTCATCCTCAGCAGCCAAGTCTTGTCTCTTCTTCTTGGTCCCCTTATCCATTAATGCTTCTTCTGAGCAGTCCTTAGGGTCCACCTTACAGAAAGAGACAGAAAGAATTTTAACAATTTTAGCTGGGACAATGGGAGGTCTAGCATTACAGCTAATTCAATTCCTATCCATGCAAGTGCTTTTCTTAAAACCATTCTTAAGGTGCAGCAACCTAGTACTTCTTCTCACCTCAATCTCAACCATAGGTGCTTTATCTTTCCTCTTTCTATTGATGTGAAGAGCAGAAGTAGTGGATGCCACAGGATCAATAGATGAGTTCTTATTAGGAGTCTGCAACTCAGAGGAAGAAGAATCAACTCTACAAGAGGGAGCTAAATTTTCTAAAAATTTGTCAGGGATAACAAATTCTTTGAATGATTTTGAATCAGATCCTTCACCAATATATTTCCAGAAGTTAGAGACAAGCACTGATCTAGCCCATTCAAATTTATCAGAATTAAGAACAACAGTAAAGAAGTTAACCCATTCAATTGGAACTCTGACTACCTTCTCATCAGCACATTTGGGAGCAAAGTTCTCCTTCCAAAGTTGAGCACCCTGTACTCCAAGCACATTTGGGACCCATCATTTTCTGTAAGATAGGATCAGCCACTTCTGGCCCAAATTGCATAGCACCCACATAAAAGTTTTTGTACAATGGAATAGGACAACCTGGAGGAGCATCCCTACCATCATCATCCTCACTAGGCTGAACTAGTCCAGCAGACACCACTGGTCTAGTAGGGGCAGAAGGGAGTCCATCGGAATCATCGTGAGGACTATTCCTCCCAGATATATTATTCTCAATTTCTGTAGACACCATTAATTCTGACATCTGAGCTGTAGAGGGCTTAGGGCTGGCATCGGTCAATTCTAGGAGTGATTGCTCCAAAAAAAGGAGGTTGAAAGAGGTGCACTTCTGTATTCTGCATAGTTTCAGATGGACCAGCATCAGATGGAAATAAATCCAAGGGCTGAGTTGGGCCAAGCATAATAGGCCCAGCAACATCCATAAATTCAAATTGAAGGCCCAATGGAACCTCCATCTCGACAAGACGGTTGTTCAAATCAAAAGGAAGCAGAGCACCATCAGGGGGAGGAATCAATCCATGAGAGATACATGACCTTCCACAGGAGGAGGACCATGAAAAGAGTCCTCAGAATCTCAACATCAATATCAGTAATAGTGATATTACTGCTCCCATCATCTTGGACCAGATCATTGCCATCAGGAGCAGGTTCCATCAAGTCATTGAGTTCTAGGAATTCACCAGCATGCAATTCAATGCCAACATTGTTTTCTTCTGGTGGCATAGCCCAATGACCTCCCATCATGTTATTAGCAGCTAACATCTCCTCAACAGCCATGTGAATAGGGTGGTTCACAACTTGGTTAGCAGGATTCTGAACAGCAGCTTCCTCTACCATAACATCATGAGCTGCAACAGGACCAACCACATGGTTGTTCTGATTTGGGTGGTGGAATTGCTCAACAGGAGCAGGGTGTGGATTACCATCAGGTGGTACCTCATCCTCAAGTGGTGGACCACCACCATGTAACATATCTTGAAGAATCACAATCGGACAAGTCCAAGACTCACCCACAAATTGCTCAGCTCCAGACATCACAACACTCAAGGGGATATCTTACAGTGCATCAACACGAACCTTGATAAGAACAAAAGCATTAGTGGACTTCTGTCCGACCCAAGCCAGAAGCTTACCAAAACTTTTGACAGCGTTCGCAATCTCATTAGTGAACCTGAGATCAGCAGGAAAACAATCAACCGTATCCAAACTTCTCTACTCAGATTGAATCGCCTCCAATTCATACCCTCATCATGCTTCTCAAACACCAAATGGACATCATCACAGAGATTAGGGCTATTGTTAACAAACCAATCTCTATCTTCCACACTTTCAAATCTGATATAAGCTTGACCAAAAGGACACCTCGCAATAGATTTATATCTCACTCTCCTTTCCAGACGAAGAAACTCATCCAAAATCTCATGCACATTCAGAAAATCAACCTCACCTTGGGGCATAGGGACAATGGTGAGGATGGCCAAATCTTCATTATTCGGGCGGAGGTCTCCGTGAATGACACGGACATGAGCAGGCCTGCCTTCCACCACCAAAGCCACCCGATCAGGAGGGAGAAAAGGAGCAGGATCAAAGACAAAGCTCACCGTATCGGATTCAGACACCCTCGACACAGTCAGAGAAGCCGAGAAAACCCTTGCTGGAAGAACAGACGAGACAGATTGCGGGGAGGCAGCGTTTTCCCTATCGAGTGACACCTGTGAAGGAATGAACTGCTCGGTGATCTTAGCATTTTGTAACGTAATCAATTTCTCTCTGTCTATCCGCGAAATCCCCGTGGAGTTGTCAAATCCATGGCGCGTAGAACGAGGAGTCCCCTGTTTCTCCCGATTAACTTCCTTATCGCGCGAGGTGGACTGGGTAGGCCTAGCAGACACAGGTTTGTAACGACAATTATCTGCGATATGGCCCCATCTGCGACAAGCACGACAGCGAATTCGGTTGGTACAATTGGGCCGAGAATGACGGTCTGAAAAACAACGGACACAATAAAAATTGGGCCCCGAGGCATTAACCACATTCAAACCAGTAATTCCCGCTCTTGAAGAGCCATAATTTCTTCCATAATGATTCACTGGTCGATGATTCCGCACTGGATCACCGGAAGAAATTTGAATCTGACGATGATCATCAAAATATCTGGGTGCATGAACAACATCAGCGTAAGATCTAGATGATCTCTTATATGAAATCGTGGTCCATTCCTTCTCTTGTTCTTTCAAATAAAGTTGATATTCTTTACGAGAATCCGGACCACCTTTGCCCCATAGCCAAAAACTCATACAGAAAAGAGAGTTAAAAATGTTTCCCCCTTTGAAGATCTCAAAACCCACATCTTTAGAGTAGACTGAGAATCGAAATGACCAATTCTGAAGACAAATCACTTGAAAAAGAGCAGCTTTTCCCCCAAAGCAAGATTGCAGAATAAGACTTACATAATCAGCATTGAGTTTGATGCGGGAACGAGAGAAGTCCACCACTAGAAAGAAGGACCGATGATCCCTACCCTCCTCAATCACAACAGGGGAGCCAAACTTATCCTTGATGCGCCTCTCAAAGATAATACCATCTTCAAATTTAAGATCCGAAAGCGCCATGAGAATCAATCAAGAAAAGAAAAGAACCTGAATTGAGAACTCAAAGATGTATGTGGCTGCCAACACACGGTGTGTGTATTGGCAGATTATGGTGGTCGCCGTGGCCGGAGTGGCCAACGGCGAAGGCCGGAAGGGGGCGCCGAGGAGAGCGCTAGAGGAGCGCCGAGGAGAGCCTCCTAATACCACAAATTGCACACCACTGGCCGGAGCCGGGACTTCCTTGGTATGGACTACTACCAACCACCACAACAATCTCCGTGCTCAGTTACTAGAGATCATGTGATACTTCAGAGTGGCTAGGGAACGCCACTCAACGAGACTCGGTATCCGGATTTGTATATTGTCTGTCACAAACGTACGACGCTGCGGTAATTATACTTCCTCCGTCTCAAATTAATCGTCGTGAAAGTACGGATGTATCCGGACATATTTTTATTGTATTGATATATCCATATTTTAACAAATCCACGAGGATTTATCTGAGACAGAGGGTGTACACGTTTAGGCACGATTTAATCGGCCATGGTTTTGCGGCATGGAATAATCTTCAAAAGCGGTTGGACATGGTTCAATAATTGGTGCAAGGTAAAGACGAGTTCAGATAGAATTTATATTAAAACGGAAAATTCTCCATGGATTCCATATACACAGCCTAATAGGTACAAATGTGCCAATTGATAATAACAACACAAATCCAAAAAATGCACCGCTTAAAATAAAGGGTCACCCTTAATAAGGATTACCTTGCAAAGAGCATCTGCCATGAAAATTTACAATGTTGTTTTTACCATCATGATGAGACAGTTAAATATTTTATATTGAAAATCAATACAAGATTGTCCGTTTTATATGTCTAATCATCTAAATGGATTTTAATTTGTACCCATAGCGCAGTGTTGCAAACATCTTGGCAATTGGTTGCGTCGACTATATCACAAGTATAGCATTGTCATTAGGGCGGGGCGATTGTTGTACTATCATCACTCTAGCAATGTAGGGATGATTTTTTTAATGGTAAAAATTCCTTTTTTTTCCTTTAGAGATCATTTACAGGCGTACTTATTTGTTTCGTTTATGGTCATCTCTATAATATTTGGGGAACACAAAGATACACGGATGAAAACAATTTTTTAGGCGAAAGGCACAACGAATGCTCGACTTTTTAAATAAATAAAGCCACAAGGCCACCAGCGTACGAGTTCATCGCTATTACAACTGGAGGCATATAGCCATAAGAGAAGCCTAATAAGGGTTAACCACGCCCTAGACGACCAAAAAGTTAAGTTGGAGGGGTTGAGGAGCCGAGTAGGTGGCGGAGAATATTTCCTTAAGCTTGACACCCACCTCGTCCATCAGAAATCACCTCAGACTTCAAGATTGGTCTCCACAGCTACAACAGAGCCATGATTTACGAACCATTCGAGGTAATTTGCCTTCAATTGTGAACTTGTTACGAATAAGCCACAAAGCCCATCACACTACTGATAACAACACCCTAAAACATGCCTTGATTTTCTCTTTGTAAAGAGGCAAAATGCAACGCAGACCACTCCGAACAAACCGGTTGAAAACTATGACGAGAGATATTTGCTCCCAATATGGGTAGCGGCTTACTCTACCGTTCGGCCCTCCACCACCATCACCATAGACGGGCTTTCATATGCATAGCTTTATTTTGCTTTTTTTTTTTTTACTTTTTGATGCCATGCAGTTGTGTGCATACTAAATGCAGAGGCCGAGTCTTCGATACAAATTTTTGACTTCAATAAAACGACTTTACCATAAAAAATTTGAAACCCTGTGTCAAGACAACAAAACATTGGACCCTGTCTACGAAAACGATTGCATATGTATTGTGAAACATGTTGCTCGTCAAGGGCCGTGAAGAAACAGAGAATATTTCAACATCATCAGAGTCGGCTAGCACAGCCAAGTTTATTTCAACGTGTTGCTTCTCCTAGTTAATCATTATTAATTGCCCAAGCAGCCTGCTTCCGCATCATGCTGCAGTGGCGGGCGATTTATGACAAGCTAAACGTAGACGTCAATCCGTGTACGTAGGTGCGCGCGGCCTTCACGAGTCAATATCTGCTACGAGAAGACGCCCTTTTGGACCAACCCTGGGCGATTAACCTATCCGAAATCACGACAGTATTGGTAGGCAGAACACTTTTTTTTTTTAGTAATACTGTACTAGTATTAACTAACTTTTTTTTTTAGAAATGGGAGCGTGCGCCCCGGCCTCTGCATCAGGACGATGCACACAGCCGGTTTTTATTAAAATAATAAATCATTCGAGTGTATCGCCGATTACAACTTAAAAGTAGCACAAAGTGGACACAAAAATCAACCATCCAAAGATAACTAGGCTAAACATCAATCCGTCTAGAATGAAGCCACCCAGACTGGCTGTAAATAGCCCGCACGACCGCCAACAGCCGGGCACAACCTGTATCCATAAGTCCTCGCTGGTCGGTAGGGAGGAGATAGGACCACATCTGAATAGAATAAACCGCCTTGTTTACAACCTGCAAAAAGTGAACATTGTTTTGTCTGTTAAAGACAATATCATTTCGACAATTCCATATACTCCAGATAAAAGCTGCGACACCAATTCGAATTCGTGCCTTAGTTTTTCTATCGATACCATTTAGCCATCCACCAAACATATTCGCGATGCTATGGGGAGGATAAATGCTAAACGTAAAATGAATAAGGCGCCAAATATCACGAGCAAAAGGACAAGATATAAATAAGTGTTCGACAGACTCATCTGTATCGCAGAAAACACATTTTTTAGATCCTATCCATTTACGTTTCAATAAATTATCCTTCGTAAGAATAACTTTTCTATTTAGAAACCACAAAAAGATTTTGATCTTTAGAGGTATCTTTAATTTCCACAAGTATTTACGTAAAAAAACCGTGGAACCATGAAGTAGATCAGCATAGAAAGATCTAATTGGAAATATTCCATCAGTAGCAAGGCGCCATCGGAAAACATCAGGCGTATCACTCAACGAAACAGCCATTAACCTCTCAACTAAATGCAGCCATAAATCTCTCCGGTGTCCAACCATTGGTCTACGAAAGGGTACATTAAGAGGGTTATGAGATAGCACGTTTGCTACCGTAACATTCTTATGAGAAACCACATTAAAAAGAGCAGGATATTGTTGTGACAACGGTTCATCACCTAACCAAATATCCTCCCAAAACCTCACCGCCTGACCATCCCCTAGAGAGAAAGCCCCGCGTGAGAAAAATTCGTGTTTAACCTTCATAATACCTTTCCAAAAAGGTGAATCTGATGGTTTAGCTTGTACTTGGGATAACGTTTTATCCCCTAAGTACTTATTAGTGAGCAATTCATGCCACACTCCCTCTTCATGCAGCAACTTGTATAACCACTTGCTCAACAAACACAATTTTTTTATTTGTAACACCTCAATTCCCAGCCCCCCTTGGTCTTTAGGGCGACAGACAATATTCCACTTAGAAAGTCGATACTTTTTCTTCTTAACATCACTCTGCCAGAAGAATCTGGATCGAAAGAAATCTAATCTCTTCCGCACCCCCACCGGAATTTCAAAAAAAGAGAGAAGAAACATCGGTAAGCTAGTGAGCACAGAATTTATCAAAATGAGGCGATTGTAACAGCCCAAGTATGAAAACCTACCATTTAGAATGTTTGATTTCTTGTTACTTAAGTATTGCATCATGTCATCATATTGTTTCCATGTTGTTTGCTTTTGTTTCTAAATTGTTGCATTTGTTTTCCACTGTTTTCACAACTCAAATTCAAACCTTACTCAAACAATGTTTTCATACTTGTTCTGTTACAACTTTTGGGAATAAAAATAACAAGTGAAAACAACCAAATTGTTCCATTTTATTCCATGTTAATAACTCCTTAATTTGTTGGTTTTAATCAAACCATTAGTCCAATCAATTAATTCTATTTCACCTCAATTTCAAACCAAATGTATTTCAAATCATTACCCATTTGAATCCATGGAATTCACCAAACAAATGAAATCTTTAATCACTTTAAATCTTAGGGGTAACCCTTTTAAAAATGTTGTTTTAAATAAGGTTTGTTTAATATTGAAAATTCATTCAATTTGGTTTCCAATACAAACATTATTTTAAATGTCACCTTTTTGCAAACCAATCTTGGAAAATTGTTTGCTAATGTTCTAAATAACTTAACCAATTTTTCTGGAATTTTTCCTAAACAAAAATCTATCTTTTTCTTCCAAAACTGTTTTCTGCAAAAAAAAAAGTAATAAACGAAAAAGAATAAAAAAAAAACGAGAGGGGAAAGGGCAACCAGCCACTTGGGCCAGCCCAACTGCCCGAAGGCCTGGTACCCCATCGATCGTCACCTACCTCTGTACGGCAGGTGATCGAGAGTGCCCACGTCGACAGTTGCAGGGAGCAACGGCCGATCGGAGCTCCACCTCCCCTTTAAGACCTAACCCTAGCCTAGGGTTCCCCCTCCAACCTAGGTCTTCCTCCACCCTCTCCCATCGCGCCGCAGTCTCTTCCTCTCTCTCGCTGCACCCTGCTCCCTCTCTGTATCCTCCCTGTTTCTCTGAACCGAGTCCACCGAACACCACCACCGACGCCTTCCTCTCCGGCTCGCCGCCGTCGACCTGGCCACCTCCGGGGCCAACCGTGGCCGGGAATGGAACCTCCACGGGTTCCTCTCCCTCGCCGTGCCCTCGGTCGGCCCCGAAGAGCCTCCCAGCGCCGCCGGCCATCACCTCTTCCGCCACCGGACCCTCCCTGTATCGGCATCGAGCCAGCTCCTTCTGTCCGTTCCCTCAAGGTACGGTCCCCTTCCTCGCCTCGCTACTCCCCTCCTCCCTCATCTCCCTTCTCCCCCACGGCCACACGCACGCCGCCGTGGACGGCGCCCTCCCGCAGCGACCACCGCCCGGCCGCTCGCCACCACCCCGATCGCTGCATCCTCTGTTAGTTGCAGAGACAGCGATACAGGTTCAGATTCAGAAAACGCATCCGCGAGCAACAGCATAACCTTCCCCGCTACTCTATCTGTCAACAACACAGAGCAGCAGCCGCAGTGGCTCTCACCCTTGCGCGCACAGCCAGAGGGCTCGGGTTCGAATCCCATCCAGCGCGCAACACCCCAACTTTTTTTCCATCTTTTTTCCAGGCCCAACAACTTCACAGATTCACCAACAAGTCCCTGCTAATTATTTTCTTAACCCCTGTAATTTATTTCTAAATCCCTAGAGGTAATAAAAAATGGCAGATTGCACCCTATAATTCTAAAATGCATAACAAATTCATCTTAACTCCAATTTTGACTTTTTAAATATGTTTTCTGTCCCAAATTAAATGTTCTATCCAAATATAAAGTTTGTTTAGTGTTTTGAATATTTAAAATTGGTGAAACATTTGAAAACTTGTCAAATTCACTTAAAATTGCAAAATTCATAACATGGGCATAAAAATTCCAAATTTCACAAACCAAATATGTTTTCCAATCAATTTGTCATGTACTTTCCAAATATAAATTTTGTTTGCTGTTTTGAATAATTTAAATTGCTGAAAACAACTGTTTCTTGTTTATTGCATTTAAAATTGCCAAAATAATAACTTGCTCATTTTAAATCCAATTTCCACAAATGAAATATGTTTTCCATGCAAAATTAAACCACCTTTCCAAATATAAATTTTGTTTCATGTTTTGAATAATTAAAAGTGGTTAAATAATTTAAATCTTATTTAATTCATTTAATATTGTTAAATTTATAACTTGATCAAAACAAATTCTTTTGGGGCATATAAAATATGTTTTCAAACCACAAAAGTATAAACTTTTCAAATATGAATCTCACTTAATGTTTTGAACAAATAAAAATTCATTTAAGTTCATGTTTGAATTGAATTCATTTAATTCTTGCTTACACTTGTTTAATTCATAAATAAGTTATTCCAAATCCTTTTTCAACAAGTGAAACATGCAATCCACCTAAAATTGTGTGTTCTTATCAAATATAAACTTTGTTATCTATTTTGAACAATTAAACTTGATGAAAACAACAAATGCTTGTGTGACACCTTTAAGTAACCAAAATTTCTTAACTTAATAAACAAATTTTCAAACTTGTGAAACCTTATTTCCATTTGGTTCTATTGTTGTTATTTTGCTGTTTTCCTCATCCATGCATCATGCTAATTCACTTACACAATTTGATTAGTTGTTAAACAATTAATTCAACCATAATTCATGGGCTTTTCATATGCAATCCAATTGCATGAGGGTCCATTTAATCATGTTGTTATCTTGTCAACTAGTTTATTTCTATGCATCAATTAAATGGTCATGCATCATCCCATGTTTGTGCACTATGCCATGATATTGATTGTCTACCTTTTCTGCATTGTCTGTTTGCTTCTTCTCGGATAAACGACGACGTTGAGACCGACGAATACTTACGACACCCCTTCTAAGGAGTTAGCTCAGTACCAGGCTACTGGGTTTGCAGGCAAGTTATCACTCACATGAACCACTGTGTTCCTTTCAACATTGATTACCGATACTTTCCGTTGTTCTTTTCTGCTAGCCTTAGTAGTAGTTGTTTCTGTTACGAACCCATCACATGAATCCCTTAACCTTGATATTGCCTCACCTCCACTCCTATCACCCCCTTGGTTGAGCCAGTGTCTTACTAGCATGCTTAGGTTGCTTTTGCTCGAGTCTGTTATCCGTTACTTTCTGTTACTATATCTATTACGTTGTGGGGGCTCGATGTTTAATCAATCAATCATGCTAATGTTATTGTTAAATAATAAATTTGATGATAAGGCACCGGCAGGAGGCCCTGTGTGGTTTTGAGGCCTGCTAGTGTCGACCCTAATAGGAAAAGGGTCTTGTCTACTGATCCATGATGAGCGCACTAACCGCATGTGGGAAGCGAGTATGGACGCCCCCCTCAATTTGATTCGATTCACATCTCGTCCAAATCGCCTCATTTAGTTCGTGTTTTCCATTTGCCGCATGCATGTTTTTGCGAGCCCAGGCCAGGGTGGAACTTTTGTAGTCGGCATATAGGGGGACACGGTCTTAGAGTGCTATGAGGGTCCCTTTTCTTCGGGGCTTGATTAGCCGTGCGCCCAAGGTTCTTTGGGCTTGATGCGAAGAAGAGTTGAGTTGTGTTGAGTGCCCCGCTTGGTGGGAGGCATCCCATCTGTCGGGTTATTCATGCGTGTACGGCCAAATTGGTGCAACCCTGCAGGGATAATCTTCTCGAGAAGCCGTGTTTTCCGCGGTTATGGATTACTTGGTGAAAGTACTGGCTAACAAGTACTCAGGACAACTTAAACATAATGATCAAACATGTTACACCCAATGATTAATAACTTGACTAGTAATAGGTTGATGACACAATAACTTGATTCACCTTTAATACAACTGTGTGAGTTATCCTCGGATTGCTTCTTTGGATAAGGGGCGAGATCCAGGATGGGTTTGTTTGAAGTTATCTTTCAGTTGGTTACTATACTCGATCTTATCTCCTTTCTGATAGCCGGCAGTGGTAGTATGTTCTGTAGTTGGTTAGCGCAGCCAGTTGCAGCATCTTATATATCCCCTCTCTTCCGTTGAACCCAAAGCATCTGTGCTTGGTGTTGACGGGTTACACTTTGGTGAACTGTGAGTCTTGCTTGCCAGTACGTTTATGTACTGACCCCTTTGGGGCTGTGGTTTCCGCAGACCGACGTTTCCGAAGATCTACATGGTGGCTACTACGTGGATCATGACGAGACTGCTGACGAGTAGATAGCGGACCCGGGCAGGATCCGAGACTTCGTGGATGGGCTCCGTCTGTTTGTTTCCGGCCTCTTAGGCCTATTTGGTTCTTGTCTGTACTCAGACATGTTGAATGCTTCCGCTGTGATGTAATGATGAATTGTTGGGGCATGTGCCCTCTGAATGATTGTATTTGCTATCTCTGCTCTAATGAGAGCCATTTGCAACTTATTTCAATCTTTTGTGTCGTAGAGATCTGTTGTGATATCCTTTGTTCAACGCCGTTGACGTACCATGTGTGATTGGTATGAAGTACGTCGACAGTAGTGCCTTTGATCTCTAGTGGATAGTTTACATCGACGATGGAATAGCAGGGCTTGTGTTGTCGCGCATAAGCGCAGGCCTACCAGGAAGCTGGGACGTGGGAGCAGTTATGCCCCATAATCCAAGCATCTGCTATCCAGTTCGTACGGTGAGTATCCCCTAGAAGTCAGGGTGCGACAAATGGTATCAGAGCCTGTCTGCCTGTAGGATCCCTTTTTTACTGGTCGCAGTTGAGTCTAGAAACTATTTTGTAGCTATATAGGAAAAAATGAAACGTGAGAGTAGGAATTCTGCCATTTTTCTTCTTTCCCCACCCACCCACCCTTTTCTGGTAAGGAAGTGCAACGTTGTTTTTCTATTCTCATCTAAACTTTCAAGTTAGGATTTCACGAATTCTGGTTTCTCTAGGATGGTTATATCTACTAGACCATAGGAATGGAGGTGGTTGTGACATGATTTATCAGGTTGCCTACTCATGATTGAGAACGGAGGCGTGTAAGCCCCGGAAGCGGATCCTCTATTCCTTAAGGAGTAGATATTGATCCTTTAGAAGCCCGGATGGGTTTTTCCGTAGTACCTCAGGAGTTTTGATCTCGTTTTCCCCGATGTTGATATCCTGTTCTTCTCAACATCCTTTTCGTCCGTTTAAAATCTTGTTGTTGTTTTCCACTTCAAATCTTCTACCGGCGTCTAATCAAAACTTCCTCGTAAACTCTATTCCAGCTAAAGTGTTGTTTGATACCGGAGCATCACATTCCTTTGTGTCAAAAATCTTTGCCATAACAAACAAGCTAATTCTGGTTCCACTAAGCAATCAAATCACCGTTCACTCTCCGGAATCTCAAATGTTGACTTCCAAGATAAGTAAGAACAATCCAATTCTAATGAGAGGCCACATATTCCTCGTTACTCTCATGTTGCTGATTCTGACATTGATGTCATCCTTGGTGTTCCATTGATGTCAATAACTCTGTTCCACCTTTATTACAGATAATCTATTCTCCAAATGAATCAAATTCTATCCAGCTATACATCCTCCATACAAAACCAATACCTCTACTAATATTGTTCCGGTGGTTTCCAAATTCCCTGACGTCTATCCAATGTGCACGATGTGTTTCATGTGTCACAGCTCAAGAGGATCTTCCCAAGAAGTGTCCGGATCTTTTCTTTTCTCAGTAGGAATCTCGGGGCGCGATTCCTTCAAGGGGGGGCGTTTTATAACAGCCCAAGTATGAAAACCTACCATTTAGAATGTTTGATTTCTTGTTACTTAAGTATTGCATCATGTCATCATATTGTTTCCATGTTGTTTGCTTTTGTTTCTAAATTGTTGCATTTGTTTTCCACTGTTTTCACAACTCAAATTCAAACCTTACTCAAACAATGTTTTCATACTTGTTCTGTTACAACTTTTGGGAATAAAAATAACAAGTGAAAACAACCAAATTGTTCCATTTTATTCCATGTTAATAACTCCTTAATTTGTTGGTTTTAATCAAACCATTAGTCCAATCAATTAATTCTATTTCACCTCAATTTCAAACCAAATGTATTTCAAATCATTACCCATTTGAATCCATGGAATTCACCAAACAAATGAAATCTTTAATCACTTTAAATCTTAGGGGTAACCCTTTTAAAAATGTTGTTTTAAATAAGGTTTGTTTAATATTGAAAATTCATTCAATTTGGTTTCCAATACAAACATTATTTTAAATGCCACCTTTTTGCAAACCAATCTTGGAAAATTGTTTGCTAATGTTCTAAATAACTTAACCAATTTTTCTGGAATTTTTCCTAAACAAAAATCTATCTTTTTCTTCCAAAACAGTTTTCTGCAAAAAAAAAGTAATAAACGAAAAAGAATAAAAAAAAAACGAGAGGGGAAAGGGCAACCAGCCACTTGGGTCAGCCCAACTGCCCGAAGGCCTGGTACCCCCTCGATCGTCACCTACCTCTGTACGGCAGGTGATCGAGAGTGCCCACGTCGACAGTTGCAGGGAGCAACGGCCGATCGGAGCTCCACCTCCCCTTTAAGACCTAACCCTAGCCTAGGGTTCCCCCTCCAACCTAGGTCTTCCTCCACCCTCTCCCATCGCGCCGCAGTCTCTTCCTCTCTCTCGCTGCACCCTGCTCCCTCTCTGTATCCTCCCTGTTTCTCTGAACCGAGTCCACCGAACACCACCACCGACGCCTTCCTCTCCGGCTCGCCGCCGTCGACCTGGCCACCTCCGGGGCCAACCGTGGCCGGGAATGGAACCGCCACGGGTTCCTCTCCCTCGCCGTGCCCTCGGTCGGCCCCGAAGAGCCTCCCAGCGCCGCCGGCCATCACCTCTTCCGCCACCGGACCCTCCCTGTATCGGCATCGAGCCAGCTCCTTCTGTCCGTTCCCTCAAGGTACGGTCCCCTTCCTCGCCTCGCTACTCCCCTCCTCCCTCATCTCCCTTCTCCCCCACGGCCACACGCACGCCGCCGTGGACGGCGCCCTCCCGCAGCGACCACCGCCCGGCCGCTCGCCACCACCCCGATCGCTGCATCCTCTGTTAGTTGCAGAGACAGCGATACAGGTTCAGATTCAGAAAACGCATCCGCGAGCAACAGCATAACCTTCCCCGCTACTCTATCTGTCAACAACACAGAGCAGCAGCCGCAGTGGCTATCACCCTTGCGCGCACAGCCAGAGGGCTCGGGTTCGAATCCCATCCAGCGCGCAACACCCCAACTTTTTTTCCATCATTTTTCCAGGCCCAACAACTTCACAGATTCACCAACAAGTCCCTGCTAATTATTTTCTTAACCCCTGTAATTTATTTCTAAATCCCTAGAGGTAATAAAAAATGGCAGATTGCACCCTATAATTCTAAAATGCATAACAAATTCATCTTAACTCCAATTTTGACTTTTTAAATATGTTTTCTGTCCCAAATTAAATGTTCTATCCAAATATAAAGTTTGTTTACTGTTTTGAATATTTAAAATTGGTGAAACATTTGAAAACTTGTCAAATTCACTTAAAATTGCAAAATTCATAACTTGGGCATAAAAATTCCAAATTTCACAAACCAAATATGTTTTCCAATCAATTTTTCATGTACTTTCCAAATATAAATTTTGTTTGCTGTTTTGAATAATTTAAATTGCTGAAAACAACTGTTTCTTGTTTATTGCATTTAAAATTGCCAAAATAATAACTTGCTCATTTTAAATCCAATTTCCACAAATGAAATATGTTTTCCATGCAAAATTAAACCACCTTTCCAAATATAAATTTTGTTTCATGTTTTGAATAATTAAAAGTGGTTAAATAATTTAAATCTTATTTAATTCATTTAATATTGTTAAATTTATAACTTGATCAAAACAAATTCTTTTGGGGCATATAAAATATGTTTTCAAACCACAAAAGTATAAACTTTTCAAATATGAATCTCACTTAATGTTTTGAATAAATAAAAATTCATTTAAGTTCATGTTTGAATTGAATTCATTTAATTCTTGCTTACACTTGTTTAATTCATAAATAAGTTATTCCAAATCCTTTTTCAACAAGTGAAACATGCAATCCACCTAAAATTGTGTGTTCTTATCAAATATAAACTTTGTTATCTATTTTGAACAATTAAACTTGATGAAAACAACAAATGCTTGTGTGACACCTTTAAGTAACCAAAATTTCTTAACTTAATAAACAAATTTTCAAACTTGTGAAACCTTATTTCCATTTGGTTCTATTGTTGTTATTTTGCTGTTTTCCTCATCCATGCATCATGCTAATTCACTTACACAATTTGATTAGTTGTTAAACAATTAATTCAACCATAATTCATGGGCTTTTCATATGCAATCCAATTGCATGAGGGTCCATTTAATCATGTTGTTATCTTGTCAACTAGTTTATTTCTATGCATCAATTAAATGGTCATGCATCATCCCATGTTTGTGCACTATGCCATGATATTGATTGTCTACCTTTTCTGCATTGTCTGTTTGCTTCTTCTCGGATAAACGACGACGTTGAGACCGACGAATACTTACGACACCCCTTCTAAGGAGTTAGCTCAGTACCAGGCTACTGGGTTTGCAGGCAAGTTATCACTCACATGAACCACTGTGTTCCTTTCAACATTGATTACCGATACTTTCCGTTGTTCTTTTCTGCTAGCCTTAGTAGTTGTTGTTTCTGTTACGAACCCATCACATGAATCCCTTAACCTTGATATTGCCTCACCTCCACTCCTATCACCCCCTTGGTTGAGCCAGTGTCTTACTAGCATGCTTAGGTTGCTTTTGCTCGAGTCTGTTATCCGTTACTTTCTGTTACTATATCTATTACGTTGTGGGGGCTCGATGTTTAATCAATCAATCATGCTAATGTTATTGTTAAATAATAAATTTGATGATAAGGCACCGGCAGGAGGCCCTGTGTGGTTTTGAGGCCTGCTAGTGTCGACCCTAATAGGAAAAGGGTCTTGTCTACTGATCCATGATGAGCGCACTAACCGCATGTGGGAAGCGAGTATGGGCGCCCCCCTCAATTTGATTCGATTCGCATCTCGTCCAAATCGCCTCATTTAGTTCGTGTTTTCCATTTGCCGCATGCATGTTTTTGCGAGCCCAGGCCAGGGTGGAACTTTTATAGTCGGCATATAGGGGGACACGGTCTTAGAGTGCTATGAGGGTCCCTTTTCTTCGGGGCTTGATTAGCCGTGCGCCCAAGGTTCTTTGGGCTTGATGCGAAGAAGAGTTGAGTTGTGTTGAGTGCCCCGCTTGGTGGGAGGCATCCCATCTGGCGGGTTATTCATGCGTGTACGGCCAAATTGGTGCAACCCTGCAGGGATAATCTTCTCGAGAAGCCGTGTTTTCCGCGGTTATGGATTACTTGGTGAAAGTACTGGCTAACAAGTACTCAGGACAACTTAAACATAATGATCAAACATGTTACACCCAATGATTAATAACTTGACTAGTAATAGGTTGATGACACAATAACTTGATTCACCTTTAATACAACTGTGTGAGTTATCCTCGGATTGCTTCTTTGGATAAGGGGCGAGATCCAGGATGGGTTTGTTTGAAGTTATCTTTCAGTTGGTTACTATACTCGATCTTATCTCCTTTCTGATAGCCGGCAGTGGTAGTATGTTCTGTAGTTGGTTAGCGCAGCCAGTTGCAGCATCTTATATATCCCCTCTCTTCCGTTGAACCCAAAGCATTTGTGCTTGGTGTTGACGGGTTACACTTTGGTGAACTGTGAGTCTTGCTTGCCAGTACGTTTATGTACTGACCCCTTTGGGGCTGTGGTTTCCGCAGACCGACGTTTCCGAAGATCTACATGGTGGCTACTACGTGGATCATGACGAGACTGCTGACGAGTAGATAGCGGACCCGGGCAGGATCCGAGACTTCGTGGATGGGCTCCGTCTGTTTGTTTCCGGCCTCTTAGGCCTATTTGGTTCTTGTCTGTACTCAGACATGTTGAATGCTTCCGCTGTGATGTAATGATGAATTGTTGGGGCATGTGCCCTCTGAATGATTGTATTTGCTATCTCTGCTCTAATGAGAGCCATTTGCAACTTATTTCAATCTTTTGTGTCGTAGAGATCTGTTGTGATATCCTTTGTTCAACGCTGTTGACGTACCATGTGTGATTGGTATGAAGTACGTCGACAGTAGTGCCTTTGATCTCTAGTGGATAGTTTACATCGACGATGGAATAGCAGGGCTTGTGTTGTCGCGCATAAGCGCAAGCCTACCAGGAAGCTGGGACGTGGGAGCAGTTATGCCCCATAATCCAAGCATCTGCTATCCAGTTCGTACGGTGAGTATCCCCTAGAAGTCAGGGTGCGACAGCGATCCCCATATGAAAGCATCTTTCCTGCCCATGAACTTAACTTCTTCTCAAAACGATCCTCAATTGGTTTCCATTCTTTGTTTAGAAGTTTTCTATAATGAATTGGAATGCCAAGATACTTAAATGGCATCTCCCCCACCTCACAACCAAAAATACGGCGGTAGTCATCTTGAACCTCCTTTGCTTTACCAAAACAGTATAATTCGCTCTTATGAAAGTTAATTTTTAGGCCTGATAATTGCTCAAACATCGCAAGAATGAGCTTCATATTCAGAGCCTTCTCAAGGTCATGCTCCATAAATAAAATAGTATCGTCAGCATATTGAAGAATAGAGACCCCACCGTCGACTAGACGAGGTATCAATCCCCCAACTTGGCCATCTTGCTTTGCACGCTCAATCAAGACCGCCAGCATATCCGCAACTAAATTGAAAAGGATGGGCGATAACGGATCTCCCTGCCTTAAACCTTTTAGAGTCTGAAAATAATGACCGATATCATCATTAACTTTTATGCCAACACTACCACCCTGCACAAACCTTGCTATCCAATGACACCATATAGGTGAAAAGCCCTTCATCCGCAACACTTGTTGGAGAAAGGACCAATTAACTTTATCATAAGCCTTTTCAAAGTCTATTTTAAATAGAACCCCATCCATACGTTTTGTTTTTAACTCATGTATCGTTTCATGCAAAACCACCACACCTTCCAGAATATTTCTACCAGGGAGAAACGCCGATTGTGTCGGCCGAATAACCTTACTCGCAACGGAGGTCACTCTGTTTGTTCCCACTTTGGTAAAAATCTTGAAACAAACATTAAGTAAACAAATAGGCCGATACTGCTCGATCCTACTTGCGTCCTCTTTTTTGGGTAACAACGTAATGATCCCAAAATTTAGCTTGAACAGAGGTAGGTGCCCCGAGTGCAACTGAGAGAACATATTCATTAAATCGTCCTTAATAATAACCCAAAAACGTTGATAAAACTCAGCAGGAAACCCGTCTGGCCCTGGAGCTTTATTGTGTTCCATATTCATAATCGCCTCCCTTACTTCCTTCTCCGAAAAAGGGGCAGTAAGGATGGCATTCTCCTCCTCCGATATCTGGGGCAAGTCCCCCGTCATATCTTCGATCATGGAGACATAACTCGGAGGAGGCTCCCCAAATAATTTTTTATAATATTCGGAGATAAACACCCGTAAATTAGCATCCCCCACAATCGTGCCCTCGTCTTGTTCCAACTGGAAAATACGTTTTTTTCTATGTTTGCCATTTGCTATGAGGTGAAAGTATCTCGTATTACTTCCTCCTTCTTAAATATGCTTTACCTTAGCCCGTTGCGCCCATTTAATTTCCTCATCTCTTTTTAATTTAGCAAGACACACTTCTGCTTCCCTTTTAGCGACTCGCTCAGTCTCATTTAAAGGGGTTGTCTCTGCTTTGATATCTAGCAAGTCAATATCCATGATAAGTTTATCTTTTAACTTTTTATACTCGCCACTCAAATTCTTCGCCCATCCACGTAAATACTGGCGAAGATGTCTAATTTTGTTCTGCCAAACATCAACCGGTGAGCCGCTAGAACGAATCGACATCCATTCCCTGCGAACTATCTCTTCAAATTTCTCGTGATGCAACCACGATAATTCGAAAGAGAAGTGACTCTTATTACCAATATGAGCTTGATTTCCTGAATCTATAATCAATGGTGTGTGATCTGACCCCGATCGAGTCAACGCATGCACCGAAACGAGAGGATACTTCTGCTCCCACTCAATACTAGCAAGAAAGCGATCTAACTTTTCGTAAGTTGGATTGTCATGCCAGCTAACCCAAGTGAATTGCCTCCCCGACATTCTTAACTCCTTTAGATCTAAACTTTCAATAATAGCATTGAATATAAATGGCCAACGAGCATTAAAATTGTTATTATTCTTTTCTTCTTGTCGTCTAATTATATTAAAATCACCCCCAATAAGCAGCGGGAGATGTTCGTTTTCGCAAATTCGAACCATCTCGGCAAGAAACGCCGGTTTCTTTGCATCTTGTGCAGCTCCGTAAACCACAACAAATGCCCATAAGAAACCGTCCACTTTGGTTTTAATATGAAACTTAACGCAAAATTCTCCTGACACAACGGTTTGTGCCAAAAGAGTCTCATTATTAAACCCCACAAGCATACCCCCCGAACGCCCATGCGGAGGTAAACAAAACCAAGTGAAATCCCTACCCCCAGCTAGGAAACCTAGAAAATGAGCAGAAAACGTAGATCTACCCGTTTCTAACAAAGCCACGAAATCTAAATTATGCTCCTTCACAAACTCATTAACAGATACATGTTTAGCGTGATCCCCAAAACCATTGCTATTCCAGATCATTCCTTTCATTTTTAATTCTTAAATTTCTTAAGTCTAGCGCTACGACGAGGCTTAGAAAGACAACCTACATTCTTCTTTCGGTTACGTTTAACCGTAAGAGATTGTTTAAGAAGATCCGCATGATCTTCTAAAACCTCATCCATGTCATTTAAATCCTCGCATAGATTAGATGCTCTTCTCAAAGCTAAGCTAGAATCCGAATCATTAACATCAGCGAACAAATTTTGGTTAAGAAGAATGACACCTCTATCCTGCTCCTGTTTATATAAACCCGCTATAGAGGACGCCGTTTGCTCTTTCGTTTTCCCTAACGAGATACCAAGCCTATCCGCTCTAGTCTTAATTTCAGAAGGAGAAAACGAAAGTAACGAAAATTTAGAAGGCGAACTCGTACCTGCCACAAAGGCCAACTCCTTCCGCTCAGCTAAGGCCATCGCCCTCTCAGGTTGAGGAAGATCCGCATCAGGTTTTGCGCGAAGACGTGCACTGGAGCGCACCTCCAATGCATCGGCGCAAATGCCCCCATACGCCATCACCTCTGCCTCCGTAGGTCTCCTAGTGGGTGCGGGTACTACACTCGACCTCAGCCCGCCTGGTTGAGGTGAGTAGTACTGTGCTCCACCGCTCGCAGCCACCGACACATGCCCCTCCAGTCCGCCTGACTTGGGGGTATGTGATGCCGCGTCAAGTAGCTCGTAGTCGAGGCGACGAGGGGAGATAGCCGCAGTCCCATGCGGTAAACCAGCGCCCCTCGCCGTAGCGACATTAGGATACCCGCATGGTACCCCCTCCGTCCCACCTGAAGAGAGCAGCTGGTCGTCGACGTGCTTATGATGTTTGCCTCGTCAACAACCGTAGGTACAATAAGGCCTCTATTCAAAACGCACCATATTCAAGGGGGTAGCCTAACAAGAGCTGGTGCTCGACTAATCAGATCATAATTATTGGATAAACTCCTTAAGTACGTCGAAAATTGTAAAAAAACATTATATTTTGGATGTTTGCCCTGTTCTTTTGTGCTGGCGGGCAGGGGACGCGGTTTTAAACCATCTTCAGTTGGTCATGCTAGAAGGAAGTCCCCATACGGAATTTTCATTCGCAACTGCTGAATGCTTGTCGTAGTCACCGCAATACCAAAGCATAACTTCGAAAGAAAAACGAATATTCTCTTTGCGTTACGAATTGAAGCTCGGGCGTACGGAGCCCAAGGGGTCGACAGCAGCACAATCGCCAATTGCTTCTCCAGTTCTGGTGAAAGCGCATGCCCTTTCCCGGGTCGGTGGCGAGAGATTTTTTGAGCGATGGGAATGGACACCACGATGCATCTACAGGCAAGATTGGAGGCCGGAAAGATACATCCACTTGATGGGATATTGGGGGCAGGTGAATCTAAAGGGCCTACTACATCTAGATGTGAGTACGTACTACCAAGTTGGCCCCAATCAGGGACGCTGAGACGAAAGCAACATCGGCAAAGGCTTGACGGTCGAAGCAACTAATTAAGGGCCTCGATCATGGTTGTGACCGGTGAGAGAGATTTGTTTGGTGAGAGAGGTTTGTGGGGATGAAGACAAGAGGGCAAGGCAAGGAAGAAGGACGCGTCGCCCGCCCGGCCGGTTCGTGTCACCAGCCAGCTTCTGCGTGGAGCTTGACAACAGTTCTGGTCCATGCGTGATGGAATCATGAGGTGACTGAACCTCTAAAACCTTGACATCCCTGCGCCTAAAAGTCTTGAAGGAGGGATCTGTACTGGGATTCCTGATCTCATTGTGGCTGGTTGATGATGGCACGTAGGTAGGAATTGTGCCGTGCCTGGTATCAAGGCCACAACTCGCCTGATCGTTGGGCCGGAGTAACAAAGCACGATCATGCCAAGTTTGATACCTTTCCTGAAATCCAAAGTACGATGTTATTTTAGGGGGACGAGTATAGCCTAGTAATACTTTATGTGATCCAATTATATGCCCGGTTAGAGGTGTCTAGGATAGTGCCATCTCCCGTGTTTCACCACCTTTATCATGCTATAAAATACTACGGAGTATGGACGGTACGGTGTACCTCTCCTCTCCGACCTTCCAAGCTCGTCCTACTCGCCGCTCTACGGAGATGGGGCAAAGTGATCAATTCAAAATCAGCAACCAAAGCCAAAAGTATGCCAAACGATGGACTGCGATGGGAGCGATCCCAGATAATTGTTTTCATGTACCAACAAATATGGTGGCACATAACCATTCCCCTTCACTCCACCTTAGGGCATCTCCAGTCGACACCCAGAGCCTCCAAAGCGGTCTTTTTAGCGCCAAAAGCGACGGATAGCGCCGTTTTTGTACCAGCCGCCCCCAGAAGCCCAAATAGCGTCGAAACGACGCTATTTCGCGCCGCGGCACCCAGGCGAAACCCAGCCCGCTGGGTTCGGCTTGGGGGGCGAAAAGGCGGGGCAGCCCATGCGGGTCAGCACTGTCAGCGACGCGTGGGGAAACCGCGGGAACAGAAACCCCCGCCCGTGAGCTTCATCTCGGCGCCCGCGACGGTCAAAGGGTGCCGGAGTAATGGCGTGACGGCCGGCCAGTGCATGCGCCACAGTCAAAGGCTGCCGGAGTAATGGCGTGGGCGGCAGCGACGCACGCGCGGCGCAGTAAATGCCCCGCCAGGCTACAAAAAGCCCGCTCGTCGCTCTCCCCATTCTCGACGTCCATCTCCTCGCCCTCACCGCACTCACTCTCACCTCCCTCGCCGCACTCCACCTAGACACCCCGACACGATGCCTCGCCGGTTCCGTGCCTGCCGCAACTCGCCGTTGTACTGCCGGCCCGCAGCCGCGACGCGTGGCCACAGTGATGGCGACATCGACAACGAGTTCCACTACGAGGAGAACGAGCAGTCGGCGCAGGAGGAGGCGGCGCCCGAGCAGCAACCGGCACAGAAGGCGGCGCCCGAGCAGCAGCCGACGCAGGAGGAGGCGCAGCGCAGGAGGAGGCACAGGAGGAGGCAACCAATCTGGCCCGAGCAGCACGCGACGTGCCACTCGTTCGAAACATGGCGCAACGAGCAGGCGTTCCACCGGGTCCGCGCTGGCCTCGAGGAGGCGGCGGCAGTGGCCGAGGCTGCCGCCGTTCGGGCATCCTTGGAGACCCACCAGAGAGAGGAGGCGGAGCGCCAGGCCTACCGGTAGCTCACCGCAAACGCGGCGTCGGATGAGCAGCAGACGCTCGTCGCGCGGTACTAGAGCGACCGGCGAAAGGTAGTCCTACAGACCGAGAGGCGCAACCGCCATCCCTCCGAGCAGGTGCAGTTGCACCGGCTGCGGATGCAAGGCAGAGCGAAGCGGCGCTGGCTCGCCACGGTGGCGAACCCATCGCCAAGCGACCCACCACCCTTCGCCGAGAACGACCACGGGGCTGGCCCCTCCAACATGCCGGCCTACGACGACTGCGAGGAGGACGACGAGGAAGAGGACGACGTCTAGGAGGAGGGCGACGACCAGGCCGGGCGATCGCGGCGAGCCTCGGCATGCCGTAGTTTTTAAGTTTTTTTTATGTTTTTTAGTTAAATTTCTGTCAAAATCTATGAATTTGCGTCGAATCTATGAATTTGCGTTGAATCTACTTTTTCGAATTATTTTGGGCCGGGGATTGGGCTGGAGGGCGACTGGAAACCGTGCCCCCCAAGTTCCAGATTAGTGCCGTTTGGCGTCGCGGCGGCACCGAAACAACGACGTTTTAGGCCCTGGGGGGCGACACGGCTGAAGATGCCCTTAGCATAAGCCACTGGCGAAGCCAACAGACACGATTAGTCACTCACGCAATACAATTTGATAACTAGAAATGTTGAAATGATTTTCTTACAGTAGAAAAAAAGAATGTTTATTACTACTAGTTGCAAGTACCATCGCCATCCCGGAAGAAAATGAAATGACATGCTCTAAATTAGTCAAAGAAGAATCTATCCATACAGTTAGGGTCATGCTTCGAAACATTTCTTTTCAATATAATTTAATTCTACAACTACTCCAATCATAGTAAGAGCACTGACTTCATGTTCTATGATTTTACGTAGGTAGCAGATGCCACGTCTAGACATACAAAATAAAATGATGTCAGGTGAATATATGGAAGAAAATATCCACAAGAACGTGTAGGTATGTGGAGCTTTAACTAACTAATATTTTGGGCACTGCAAGTTTTTGAAAACATATCCATTATTCAACCGTCCAAAACAATTTTGTCTTTTGTGCAAGAACAAGGTTATACTTTTTACAATACAGTGTTTTTTTGACACAAAAACAGTAGGGAAAGTCCCCTACTGTGTCATTTTCTATTTTATAAAAGGGGGAGAATATTTACATGGTACATGTATGTTGAATTTAAGATTAAGTTTCCATGGTACAATTAGGTATGCCCTCAACAACAATGGTGGTTTAAGATTAAATTTCTAGTAAGGACAAATGTTTAATTGGATGAATGTGCCTCAACAACACTAGAAGATAATGGATCGTTAGTTGGGTTACTTGGTCGAGAGTCAACAATAAGTTTTGTTGGACAGAAGATCACTCTCAAGACTTGAGAAAAGTCGAACAATTTTGTAATTAATGTAGCACCTGAAGGATATGAGACTGGAACTGATCCTGACAGATGAAGGACTTGCACTCTTTTCTGCTATGTCGGAGAAAAGACTACAAAATATGTGATGTATGCATGTGTGTCGATGGCCTTCACTTGAACGAACAGCAGGTCCCTCATGATATAACATATGTAGGATACTGAACAATCTGCCGCTCTGTTAGTTCGAAACTTCTGTAAGCCCAGGACGGGTATTTAATATGAGAGATGTACACACAGGACATAAGACATAACAAGGTGTACCATGGACCTTACAATAACTGTTTCAGTACTGGTGTGTCTTGCTCTTGCATCCCTACGCTGGTATGTAAGATTCTAACATTTTACTTGTCCTGATGCACGCGGTAATGTAAAATCAACAAGAATGAGCATTAGCTTTCTCCTGTCAGAGTTATCTTTGGAAATCTCAGAATATATCTTTCCAGCTCCATGCGGCCCTCGGATATGAAAGTTAACCTGGGAAATAACCAAGTTAAAGGCTTGCAATACATTAAAACTCTATGAGTTCATACCAAATGTCATCCCGCTGTCCCTTTTCAAATAATTCTCATCTGAATTCTAAGAGCATATAAACAGAACATTCCATCACAAAATGGTTACTTCTTTTTACTTGTAACTTTGTAAGTATTAATGTTGGCGATGATTTAAGACTCATGTTGGTAAACTAAGAAAATATCTTGTCTCTCATCTTCGTTCGTATCCATGTGTTACCATTTCCAAGCTTGATCTTGGTCAAAGGCTCATTGCCTACATGCCGCAAATAAACTTTTGGAGTGCAAGTGCCCGGCTATGTATTGCAGCCCCCTACAGTAAACTTATATATGATTTTTATTAACTTTGCTACACTAATCTTGATGTGCAAGTAAGACAATATAACTACAGAAGTCACAGCAGAGGATACAAGAACATATGATACCTCTCCTTGTTCAACACCACCTTCATGAGTTCAAGTAATGTTTGCAAGCGCTGTTGATTTGCACTGTTTCTAGTTTCATTACCATAACCAGTAATAGGGTACCCAAATATCACCGCAACCTGAAAAAATATAATAGAATAAAACAACAACAATATGTCAGGAAAAACATAAATAACACCAACACCCACAAACCTACATTTTTTTTTCGATAACGGAAACTTTATTACTTAAAAAGTTTAAGCATGTACCCGGCCTCTGCATAACCAAGATGCACACAGCCACGTGTCCACAAAGATACGAAACAACGTAAATAAAAGGCGAATTACATATCATCATGAGAAATTGTAAAGACGCCTAAACTGCTGGAGGAATCCTAACTACCACTCTGAACTCTTGCTACAGCTTTCCCAAAAGATCTTGCACCGTATGATGCTAACAAAAAAATGCATATGTACATGCCAAGGTGGGTGTGTTAGCTATCATAGCCGTTGGTTGATACTTTGATGTTAACAAGAGAATCCTGACGATATTATAAAAGTGGGATAGTTCCTTGAAAGAACTAGATATAATAGCAGAACACACAATTCTATTAAAATTATCCCTTTCAAAATAAACATGTTAACAGAAAATAAGTAGAATCCTGAGTAGCACTAGATGGATATTTCTTGGTGGCTACTACATTAGCCACCATATAGTGGATATAGAGCATTCAGGTGCAGGTGCTTCAAGTCCAATAAGATACTAAGTCAAGTGCCACCCATAAAGGAAGCTACTGAATCGCTATGCATTTTACATCATTACCTGTATTACATTTGGGATCTAACTGGTATAGAACATCAATTGGGGTACTAACCATGCCAAGCTATCGCTCAACGGATAGTATTCAACACGCACAGATATGAATTATGCTAATCTAGTATATCTTTTTGTAACAAGTAACCGCAGTTTTGCAGCTACAACGAATAGCTATTGTTGAATAATAACATAAGCTGTAGTCTTATGGAGTATGCTGGTAGGATATTTGACTTCTCATGGTGTTCTTCTCTATACAATCTCAGTTACAAATATAGAACTGTTGCACTAGCCATATAGACCAAAAGTACGAACTGATGGAAAGGGGCTATGCGTGTATTTATATTTCAACAACAAAAACAGATTGTACACATCAAATTCATTCAACGGACAAGAAAACTGAATGATCCTTTCACAAGACCATGACTACCTGAATGTGATACATATGAACACTTTATACTAATCAGTATTATAAATTACTTTTGAACATGATTTCACATCGACTAAAGAAAACTAAGTGCCCTAATTTCTAGGTGTCCCACAGCACCGGCCACCAGCAACAAAACAAACCACAGATGCAAAAGATCCAGAAATCAATTTGAATTTTCAAATACCACATCATATAGGCAGTTTTGAGATCAGAGATGAGATACCAGCACATGCATTGTTGACAGTTAACCCTGTTGACGGTGGATTCAGTTAGCTAGTTTTCTTCAGTTAACGCTAGGCCGTCAGTAGTTCAGTCCTTAGTCATTTCTCCCTTTCGCTGGTTTTTCGTTTGGATAAGACACGAGCCCACGTTCTGTGTGATGGCTGTGTGACTAGGAGAACAGAGTCCACGATGCGGAGATCGCACGTCCGAGTCCGTGGGATGGCACGGCATTCCTGGCTCTTTGCGATGATCGGCACGAATGCTACCTTTCTGTTTTGCATAATTAAAGGAAAGAGGAAGCACAGAAAATACCACTGTCCAATCCCTTGATTGTGTTCATCTCTCTGTCTATTCCTAATTGATGCTGACATGCATTGCTCAAAATTGTAAGTAGACAGCGTGAACAGTAACCCCCCGACATACCAGATTGGGAGTACAGACTACAACCCTTGCTATTTCGGAAAATCTGACACTGGACCTGGACGTACATTGGGTCAGCTTGGGAAACCTAAGCAGACATCGTGATATGTAGAGCAAATCCTTGTTAAACCGAAGAAATCGGGAAGCAACCACAACGTCGTCGAGATCGAAATCAGCATTCCGTCGAACACCTTATCAACTCGCATTACTGGGTTACCTTGTAGGTGGCGCCGCCAAGGTGAGCGACCCTGGGCAGGCGGCGCCATCCACGACAGGAGCATGGAGGGAGAGGTGCTGGTGGTGCAGCCGCCACGACTGCCTCGTGATCCTGGCGACCATTGTTTATGGTGCTCGCATCTAATGGTTGCTCCCGCAAGCCTCTCCTGTTATGGACCTGAAAGCTAATGCAAGTCAGACACCTTCAGACAAATAGAGAAGTAACCATGGAGAAAAAAGGACAACTAAGAGCATGTCTAACAGTCCCCGTATATCGCGAGCGCCCCGTAAAATTCCGGCGGCATACGGGGTGCGGGCCAAAACGGCCGTCTAGCAGCCCCCGTATGCGGTCCGGCCCCTACGAAAATTTTACGGGGCCTGCCAAACCGCCCCCGCCGCCCCGTACTTATAGTGGGTGAGGGTTGGGGTGGGGGTCCAACCCCCCACCCGCAACCCTAGCTCCGCCGCGCGCCGCCGCAACTCCGGTGAGCGATTCCCCGCGCGCCGCCGCCCCATTCCCCATTCCAAGCGCAGCGATGAGTTCCCCAGACGGCTCCGGCTCCTCCACCGCCCGCTCCAAGCGCCGCCACGAGCCGGAGTCGCTCGAGGAGGCGTGGCGGCGCCACTGCAAACATTCCGTTGCAGGGAGCCGCCGCGCCGCCTGGAAGTACGCGGCGTGGCCGGCAAGCATGCCGGCGTCGCTGGCGGACTACGCCGAGGGCGGGAGGTACTACTCCGTCGACCCGCCGCCGCGGCCGATGAGCGGCCCCCAATTCGCGAAATGGCGCGCAGATTGGGAGATGCACCAGCAGTGCAAGCGCGGCCGCGACGGCGCGAGCGGAAGCGGAGGAGGAGGCGCGGCGACAGCGGAGGAGGAGGTTCCGGCGACAGCGGAGGAGGAGGAGGCGGCGTTCGCGGCGGCCGTCGAGCTTTCGAAGAAGGAAGCGGAGGCCGCGGCGCGGGCGGAAGCGGAGGAGGAGGCGAAGGCCGTCGCCGACGTCGAGCAATTCAAGGCGATGGAGGCTTCCGGCCCCGTCGTCTTCCTAGACTAGACTAGGTTAGGACGAGCTCGAGCTCGATTTCATGTAAGCAATGGTGATCATCAATAAAATCGAGTTCATCTATTCTCCCGCGAAGTTTAAATTCAAACATACAGGGCGGCGATACGGGGTCTGCTAGATGAACGCGTAAATCTTAGCACAAAAATTCCTCGATTTCGTTTGCAGGGCCCTCTACGCGCGATTTAGGGGGCGAAATTGTAAGGGTTCTGTTAGACATGCTCTAAGTAGGCTGAGCAGGTTTGGGAGAGAGATAATAGCATAAAACTATCACTTTAGTGGTCTAATTTACCGTTTGCTAGCACTTTACGATTTTCGGACAGAAATCTACCGGTTCAGAAAAATATTTTGGCAAATCGCTCTAACTGCGAGCTGAGCGTGAATTGATAGCCCAATTAGGAAAACTGACATTGGGTCCCACATGTCAGTCCAATTAAGAAAAAAGAAAAATGAACATTGACCCGTCAGTCTCCTTGCTAACACAGAGGCCATGCCCCGACCTCGGCGAGCAGCGGCGCATGGCGGGGCGCAGCGCCATCGGCGAGCAGCGGCACGGACGGGGCGCCGCAGCCATCGACGAGCAGCGATGCAGCGGCCGTCGGCGAGCAGCGGCACGGGCGGGGCGCAGCGGCCGTCGGCGAGCAGCGGCACGAGCAGGGCGCAGCGTCCGTCGGCGAGCAGCAGCATGGGCGGGACGCAGCAGCCCTCGGTGAGCAGCGGTGCGCGGCGGGAAACAGCGGCCTTCGGCGAGCAGCGGCAGCGGTGTGCCGGCAGAGAGCAGGCCACGATCTGCTTTTTCTTTCTTATAGAGATTTTTTCCTTAATTCGGCTGACGGGTGGGACCCGGTTATTAATTTCCCCGTCAATTCACTCTCAATTACATTTTTGAGCGATTGGAGAAAATATTAGTGCATGGTGGTAGATTTATGTCCGAAAATCGTAAAGTGGTAGCAAATAGTAAATTTTGCCATTAAAGTGGTAGCTTTATGCTATTATCTCTTTGGGAGACGTCCAGCGACGACAAGTGGGCCAGACATAGTAGACGACTTGATTACCGATTGCAGAATGCCACGTCGTGATCCTTGACAGGGGCGGAGCCAGGATTTGAGCATGAGAGAGGCGAAGAAAAATAATCGGTCAAGCAATATCACACAATATATATTGATTTTTAAATATAGCATCAATCCATCGCTTAAGTTATGATAATACATGCTTTGCTTTCAAAGGAACTTGCATAGCCATAGATCCACTGGACTTATTAAATAAGTCGAAAATGTCACAAACTGTGAAATTTTTGCAGCTGTTTATTTCCATTGTATGCTATTGTGTACTACCAAAAAATTCGTCTTCAAATTTCATTTTGTAAAATAGGTAATTTGATCTTCCATTAAAATTTTGCGTTATGCAATTTCACATATGGTGAACGAGGCAATATACGCAATAATTTGCAATGGAGTAGGAGTAGTAGTTAAACCAATGATGTACATGAGATGTGTTGCGCCGTTCAGCATATGAAGATGTAATAGTCACGTGCGGCAGGCGGCAGCTACAGCGGCCGGCCACGTCCATCACCGACGGTCGGGATGCATCTGGTCTGACCCCTCGGGAGGAGAGAGGCGGCGCCTGATGCCCTAGTTTGAGCCGACGATGCAATCAATCAAAGTCGAACATGACATTACAGGCTCAGTTGTATCACGTCTATTCAAGGCCCCTAGAAGATAGCTGATAGCTCTTATGTCTTTACTAATTGATCGTAATAGGCTGGAAGTGGCCTCTTGGGCTTGATCTTGTATAGCACAGGGAGATACGATTTACGTTTTTGTACTAATGGCCTAGCACTAATCCTAATTACTTGGTACAGTACAATACAACCAGGGCCGACCCATATGGGTGGGCAAACGGGGCGCCCGCCCCGGCCCCCAAAGTCAGGGCCCCAATCCTAGGTACTAATTTTGTAGTATTATTAGTGTAAATTTTGTCTTAGTCTCAAGAATGTAAAAAATCAATAAAAAAAATTATTAGAAGATTAGGCGGCTCAAGTCTAAGGGATCAAGGCTAACCCACCAGGCTACCACACATAACTCTGGCGACGTAGGAACAAAATTGATGACTACCGCTCATCTCTATATATGTATACTTCAGTTGCTGACTCTTCTCCTCCGCAAAATACTCAATAGCCTTTTTTGATAACATCATGACTCCTCCCGTTATTTTCGATTCCGAGGTCATGCGCAGCCAATAATATAGATCAAAGACGTAGTTGAGTCATCTGTAATCAGTTCTCGTTCCATCCTCAATGTTCCGATCATTCCCCATTGGCGACATGGTGCAAGTTCATCCTTCCCATTCTGTTGTTCGGCTTTCAATGCCTTCTTTTTTTTTGCTGTCATGTCTCAATATTTTTGTAAGTCTTCCTCTCTTCATCCATGGATTGACTTGGTAAAAAACAGTTTTAGTTTTCAATTTTGGATTTTAGAGATAATGTATCTATAACCTTTCGAAATATAACATATTTTTGCGTTTATATATGTGTACAAGGGCCCAGGTTGTCATCTTGCCCCTGGGCCCCATAAATGTATGGACCGGCCCTGAATACAAGATACACTGATCGTCTCAGCTGAGCCAACGATGGGTGAGAGACTATTATAAATGTTTTAGCTTTTTTCAACAATAAAACATGTAATTAGATGTGTTTTACTTTGTAGGTTCACTATGTTTCATCTGTATCTAGTCCACAGTTGAATATCTAAACCATCTTATAATATGAAACGAAATAAGTAATCCTGATGTTTAAATTTTTTGAGTAATTGAAACAAAATTGTATGAACTTTAAATTAATATCACAATAAGAATTATAAAACGGAGGAAGTAGTACTTATGGAATAAACCATAACTATAGCTGGAAAAACAAAATAGAGTAAGTGAAACAAAAAATTGAAAGTCATGGAACAAGCTATAACTTTAGACGGAATAAAATTTGGAACAAAATGAACATGATTTCGTCGTCTGTGAAACACATCTCGTCTGGAACCATAGAAACTAAATAAAGGAAAAAAATTAAAAGATTAAAGAGAAACTAAAAGCAAGAAAAAAGGATTAAAAATTATAGCGCCAAATGAATAAATCATATCTAAACTTGGAATTAAAAATTGAATATATGAATACAAAATTTAGTGAACGTTTAACGAATCATGAATAAAAGGGGCTAGGCCGAGGGGAATAAAATTTGACATCCACTGAACGTATCAAGACAATAAAATGAACAAAAGGAGTGATAAAGTGAAAGAAAATTTTAGATCAAATTCAACAAAATACGAACACAAGACGAACATAAATTAGATCACATCGAACAAAAGGTTAAACACATGAGAGACAAATCACGACAGCCGACGGAAGAAAGTTTTAAACTTTATGGAACCAAACTTTAGCAAACGTGAAACAAATCACAAACATATGTTAAAATTAAGGCCCACGAAACACAACTACTATAAGAGGAATATATTTTTATACTAAATGAAACCAAAATAAATAAAAACATGAAAACATGGAAAATTTAATTAAAAAGGTAAAATATAAATCCAAAATTTAAAATACAATAAAAAGGAGGATAAACATACGAAAGAAAAAAATAAAGGGAAAGGAACATCTTGTATGCACCTATGACTTGGAGATGCATTTTCGGCCCATAGGCAACAAATTGGGTTACATTGGGTAGTCATCATGTGATACCATAGTGTAGGGTTTCGAAACAGTATTCTTGTGAAGTATGTCAAACCAAATTTATTGATTCGACAAGTGTTGGGGAACGTGCTACGAAAAACATAAAAATTCTAGCGCATAACTAGGATCCAATGCGAGAGGGAGAGGAACATAACGTACCCTCGTAGATCGATCTAGCGGAAGTATTTTATCAATGACGAGATTGACGTAGAAGTAGACATAGTCGATACCCGCAATTAGACTTATCTAATCATGAGGATATGTATTATCCCACGAACTAGTACTGCAAGCGTAGCACCTCCATGGTATCCACACGTACGAGATCAGCAGAACCGCGTCGTAGCATGGTGAAGCACGATGATGAAGCGGGGAAGTTGTCGATGAAAATCCAGGGCTCTCCACGATCACCAGCCAGAACTAGGTCAATCCTGGTTAGAAATCCGGCGGAGCTCCCACAACATGGACGAAGTAGATGGAGCATCGGGGAAGCATGGACGAACTAGGTCCAGCCTAGTTTGTATGCTCCATAATATAACAAATAGTTCTTCAACACAGCAACCCGCAGTGCGCTCAAAGGGAACCTAAAGTATTGGTTTGATACCTCGCAACAATTCCTGGTTAGCCCTCTCTGCATGTCCATTAGATTGTGGGTGCGCAACTGAAGCGAGATGAAGTCGGATATGGTTTTTCTCACAAAATTTCTGCATTGCTCCTTTAGGAAAATTTGTCCCATTATCTGTGAGATACTATGTGGATATCCAAACCGGAAAATCACCTTTTTTAGGAACTTGACCGATGTCTCAGCATCACATTTTCTTAAAGGTTCTGCTTCTACCCACTTGGTGAATTTATCAACTGCAACCAAGAGGTGTGTTTTCGTTCGAGATGATGGTCTGAAAGGTCCAACCATGTCAAGCCCCCAAACTGCAAAAGGCCAAGTTACTGGGATCATCCTCGGATCTTGAGGAGCATATGTTCCTACCTATCATACTTCTGACAACCTTCACAAGTAATACAATATGTTCTACATCTTCTAATGTTGTAAGCTAGAAAAATCCATGTCCGAAGACTTTGGTAACTAAAGATGGATCTGACATGATGACTACAATATTTTGAGTGGATCTCATTGAGAATATGACACCCTTCTTCTGGAGATACGCATCGCTGAAAAATTCCTGTGGTGCTTCGTTTATATAACTCTCCATTGATGATCGTGTAAGTCTTGGAACGTCTCGTAAACCGACGGGCCATGATTTTCTCTTGTGGGAGATTTCCTCTTATAAGATAAGCCAGATATGGCTCTATCCACTCTGGTGTTGCATGAAGAAATCCTAATAACTCAGACTTCGGATGTGGGTTTTCTATATCATCCTTTGTGGGAAGCTTGATTGATGGACTATGAATCTCATCGAGGAAGACATTAGGTGGAACCTGTTTTTCTGAGAGCCCAAATGAGATAATGCATCAGCTACCTCATTAAGACGTCTATCAATGTGTTCAACCTGATATCCTTGAAAATGTCATGCTAACTGAGAAATTGCTCGCCTGTAGGCTGCCATAACTGGGTCTTTGGAACCCCATGTCCCATAAACTTGCTGAGAAACTAGGTCTGAATCTCCTAGGCACCAAATCTTGTTTATGCTCATCTCCTTCACGATTCGAAGCCCATGGAGTAAATCTTCGTACTCAGTTGTATTGTTATTGCATTTGAATGATGTTTGCAAAACTAACCGGGACTTGACACCCCATGGCAGAGTTAGGACAACGCCAACTCCTGACCCTTCCAGTTGTCAAGACCCATCAAAATGCATGGTCCAATACTTGGTATCAGGCTTCTCCAAAGGTACTTGTAGTTCCATCCATTCATCGACAAACTCGATTAAGTCCCATCTCAATGGACCACTTGGCAGCTCGACTTGTTGCTTCTTTGTTCTATGTTATATCTCCGAGAGGGCTATAACTGAGAATTGTGATTGGGTGTTCCTAAAAATAGTGTTTGAATTTACGACTCTCCATGAAAACACCAAAGACCAGTTTCAGCCAATGTGTGTATCCGTTTTGATTCTGTCAAGACCACGCTGCTAGTAAACTGGTATTTGGACCACACATTATTTTCCTTCCTGAATCCTTCCACAACCACAACCGCGCTGATGGGTTTATTGTTTGTAGCAACATACAAGAACATAGGTTCTTTCTTTCAAGGGGCTGCCAAGAAAGGAGCATTTGTAAGATGTTTTTAGAGAGCCTCCAAAGAATCATGAGCTTCCTAGTTCGAGACGAATTTATCTGTATTCTTCAAGGCCCGGTATAATTTTCCAGCCGAGATTCACACACTTTTCACATTGAGATTCATCTCATAATTGCGAAGGTTTGCAGATGCCTCAGACAAGTCAGAAATTATAGTGTCACCTTTTTGAGACTTGATCCCAATGTCATCCACATAGGTGCGCACATTTCGTCAAACCTGTTTTTCCAGTCATCTTTAAATGCATCTTGATAAGTGGCTCCTACATTTTTTTAGTCCATAGGGCATGCATTTATAATAGAAAGCTCCAAAGGGAGTGATAAACAATGTTTTATCTTGGTCGTCTTCCTTCATCTTGATCTGATGATAACCTCAATAAGCATTTAGGAAACACAACAATTCACAACCAGCAGTATAATCTATGATATGATAAATGGGTGGTAAGGAAAACAGATCCTTTGGACAAGCCTTATTCAGATTTTTGTAATCAATACACATTGTCCAAGAACCGTTTTTCTTCAATATGAGAACTGGATTGGCCAGCCACTTTGGATGAAATACTTCCACAATAAACCCGGTTGGAAGGAGTCGAGCTATCTCTTCTCCAATAGATTTAAGTCTCTCATCATTGAAACGACGGAGGAATTGCTTGATATGTTTAATAAGAGGGTCAACATTTAGACTATGATCACTGAATACCCTTTGTTCACCAGGCATGTGAGAAGGTTTCCATGCAAAGTTATCCCAATTCTCATAGAGGAACTCGATGAGATTTTCCTATTTATTAGTCATGTGAGCCCCCACGCTAAACTGTTTAGAGGAATCGCCTGGGGTGAAATCCACATCTTTCATGTCGTGAGCAGATTTGAATTTCAGTTTAGACTCAGTAGCTAGATTTTGAAGCGAGGTCATGTCCTTAGGGTCAACCTGAAGCTTGTAAAATTTCACTTCATCTTCTACACATGCTGACTATGAATAGGTTGCGTATCCTTCCTCACCCTCCAAAGTTGTATCTCTATCTCTATGAATTATAATATTCCCCTTTGGCCGTGACATTTCCATGTTGAGATATACGTAACAGGGTATCGACATGAACTTGGCATAAGCCGATCGCCCGAATAAAGCATGATATAGAATTTTGAACTTTACAACTTTGAAGGCCAGGACCTCAGACATGTAATTCTTTACGGTTCCAAATGCAACTTCAAGATAATTTTTTACAAAGGGCTATGCTGACTTAATAGGGACAATTCTTTGGAATATAGTTGATGATGGATTCAACCCTTTCTTCTGAAGATTCATCCTCTTGAAAGTGTCATAACATAATATATTTATGTTGCTTCCTCCATCCATCAACACTACTGTCAGTTTATACTCTCCAACATATGGAGCTACGACAAAGTCGACGCCTCCAGGATTATCAATTCTGGGAGGATCATATGATCTACTTTAGGTTATGGGTTGCTCAGACTAGTTTAACCACATTGCCACTACAAACACGACAGCGTTAAATGCGCGCTTCTACAACTTTCGATCTCTCCTACTTGAGATTGTGGTGAACACATGGTACTGTCCTTTCTAAGCTGTTTTTGGTTACTCTGAAAACCTTACGGGCTTCCCTGCTGGATCCTTCCTTGGAGTTTCCTCTATTGCCTACTCCTTGATGACCCAACCCATAATTTTCGGGTCTAGGATTTCTAGTTCCTGGGTGACCACCTCCTGGATTTCGTGGGTTACCACCTCCATTGTTCTCATGTCCATAGACACTGCCTCCACTTGGTTTGAAACCTTGCATGATAAAGTAGTCCTCCCAAGAGTGGCTTGCTATCCTTATGTTCCTTTTATGGCAAGGACACGTGCCCTTTAGAGACTTTTTTCTTGTGAGTAATTGTTTGGGTGAAATTTTTGCTGATTTCCTCAGAAACTTTTATTTTGCCTCTGGTTCTTATAAAATGTATTTGTGTTGGCAACCAAGTATGAGGTTCTTTCTCCATTATTGTGCTTGTTATTGTTATTCTAGTTCTGATTGTTCCCATTGTTCGGATTCTGATTCTGGTTACCCTTGCCTCCGTTCTTCGTTCATTTCCCTGACTTGTCATTATCTGAATCTGCGTCCTTGGTTTTATCAGACTCGGCATACTTGGTCTTCGCATCCATTAACTCACTCATATCTATGAAATATCTCTTGATATGCCCTAGTTTATGTGCTAGGGGGTCAAGTTACGGTTCCTCTCTAAGGCTATAACAACTTGCTGACCTGTGATGCCTTCTAACGAATGAATAATTTCTGCAAACCATTGTGACCAATGTTGAGCTGACTATCCTTCCTTCTAAACACAATTTTCCAGGTCTATAATTGTCGTTGGACTCTTGCAAGTTCTCCGGGATTTTTTCATGAACTAATCCTTCTGTTCCATCCAGGAATTGATTGAGTTTGGAGGCAAGTTCTTCAACCATGATTTTGTAGCCCCTTCCAGCATCATACTTAGATATCTTGCGCATACAACATCACTGACTTCTAGAATCTCCATAACCATCTCATAACCTTATATCCAATCTGTTGGTTCCATGTCCGCGGTGTAGTTGACAACCTTTCGAGGTCCTTTGAAATTCTTTGGAATCTCTTCATTCCTTAAAGTTGTACCTAGACATTTGATACCATATCTTTGAGACCAAGCAATAGCTGGTGCAAAAGGTCCCGGGTTTGAGGTGGGAGGGAAAACTCAAGGTTGAATATTCTCCCGCACCATGTTTCCTACACTCGTTGCCCTAGCTGCATAACCAGTATTAATGATAACTGGAACATGTGAGACCACTGCCAACATCGGGCATGCGTTGGCTCCTCCATCCGACGGTTTAAATTGCTTGACCCAGCTTGAACTGGCAAGTTCCCATGATAACTCCTTGATGCCGAGTTATGACTATTCTACGGGGTTGAGTGGAGCCAATCCTGGTTGTTGTAGTTTAACCGTTGAACGGACCGATATTTGCAATATCTCAATTGGCTTCCTCATCTACAGTTCAAATGGATTATTTGTGTTGATAGGAATTTGGGATAGTTTTCGCGTTCCTGGCTAGACATTATCAACTAGATTAGTAAAATGACCAGCAAGCGTATGGAAGCGTACCGATTACTGAGGCTAGACATCCTGTTGTGGAGGTTGTTGATGAACTGGCAGCTAAACTGGGCTAATGGGCTATTGGAGAACAGCTGAAAACGGAGAGGTTGAACCAAAGGTGGATTCGAGTTTGCACCGGCTCCACGTGGTGGCACCGCAAGCCAGTTCCCGGAGTTCCAACAGGCGGCCCAACTTGTACCCCCAAATTACCAACCGGTGTTTTTTCAGGGTTTGATAGAGTGTCAGCGGTCCAAAACTATGAGAATCCCCACTTTGATGATGAAAACCCAGGTGAATTCCTTTTGCGCCCAGGCGACTAGATTCTTGATAAAGGTCTACATGTGCCATGTTTTATATGTTTTTCTTCTACCTGCAGGTTCCGGAGGACTTGTTTTAGCTATTCCCAAAATCTCCCAGTCTTCGCATTGTGCTCCTGCAAGTTCTCAACCGTAACCGGGTTCTGAAGTAGTGCATTGAGGGCATCTGTCATCTCTGTAAAGCCATGTCCTAGTGCCAACACAGGAGGTACCGCCGGTTCTGCTGTTGTTGGCCTTGACCCTAACGCTCCTGGTGTTCCCTGAACTTTATTTTCGTTCTCTCCCGGGTTCCCTGAATAATATTATCGTTTGCTCCCAGAAACGGATCATGACTGTCGTTCACATAAATTAGGTTACCCTGAGCATCATACCTTGGATGCAGCTGGTTACCCGCCATATATACGGCCATGTGCTGCAACAACTCCTGAGACTTTCTGCTTCTTCTTCCATGTTTCCTCCTATCATTTTGCCAAAAAGGTGGTGGATTTCCCTAGTTCCTTCAAGGTCATTAGTTTCAACCGACGATTGTCCATCCGAGTGAACTGGCTTCTATAGAAACTGAATCTGAATCCTGAACCGGTTATGAGCTTGAACCTCCAACAAACCCGACAAAAACATGAATTCGACCAAAGGGATCTCAAAAACCGGATTCGCGATAGCAAATCCCGGGCCAAGGTATCATGGTTGTAGTAGTTTCCACGCTGGATCCTCCTGAGCCGATCGATTGCTAACTTCTCGATCCCTAGGAAAGATCTCTAGCGTTCCCACATTTAAATAATTTAAGAACATCTATGTTATTGTGCTAGTCCCTGGATCAAATGCTAGCATCACGGTACAAAATGAAATATCATGCAAATGCATCAAATTCTATTACATCGCATGATCCAGTCTTTACAAAATAGTATTACAACTTGCATAGTCTTAGAAGACTAGCAGAAAACAAAGAAATAGAACGGAAAACATAGTACAACATTGAACCCATCTTCTTCATGTGCCACATGCAAAACATGTTGGCGATAGTCTCGAGATCCTAAACGAAATCCTCACTCGTCTTCAGAATCATCTGCAGCCACAAGGGGGTCAATACAATTTAATGTATTGGCAAGTAACACTATGGTGGATATAAATGGCAAGACTAATACTTCATGCTTATTTGGCTGAGTGGAGTTTTAGCTAAGTTTGCATAAAGCTAGTTTTCTCATATCTCTTTTGTAAAACAAACTTTTCTTTCCAAAGGGTGGCAACATTGGATCAAGATCCAAGCACCACAACTACTTTTCACTTGGTAAAATTTACTTATTGAAAATGGTGTTGAGATTCTTCCGTCATTTAATGTCGAGCTGCTCATAGTTGTCCATAAACATGGACACGGATAAGATCTTAGTTTGTCGACTCTCCATAGGTTGTGCACTTTAACCCTTTGTCTTCAATTAGCCCAAAGATTCTATACACCCGGAGTGCATCGTGGAAAGGAGAGAATTGAGACTAGATCTTTCAGAAGAAGAAGTTCAACCCACCGAAAAGACCCTTTCCACCTATAATTATACTACATCTACTTATCAAGCCTGGCCTGAACTCTCATAACTTAGTTAATCAAGACAGAGCCCATATGTCAAAAGGCTGCACGGGAAACTACTAAACTTAGGAGGAAATATTAATCTCTTTCTCCCTGGGTGGCCATCCACAAGTGACAACCTCAAGTGGAATAACCCTTAGACAAGGGCCCTAAGGCAACACTCAACATAACCCAGTCTTACCACTTCCACCCAGGTTGTTCATTTATTAGTTATACTTAGAATTGTTTTCTCAACATATAGTAAAACAATTTGTAATATTGTATAGCATCTACCAAGTTCTAAGGCTATCAAAATAACAAGGTAAAAGGGATGGCTACACACTACTAGGATAATATCATAGCATAATATAACTTTGTAAAATTTCCTATCATGCATATTACTGAAAACTCTAATGATGCATATAGAAAATAATGGGTAGTGGATGGTGTGTTACTTGCCTTGTTGAAGTTGGTGAAGAAATCACACTCTCTTCACAAAAGATCGTTGCTCTCCGTACAATCTATACATTCAAAACACAATAACAAAATAAACAAACATCCTACCAAACAACATACATGTGAAGAAAACATACAAAGAAAGAATCATGGCAAGAGCGGTTCAACCAAGTAGGCTAGGACAAGGTCAAGATTTGAGTTTGAAGGATTCATTCTATCTTGGTTCAATACTTGTTAAGGGGGGTTAAGAGTTCACTACGGATGGTTTAGATTGAGTTTGTAGTAATCAAGCTTTATAGAAAACATATTTATCTAAGAAGTTCCAAGATTTCACCAAGGTGATCTCACTATCTTAACTAAAGTAACCATAGAGAAAATAAGATAGTCTTGAGATTTTCCATTTGGGTCAATTGTTGGACAAAAACTTGTTATTCTTCAACTTGTATATATTTTCTACAAGTCTTCACATACTTGTTTTCTTGATGATCATCTTCATGCTTCTATTGTACTTTTCCTCCTTGTTGTGAAGCCTCTCTTGAACTTGATAAATCTTCATGGTTTTCACTTCACGAATTGGTTTAGGTATGGGGTGGGCACAAATACCACTAAGTGGAATAGAAAAGAAATGAAATAAGAAGAAAGATAGAAATAGAAAAGGGGCTGGTCTTCTTCTTGATTTGTTCATGAATTTCCACTTTCCTGAGTTGCTTCTAGTTGTGGACTCCAAGTCTTTTCTTCAAAATTTCTTCAATGATCTTCCTTTTAGCTCTTCATGTTGCCACCAAGTTGTAAATGGAGTGCCTTCTTGTGCTTGACTCTTGATTTCTATTTTGCTAACTTGGTGAATTCTTGAAGCAAGAATGGGGAAGTAGATGGATAACAATGATGCTAGTGGTTCAGGTTCACTAGTTGGTCTTCTATGTGATTGACACATACTAGGGACTTGGTCTTGGACTCAAAATAGCCACAACAACAAAGATAAAGAGGATGGAAACAAAATCTAAGACATAATAATATGGGTGGATCACTATGTTGGGTTTTTGGTCCAAACACATGGCCATGGTACAAGGGTTCCCAAAATGGTGAGACACTTATGTCTCTGGTTCAAGGTTACCAAATTGAGCAGTTTTTCTTAAGGGAACATATTCTAATTATTTATAGATTTAAATCTATGTAAAAAATACTACTTAATTCTAAATTCAAAATTAATTTGATCAAAAATTATTTTGGAACAGAGGATATGAAAGTACATATCATAAGGTTTCCAAATATATTTTATTTGCAATTTTTGGATTTGTAGATTTGAATTATGCCAAAATTCATCAAATAAGCATATTTGAATTTGAACCAATTTAAGCTTGTAACTTTTAAATTTTCACAATGCTACAAGATTCTACACATCCAGAGGATTTCAAAAAGTCCAAGTTTTCTAAATTTGGCCTTATGGTTAAAAATATATGATGGTTGCAAGTTTTAGGGTCTTTTCTGCAAAATGGCCAATTAATTTCTATTCGAAAAAATAATCAGAAAACTACGTGGATAAGGTTGGCTACGTGGCAGCATCTGATTGGCTACGGTTGCTAACGCGGCGCTGACGAGTCAGTTGACTGGGTTGCGGACTGTACGAACACGTGGCGCTATTCTACTGGCTAATGCCTCTTTAATCACTAATCTAATTTGGGCAGTTGGATCTAGATCTAAGGGTCCTGCTTAGATCTCGAGGAGGGGATGCTCACCGGGCAGCGGGGACCTCGCCGAAAATGGCATGCGCGGCGGTGCTGCTCTCGGGCTCGGACGGCGGGGCTTCTCTGGTGGTGCTCGAGCTCGTAGAAGACCACAAGGAGGTGCGCCATGACGAGGTGAGTCCGATGGTGACTATGGAGCGGGCGCTGGCCTCCTATAACTGCAGCCCGACGTGGATGCGGACGGTGGCCGCTCCGACAAACCTCGGTAAGCTCGATGCGGCAGAACAGATGCAAAACAAACAACAACAAAAAAAAATAAGGGAGGTGCGCACGGGCATGGGAAACCAAAGGGAACCAACAAGGACATATGGTGATGGACTACCTCGCCGGAATCGACGAAAACGGCCAGCGGCAGCTACGAGCTCCGGCGTGAAAATCTACGAGTCCCGGGGCACGATTTTTTAGAAGAGAATGAGGGGAAACATAGAGGAGAGTGGTGGCTTTAAGGGATGAGTTGTGGGACAAGATTTGATGGCAACAATTGCCCGTATTCAAAACAGATTTAAATCGGCCGAAACAGATGCTTCTTCGGTTACCATAGGTTGAAGACGGCCACGTCAAGTTGACGTCATCTGTGGGTCCCAGTGCGTAAAGAGAGAGAGGAGATGGGCGGGTTGGGTTTGGCTGGTTCCTTCGCGTTGCGCGCGTGGGGGATAGGGATTGGGCTCGGCCCAGTTTCGGCTGGCTAGGAGGGGAGTGGGCTGGGCTGCTTTGGCTCTTTTTTTTCTCAGTTTTTTTTTGTTCTGTTTTCCTTTTTTTCTTGTTTATTCTATAGTCCATAACTTATGATTTACAAATCTAATATACCTCAAGTAAAATTCTATAATTTTGTAAAATATTTATCTTTCAAAATAGAACATTTTTGTTTAGTTTCAACACACTTAAAATCATTATATTTTCAAAATATGATTAAGTAGCTAATAGCCATTAAGTGTTATTTCAAAAATTAGAGAAACATTTAATTGAAGTTAGGGTCAATTAAAATTCAAAGACCAATAACATTTAAAGTATTGTTTCACAATTCATTTTCATACCAAGAAATTATTGTGAAAAACATTTTCTTTTTTAATACTTAATGTAGTACTTGAAATCTTTATAATTAATTTTGAGCTTCACAAATATTTTCCGTAGTTAATAAACCAAGGATGAGTTATTAATGTTAGATAGAGGTTGAAAGCATTCATTTGTAAAACAAGTTGTTAGTGAAACCATTTTATATCCTCTTTGGTTTGCTACATACTTTGAAATAATAAAACTTAATTTGAAAATTTCTTTCAAGGGTTATGGAGTTAGATACATGTTTGGATTGTTATTTTCAATAAGATTGTAATAAAATATAATATTTCCTTTGTGTTAGAGTTTTATTTAGTTTTTGGTGACATGTATTAATAAGAAAACAAAACGTTTCAATTTTTATTTTTGAGTTTTCCAAAAAGCAGGGATGTTACAGCCTACCACCCTTAAAAGGAATCTTGCCCCGGGATTTGGGAAGACTAGAAAGAAAGATTAGGTTTGGGCAACTGGGTGGGCTACCACCCTTAAAAGAAACTTTTGTGGGTAGTCTTAACTCTTGTTCATATTTTACTATATCTTCATCTCTGGAGCCATACTTCAACATCCATAACATAATTGTATAGCATGTATCAACTCCTTGTGTGTATTAGGGATTTTGAATCCATGTTTTGAACCTTTAGGGTTCTATGTGTCCATATCCACTTCCAATAGGAGGTTTCTATCCACATAGCTTGGAGTGTGGTTTAACTCAAAATGGCTCGAGTAGAAATTTCCCTCATGGTAGAGTTACAAACCAACATAATTCTGTTGAACTACCTTTGACACTGAGGGGTCACTCTTTGGGTCAATCAAAATTCCTTGGGTCACTCTCAACTTGGTCTTTTGATGTCCTTGGCAATCTTCCATCTTGTTGTTGTCTTCCTTGGATGCAAACACCATGCTATTTCTAAGGAAACTCTCATGGTAGGCAATATCTTCATTTTTGTGGTACCTCCAAGGTTTGATTTGTTCTCACCGATGATAATACCTTTCATCAACACTAACATAGGGTTATTATTGTATTTTACCATTCCATGGTTCAGGTTTCACATCATCGTCTCTCTAATAGGTATGTCACTCAATTTTACCATTCTTCATAGCAAGAGTGATAATGTGAGTAGTCATCATGGGGGACAATCCAAGTTGCACTCCATCATTACCTTGTACTTGGTGAATCTCGTATAATAACACTAGGTCACCTCACTTGTCTAACAGAAAGTTTTCAAATATGTAAGACAAACTTGAGATAAACTATCATTTCTCAACTAGCGGGTTGCGTAAAACTCTTATACAACACTATCCAGATTGTTGTAGTTTCTTCATATCTTACTCTCCTGGTGTGATAAGCTCCCATTCTTCATAGCTCATGCAACTTAGAGTCCACTTGTCTATCTTCACTGGTTGATTGGCTTGTTGCTTCTTATGAGATAGTTGGCATTGATCATGGATGTGATTGTTCCTTCACACAAAAGAACAAGATCTTGATACCTATGTCATCTCTTGGTTGGAGGGTCTGTCTCAAGGGTACTAGTCATAACACTCTTAGGTGTAATGTTTGATGTTGCAGTTCATATGGTAGCTCACTATGGTTTGTGAATGGGTATAGGATTTGGTTTGACTTAGCATGGATGAGTAGAGATTAGAAAGATATCTAAAGGAGGTTACTAACCAAACACACCAGATCAAGGAAACTCATCTTGAAAACAACACATAACAAACATATAGCAATACATTCATCACACCAAACAACAAGGTTTTACAAAACAACTAGTATTTTCATAAAACCCTCGGAAGTATGATCAATATACTAATAGTGTTATCGTTGTTCTAACAAAGTAACTAGATTGGTGGTCTCATCTATATCTTCTTGAATTTTTCTTCAGATTCTTCTCTCAATGTCTTGAGGTGTTTTTGATTGTTGCGAAGTCTAAGTTTTTCTTCAAGTTCTTCAACTGTCTTGAGTGTAGGTCTTCATGTGGTGAAAATACTTCTTGCACTTCATGGTATGGTCATCAACAATCTTGCCTTGAGGGTATTCAAGAGGTAGGTCATCTAGAACAAGAGAATGAAATTTTGAAGGTGAATAATAGATGAGAGGATATGAGAAAGATTAAGATGAGATATTTTGTTTCTAGAAAGTTTGAACATAGTAAAATTTCAATCCTAGGGTCTTTTCTAAACTTAGGGTCTCAAATTCTATAGGCAACACAATGCTAAGATACCATTTTGTAGCGTTCCCACATTATAATAATGTAAGAATATATGTGTTATTGTGCTAGTCCCTCGATCAAATGCTAGCACCACAGTACAAAATGAAATATCATGCAAATGCATCAAATTCTATTACAGCGCATGACCCAGTCTTTACAAAATAGTATTACAACTTGCATAGCCTTAGAAGACTAGAAGAAAATAAAGAAATACAGCAGAAAACATAGTACAACATTGAGCCCATCTTATTCATGTGCCACAGGGAAAACATGTTGGCGATAGTCTCGAGATCCTAAACGAAATCCTCACTCATCTTCAGAATCATCTGCAGGATGAAATATGCAGCCACAAGGGGGTCAATACAATTTAATAATTGGCAAGTAACACTATGGTGGATATAAATGGCAAGACTAATACTATATGCTTGTTTGACTGAGTGGAGTTTTGGCTAAGTTTGCATAACATATATCGTCCGCACAATGGAGCATGGAACGATAGATCTGCCCGGACACATCACTAAGTTCAAAGGAGGACAGATCCACCTCGAGTCGCATCGCCAACGGAAGCTACTATGTCTATTGGGCGCAAAGGGTTTTAATCTATCCGCGTGGCATCAACTCCCGAATGGAGGTTGGCCATCAGAGGCCGTGACAATCGACACTAAGGAGAAGCTGCGGTCACTAGACCCCGACATCAGCCCTGGTAAGCCTTTCCAGTTCGCGAACACCGGAAGCAACGCGGTGTTGCTGCATATAAATCGTTGTGGTCCGAGCACAAGTTGTCGTGGTGTTTTCATTGTCATTAACTTGGGGACTATGGAGATACGAGCGTTGGAGGACTCAACTGCCTCCTCCAGGATTTTGGAGATTAATCTGCCTTCTCGGCTACGTGCCATGAAAATCTTTTCCTAGAAAGATATTATTACATCCTAGCTATCTTATTATATTTAGCTTCGTAGTGTTCTAATGTTTGTGACTATATGCATTTATATGAGTGTATGTTCTCGTTTGGTAATGTTTTAACATAGGAAAGATGTGGTGGCGGCATTCCATAAGAATGTTGGTGGGGCATGTAGCATTAATAATAACTCAAGAACATCACGTGAAGGTTTTAAGAATCAAAGGACATCTTTCGTCCAGCCTGGAGATACAAGATGGTGTTCTCACTACACAACCTTATCTCAGAAGAAATCAATGTGAGATGCAATGGTTGAAGTTTTGGGGATTTTTTGGGTGACGTGTGTGTTCCATCTAGGGAAAGAGGTATTGTTCATAAAATGGATACTTTAGCGTTGTGTTTGTCATGAAGATGACGTTAAAACTACGTCATATGAGAAATGATGTATATAATTTACTACAAATAAGGTTTCTTTTGTTGACAATAAGTACGAGCGAGCGAACGAAGAAACATGCAGCGACGGCGATTCCAGCATGAGAAAGATTTCAGAGCGGGGCTATATGCGGTGGTCTAGTCTCGTGTCCTATTTAAAGCAAACGAGAGAGTAGAGGGTCCGGCTGAAGTTCTATACCGATACGGATACATAGTGTTTTTTTTTTGCGGGGATACATAGTGCTTTGTTGCGAACTGACTCCTTGGCGGGTGACTGTGGCCACGGGCACCCCCGGCCGTATGTGTACTGCGTGAGCTTTGGAAGTTTGGATGCCTCTAGAGATGACACCACATTTGCCTCCCCACGCGTACGTCATGACATGCCACCTGGCCAGGCCCCGCCCATGGCCATGGCCTGAGAGATCGCCAATGGCATTCGAGAGATCAAGAGCGTCCGAGAGGTCCGGTTTGACGTCGGCATCCACAGTATCTTCTTGAGCGTGAGGCGCTCATAGACGTCGTTGGCAGCGGAGAGCAGGACGGCGAGGCCGGACGCCTCAGACAGGGCCGGGGGTGGTAGCATGTTGCCTATCACGGAGAGCAGCTCGAAGCGCTGGAGTAGCGGCCCGACGGCGCCGCGCACGACGTCGTCACCGACGCGCAAGACGTCGTCGTATCCTGCCGGAGCGTGAGGCGCTCGTAGACGTCGTTGGCGGCGGAGAGCAGCAAGGCGAGCCCGGACGCCTCGGACAGGGCCTTGTGTCATGGAGAGCAGCTCGAAGCGCTGGAGTAGCGGCTCGACGGTGTCGCGCATGACGTCGTCGCCGTCCCTGTCACGGATAGAAGCTTGAAGCGCTGGAGTAGAGGCCCAGCGGCGCCGCGCACGACATCGTTGGCGGCCGATGCGCCCAGCACGCAGACGCCTCGGCCGGCGGCGGAGAGCATCACGGCGAGGCCCGACACACCAGACAGGGACGGAGGTGGTAGCACGGTGCCTGTCACGGAGAGCAACTCGAAGCACCCGAGTAGAGGCCTAGCGGCGCCGCACACAACCAGGGACGTCGGTTCCGGGGGCCAACTCGAAGACGTCGTCGGCGACAGCGCCCAACATGCTCAGCACGCCGACGCGTCGGCCGCGGCGGAGAGCATCACGGCGAGGCCCGACGCCTCGGACAGGGACGGAGGTGGTACTGGTAGCACAATGCCTGTCACGGAGAGCAGCTCGAAGCACCCGAGTAGAGGCCCAGCGGCGCATTTGGGCTATCACGCGTGATGGTCACCGGCGGCTTGTCCAGAGCTGCGGCAACAACCCAACCATATCCAAGAATGGCAGGGAAGGAAATACGGGTGGTGCTGGTTGAGAAAGATGTTAGTGGGCGCGGGACTGCGGAATACATAATGAGAGAGCGGAGAGAAAAATAATAAGAATGGAATAAAAAGAACGAAGCGTACCGTTGGCACATTGGCGTAATATGTAATTCGGTGGGAGAGAAAATAGGTAAAAGACACGACGGACCATCGGGAACAATCACCTTAGGAGGGCGTGCTGTTAGGAGAGGTAGGAATTAGTAAATACCAATCCCAAACGTAGAATATAATGTTCACATAGTTACAGAAGATAATAGTGTAATGCGAATAACTATTTTCTCCTTCACTTGCCATATACGTGATGAGGGATCCATGAAGCATCCCTCGTGATTCATATTTTCTGTTCCTAAAATCTGACAGAAGTATACAAAGATGGCCGGGTCGGGGCCCACTGCCACGTGGCGATGCAGGTGCGGATCCCATTTTTTCTCCACTCACCGCTGAACTCTTTGCCCTGCTGGGTCCCAAATGTCAGCGTTGCGTTTTCGTTTTTCCCGTCCACAATTCCGGTAGGTGCGTGTGATCGCGGCGGAGAGGGACAGGGCGATGGACATGTGCCATTTCCGGTCTCTTGCCGGACGCGTGGTCTCACCAATCCCGCTTACTACTTTCTCTGGACAGTCCCGATTTGAGCAGGCCGGCCGAAAACCAGACCCTACGGCGCTGTCTAAATGGACCGTGGTTCTTTTTTTTGTCGGGGGCTGCTCATTTTTGGCCCAAATTTGATGCAACTTTGGGCAGTGTCTGGACAAGCCTGGACCATGCTTCTGTCCAGTATTTCGCTGCCCTGACCTGCCCAACAGAGACACACTCCACAACGCCGCTTCTTTGCTGGCCGTTCCTCTCCCACCCCGAGCCGACGCCCCTTCTCTGCCCTAGCCATGGCGGACGCGAACGGAGCCACCCCTGTTGCGACCGCAGCTGGACATGCTCCACGGTTGCCGAAGCCGGCACAGGAGACATCCAAGGCCCCACCCCAGAGGGCAAAGAGCCAAAGAGGACCAAGGTCGTGCTCTCCGACGTGTAGACGAAGGAGGAGTCGACGAAGAGGGCGTGGGTCAAGGCCGACGCCGATCCGCAGAATACGGAGGACGCGGAGGCCAGGGATGCCAGGATCAGCCTAGCTGTTGCGCAAGCCGCCAGGATCATGATGGGAATGCAGGCCAGTGCCCCCATGTTCGTGCCCCACGGGCCCGCTGCAAGCTCCAACAGGTCAGCGGCCCAGCCGTGCACATTTCCAAACGCGACGTCGCCAGCTATTGCGCCGACGTACTGGTTTTTGCCCGGCCATACCCCGATGGCGCCCATCTTGGGGATGGACGTGGGCGGGTCCACGCCGCCGGTCCGAGGGCCCCGTTCGACCTCAACACCGCGCCGGTGTTGGGCGTGTCCACTTCGCCCGCAAGTAAGGGAGCCCGCACAATCCCTCTGGCCAACTATCTCAAGGCCCGCACCCTGTTCGACGAAATGCATTCGCCGACCCAGTGCCTTACCAGGGAGGATGGAGAGGACTACTTGGTGGGCATGATCAATGAGAACATCCATGCGGAGTACGGTGAGGAGGGGGACGAGGAACACGAGGGCAAATAGGTAAAAAACAGGACGAGCCATCGGGAACAATCACCTTAGGAGGGCGTGCTGTTAGGAAACTTATTCAGATACATAGGTAGGGATTAGTAAATACCCATCTCAAACGTAGAATATAATGTTCACATAGTTGCAGAAGGTAATAGTGTAATGCGAATAACTATTTTCTCCTTCGCTTGTCATATACGTGATGAGGCATCCATGAAGCATCCATCGTGATTCATATTTTCTGTTGCTGAAATCTAACAGAAGTATACAAAGATGGCCAGGTCGGGGCCCACTGCCACGTGGCGAGGCAGGTGCGGGTCCCATTTTTTCTCCACTCACCGCTGAATTCTCTGCCCTGCTGGGTCCCAGCTGTCTGCGTTGCGTTTTCTTTTTTTCCCTCCACAATTCCGGTAGGTGCGTGTGATCGCGGCGGAGCGGGACAGGATGGTCACGGCAGAAACGCGATGGGCATGTGCCATTTCCGGTCTCTTGCCGGACGCGTGGTCTCGCCAAAAATAACCATCCTGTGAATCATGGCCATAAAGACATCCCGCTTACTACTTCCTCTGAACAGTCCCGATTTGAGCAGGCCGGCCGAAAACCAGACCCTACGGCGATGTCTAAACGGACCGTGGTTCTTTTTTTTTGTCCGGGGCTGCTCATTTTCGGCCCAAATTTGATCCAACTTTGGGCAGTGTCTGGACAAACCTGGACCGTGCTTGTGTCCAGTATTTCGTTGCCCTGACCCGCCCAAGAGAGGCACACTCCACAACGCCGCTCCTTTGTTGGCCGTTCCTCTCCCACCCCGAGCCGACGCCCCTTCTATGCCCTAGCCATGGCGGACGCGAACGGAGCCACCCCTATTGCGACCGCAGCTGGACATGCTCTGTGGTTGCCGAAGCCGGCACAGGAGACGTCCAAGGCCCCACCCTAGAGGGCAAAGAGGTCCAAGGTCATGCTCTCCGAGGTGTAGACGAAGGAGGAGTCGACGAAGAGGGCGTGGGTCAAGGCCGACGCCGATCCGCAGACCATGGAGGACGCGGAGGCCAGGGATGCCAGGATCGGCCTAGCTGCTGCGCAAGCCGCCAGGATCATGATGGGAATGCAGACCGGTGCCCCCATGTTCGTGCCCCACGGCCCCGCTGCGAGCTCAGACAGGTCAGCGGCCCAGCCGTGCACATTTCCAAACGCGGCGTCGCCAGCTATTGCGCCGATGTACTGGTTTTTGCCCGGCCATACCCCGATGGCGCCCATCTTGGGGATGGACGTGGGCGGGTCCACGCCGCTGGTCCGAGGGCCCCGTCCGATCTCAACACCGCGTCGGTGTTGGGTGTGTCCACTGCGCCCGCAAGCAAGGGAGCCCGCACAATCCCTCTGGCCAACTATCTCAAGGCATGCACCCTGTTCGACGAAATGTATTTGCCGACCCAGTGCCTTACCAGGGAGGATGGAGAGGACTACTTGGTGGGCATGATCAATGAGAACATCCATGCGGAGTACGGTGAGGAGGGGGACGAGGAACACGAGGGCAAATAGGTAAAAAGCAGGATGAGCCATCGGGAACAATCACCTTAGGAGGGCGTGCTGTTACGAAACTTATTCAGATACATAGGTAGGGATTAGTAAATACCCATCTCAAACGTAGAATATAATGTTCGCATAGTTGCAGAAGGTAATAGTGTAATGCGAATAACTATTTTCTCCTTCGCTTGTCATATACGTGATGAGGCAGCCATGAAGCATCCATCGTGATTCATATTTTCTTTGCTAAAATGTAACAGAAGTATACAAAGATGGCCGGGTCGGGGCCCACTACCACGTGGCGAGGCAGGTGCGGGTTCCATTTTTTCTCCACTCACCGCTGAACTCTCTGCCCTGCTAGGTCCCAAATGTCAGCGTTGCGTTTTCGTTTTCCCCCTCCACAATTCTGGTAGGTGCGTGTGAACACGGCGGAGCGGGACAGGACGGTCACGGCAGAAACGCGATGGGCATGTGCCATTTCCAGTCTCTTGCTGGACGCGTGGTCTCGCCAAAAATAACCGTCCTGTGAATCATGGCCATAAATACATCCCGCTTACTACTTTCTCTGGACAGTCCCGATTTGAGCAGGCCGGCCGAAAACCAGACCCTACGGCGCTGTCTAAACGGACCGTGGTTCTTTTTTTGTCCGGGGCTGCTCATTTCCGGCCCAAATTTGATCCAACTTTGGGCAGTGTCTGAACAAGCCTGAACCGTGCTTGTGTCCAGTAGTTCGCTGCCCTGACCCTCCCAACAGAGACACACTTCACAACTCCGCTCCTTTGCTGGCCGTTCCTCTCCCACCCCGAGCCGACGCCCCTTCTTTTCCCTAGCCATGGCGGACGCGAACGGAGCCACCCCTGTTGCGACCGCAGCTGGACATGCTCCGCGGTTGCCGAAGCCGGCACAGGAGAAGTCCAAGGCCCCACCCAAGAGGGCAAAGAGGTCCAAGGTCATGCTCTCTGAGGTGTAGACGAAGGAGGAGTCGACGAAGAGGGCGTGGGTCAAGGCCGACGCCGATCCGCAGACCATGGAGGACGCGGAGGCCAGGGATGCCAGGATCAGCCTAGCTGCTGCGCAAGCCGCCAGGATCATGATGGGAATGCAGGCCGGTGCCCCCATGTCCGTGCCCCACGGCCCCGCTGCGAGCTCCAACAGGTCAGCGGCCCAGTCGTGCACATTTCCGGACGCGGCGTCGCCGGCTATTGCGCCGATGTACTGGTTTTTGCCCGGCCGTACCCCAATGGAGCCCATCTTGGGGATGGACGTGGGCGGGTCCACGCCGCCGGTCCGAGGGCCCCGTTCGACCTCAACACCGCGCCGGTGTTGGGCGTGTCCACTGCGCCCGCAAGCAAGGGAGCCCGCACAATCCCTCTGGCCAACTATCTCAAGGCATGCACCCTTTTCGACGAAATGCATTCGCCGACCCAGGGCCTTACCAGGGAGGATGGAGAGGACTACTTGGTGGGCATGATCAATGAGAACATCCAGGCGGAGTACGGCGAGGAGGGGGACGAGGAAGACGAGTGTAAATGGGTAAAAAACACGACGGGCCATCGGGAACAATCACCTTAGGAGGGCGTGCTATTAGGGAACTTATTCAGATACAGAGGTAGGAATTAGTAAATACCCATCCCAAACGTAGAATATAATGTTCACATAGTTGCAGAAGGTAATAGTGTAATGCGAATAACTATTTTCTCCTTCGCTTGTCATATACATGATGAGGAATCCATGAAGCATCCATCGTGATTCATATTTTCTGTTGCTAAAATGTAACAGAAGTATACAAAGATGGCCGGGTCGGGGCCCACTGCCACGTGGTGAGGCAGGAGCGGGTTCCATTTTTTCTCCACTCACCGCTGAACTCTCTGCCCTGCTAGGTCCCAAATGTCAGCGTTGCGTTTTCGTTTTTCCCCTCCACAATTCCGGTAGGTGCGTGTGATCACGGCGGAGCGGGACAGGACGGTCACGGCAGAAACGCGATGGGCATGTGCCATTTCCGGTCTCTTGCCGGACGCGTGGTCTCGCCAAAAATAACCGTCCAGTGAATCATGGCCATAAATACATCCCGCTTACTACTTCCTCTAGACAGTCCCGATTTGAGCAGGACGGCCGAAAACCAGACCCTACGGTGCTGTCTAAACGGACCGTGGTTCTTTTTTTGTCCGGGGCTGCTCATTTCCGGCCCAAATTTGATCCAACTTTGGGCAGTGTCTGGACAAGCCTGGACCGTGCTTGTGTCCAGTATTTCGCTGCCCTGACCCTCCCAACGGAGACACATTTCACAACTCCGCTCCTTTGCTAGCCGTTCCTCTCCCACCCCGAGTCGACGCCCCTTCTGTGCCCTAGCCATGGCGGACGCGAACGGAGCCTCCCCTGTTGCGACCGCAGCTGGACATGCTCCGCGGTTGCCGAAGCCGGCACAGGAGAGGTCCAAGGCCCCACCCCAGAGGGCAAAGAGGTCCAAGGTCATTCTCTCTGAGGTGTAAACGAAGGAGGAGTCGATGAAGAGGGCGTGGGTCAAGGCCGACGCTGATCCGCAGGCCACGGAGGACGCGGAGGCCAGGGATGCCAGGATCGCCCTAGCTGCTGCGCAAGCCGCCAGGATCATGATGGGAATGCAGGCCGGTGCCCCCATGTTCGTGCCCCATGGCCCCACTGCGAGGTCAAACAGGTCAGCGGCCCAGCCGTGCACATTTCCGGACACGGCGTCGCCAGCTATTGCTGCGATGTACTGGTTTTTTCCCGGCCGTACCCCGATGGCGCCCATGTTGGGGATGGACGTGGGCGGGTCCACGTCGCCGGTCCGAGGGCCCCGTTCGCCCTCAACACCGCGCCGGTGTTGGGCGTGTCTACTACGCCCGCACAATCCGTGTGGCCAACTATCTCAAGGCCTGCACCCTATTCGACGAAATGCATTCACCGACCCAGGGCCTTACCAGGGAGGATGGAGAGGACTACTTGGTGGGCATGATCAATGAGAACATCCGGGCAGAGTACGGCGAGGAGGCGGACGAGGAAGACGAGGGAAAATAGGTAAAAAAAACACGACGGACCATCGGGAATAATCACCTTAGGAGGGCGTGCTGTTAGTAAACTTAATCAGATACAAAGGTAGGAATTAGTAAATACCCATCCCAAACGTAGAATATAATATTCACATAGTTGCTGAAGGTAATAGTGTAATGCGAATAACTATTTTCTCCTTCTCTTGTCATATACGTGATGAGGCATCCATGAAGCATCCATCGTGATTCATATTTTCTGTTGCTAAAATCTAACAGAAGTATACAAAGATGGCCGAGTCGGGGCCCACTGCCACTTGGCGAGTCAGGTGCGGGTCCCATTTTTTCTCCACTCACCGATGAACTCTCTGCCCTGCTGGGTCCCAAATGTCAGCGTTGCATTATCGTTTTCCCCCTCCACAATTCCGGTAGGTGCGTGTGATCGCGGCAGAGTGGGACAGGACGGTCACGGCAGAAACGCGATGGATATGTGGCATTTCCGGTCTCTTGCCGGACGCGTGGTCTCGCCAAAAATAACCGTCCTGTGAATCATGGCCATAAAGACATCCCGCTTACTACTTCCTCTGGACAGTCCCGATTTGAGCAGGCCAGCCGAAAACCAGACCCTACGGTGTTGTCTAAACGGATTGTGGTTCTTTTTTTGTCCGGGCCTGCTCATTTCCGGCCCAAATTTGATCCAACTTTGGGCAGTGTCTGGACAAGTCTGGACCGTGCTTGTGTCCAGTATTTCGCTGCCCTGACCCGCCCAACAGAGACACACTCCACAACGCCGCTCCTTTGCTGGCCGTTCCTCTCCCACCCCGAGCCGACGCCCCTTCTCTGCCCTAGCCATGGCGGACGCGAACGGAGCCACCCCTGTTGCGACCGCAGTTGGACATGCTCCGCGGTTGTCGAAGCCGGCACAAGAGACGTCCAAGGCCCCACCCCAGAGGGAAAAGAGGTCCAAGGTCGTGCTCTCTGAGGTCTAGACGAAGGAGGAGTGGACGAAGAGGGTGTGGGTCAAGGCCGACGCTGATCCGCAGACCGTGGAGGACGCGGAGGCCAGGGATGCCAGGATCGCCCTAGCTGCTGCGCAAGCCGCCAGGATCATGATGGGAATGCAGGACGGTGCCCCCATGTTCGTGCCCCATGGCCCCGCTGCGAGCTCCAACAGGTCAGCGGCCCAGCCGTGCACATTTCCGGATACGGCGTCGCCAGCTATTGCGCCGATGTACTGGTTTTTGCCCGGTCGTACCCCGATGGCGCCCATGTTGGGGATGGATGTGGGCGGGTCCACGTCGCCGGTCCGAGGGCCCCGTTCACCCTCAACACAGCGCCGGTGTTGGGCGTGTCCACTGCGCCCGCAAGCAAGGGGGGCCGCACACTCCCTCTGGCCAACTATCTCAAGGCATGCACCTTTTTCGAAGAAATGCATTCGCCGACCCAGGGCCTTACCAGGGAGGATGGAGAGGACTACTTGGTGGGCATGATCAATGAGAACATCCAGGCGGAGTACGGCGAGGAGGGGGACGAGGAAGACGAGTGTAAATGGGTAAAAAACACGACGGGCCATCGGGAACAATCACCTTAGGAGGGCGTGCTGTTAGGAAACTTATTCAGATACAGAGGTAGGAATTAGTAAATACCCATCCCAAACGTAGAATATAATGTTCATATAGTTGAACAAGGTAATAGTGTAATGCGAATAACTATTTTCTCCTTCGCTTGTCATATACAAGATGAGGAATCCATGAAGCATCCATCGTAATTCATATTTTCTGTTGCTAAAATGTAACAGAAATATACAAAGATGGCCGGTCGGGGCCCACTGCCACGTGGCGAGGCAGGTGCGGGTTCCATTTTTTCTCCACTCACCGCTGAACTCTCTGCCCTGCTAGGTCCCAAATGTCAGCGTTGCGTTTTTGTTTTTCCCCTCCACAATTCCGGTAGGTGCGTGTGATCACGGCGGAGTGGGACAGGACGGTCACGGCAGAAACACGATGGGCATGTGCCATTTCCGGTCTTTTGCCGGACGCGTGGTCTCGCCAAAAATAACCGTCCTGTGATTCATGGCCATAAATACATCCCGCTTACTACTTCCTCTGGACAGTCCCGATTTGAGCAGGCCGGCCGAAAACCAGACCCTACGGCGCTGTCTAAACGGACCGTGGTTCTTTTTTGTCCAGGGCTGCTCATTTCCAGCCCAAATTTGATACAACTTTGGGAAGTGTCTGGACAAGCCTGGACCGTGCTTGTGTCCGGTATTTCGTTGCCCTGACCCTCCCAACAGAGACACACTTCACAACTCCGCTCCTTTGCTGGCCGTTCCTCTCCCACCCCGAGCTGACGCCCCTTCTGTGCCCTAGCTATGGCGGACGCGAACGGAGCCACCCCTGTTGCGACCACAGCTGGACATGCTCCGCGGTTGCCGAAGCCGGCACAGGAGAGGTCCAAGGCCCCACCCCAGAGGGCAAAGAGGTCCAAGGTCGTTCTCTCTGAGGTGTAAACGAAGGAGGAGTCGACGAAGAGGGCGTGGGTCAAGGCCGACGCTGATCCGCAGACCAAGGAGGACGCGGAGGCCAGGGATGCCAGGATCGCCCTAGCTGTTGCGCAAGCCGCCAGGATCATGATGGGAATGCAGGCCGGTGCCCCCATGTTCGTGCCCCATGGCCCCGCTGCGAGCTCCAGCAGGTCAGCGGCCCAGCCGTGCACATTTCCAGACACGGCGTCGCCAGCTATTGCGCCGGTGTACTGGTTTTTTCCCGGCCGTACCCCTATGGAGCCCATGTTGGGGATGGATGTGGGCGGGTACACGTCGCCGGTCCGAGGGCCCCGTTCGCCCTCAACACCGCGCCGGTGTTGGGCGTGTCTACTGCGCCCGCAAACAAGGGAGCCCGCACAATCCGTGTGGCCAACTATCTCAAGTCCTGCACCCTATTCGACGAAATGCATTCACCGACCCAGGGCCTTACCAGGGAGGATGGAGAGGACTACTTGGTGGGCATGATCAATGAGAACATCCAGGCAGAGTACGGCGAGGAGGGGGACGAGGAAGACGAGGGCAAATAGGTAAAAAAAACACGACGGACCATCGGGAATAATCACCTTAGGAGGGCGTGTTGTTAGTAAACTTAATCAGATACAAAGGTAGGAATTAGTAAATACCCATCTCAAACGTAGAATATAATATTCACATAGTTGCAGAAGGTAATAGTATAATGCGAATAACTATTTTCTCCTTCTCTTGTCATATACGTGATGAGGCATCCATGAAGCATCCATCGTGATTCATATTTTCTGTTGGTAAAATCTAACAGAAGTATACAAAGATGGCCGAGTCGAGGCCCACTGCCACGTGGCGAGGAAGGTGCGGGTCCCATTTTTTTTCCACTCACCGCTGAACTCTCAGCCCTGCTGGGTCCCAAATGTCAGCGTTGCATTTTCGTTTTTCCCCTCCACAATTCCGGTAGGTGCGTGTGATCGCGGCAGAGCGGGACAGGACGGTCACGGCAGAAACGCGATGTATATGTGGCATTTCCGGTCTCTTGCCGGACGCGTGGTCTCGCCAAAAATAACCATCCTGTGAATCATGGCCATAAAGACATCCCGCTTACTACTTCCTCTGGACAATATCGATTTGAGCAGGCCAGCCGAAAACCAGACCCTACGGTGTTGTCTAAAGGACTGTGGTTCTTTTTTTGTCCGGGCCTGCTCATTTCCGGCCCAAATTTGATCCAACTTTGGGCAGTGTCTGGACAAGTCTGGACCGTGCTTGTGTCTAGTATTTCGCTGCCCTGACCCGCCCAACAGAGACACACTCCACAACGCCGCTCCTTTGCTGGCCGTTCCTCTCCCACCCCGAGCCGACGCCCCTTCTCTGCCCTAGCCATGGCGGACGCGAACGGAGCCACCCCTGTTGCGACCGCAGCTGGACATGCTCCGCGGTTGTCGAAGCCGGCACAAGAGACGTCCAAGGCCCCACCCCAGAGGGAAAAGAGGTCCAAGGTCGTGCTCTCCGAGGTCTAGACGAAGGAGGAGTCGACGAAGAGGGTGTGGGTCAAGGCCGACGCCGATCCGCAGACCGTGGAGGACGCGGAGGCCAGGGATGCCAGGATCGCCCTAGCTGCTGCGCAAGCCGCCAGGATCATGATGGGAATGCAGGCCGGTGCCCCCATGTTCGTCCCCCATGGCCCCGCTGCAAGCTCCAACAGGTCAGCGGCCCAGCCGTGCACATTTCCGGACACGGCGTCGCCAGCTATTGCGCCGATGTACTGGTTTTTGCCCGGTCGTACCCCGATGGCGCCCATGTTGGGGATGGATGTGGGCGGGTCCACGTCGCCAGTTCGAGGGTCACGTTCGCCCTCAACACCGCGCCGGTTTTGGGCGTGTCTACTGCGCCCGCAAGCAAGGGAGCCCGCACAATCCGTGTGGCCAACTATCTCAAGGCCTGCACTCTGTTCGATGAAATGCATTCACCGACCCAGGGCCTTACCAGGGAGGATGGAGAGGACTACTTGGTGGGCATGATCAATGAGAACATCCAGGCAGAGTACGGAGAGGAGGGGGACGAGGAAGACGAGGGCAAATAGGTAAAAAAAAACACGACGGACCATCGGGAATAATCACCTTAGGAGGGTGTGCTGTTAGGAAACTTAATCAGATACAAATGTAGGAATTAGTAAATACCCATCCCAAACGTAGAATATAATATTCACATAGTTGCAGAAGGTAATAGTGTAATGCGAATAACTATTTTCTCCTTCTCTTGTCATATACGTGATGAGGCATCCATGAAACATCCAACGTGATTCATATTTTCTGTTGCTAAAATCTAACAGAAGTATACAAAGATGGCCGAGTCGGGGCCCACTGCCACGTGGCGAGGCAGGTGCGGGTACCATTTTTTCTCCACTCACCGCTGAACTCTCTGCCCTGCTGGGTCCCAAATGTCAGCGTTGCATTTTTGTTTTTCCCCTCCACAATTCCGGTAGGTGCGTGTGATCGCGGCGGAGCAGGACAGGACGGTCACGGCAGAAACGCGATGGATATGTGGCATTTCCGGTCTCTTGCCGGACGCGTGGTCTCGCCAACAATAACCGTCCTGTGAATCATGGCCATAAAGACATCCCGCTTACTACTTCCTCTGGACAGTCCCGATTTGAGGAGGCCAGCCGAAAACCAGACCCTACGGTGTTGTCTAAACGGATCATGCTTCTTTTTTTGTCCGGGCATGCTCATTTCCGACCCAAATTTGATCCAACTTTGGGCAGTGTATGGACAAGTCTGGACCGTGCTTGTGTCCAGTATTTCGCTGCCCTGACCCGCCCAACAGAGACACACTCCACAACGCCGCTCCTTTGCTGGACGTTCCTCTCCCACCCCGAGCCGACGCCCCTTCTCTGCCCTAGCCATGGCGGACGCGAACGGAGCCACCCCTGTTGCGACCGCAGCTGGACATGCTCCGCGATTTTCGAAGCCGGCACAAGAGACGTCCAAGGCCCCACCCCAGAGGGAAAAGAGGTCCAAGGTCGTGCTCTCCTAGGTCTAGACGAGGGAGGAGTCGACGAAGAGGGCGTGGGTCAAGGCCGACGCAGATCCGCAGACCGCGGAGGACGCGGAGGCTCGGGATGCCAGGATCACCCTAGCTGTTGCGCAAGCTGCCAGGATCATGATTGGAATGCAGGCCGGTGCCCCCATGTTCGTGCCCCACAGCCCCGCAGCGAGCTCCAACAGGTCAGCGGCCCAGCCGTGCACATTTCCGTACGCGGCGTCGCAACTATTGCGTCGATTTACTGGTTTTTGCCAGGCCGTACCCCGATAGCGCCCATCTTGGGGATGGACGTGGGCGGGTCCACGCCGCCGGTCCGAGGGCCCCGTTCGACCTCAACACCGCGGCGGTGTTTGGCGTGTCCACTGCGCCCGCAAGCAAGGGAGCCCGCACAATCCCTCTGGCCAACTATCTCAAGGCATGCACAATGTTCGACGAAATGCATTCGCCGACCCAGGGCCTTACCAGGGAGGATGGAGAGGACTACTTGGTGGGCATGATCGATGAGAACATCCAGGCGGAGTACGGAGAGGAGGGGGACGAGGAAGACGAACAGGAGGAGGAGGAGGAGGGGACAAAGTTCTGGGCCAGCACATCGACGACATGTCATTGTTCATGGACGAGCTGACCCAGCAAGCTCAGGCAGCAAAGAAGAGACGTCCAAGAGGCATCGGGTACACCGAAGGGGAGAACGTGTGCCTCTGCAAGACCTGGATGGAGGTGGGACAGAACACGGTCGTTGGGGCCGAGATGAAGGGCAACGCGTACTGGGGCTGGATGCATAAGAACTACCATGAAAGGGAAATGCTCCCGCTCTACTCCATGGTCACAAAACGGACAAAGATGTCAATCCAAAAAAGGTTTGGACTCATCTCGGCCAAGTGTAGCAAGTTCACCGTATCCTTGGAGCACGCGGCGGCCCGGCCTCAAAGTGGAGTTGGCATCGCCGACTTGGTGAGTCCCTGGTTCATCTATGTTGTTTTTCCCCGGCCTCCCATTTCATGATTTCTATTTGTCCCTTTTTTGTAGGAGTTCCAGGCGTTGGAGGTGTTCAAGACCGAGCATGGGGACAAGTCCTTCAACTTCGCCCATTGCTACATGGTGCTCAAGGACAATTAGAAGTGGAAGGAGCTCCACAACATCCTCAAAAGAGGCCGGGGACAGCAGCCGGTCCCTGGGATGACTCCCGGAAACAGGGACGGCACGACAACGGAAAGGCCAAGGGGCCGGACCAACTCCAAGCTGGACTTGAAGCGTGATGCCATGACGATCGCGCTGCAAGAGACCCTCAAGGGCTTCATCAGCCAGAAGGACAAGATCAGCCAGAAGAAGGACGATAGGAAGGAGAAGAAGCGCAGGGAGCAAGAGGAACTGAGGAAGAGCTTATTCATCATCCAATCCAAGAAACTTGGGATCGAGTATGAGAACGCGAGGACAAGGGGCAAGGAAGCCGATAAAGGGACAAGGAGGCCGAGATCAAGCAGACGGAGGTCGAGATCAAGAAGAAGGAGGCCGAGCTCGCGTTGGCCGCCCAATAAGCCTAAATCATGGCCATGGACCTGAGAACGCTGACCCAGAGGAAGAAGGCCTACTTCGAGAGGAAGCAGCAGCACTACATGGACGATAAGGAGTGAACCATGGCCTTGTTCCCTTTTGTATGCCATCCGGCATGGCGTGAGCCGTGGTCGGCATGGCCTGAGTCGTGGCTGGCTTGGCCTCGAACCGTGGCCTAATTTTATTAATATTACTGGCAGGGCAATATTCTTTTGGGACAATGTTGATTTTTCAGTTTCGCATTTTTTGTTGGCCACCCAGTGAGCAGTCTCGTAGGGTGCACTGCACAGAAACGGCCAGACAATGGCCCGAACCATTGCTCATACGGACAAAACCGGGACACATCCAGTCCGTATTTGAGGAGTCCCGTAGGAGATGTCCTAAGTGAAAGGATAGTGTTGGGCGTCCCGATGATTGATCCCCGATCCCGTGCTGACTGTCAGCGACCATGTACCTTCCACTGGTGACAGCAAGACTGATGGGCCAAGGGATTAGCTGGCCCGACCCATGCGCGATAGAAGGGCCCCCAAGTTGCTAGACAGAGGCGAGTGGGTCTTGGACAAATCGATGGCACCGGCTACAAAGGGAGGAATATACGGAGAGAACGGGTGACTTGAAACAAATGAAAGAACGGTGATGCCGTGTGTAATGAACTAGCTCGGGGGTGGTGGGGAGGAACGAGCTAAATCCAATATAACTCTTGTAATTTCTCGTCGAGCGTGATCTTTATAGCTAGGTGCTTACAAGTGGTACTCAGAGCCTTCTTCCTCCGAAAAGTTTTTCCCCATCCTGGATCTCCCTACCCACCGGTATCCCACTCGACTCTCTTCTCGCATCCGACCGGAAGTCATGGAGAAATTTTCCCCAAACTCTTGTACCCTCTACAATCTGATTCGATCAGATAACACCGCCGATTATGAAGCGAGTTTCCTCGATTATCAGAAGAAGACGTTGAATGAGGTGCGGAAATTCGTCCTCGACACCGGCAAGCAGATCAAGGTAGTCAATGAGCCGGTCGAGTGTGTCAAGGCTTCTACAACAGCAGATCTGGAGAAGCTCAAGCTCTCCATCAGCATCGGCATGACATCCGTCAAGGACTCCATCAACTCCGAGATTGTGTCGCTTGCAGCGGCGATGGCGCGGATCCCACGTCCGGATCCAGGCACTTTAGCGGATCCGCCAACCGGTGCGCCCTTTAGGGCTGCAGACGGCGGTACCGCCAGCCAACCAGGGCACCACTCTGCATCGCAACACCGGGGATCGATGTCTGTCCATCAATCGTCCTCCCCGGTCGAAGGTAACCACTCTGACTGCACAACTTGCTCAGAATTCGACGGTTCACGGTTTCATAGTATAAATCCTGACGCTTATTCCTCTGGGTACCTTGCTCGACTTCCCCAATTCGATGGAACCAATCCGAAACTGTGGCAAATCCGATGTGAGGAGTACTACAGTCGCTGGCAGACGCAACAATTACATTGGGTGTCGAATGCGTCGTTCTTGTTCATAGGAGCAACAACGACATGGTTGGAGTCGTATCTTCAGAAATTCCCAACACCATCCTGAAAGGAGTTTGTCATAGCAGTGCAGGCCCGATTCAGTCGCAATCAGCACTCAATTCTGGCCATACGCGTGATCCATATTTGTTAGATCAGCACGACTGAGGACTATGTGCACAGATTTTCTGAATTGGTGGATCAGATTGCTGTTTACGAGCCGCGCCCAGATACAGTGCACTATGTGACAAAGTTCCTTGACGGATTGCAGCCGGGAGTTTGTGTCCTCGTTGCTATCCAGCGGTCCGCGACATTGGAAATCTCTTATTCCCTCATGTTGTTGTACGAGAAGCTGGGAGATGGCGTGGCGCCCCTGGCGGTACCAGTATTCCCTATTGTGGCATGTAGACGAACTCACAGTTCACCGCCGCCACCACCGGCTCCTCCAGCCAAATGGATTTCGCGCACTATTGAGGAGAAACTCCTGCAGAGCAGCAGCGAGGGTCGTTTGATGAAAAATGGAATAGTCTGAAAGCATATCGGCGTGCCAAGGGGCTCTTCTTCATGCGCAGAAAAATGGAACACGGCACATCGGTGCAAAATGTATGTGTCCTTCCACTTTGTGCAAGAAATGGTGGAATTCATGCGCTCCCCGGTTGATGAAAAAGAAGGGACACCAACAGATACAGAACCGATAGAGAAGAGTCCTCACCACTTATTACACATGCTCTCAGCAGTTGCTCTGCAACCAGGTGTGGTCGCCCCGTGAATTATGTAGTTACAAGTCAACATACAACGTTGTTTCTTTTTGTTTCTTGTCGACTCGGAAAGTTCTTCATGTTTCATTGATCGGCTCCTAACAGGAGAGGTTCTTCTACCGGATCCTATTCCATTAAAGGTCGTCGGCGGCGCAATTCTTCGTTGTTCTTCTCAGTTTCCTGCCTTGCAATGGTCTGCAAATGGTGTTGTGTTTATAGACACCTTCCGAGTGCTGGAGTTAGCAAGCTACAACGGCATCATCGTCCTCGACAGGTCGGGCAAGTATAGCTAAATGCTCACGCACTGGGAGAAAGGATGGCTTGCGTTCCAGTACGAAGGACGACAAGTGGTAGTCCACGGTGATAAGGCTCGCCTCTATACTCACGCGTTTGTCGAACTCCACCTGTTGCATGAGAAGGAGCACGATAGCAGTTCAATTCCACCAGCGGTGCAAAACATTCTTGACCAATTTGTGTCAGCTTTCGGAGCCCCAACTGGATTGCCTCCCAGGCGTCAGTATATCCACCGAATTCCCCAGATTCCAGGTGCCCGGCCCGTGTCTGTCAGGCCATATCGAGTAGCACCAGAGCTGAAGATAGAAATTGAAGATTAAGTGAAGGAGTTAATCGCCTAGGGTGTTATTACACACGGTAATAGTGCTTTCGCAGCCCTAGTCTTGCTCATGAAAAATAGGGAAGATACAGGGGCCAAACTGTGGCGGTTGGTGATTGATTACATGCCACTCATTGCGCTGACAGTAAAGGGAAATACCCGCTCCCAATCATAGACGATTTCCTCGACGAGCTCGCTGGTGTTGAGTGGTTTTCCAAGCTTGACCTCAAGGCAGGGTACCAGCAGATTCGTTTGTCTCCAGCAGAAGAACACAATACTGTGTTTTAGACCCATAACGAGCACTACGAGTTTAAGGTAGTGGCGTTTGGACTGACGAGTGCACCAGCTACATTCCAGCACACTATGAACGCAACACTCGCTCCTGTGCTGCACCGCTTTTCCCTCGTCTTCTTCGACGACATATTGATTTATAGTCAGACGTTCGAGGATCATCTTCGGAACCTTGCAGCCGTATTCGACAACTTGAAGAAGGACCACTGGCACGTGAAGATTTCTAAATATGCGTTTGCGCATCATCAAGTCGCGTATCTCGACCATGTGGTTTCAAATGATGGTGTTGCTAATGACAGCGGCAAAATCAAGACAATACACATATGGCCAGTGCCGCTTAACCAGAAGTACCTAAGGGGCTTTCTCAAGATTAATGGGTATTATCGCAAATTCATTCGTCACTATGCGATAATTAGCCGGCCATTGACAGCTTTACAGAAAAAAGGGGCACTTTACATTTGGATAGGGGACATAAAGAAAGCTTTGCAGGTTCTAAAGATGGCACTCGTGTCCACGCTGGTTCTCGCTCTTCCGAATTTCAGTGAGCAGTTCGCCATCGACACCGACGCATTCGATGTGGGCATCAGAGCGGTCCTCTCACAGAAAGGGCACCCTATTTCCTATGTTAGCCAAGCTCTAGGACCAAAGAATCGAGGACTTCCCGTGTACGAGAAGGAGTACCTCGCGATCTCCTAGCTGTCCAACATTGGCGCTCGTATTTGAAGCTAAGAGAGTTTATCATTCGTACAGATCATAAGAGCCTCACGCACTTGTCTGACCAGCGCTTGCACACCGACTGGCAGCGCAAATCTCTAACAAAACTCATGGGACTACAATACATTGTGCAATACAAGAAAGGGGTGCAGAATGCCGCTGCTGACGCGTCGTCGCGCATGCCACATGAGAGTTTAGAAATCTTCACCATGACAACATTGCGGCTTGCCTGGCTTGCGTCTGTGATCAACAGCTATGCCAACGACGCCCTTTCACAAAAACTGCTTCAGCAATTGTCAGTTGACCCCTGATGACTAACGTTGGTAAACCCCAAGAGAAAGATTGTGAAGAGTGCAGCGGCAAGTTTTCCCTCAGAAAAGAAACCAAAGTTGAATCGACCAGAAGGAGGACAAGAAATTTCCAAGGGTTGATGCAGCTGAGGTGGCATGGCGCACTACCGGTTCAGCAGCAACGTGGAATCTACACAACACAATCAATTCATTTTGCCCCAACGAAGCAGTGAGGTTGTCAACCTCACCGGTTTTGCTGAACACAAATAGGTTAAACGTATGGTGTGGAAAACAATATAAGAACAATATGAAAATAGAAGTAGTAGTGTGAAAACAGTGAAAATAGTGTGTGTATTATCAGTATTTGGCACCAATACCCTCAACTTACAGGACATCTGGATCAAAAAGTGATATACCACATTACCTTAAAATTGATCACCATTGTCAATCACAATACAATTGAAAGAACCTTTAATTAGTATATGTTCATAACATATAAACACCCTCGAAGTGTTCCAAAATTATTTCTTCTTGTACATGCTCTGGGGTATGTGGTCAATGTACGAGACTACATGGGCGATTGGTTTACGAGGCGTAGGTAATGACATGACCGGAGACATTGTTGACATGAAACTTGGTTGCGCCGCAATATATCGAGAAGAAGCTCGATGAGAGGTACTTTGGTGTGCATCCCATTATTGGCATGTTGACACTTATGCCCACCTTGCTGACGTAGTCGGGCCGGTAGGCCTGGCCGAGTACACTGTCGATGCCCTTGGTGAGTGAATAGAATTTCAAACCGAGGTCAAGGTACACGTGGCTGCATGTTGAGTGTTCATAGTAGGATTCATGGAAGGGGGTGCCATAACTCGGAGGTAGAACGTGGGTACTATATGTCGGTAAGTTGCCGGTGGCGAAGACTTGGTTTACCCAGGTTCGGTGCGTTGTAGCAATGGTGATGCCCTACTCCTGCAATCTCACTATATTAGGTCCAAAGTCTGAAGTACAGGTATAATGCCAGAGTATGACCTCTCTTTCCTCTAGGGCGGCTCCCGTCCGGCTTTATATATAGAGCTGAATTAGGGCTTGCAGGAAAGGAAAATATTTATATTCGGAAACTATCTTTAATCGTGGACGTTAAGGCGTCCGTCTTCTTGTCAAAGGCGGACTGCGTATTGGGACATAATACATGTATTCTAGAATTCGCCTCTCCGTGTTTAGGCTACCGGGACGCCTGGTGAAGTCTTCTACTTCACCACCAATGGGCCACCCTGGTAGGCCGGTTTCTGGCCAACGTTGGTCAATACCCTAATTCGGCATATTCCCGACGGTAGCCCCCCCCCCCCCCCCCCCCGAAGAATTAAGACTCGTAGCTTCCATCATTTCGTGATCCGAAAAACCTAGAAAAGAGAGTTCTTGGTCTTAAATATTTTCTTCAAACAATATTACGCCAAATCCGCCTTCACAAAAATCCGGCATAAATTTCTCAATCTTCGCACATAAGAAACCATTTTGACCATGGTCAAAGTGACGTAATCAAACCATTTTTGTTTACGTCATGACCATCTGAATGCTAATAGAATCTAGAAAGATGATTACGAGGTTTTTATGCGGGAACCGAGGATACGGAGTAAAAGCGTGTTGTTACATGGTAATCCCGTAATTATCGCCGGACACGCGGCATGCATCCAATAGCTATCTAGCCGTTGCACGGATCTTTGTGTGCAGAATATAAATTGCCATGTGCCACTTTTGTTCTCCATTCTTCTTCTTCCACCTCAAGCACACTGATACGTCATAAACATATCCATAATTTATGATGTTTCATGTTGTTTTCATGATACATGCTACATGTTTGTTATACACTTTATGCTATTTTATCGATTTTCTAGAACTAACCTATTGACAAAGATGGAACGGAGTTAGTTCCTGTTTTCTGTTGTTTTAGTTTCAGAAAATTTATTCTAAAAATATTCTAGGAATTGGACGATCCGAAGCCCGGAGATTTTAGAAATCTGTCGCGCACACGGAGTCCAGAGGGGACCCGGAGGGGGGGGGACAGGGGGCCCACACCGTAGGACGGCGCCGCCCCCTGGCCGCGCCTAGGGGTGGTGTGGGCCCCTGGCCGCCCACCGACGTTGCTCTCTCGTCTATTTATACCTCGCAGGAGGTTAACCCTAAATACCCGAGGCTTTTCCACCAAAAACATCCGCAGCCGTCACTCTGGCATGCATAGGGGGCTAGGAGGCGTGCATGCACGTGTTGACTAATGCTAATGAGAATCATGCATAACTCAGTCCAATCCATATGCACAAAGTAATTGTAATGATTGTTTTGATTCAGTACCAACAAGCAAAGTAGCGCAGATAATAAACAGAGTTCAGAATCAGAATTAGCAATTAGCTGCGGACCAGTGTGAAAAAATAAGCATGTGCTAGAGAATTACCTAAACTATATTTAACCTAATCATCACGTAGGACTGCTCCTCTCACCGATGAAGAAATAAGATACTATGTAAATCCTTCTATTATCGGCATGATTTGGTACCTCTAAAAGCATGAGCCCAATCTTCTCAACTCTATTGACATACTAACATGCCTCATCAAACTGTTACCCTTGTAGTTTTCACCCCATGTTCTGATGTCAAACCGAAGGACTTGATACTGTAGGAAGCAGTGTACCTAGTTCTGGGAAATAATTTGACGCTCGGAGGCCTGTGCTAGGAGCCTGTGTACTTGCTCTATTTGTTTTTCGAGGCCAAGTCTTGTTTGGGGTGCTGCATTTATGGTGGATCCGCGCGTCTGAGATTTGAGGGATGACCATCGAAGCTGGCCCCTAAGGTTAAATTGATTCTTTGGTCATTAGCTTACAGATGAAGAATAGGGTGTTCAAAGAGAAGTCGACGTGGATGATTTCTATTGATTTGCACTAAAATAAGTAATTCATGTAGACTTTGATACAATCTTTTTCTACTTGTAAATTGTCAACTTTGAATATAAAGACTTGCATTGCACATACAAGAAATAGTCTGGTGCCGAGAGGCCCGCGCTAGGAGCCTGTGTACTTGGTAAAGCAACAACGATGGCTCGGTGAGGCCCGCGCTAGGAGCCCGAGAAGTCCAGCAATGGGCAAGACGCTTTCCTTGAGTAAAGCGGCGGGGGCAGAGAATGAGAATAAGCAGCGGCATGCCGCCGGCATGAGGTAACTGCCGACATGGACGGAGAGTGGGAAGTGGCCGACTCAAGCGCGGGAGTGCGCTTTTGTTGAACTAAGCGGCAGGGACATGAGTTTTAGTTAAATTTCATAGAATACTTCACGGGGGTATTTTTGCCAAAATAGGTTTCGACATAGCTATAGATGAAAATACTGTGCAAGATTTTATATTGCTCAACCAACACAATTCCTTTCCTAAAATAATGCTAACCTAATTTCTATATGTGTACACGATCTATTTGTTTTCTAAATACGTAAATCAAAGGGGAACTATATACTATATTTCAACACAAGACAAATCTTATTCTTTCCGCCGTTAGATGCCACTATCGACCACTTCCCACTTCCCTCCGATATGGGCAGTTACCTCACGTCGGCGATACGCCCCTGCTCATTCTCCATCGTTCGTCGCAATTTCGGTCACCAAAAAATACGCAGAAAATAATAATTAGTTGAACTAAATAATATAATCAATGATGATGAAATTAATGAAAAATACTGACGTCGATGGTGGCATCTAACGATAGAAGCTTGGATAATATTTGTCTTGTGTTGAATAATAACAAAAGATAATAATCGGTTAAACTAAATAATATAATCAATAATGATGAATTAATGAAAATACTGATGTTGATAGTGGCATCTAACGGCGAAAAGTTGAATAAGATTTTTCTTGTGTTGAAAAATACTATATAGTTTCCGTTTAATTTACATATTTAAAAAACAAATGGACATGTACATGTATAGAAATTTGGTTAACATTATTTTAGGAAAGGAATTCTATTGGCTGAGAAATATATAAACATTAGTGCTTTCCCCACGCAAAGGAATTGTGTGCTAGCTGATCTCCGGCAGGACGGACCCAACCCCAGGTCCTTGTGCACGCACGGAAAAGGCGAGAAAGAAACGATCGGTCCTAGTTTTTTCTTCTTCTTTCTTCTTCTCCTACCAGTTACTCCCTCTGTTCGCAAACAGATGACTTCCATTTATCCACTTCCATTTATCCACATATGAATATATGTAGACATATATCTACAGATATTCATATGTGGATAAATGTAAGTCATCTATTTATGAACGGAGGGAGGAGGGAGTACGTGCTTGGGTCCCTGTTAGATGGCTTCTTTTCAATAGAAGAAACGATCGGACATTTCATTAAAAAAAGTTCCGACATCCAGAGTTGTACTCGTAGGGCCAATAGCATCGATACGCGCAAAGGATTTTGTGTATGTGGTCTCTGTTCGTGGCTCCTTTTCCACCGGAGCACGTGCAACGCACGCTTTTGATGAATTTTTTAGAAGACAATAACATACATTTTTCCGTGAGTAAAACCTCTTTGAAAAATTGATGTTTTAAATCCGAAAGCTTAATTTCTTGAATTATCAAAAACTCAGCATATCTGCTACACCAGAAGAAAACGAATTATTCGGCGACAGTGGGACAAAACGAATATGCATCCCCTGGTTCTACTTGTAAAATGCTTTTGAAAAGTTTGGATTAACGCTCCCACATTCATGTTAAGTAAAAGACGAAGAGACTCTCCCCATCACGGTTTTTTTGTTAATTCTTCGGACAATGATCTCCCATCTTCTCATCTCATCTATTATAAACCTTCATTACATGCATGAAAATAAAAAAATGATGTTAATACGAAATATCAAAAGTCGGGTATAGTTCTCATATGTTTGCTTCCTTCGAAATTAAATTACCGAGGAAAAAAAAACTAAAACATCTGCTCATAAGACATATATCCTCATAGGAAAGAATAAATAAATCATGAGGTCATGAGGTTCTACAGCTCAACTATTTACCTTCAGTCTGCCACCAACTAATCTTTCTATGCAAAGCCTTGAACATCTCAAACATTTGCACATGCATCAAATTTACTACTATATATGGTCATGAAACTCTAAAGCTGAGCTATGTCATGATTTATTGTCTGATCTTCTCACAGCTAACCCAAGCTATTGAGCAAGTGAAGGTGAATTTCAATTTGATTATGTACATGCTATGTCATGATTTATCTCCTAATCTAATAAAATTTTCAGAAAATAAACTATTAGAAAAGCTTAGGGTAGCATTAGAACATAGAATGCAGTCCTAAATATTATCCTTAGGCCGTTTGGATCAGATATGTTTCAATAAAGGTTCAATTGGTGGGTAATGAAAAAAAAAAACTCGGTTACATGTCATATCTTGTTAATCAAACTAGTTAGTTGCCCGTGCGTTGCTACGGGATATGAATATTCTATTAGATGAATTTGTGTCTGTGGGTCATTATTTGATTGGCAAATCTGAATATTTTTATCCTTATACTATCAATGTTAGATACCAAAGTAAACTTACAAGATTAGTCAAAATTAATAGTAATAATGTACATGCATTGACTTAGGATTCACAAATATGTTCTTATTGCTGAAAATAACTACTATTATATGGAGAGGGATAAGTGACGGTCACCCCCTCGCTAGGCACGTGCCACCAGGCCGCAAAATGACAAAAATAAAACTAACCCTAGGTATTTCTTTTCCCCGCCTTTGACGATCGTCTCCGCTCAAACCTCCTTTCACGCCCCCGAAACCACCATCGGCGTAACCAACACTCTCCCAATTCCACCACCATGTGCCAAGCTCTTCCTATGACAATCTGTCGCCGTTGTCCCTCACTTAACCACCCTAACCTGAGCGAGGCGACATTTTTATCGCAGGCTGTCCGCCACCTAACTACCCTAAGTTCCTTGCTCGATTCTACCTCCTACCATGCTCATCGTCGCCTTCTCAGTTGTGGCTCATTGGATGTTCCATTGAGATTTATATATACACCTTAAACCTAGATATTCAAGAAGGAGAATAACATAGTATCTTCAAAGCAACTTATTGATTAAACAACTGTTACTTTTCACTTGAACGGTAAAAAATGTAAAAAAAATATCAAGAGGAATCACGAGATCAATATTATAGTACCTTCTCTATTGTTATTATTTTAAACTTGACAGATCAAAAGTTGCCACTTAAATTCTAAAATTTGTATTGCCACTTAAAATTTTGTTTATTGTGCTTATTTACAATTTATACCATAAATAAGCAAAATTAAAAAAAAAACCTACAAATCAAGTAGTTCCATTTCTCCAAGAACTGTCAATTTAACAACACTAATAAACTCAACTATTACACCACAGAACTTAATATCCCAGAAGTTTCAAAGTACACACCAAACCATATAAAATAATTCACTTTGCAAAAATAAAGGAACCTAGAATTACGGACACGAAAAAATGAAGAGAAATCAGCCGCTGCAGAAAAGGAGACCAGGACGATGTGCTCCTTGGCGGTATAACAGGCTCCAGAACCCGGCACATCCCCGTCCGCCGGCGCCCTCCAATGCCATCGAGATTGCTTGAAGAGAACAATAGTAGATAGAGTACCCAAGTAGCAGTTAAGTGTTGGCTGCCAATCCGCGTGGGGCCTCCGACAACTCCAGCTGGACCAGCGCCATCTTGTGGCTCCATCATCTGCAGGTAAGAAAAAAAAAATCCCAGATCACTCAGAACAATATATAATACAAAAATGAACTATGCATCACACGATCTAGCATGTCAACACGAAATTAAGACCGGAAGTCTAGCTTATCTCAATGTATGACTTCTTATAAAAACTAAGAAAATCACGTATCCAAGAGTAATAACCTACCTTGGCGTCAAGGTGGAAGTCTTGTTTGCTTTGTTGAAGGCAAGATCAGGCATCTTCGAGATCCGACGGCAATCGACACCCGATTCTACACCCACTTGACAATCAGAAAATTTCCAGTGTGGCGTAATTAACCTTGGTACTGACCTGGTTCCTAATTCGTGTACTACATGATGAGCTCTTTCATCTGGTTCTGTCGAAGATGATTTTGTATCCAGAAAACGGCCATCTCGCAAGCAGTGCAGAGATCAGAACTACAGAGTGGGCATCATCAAACACAGACCGATTTGACTACACATTTTTTGTTGCCTTGTCTGCTAAACCACAAAGTAGTGTTTTTTTTTAATTTCTTAATTCAAGATATGTTAAATGAAACCGGAATGGGTCAAGATTTATAGCATTTTAAAAAATAACAGGAGGGGTAAGCACAAAACCTGTGCTACGAGCATCTCAAGTATCATCTCTCCCATCAAACTGCTAGTAGGCTTCGCGAGTGACAGGATGCATGCCCCATGTAGTACTTTTGGTCTTTGCAAGGACCTCGAGACGGATATGGAATTTGACATCGCATGAGGCAACAATTGTATCAAGATATTAGGGGAAGAAAACATTGGTATAAGAAGCACTACAATGAATTTAGCTAGGTAGCCAAGTTTTTGTATAATTGGTGTGTACTGCGCTAGCAAACAATCAGAGAAAATATGTTATATGGAAGTCGGGAAAATCTGAAAATAAACAACATTTTCTGCATGTGTGATGAACACCCATAATTCATGAAATGAGGGAAATAATAATTATTGGCTCTTACCTTCCTGGCTCTAGTGCACACCATCTTCCCTGAAGCAAAAATCAGGGAAGTTGTCTCTGGGTTCCTCATCCTCAGCAAAACACTTTGAAATAAGTTAGATGATAGAGTCAACCCAGTTTATAAATGAGGTATTAGTACTGGGGGTACACGAACTTGTCCGGTGGAAACTAGTTCATACACCAACTTATGAAAGTGCACTAACTAGTACATCAACTTGCTAAGTTGGAGCAAAAAGGTCCAAAACCAATCAGAGCAAGCCATTTGGATGTCTAGGTGGCAACGGAACTTTGCAGAAACCCCCCAAACTATGGTTAACTTGAGAATATGTGCAGAACGCTCCTTACACGTGGGCCCCGCATGTCAGCCGGAGGAAGAATCAATTAAAATTATTTGCACTGACCAGGATTCGATCCCAGGACCTCCAACTCCAAGCGCCAAGTGCAAGCAGGCTCCAATAGCCACGAAGGCAATCGTAACTTTCTGATACAGTAAGGAACTACTGATCTTTATACTAACCAAAGCCTTTGTACGCTTTATCCACATGCTGCCATACAGACAGAGCATGCTCCGGGCGAACGAATGCGTCGTCAGCTGCTGCCCGGCATTCCGCCTCGCCTCGCGCCGCCGCCGCTCCACATCGGCGTTAGGTAGAACCGAAGCATGCCGTTGTCCATGCTGCCGCGCCCCGGCGAGTGCCGCGCGCTGCGGTTCCGCTCCAGCGCGTGCGGCGGCAGCTCCTCGCCCCGACGCCTCACGTTTCCGTTCACGTCCACGTAGCTGCGCCTCGAGCTGCCCAGCCCGCCGATGTTGCTGCTAAACGAGCTGCGGGCGCTCAGGTTGCTGCTGCACCGCTCCATGTTGTTGTTGCCGCCGCCGCGGACGCGCAGGTCCGGCCACGGCTCCGAGAACGACCGGTCCGTGATGTCGGACGGCCCGCCGGTCCTGCGCCCAGCGGCTCTGCGGTGGATGAAGCCCCAGAGGCTCCACGCCTTGCGCCACCGCGGCGGTTTCTTGGACGAGCCTGACAATGCGGCCTCCAGGCTCGCGGAGATGTCCTCGACCAGCAAGTTTGAGCTGAAGCCGCGGTCGAGCAGGCCTTCGGCGTGGTGAAAGTGGTAGAACTCTGTAACATCCCAAGTCTGAAAAAATAGCCTTTAGAATGTTTGCTCTCTGTTATTTTATGTTTTGCATCATGGCATCATGTTGGTTGCATTTGTTTTGTTTATTTTTCCAATTGTTTTCCTCTGTTTTCATTTGTTTTCCTTTGTTTTCTATTTGAATTTCAACTCAAATTTCAAACCTTTTGTTTCATCCTTGTGATGTTACAATTTCTAAAATGATATTTCCAAATAAAACAATTATTTGTTTCCATTAAAGTATGATTCCAAACTATTGTTTTATTTCTATAAAAATGCATCCATTAATCAAACCCTTTTCAAATTCAATTTGCTTTCCATTTGAAATTCCAAACCAACATCCAAATAGTTGTTTCCAGTTATCCCATAATGTTCAACTAATAAAATGGTGCTTTTTATTTCAATCAATTAATCCAATCAAATAACTCTAAAACATTTTCAAATTCAAACCATTTCTCAAATCTTTAATCTTTTGAATCCATACAATTCACCACCCCTTTTGCACTCTTTAAACCCTTCAAAAATCCTAGTGGTAACCCTATTCCAAAGCATGGTTTTCTTAGTGGTTTATTAATATTAAAATTCCTCTAATTTGGTTTCAAATACAACTATCATTATATAACTCAATTTTTGAAATCCAAGCTGGCACTATGTTTTCTAATTACCTAATAATGCTAAACTAATTTTCTGTAATTTTTTAGTAACTCAAAAGCCATGTTTTTCTTCCTAAAGCTAAGGCTACAAAAAAAAACAGTAAAACAAAAATAAAAATAACAAAAAGGAGAGGAGGAGCAGCAGCTAACCACCTAAACCCCAGCCCATCTAACCCTTGGCCCAGTACCTTTTCCCTCTCCCTGTCGTTGTCATCTTCCTCGCTATGTCGTCATCTTCTGTACGACATGGCTCTGCACCATCCGATCTTCTCCATGCCCTCCCGATGCTTGCCGTACATCACCTCTCCTCTATATCTACCCTACCTCGCGGCCCTAACCCTAGAAACCCTAGCTCTCCATCCCATCGCCGCCAGCTCCTCTTCCTCTCTCCCCCGACTCTTTCTCTGAACCTACTGAACATGCCTGAAACCACCGAGACCGCCACCTTCCTCCCTCGTCGCCGGTAGCCCTGGCCTCCTCGAGGTGCCTCTGAGGAGGAAAATGGAACCGGCACCCTCCCCTCTCCAAGTTCGGTGAAGGGCTCACCGCCGGATATGCACCGTGCCGCCGCCGCCGTCCAAGTCCTCGCCGGCGTCGCTCCCTGCAGCTGCCATGTCCGCCCCGAACTCCTCCCCTTCGACCGCAAGGTGAGGCCCCCGATTCCCTTCCCCTCCTTCCCACTCGCCTCCTCCCTCTCCCTTGGCTCCGCCCCACACCGCGCCGCCCCCTCCGGCCACCGCGGCCATGAACCACGGCGAGGGCCGCTGCATCGCTGGTCCCTGTCGAGTTCCGCACGAACAGGTTCAGAAAGTTCAGAAACATCTCGCTGCAGAACCACTTACCCCCCACTTCCCTCTTTCTGTCACGAGTCCAGCAGCCACTGCAGTGGCATCACCCTTGCGCGCACCAGCCAGAGGGGGTGGGTTCGAATCCCACCCCCTGCATAATACCCCATCTTTTTTTAGTTCGATGCTCCAGATCCATAAACAACCTGGAAATCACAGCTATGCCCTTGCACAATAATTCTAGACCCTGAAATATTATTTCTAAGTCCCTGTTTCACTAAAAAATGGCAGATTTGCACTATATTTTGTGAATTGCATAAAAAATTCATCCCAACTCCAATTTTAGCTTTTTAAATATGTTTTCTGTCCCAAATTGAATGTTCTATCCAAATATAAAATTTGTTTACTGTTTTGAATATTTTAAATTGGTGCAATATTGAAAACTTGTCAAATTCACTTAAAATTGCAAAATTCATAACTTGCTCATAAAAATTCCAAATTTCACAAACCAAATATGTTTTCCAATCAATTTTTCATGTACTTTCCAAATATAAATTTTGTTTGCTGTTTTGAATAATTTAAATTGCTGAAAACAACTGTTTCCTATTTATTGCATTTAAAATTGCCAAAATAATAACTTGCTCATTTTAAATCCAATTTCCACAAATGAAATATGTTTTCCATGCAAAATTAAACCCTCTTTCCAAATATAAACTTTGTTTTCTGTTTTGAATAATAAAAATTGGTTAAATAATTTAAACCTTGTTTAATTCATTTAAAATTGGTAATTTCATAACTTGATCAAAACAAATTCTTTTGGGACATATAAAATATGTTTTCCAACCCTAAAAGCATAAACTTTTCAAATATGAATCTCACTTAATGTTTTGAACAAATAAAAATTTAAATAAGTTCATGTTTGAATTAAATTCATTTAATTCTTGCTTAAACTTGTTTAATTCATAAATAATTTATTTGAAATCCTTTTTCAACAAGTGAAACATGTATTCCAACTAAAATCTTGTTTTCTTTTCAAATATAAACTTTGTTATCTATTGTGAACAATTTAACTTGATGAAAACAACAAATGCTTGTGTGACACCTTTAAGTAACCAAAATTCCAACACTTACTAAATGAATTTCTAAACTTGGTAAACCTTATTTCCATTTGGTTCTATTGTTGTTATTTTGTTGTTTTCCTCATCCATGCATCATGCTAATCCACTTTCATATAATGATTAGTTGTAAAACAATTAATTCAACCATAATTCATGGGCTTTCCATATGCAATCCAATTGCATATGGGTCCATTTAATCCTGTTTCTAACTTGTCAACTAGTTTATTTTGATGCACCCATTAACTTGACATGCATCATCTTTGATTGTGCACAATGCCATGATAATGATTGTTTATTTCTGCCTTGTTTGTTTGCTTCTTCTCGGATATACGACGACGTTGAGACCGACGATACTTACGACACCCCTTCTAAGGATCTAGCTCAGTACCAGGCTACTGGGTTTTGCAGGCAAGTTATCACTCACATGAACCACTGTGTTCCTTTCAACATTGGTTACCGATACTTTCCGTTGTCTATTTCTGCTAGCCTTAGTAGTAGGGGTTTCTGTTACGAACCTATCACATGAATCCCTTAACCCTGATATTGCCTCACCTCCATACCTATAACCTTTTGGTTGAGCCCGTGTCTTACTAGCATGCTTAGGTTGTTTTGCTCGAGTCTGTTACCCGTTACTTCCTGTTATTACTTCATTATGTACTGGGGGCTCGTTGTTTAATCAATCAATCATGCTAATGTTACTATTAATAATAAACTTGATGATAAGGCACCGGCAGGAGGCCCATGAGAGGTTTTGGAGCCTGCTAGTGTCGACCCTAATAGGAAAAGGGTCTTGTCTACTGATCCATGATGAGCGCACTACCCGCATTTGGGAAGCGAGTATGGGCGCCCCCCTCAACTTGACCTGATTCGCATCTCGTCCAAATCGCCTCATTTAGTTCGTGTTTTCCATTTGCCGCATGCATGTTTTTGCGAGCCCAGGCCAGGGTGGAACTTTTGTAGTCGGCATATAGGGGGACACGGTCTTAGAGTGCTATGAGGGTCCCTTTTCTTCGGGGCTTGATTAGCCGTGCGCCCAAGGTGCTTTGGGCTTGATGCGAGGAATGGTTGGTTGTGTTGAGTACCCCGCTTGGTGGAAGGGCCTTTCCATCTGGCGGGTTATTCATGAGTGTACGGCCAAATTGGTGCAACCCTGCAGGGATAATCTTCTCGAGAAGCCGTGTTTTCCGCGGTTATGGATTACTTGGTGAAAGTACTGGCTAACAAGTACTCAGGACAACTTAAACCTAATGATTAACAACCTTACACCCAATGATTAACCACTTGACTAGTAATAGGCTTATTGACACAATAATATGAACCATCATTAATTCAACTGTGTGAGTTATCCTCGGATTGCTTCTTTGGATAAGGGGCGAGATCCAGGATGGGTTTGTTTGAAGTTATCATTCAGTTGGTTACAATCCTCGATCTTATCTCCTTTCTGATAGCCGGAAGATGTAGTATGTTCTGTAGTTGGTTAGAGCAGCCAGTTGCAGCATCTTTTTATCCCCTTCCTTCCGTTGCACCAAAGCATCTGTGCTTGGTGTTGACGGGTTACACTTTGGTGAACTGTGAGTCTTGCTTGCCAGTACGTTGGTGTACTGACCCCTTTGGGGCTGTGGTTTACGCAGACGACGTTTCCGAGGATCTACATGGTGGCTACTACGTGGAGTATGACGAGACTGCTGACGAGTAGATAGCGGACCCGGGCAGGATCCGAGACTTCGTGGATGGGCTCCGTCTGTTTGTTTCCGGCCTCTTAGGCCTATTTGGTTCTTGTCTGTACCCAGACATGTTGAATGCTTCCGCTGTATTGTAATGATGTATTGTTGGGGCAGGTGCCCTCTGAATGATTGTATTTGCTATCTCTGCTCTAATGAGAGCCATTTGCAACTTATTTCAATCTTTTGTGTCGTAGAGATCTGTTGTGATGTCAGTTGTTCAACGCCGTTGACGTACCATGTGTGTATGGTTTGAAGTACGTCGACGGAAGTGCCTTTGATCTCTAGTGGATAGTTTACATCGACGATGGAATAGCAGGGCTTGTGTTGTCGCGCATAAGCGCAGGCCTACCAGGAAGCTGGGACGTGGGAGCAGTTATGCCCCATAATCCAAGCATCTGCTATCCAGTTCGTACGGTGAGTATCCCCTAGAAATCAGGGTGCGACAAATGGTATCAGAGCCTGTCTGCCTGTAGGATCCCTTTTTACTGGTCGCAGTTGAGTCTAGAAACTATTTTGTAGCTATATAGGAAAAATGAAACGTGAGAGTAGGAATTCTGTTCTTTTTCTTCTTTTCCCCACCCTCCCTCCCTTTTCTGGTAAGGAAGTGCAACGTTGATTTCTCCCTTCTCATCTAAACTTTCAAGTTAGGATTTCACGAATTCTGGTTTCTCTAGGATGGTTATATCTACTAGACCATAGGAATGGAGGTGGTTGTGACATGATTTATCATGTTGCCTACTCATGATTGAGAACGGAGGCGTGTAAGCCCCGGAAGCAAATCCTCTATTCCTTAAGCAGTAGGTAATGATCCTTTAGAAGCCCGGATGGGTTTTCCATAGTACCTCAGGAGTCTTGTTCTCGTTTTCCCGGTGTTGCTTCGTTATCCTGTTCTTCTCAACATCCTTTTCGTCCGTTGAAATCTTGTTGTTGTTTTCCCAATTCAATTCTTCTACCGACGTCTAATCAAAACTTCCTCGTAAACTCTTATCCAGTTAAAGTGTTATTTGATACCGGAGCATCACATTCCTTTGTGTCAACAATCTTTTCCACAACATACAACCCAATTCTGGTTCCACTAAGCAATCAAAACTCTGTTCACTCCCCGGGATCTCAAGTGTTGACTTCCAAGATAAGTAAGAACAATCCAATTCTAATGGGAGGCCACATATTCCTCGTTACTCTCATGTTGATGATTCTGACATTGATGATTATTCCTGGTGTTGCATTGATGTCAATAACTCTGTTCCACCATTCTAGCCAGATAATCTATTCTACAAATGAGTCAAATTCTATCCAGCTATACACCCTCAATACAAAACCTCTCCCTTTACTTGAAAATGTTCCGGTGGTTTGCTAATTTCCTGACGTCTATCCAATGTGCACGATGTGTTTCACGTGTCAAAGCTCAAGAAGATCTTCCCAAGAAGTTTCCGGACCTTTTCTTTTCTCAGTAGGAATCTCGGGGCGCGATTCCTTCAAGGGGGGGCGTTTTGTAACATCCCAAGTCTGAAAAAATAGCCTTTAGAATGTTTGCTCTCTGTTATTTTATGTTTTGCATCATGGCATCATGTTGGTTGCATTTGTTTTGTTTATTTTTCCAATTGTTTTCCTCTGTTTTCATTTGTTTTCCTTTGTTTTCTATTTGAATTTCAACTCAAATTTCAAACCTTTTGTTTCATCCTTGTGATGTTACAATTTCTAAAATGATATTTCCAAATAAAACAATTATTTGTTTCCATTAAAGTATGATTCCAAACTATTGTTTTATTTCTATAAAAATGCATCCATTAATCAAACCCTTTTCAAATTCAATTTGCTTTCCATTTGAAATTCCAAACCAACATCCAAATAGTTGTTTCCAATTATCCCATAATGTTCAACTAATAAAATGGTGCTTTTTATTTCAATCAATTAATCCAATCAAATAACTCTAAAACATTTTCAAATTCAAACCATTTCTCAAATCTTTAATCTTTTGAATCCATACAATTCACCACCCCTTTTGCACTCTTTAAACCCTTCAAAAATCCTAGTGGTAACCCTATTCCAAAGCATGGTTTTCTTAGTGGTTTATTAATATTAAAATTCCTCTAATTTGGTTTCAAATACAACTATCATTATATAACTCAATTTTTGAAATCCAAGCTGGCACTATGTTTTCTAATTACCTAATAATGCTAAACTAATTTTCTGTAATTTTTTAGTAACTCAAAAGCCATGTTTTTCTTCCTAAAGCTAAGGCTACAAAAAAAAAACAGTAAAACAAAAATAAAAATAACAAAAAGGAGAGGAGGAGCAGCAGCTAACCACCTAAACCCCAGCCCATCTAACCCTTGGCCCAGTACCTTTTCCCTCTCCCTGTCGCTGTCATCTTCCTCGCTATGTCGTCATCTTCTGTACGACATGGCTCTGCACCATCCGATCTTCTCCATGCCCTCCCGATGCTTGCCGTACATCACCTCTCCTCTATATCTACCCTACCTCGCGGCCCTAACCCTAGAAACCCTAGCTCTCCATCCCATCGCCGCCAGCTCCTCTTCCTCTCTCCCCCGACTCTTTCTCTGAACCTACTGAACATGCCTGAAACCACCGAGACCGCCACCTTCCTCCCTCGTCGCCGGTAGCCCTGGCCTCCTCGAGGTGCCTCTGAGGAGGAAAATGGAACCGGCACCCTCCCCTCTCCAAGTTCGGTGAAGGGCTCACCGCCGGATATGCACCGTGCCGCCGCCGCCGTCCAAGTCCTCGCCGGCGTCGCTCCCTGCAGCTGCCATGTCCGCCCCGAACTCCTCCCCTTCGACCGCAAGGTGAGGCCCCCGATTCCCTTCCCCTCCTTCCCACTCGCCTCCTCCCTCTCCCTTGGCTCCGCCCCACACCGCGCCGCCCCCTCCGGCCACCGCGGCCATGAACCACGGCGAGGGCCGCTGCATCGCTGGTCCCTGTCGAGTTCCGCACGAACAGGTTCAGAAAGTTCAGAAACATCTCGCTGCAGAACCACTTACCCCCCACTTCCCTCTTTCTGTCACGAGTCCAGCAGCCACTGCAGTGGCATCACCCTTGCGCGCACCAGCCAGAGGGGGTGGGTTCGAATCCCACCCCCTGCATAATACCCCATCTTTTTTTAGTTCGATGCTCCAGATCCATAAACAACCTGGAAATCACAGCTATGCCCTTGCACAATAATTCTAGACCCTGAAATATTATTTCTAAGTCCCTGTTTCACTAAAAAATGGCAGATTTGCACTATATTTTGTGAATTGCATAAAAAATTCATCCCAACTCCAATTTTAGCTTTTTAAATATGTTTTATGTCCCAAATTGAATGTTCTATCCAAATATAAAATTTGTTTACTGTTTTGAATATTTTAAATTGGTGCAATATTGAAAACTTGTCAAATTCACTTAAAATTGCAAAATTCATAACTTGCTCATAAAAATTCCAAATTTCACAAACCAAATATGTTTTCCAATCAATTTTTCATGTACTTTCCAAATATAAATTTTGTTTGCTGTTTTGAATAATTTAAATTGCTGAAAACAATTGTTTCCTATTTATTGCATTTAAAATTGCCAAAATAATAACTTGCTCATTTTAAATCCAATTTCCACAAATGAAATATGTTTTCCATGCAAAATTAAACCCTCTTTCCAAATATAAACTTTGTTTTCTGTTTTGAATAATAAAAATTGGTTAAATAATTTAAACCTTGTTTAATTCATTTAAAATTGGTAATTTCATAACTTGATCAAAACAAATTCTTTTGGGACATATAAAATATGTTTTCCAACCCTAAAAGCATAAACTTTTCAAATATGAATCTCACTTAATGTTTTGAACAAATAAAAATTTAAATAAGTTCATGTTTGAATTAAATTCATTTAATTCTTGCTTAAACTTGTTTAATTCATAAATAATTTATTTGAAATCCTTTTTCAACAAGTGAAACATGTATTCCAACTAAAATCTTGTTTTCTTTTCAAATATAAACTTTGTTATCTATTGTGAACAATTTAACTTGATGAAAACAACAAATGCTTGTGTGACACCTTTAAGTAACCAAAATTCCAACACTTACTAAATGAATTTCTAAACTTGGTAAACCTTATTTCCATTTGGTTCTATTGTTGTTATTTTGTTGTTTTCCTCATCCATGCATCATGCTAATCCACTTTCATATAATGATTAGTTGTAAAACAATTAATTCAACCATAATTCATGGGCTTTCCATATGCAATCCAATTGCATATGGGTCCATTTAATCCTGTTTCTAACTTGTCAACTAGTTTATTTTGATGCACCCATTAACTTGACATGCATCATCTTTGATTGTGCACAATGCCATGATAATGATTGTTTATTTCTGCCTTGTTTGTTTGCTTCTTCTCGGATATACGACGACGTTGAGACCGACGATACTTACGACACCCCTTCTAAGGATCTAGCTCAGTACCAGGCTACTGGGTTTTGCAGGCAAGTTATCACTCACATGAACCACTGTGTTCCTTTCAACATTGGTTACCGATACTTTCCGTTGTCTATTTCTGCTAGCCTTAGTAGTAGGGGTTTCTGTTACGAACCTATCACATGAATCCCTTAACCCTGATATTGCCTCACCTCCATACCTATAACCTTTTGGTTGAGCCCGTGTCTTACTAGCATGCTTAGGTTGTTTTGCTCGAGTCTGTTACCCGTTACTTCCTGTTATTACTTCATTATGTACTGGGGGCTCGTTGTTTAATCAATCAATCATGCTAATGTTACTATTAATAATAAACTTGATGATAAGGCACCGGCAGGAGGCCCATGAGAGGTTTTGGAGCCTGCTAGTGTCGACCCTAATAGGAAAAGGGTCTTGTCTACTGATCCATGATGAGCGCACTACCCGCATTTGGGAAGCGAGTATGGGCGCCCCCCTCAACTTGACCTGATTCGCATCTCGTCCAAATCGCCTCATTTAGTTCGTGTTTTCCATTTGCCGCATGCATGTTTTTGCGAGCCCAGGCCAGGGTGGAACTTTTGTAGTCGGCATATAGGGGGACACGGTCTTAGAGTGCTATGAGGGTCCCTTTTCTTCGGGGCTTGATTAGCCGTGCGCCCAAGGTGCTTTGGGCTTGATGCGAGGAATGGTTGGTTGTGTTGAGTACCCCGCTTGGTGGAAGGGCCTTTCCATCTGGCGGGTTATTCATGAGTGTACGGCCAAATTGGTGCAACCCTGCAGGGATAATCTTCTCGAGAAGCCGTGTTTTCCGCGGTTATGGATTACTTGGTGAAAGTACTGGCTAACAAGTACTCAGGACAACTTAAACCTAATGATTAACAACCTTACACCCAATGATTAACCACTTGACTAGTAATAGGCTTATTGACACAATAATATGAACCATCATTAATTCAACTGTGTGAGTTATCCTCGGATTGCTTCTTTGGATAAGGGGCGAGATCCAGGATGGGTTTGTTTGAAGTTATCATTCAGTTGGTTACAATCCTCGATCTTATCTCCTTTCTGATAGCCGGAAGATGTAGTATGTTCTGTAGTTGGTTAGAGCAGCCAGTTGCAGCATCTTTTTATCCCCTTCCTTCCGTTGCACCAAAGCATCTGTGCTTGGTGTTGACGGGTTACACTTTGGTGAACTGTGAGTCTTGCTTGCCAGTACGTTGGTGTACTGACCCCTTTGGGGCTGTGGTTTACGCAGACGACGTTTCCGAGGATCTACATGGTGGCTACTACGTGGAGTATGACGAGACTGCTGACGAGTAGATAGCGGACCCGGGCAGGATCCGAGACTTCGTGGATGGGCTCCGTCTGTTTGTTTCCGGCCTCTTAGGCCTATTTGGTTCTTGTCTGTACCCAGACATGTTGAATGCTTCCGCTGTATTGTAATGATGTATTGTTGGGGCAGGTGCCCTCTGAATGATTGTATTTGCTATCTCTGCTCTAATGAGAGCCATTTGCAACTTATTTCAATCTTTTGTGTCGTAGAGATCTGTTGTGATGTCAGTTGTTCAACGCCGTTGACGTACCATGTGTGTATGGTTTGAAGTACGTCGACGGAAGTGCCTTTGATCTCTAGTGGATAGTTTACATCGACGATGGAATAGCAGGGCTTGTGTTGTCGCGCATAAGCGCAGGCCTACCAGGAAGCTGGGACGTGGGAGCAGTTATGCCCCATAATCCAAGCATCTGCTATCCAGTTCGTACGGTGAGTATCCCCTAGAAATCAGGGTGCGACAAACTCTAGGCCGTCGCCGATGGGGGACTCGTTGCCGATCGTCGCGGCGAGTGCTGGCTTCGGCGGCTCGGCCACTTCGAATGACGACCTGCGGACGGAGCTTGTGCATTCCAGGCTCCGGCGTCTCCGGCTGGAAGAATCCAAATAGTAGTCCCTTGTCTGGAACGATCCACCTGGAGGCTCGATGTCAGCAGCGTCGTCTTGCACGGGGATTTGACCGTCTGATCGCTCGACGACGGCGGTCGGTGTGTCTTTCATGCCTGGCAGGATGGGCGGGAGACGGGAGACCGGCGGAGGCGCGCGGCCGAGGCCAATGCCGGCACCCGCACCGAACAGGTACCCGTCCCAGGACGCGCGCGGCTCGTCCCAGTTGAAGGCGGCGTCGTCCACGGACATGCGCCCAGCGTCGAGGGAGAAACGCGGGTCCGTATCGCACGAGCGCCGGCCCAGCGCGTGCTCCGATCCGGCCTCCCCTCGGAGGCGCCGTCGCCTGAGGAAGGAAGGCTTGGAGGGCTTCTCCGGCGGCGGCATTGCAGCAGCCGCGGCTTGCTCACGGCGGCCTCCTTCTTCATCTTCTGCTTGCGCCGCCATTTCTGCCATTTCTTGCTGAACACAGAGACGGCAACCCTGAAGCCGCGGACGCGGTCACGGTCATCCTGATGAAAAAGCGCCCACAGCGTAGCGCGGCCCCGCGCATCGCACGAGCGCCGCTGCGGCTCGTCACCCCTAGCAACCGCAGCCGCCGCAGCAACGGCAGCGAACGCGTCCCTGCCGCGGCCGCAAGAGAACGACTTGCAGCGCCGGAGGTCCGGCGGCTCGGCCACACCAGCCGCAGATGAGCCGGCCGGGGCGAACGGCCTGGCGAAGAGGGACCGGATGGCCGACGTGGACTTGCGCCCAGGCGCGGAGGCCGCGGCCGCGGACGCCTCGAGCCCGGCGAGGCGCTCGCGCAGGCAGGCGGCGCAGAAGCCGGTGAAGGCCTCGTCCGGGTGCGGGTCCATCTGCCAGCGGGGCCAAGCGTGTTGGATAGTTCTGTACATATTTGCAAGTCAACCATAGTTTGGGGGGTTTTCTGCAAAGTTTCGTTGCCACCGTGGCGTCCAAATGTCACTTTTTGATTGGATTTGGACCTTTTTGCTCCAACTTAGCAAGTTCATGTAATAGTTAGTGCACTTTCATAAGTTGTTGTATGAGTTAGTTCCCACCGGACAAGTTCGTGTACCCCCAGTGCTAATACCTCTTTATAAATTAAATGCATGTTTAACGGAGAGTGCAAGGTGGGAAAGAATCAGCAGTGGACATAAAACATTTGTGTTGTACTCTGCATTCCAAGCCTGTATGGCAATTTGTTTTAGATTCAACCTCAAGTCCAGATTAACTGTTCACACAATATTCTGAAATCTGAATCATCAAGCCCAATCGATCAGAACTAGAAATTTGAACAGCGGTACATAAACAGCAACGCGGGCAAGAAATGTTCTGGAGAGAACATATAATCGCATTAGGTTCAGATAAATGGCCAAGAAAACAAGACATTAGGGTATCTCCAGTCGTCCCCCCAGGACGCAAAATAGCGCCGTTTTGCTCGAAAAGCGCCGTTTTTCTACCAGTCGCCCCTCAGAACTCGAAATAGCGCCGTTTCGGAGGAAATTAGCGCCGTCGCACCCAGGCGGAACCCAGCCCATTGGGTTCGGCCTGGGGGGGGGAAGGAAAAGCGCGCGTGGGCCAGCGCTGTCGGCGAGGGAGTCCTATTTGCCCCACTTTCCCCACCCCGACTCGGCTTTTCCTCTCGCTCGCCTCGCCGTCGCCACCCCGTCGGCCACACCCCACGTCGCCGTCGTCGGCCGCCATCACACACGAGCGGCGAGGCAAACCACCGCCGGCTGCTCCACCACATCGTCGCCGCCGTTTGCTCGCGTCGCCGCCGTGGAGGAGGTTGTGCCCGGTGAACCGCGTCCACCACCCGCAAGGTGTTCGGCGTTCTGTCCGAGCCATGGACTCCGACGCCGAGGAGATGCTCGCCGAGATCTTCGACGAGGAAGACCAGACCGCCATCGACGATGAGGAACACCTGCTCGTCCTGAGCTGCCTGGCCGGATTGCAGGCCTAGGACGCCGAGCCGCGCCACACTGGATGGAAGCCCGGTCGCCGCAAGAGCAAACCGAGGCAGCGGTACGAGGGCTACTGCATCCTCTACTCCGACTACTTCGCCGAGGATCCCACCAGCGACGAGAAGGTGTTCGGCGTCGTTTCAGGATGAAACGCACGCTCTTCCTCAAGATCATGCATGCCATCCGGGAGTTCGACACCTACTTCAAGTTGAAGAAGCACTGCACCGGCACGGTAGGCTTTACCTCTATCCAGAAGTGCACGATGGCCATGAGGTTGCTTGCATACGGTGCTCCCGCAGATGCACAAGATGACTATCTGCGCATGAGCGAGTCCACGGCCCTCGAGTGCTTGAACAAGTTCTTGCAGTGCTCGAATGTCTTTGCCGAGCTTGTCGAAGGCCATGCCCCCCTGTGAACTATGAGATCAATGGACACCAGTATACAAAGGGGTACTATCTTGCAGATGGCATCTACCCGAAGTGGGAAACATTTGTGAAGAGCATCTCCAACCCTATCCCAGGAAGCGCAAAAGCTTGGTTTTCCAAGTGCCAGGAGGCTTGCAGGAAGAATGTTGAGCGGGCATTTGGTGCGCTGCAATCTCGATTCGCTGTTGTCCGGTACCCAGCTATGACTTGGTCGAAGTCCAACATGTGGGAGGTGATGCAGTGTTGTGTGATCTTGCACAACATGATCATTGAGAGTGAGCGGGATGACCCGGTGCCTGACAGTGAGGCAAGCACACCATACTACCGGCAGGGCCCTCTTGCAACTGTTGATCACCAGGTGCCGGCTTCATGGACATACTTCCTCACCAAGCGACAGGAGATTCGACACGCTGCAACACACCATGCTCTGCAGAATGACCTAGTGCAGCTTTTGTGGGCGCGAAAGGGGAATGACAATGTTGAGGACGATGACTAGTGTAATTTATTTATTTTGTTTAAATTGTTGAACTATTTATTTGTGTGGCAAAACTCTATTTATTTGGTGGCAAAAGTTCAATTATTTGTGTGCCAAAACTCTACCTGCCCAAATTTGGCCGAATCGCCGGCTGGGGGAGGCGGCCTGGGTTTCACGGCTGGGAAACGCGCCCCCCCCAGTTTACAGAATAGCGCCGTTTCGCGCCGCGGCGGAAAAAAATGGGGGTTTTTTGCGTCCTGGGGGGGGGGGACGGCTGGAGATGCCCTTAGCCCTGGCTATATTGCGCAAACTGTAATACTGAAACCAGGAACGGGTAGCAAGGCGGCCTCTAGATTAATACCATGTAAATATACATCTATGAAGTAGAGTTAACAGATTCTTTTGGTGGACATTGTGGAGCCCTGAACCCGCTCCAGATCGGGGCTCGATTCCGCTCCTGCATCACGGAAATGACCAACTGACACCACACATCTAGCGCCTCCGCATCCCGGCAAAGCGAAGACCATTGCGTGCACCGCCATGGCGACTGGGTCACATTATCCGGTCGGATTCGGCGAGGTGGGACGAAGAAGAGAAGGGGCGGAAGAGATGGCGGCGGGCGCGACAAGCGACGACCACGGTCTGACATAATGAATGTGTGCGACCCCGTTGCGGACGATAGCTCTTGCGCGTGCTCCTGATGTGATAGATGGGGGCGTAAGCTGAGGGGATAAGGTGGACTGGATGCACGGGAATGCTTCCCCATGCGAGTGGTTGCTGCCGCCGCCGCCGCCGCTCATAGCAGAGAAAGAGGGAGGGTCCGGGATCGGGTGGAGTGGGTAGATTAGCGTTGGGCCGCAGGGACGTTTTTTTTTACATGGACGTGGGGTGAAGAGTTGGACGAAGCGACAGGACGTAATGCTGGCAGACTACAGAACGAATCGTATCTTTTAAGTAGTAGAGATATGTCTGTCTGAATAACAAGCTAACAAGGATAAGTGGCACATGCATGACAGAGGTGCCAGAAGAGCAGAAGAGATGTGAAGTTGCCGATGATTCGATGAAGTTCATATGAGCATCAAAGACAAACTGCAATGGAATAAAATGAGACTGATAGGTTTTACTAGATATGAACTGCATGAGGCGGTAGCGTGCAGCTAGAAGTAGAGTGGTCCGGTGGTTCCAGATGCGTGGATATGGAAGCCGCGTGGTCCGGTGATTCCGGAGGCGGTGGGCACTCGGTTCGGACGGCGACGGAATCGATTTCGGCTGTGACGCGTCAATTAGTTGGCTATCTCTGCCACAGCCACAGCAGCATGACTATCTCCGTCGGCCCGGAAAAGGCGCGTTGAATCCCCCGGAGGAAGCCAATCCAGTCTCCCGCGCCATGCTCCCCCTTGTAGCTGCCGTGGACAAAAAGAGGTACCCAATGGTGGCGTTGGGGCAAGTGAGGAGCTTGTGGAGGTCGGCGTGTTGCGATGCTGTCGAGCGCTCCCCTTGGGTGTACATAGCACGGGCGTTGTACGGGGATGCGCCCTGCTCTGTTATTTGAGGCGGTCGCAATCTTTGTAATTATCATGAAAACAAAAACGTGTGTTGAGCTGTCAAATCTTGATTATTGATTAGATACTGAGTAGCTGAAATTTAATGTATCCCAAACATGTTTGCTCTTTTATTAGTTTAGATTAGATGTAAGAACATCTGTGCTACTGTGCTAGTCCCTCGATCAAATGCTAGCACCACAGTACAAAATAAAATATCATGCAAATGCATCAAATTCTATTACATCGCATGATCCAGTCTTTACAAAATAGTATTACAACTTGCATAGTCTTAGAAGACTAGCAGAAAACAAAGAAATACTGCGGAAAACAAAGTACAACATTGAGCCCATCTTCTTCATGTGCCACGGGAAAAACATGTTGGCGATAGTCTCGAGATCCTAAACGAAATTCTCATTCGTTTTCAGAATCATCTGTAGGATGAAATATGCAGCCACAAGGGGATCAATACATTTTAATGATTGGCAAGTAACACTATGGTGAATATAAATAGCAAGACTAATACTACATGCTTATTTGGCTGAGTGGAGTTTTGGCTAAGTTTGCATAAAACTAGTTTTCTCTTATTGTAAAACAAACTTTTCTTTCCAAAGGGTGGCAACATTGGATTAAGATCCAAGCACCACAACTACTGTTCACTTGGTCAAAATTTTACTTACTGAAAATGGTGTTAAGATTCTTCCGTCATTCCTTGTCCAGCTGCTCATAGTTATCCATAACCGGGGACACGGCTAAGATCTTAGTTTGTCGACTCTGCAGAGGTTGTGCACTTTCACCCTTTATCTTCAATTAGGCCAAACATCCTATACACCCGGAGTGCATCGTGGAAATGAGAGAACTGAGACGAGATCTTTCAGAAGAAGAAGTTCAACCCACAGGCAAGACCCGTTCCACCTACAATTATGCTACATTTTCTTGTCAAGCCTGGGCTAAACTCTCACAACTTAGTTAATCAAGACAGAGTGTGGGGACCCCATACTAGATGTCCGAGACCGCCAATATGCATACACTCATGATCCCAGATCGACAGTCATGAGCAACATATTTAGAGAAGGTACATCAGAGTTCACATCCATTACACGAATCACATAGTCTTACACAAATGGTCTGTCGACCAAGTCTGAGACAACTGACACGCAGGGCAGCGGCGAACACACATTACAACTACTTTATTCAGCAGAAGCAAACACAACGAGTAGAACCCATGTCAATGACTTAGCACCACAGGCTGCTGACCGGGAGACGTGCCTAGTACGCGGGATCGTCATAGTACTCCTCCTCAAAGGTATCCTCCTGAGGAAGCTCCTCACAGTCTGACCAAGACAATTGCCAGGGACGAAACCATATGAGTACATTGGATTGTACTCGCAAGACACCCTAAATGAAAGCTTAACAAATGCAAGGATGCAATATAGGTGGTAGGAAGGCTATACTTAGGGCTGGTCTATCCATGGTGAGTAGAATAACCATCATGGTTGATCAAGTTTTAGTTGTTTTTGTTGAAGAAGATACTTCAAAAGATAAATTTATTTCTCTTGTAGATATCGCATGTCCACAAGGTTTTGATAAAGCATTCTAAATAAAAGAAAGTTTTGCTTTGCAAAACTTCTTGGAAGATCACATCTTCAAGATCATCATTTATCCGGTACCTCAAAGATACAATCATTCCCTTTCCAGTACGTCCCAGGTACAACAACATAAACACTTTCTAGCTTTTTGAAAACATTGACACAATGCTAGCTACATGGCCATTCAACTCTCCATATTCGAGGACACGGCTATTCTGAATAGTTTTACTCTGCAGAGGTGTACACAATCCGCAAGATCCAGTACATCCGCAATGAACAACCACAGACAGTCCAAGACACTATGCAAACATCAGATAACTGGTCCTAACAATCCGCTATGCAAGTGCTAGTAAATGGCTACCTCTTCAACTGGTTTTGTTCTCCCCGGCACCCAGTGAGTCAGCCGTATCGATTCAGTTTCCCCTGACAACACACCTGCATGGCAGGATACCCAACTGTTGCAACCGGTGGTGAACTTAATCTCACACTCTAAATGCCCCGTTACTCCCTCCTGGCGACAATTCGGTTCAGGGGACTCTAACCCCTATAGCACTTTGAGGTAGACACGGACTAACACCGACAAGCTTCTAGCTAGACCCTGTTCCCATATTGAGGTATTGTCGTAGTACGGCTTGGTTGTCCGGCGAAGACTTGGTTCTGTGTCATTTTTGGAAAACGAGTTGAAAACATTTCTTCCTTCACAAACCTCCCTCGAACAAGGTCCCACCTTTCCTCGGGGTTTTTCTAATGCTTTTGTTTTTCAAAACATCAAGTTAAAATGTCCACTAAAGGTCTTAGGTGAAAGCACTGATAATTCCAAAATATTTAAAGGGCTTGGTAACACCAAGATTATGTAGTGGCTACAACAACTAGATAATAGCGGTAGTGGTATATTCCACTTAAAAGAATAGTTTGGAAACAACTTAAGTAAAAACTTAAAAAGTAAAACATGCATGATAGATAATGATAAGTAAACAACAAGCAATAATTTAGAGTGTCTTGCCTTGTCTCTGGTCTTGAACAAACTCTTGAAATAAACAAGAGCTACAGAAAAGCACTTCAGATTGACAGCTTTTTCGTTATCTAACATCGTAAAAAGTAACAACTAAAGCACTCAGTTAGTACAAGACAAAGGCAATCACAAGCTAATACAGCACACATACAGAAAGCATTCACTCAAATGGAACCACCCACAATAGCACTAAAGCATGCTACAACACTTAAACATGCATAAATAACACACAGAACATGGTGTAGTTTCATACAAAGCATGCATCAAACTTATGGCATGAGTCAAGTGGGTGTACCACTCTCATACAGGGCCATAAAGAGTGAATGACTCTCTGGTCATTCACATGGATGAGTAAAACATCTAGGAAACAACTACACAAGCATATAAGAGTAGAAATAGGCATTTCTATGAACATGCAACACTTAATACACTTGTATACATGAAAGGAGCATGCAACCAGAGGCTAAACATTCACATAACAGAGGCATAACATGTCATACAAGGTATGGAAACAAGCATGGCATGAAGATAAACATGATGGACAAAACTACTAGGCATATAAACTAGAAAACAAGCATGAAACACAACATGCGTGCAAATCCATACTGTTTTCATGAACAAGGTCTATTCTAACATGGTAGATATACAAGATAAAAATCATATGACAATGAAAAAAACATCTACACATGCTAGTGGGATCACACAATGCATCTCAATAATTAACAAACATAAAAAAACACTATCTAGAAATGGCAGAAAACTACTAGATCTTGCAATGCATGCCAAAATTAATATACAGCTCAAATAAACACACCAAGATAGGATATTATAGATCTACTCATACGGAAGCACGTACAAAAGGATTCATATCAAAAATCATTTTAGAAAAATTCCCAAAAATAATTTAGTGGCTCTCTGGTCATTTACCATTCTGCATGTCATTTTTGATAGGAAACTCAAGTGCGTGTGAGGCCAACTGCTCTAGTTAGGTATCATTTATATATATCCATAGAACTTAAGCTCACTTCCATTGGATTCCTAGAACAAAAGTTATTCCATGTTTTATCTTTCAGATAGGTTGGTTTTGGGAATTTTTTCAAGATGATACAGGAGTGCAAATCCAGATCTACCACTTGCATGTAGTTACGAGAACATGAATGTACCCTAGGTAAATAGGGGGTGGCCAGATCTATTTATTTAGAATTTTATTTGCATCAAAAGTGTTTGGTTAGATTCTGGAAAAACAGAAAAGGAAAATAAAAACCACAGCGCAGGCTCCACGGGCCTTTTTCAACATGCAACAAAGCGCGCGGCGCTGGGTTGGCCCAGTTTTCGTGCGCTCGCGAACGAACATGTAAGCAACCGTGGGATCAAGATCCAACATCGCACAACAGAATAGACGAGATTCAAAGGGGGTCGTGGATCCAGAGATGAACGGTGCACATTCATTTTCTTCCTCGCGACGCGACCTCGACGCCGGTGACCTCTAGCTACGGCACGCACAGGCAGAGGCTCACCTAGGGCTTGATATGGCGCGAGTGATGAGGTCGAGGATGAAGAACGAGGTCGAGGAAGCAGAGTTGGGGCAACAACAGCAGCAGATACACCGTGCAGATCCAACACACACCGAGGCGATCCCGGCGACGTCGAGCTCAACGACGATGCTCCTGCATGTAGATCAACGTGACCGTATGTCAGGCAAACATGCCTTGGCAAGGCGTGAAAGATGATGAAACACAGAGACAAGGTGAGAGAGATACGAGTGCGGGGTGGATCTCTTCTTCCTGCTCAGGCAGAACGCGAGAGCGTGGTTCCCCTCGCTCTCACGGAGAAGAGCACGTGCTAGGTATTGCTTGAGGCGAGTGAGGAGTGAATGGGGAGCGGGGTGGTGAGACAGAAGGGCTGGAGAGGGTCTTATACTCGCGGTCACAAGCGTGGCCTTCTCGGGAGTTCGACAATAATGCAGGGGAGAGCCCCGAGCTCGTGTGTTCTTCACAGAAGCCGAGCAGCACGTGGACGCGGGAGGAGAGCTTGGTGCACCATGATGATCCCACCTATGGCTCAAAGCCGTGGGTGGATGAGCACGGGCACGGGTGTGGCTCTCCCGAGACGATGACAGTCTGGGCCCTCGAGCACCATCCTTGGCCTCATGCTGTTCTCCATCTCTGTGGCCTTCTAGATGAAAACCAGCACACATATTGGAACAGGGTGGTATGGGGTACTGGTTTGACACGATTGCACAAGGTTTTGATGAATTAAAACACGAGTTTGAGCAATATTTGGATCAGTTACGACACTGACAGAAAAATTCAGTTAAGGACTTAGAAAAATTATGTCCTGATTCTGTTAAGAACTGAGAAAAGTTTGGATGTGATCGATACAGCAAATGAATTCCAAATGGAAAAGTGAGAGTATGGGTTTGAATAACATGATTTCTAGTTTCATAAACACTTTTTTTTTTTAATTTACAAAATGGTTTAGGTGCTAAAACAAGACAGAAACAAGTGATGTTTTTTGTTTTCTCTGTTTTCTTATTCCTGTTTTATCAACTAGGAAGAAAAACACCCTAGAAAACATTGGTTTCACTATACTAAAATTATTTCTTTGAGCATGGTGAGCAAGTCCATAAATCAAGGATGGATGACATCCAAATAAAACAAAAGTTTGAGATGAGACTCATAGATCTAGGAGGTGTTCAAAAGAGAAGATAATAACCAGAAACAGAAAAGAAAAACACATGTTTTTCTTTCGGGTTTCAAGGGAATTTTGTTTTCTCTCTTTTGGATGATCAAAACCAAGATTAAAAAGGATGATATAGATGAAAAGGAAACAAAGATCATAACATTCCACTTTTATTCTCATTGGAAACATAAGGGTTCACATAAGGAGTTATAACTTTAGGGAATAATAGGATCAACTGAAAAGTTTTTGTTGGTCCTAAATTTTGAGTTCTCCTCCTTACGACATTGTTTACAATTGAGGATGTGACAGACCTCCCCTCCTTAAAAGAGTCCCGTCCCGAGATTTGGGGGTTTAGTCATAGTGGAAATCAGGAAACTCCTTGTTAATATAATCTTCGCGTTCCCATGTAGCTTCTTCCTCAGAGTGATTAGTCCACCGAATTTTGAGGAATTTGATTGCATGCCTCCCGGTTACACGAACATTTTTCTCAAGAACACGGAGTGGTCGGTCCCGATAAGTCAATTCATGATTGATGTCAACGGTCCGATAATCGATGCCCTTATAAGAATGATTCTTATCCAGCACTTAGAGACATTTCCGGAGTACTGACACATGAAAGACATCATGGAACTCTGAGCGATCAGCAGGCAGCTCAAGCTGATAGGATACTTCACCGCGACGGGCTAGGATCTTGAAAGGTCCAATGTATCGTGGTGCAAGCTTTCCTTTGACATGAAAATGTTGCATCCCTTTGAGAGGTGTGACTCTAAGATACACAAAATCTCCCACATGGACGCGTCGCTTGGAGTCGGCATAACTCTTCTGACGAGATTGAGCAGCCTTGAGACGGTCATGGATAAGTTGAACTTGTTCCTCTGTGGCACGCAATGTATCCACACCAAAAATCTGACTGTCACCAGATTCAGACTAGTTCAAGGGTGTGCGACACTTGCGTCCATACAAGGCTTCAAAAGGAGCCATTTGCAGACTAGCTTGATAGCTATTGTTGTAAGAAAACTCCGCAAATGGTAGACAATCTTCCCACTTGGCACCATAAGACAATGCATGAGCACGGATCATGTCTTCCAGGATTTGGTTAACACGCTCGGTTTGTCCTCCGGTTTGTGGGTGATAAGCTGTGCTGAATGAAAACTTGGTTCCAAGAGCTTCATGCAATTTCCTCCAGAACAAAGATGTGAACTGAGTCCCTCGATCGGAGACAATCTTATCGGGAACTCCATGCAAACTCACAATCCTAGATATGTAGAGATCATCCAATTGGTCTCCACGATGAGTAGTGCGAACAGGGATAAAGTGAGCCACTTTTTAAGCCTGTCCACAACGACCCATATGGCATCATGCCCTCGGTTTGACTTGGGAAGTCCAGTGATAAAATCCAATCCAACTTCATCCCATTTCCACTTGGGTACTTGGAGTGGTTGCAATAAACCAGCTGGACGTTGGTGTTCTGCCTTCACACGCTGACAGACATCACATTTGGCGATATATGAAGCAATTTCTGACTTCATACCATGCCACCAAAACTTTTCCTTAAGGTCTTGATACATTTTCGTTCCTCCGGGGTGGATGGAATAAGGAGTGTCATGAGCCTCGGCTAGAATGACTTGGTTCATCTCTGACTCGGATGGAACACAAATGCGACCTTTATACCAGAGTATTCCTGAGGAATCAACAGAGAACCCAAGCACTAGTTCCTTCTTCAAACAGCTTTTGATTCCCTCAATACTTTTCTGGCCTTTCTGAGCTTGTTTCACTTGATCAATCAGAGTGGGTTTGACTTCAATAGTATTCAACATACCATGGCTAACCACGGCAATCCCTAGTTGATCAAGCTCTGTCCACACTCAGGTTCCTGATCTTGATGATAGCATTCAAAGAGGCGGGTTCTCGACTGAGCGCATCATCGACAACATTCGCCTTTCTAGGATGATAGTGGATACTCAGATCATAATCTTTGATGAGTTCAATCCACCTGTGTTGTTTCATATTGAGATCATGCTAGGATAAGATATACTTCAAGATTTTGTGGTCAGTATAAATCTCACATCTATTACCCATAAGGAAGTGTCGCCATGCCTTGAGAGCATGAAAAACAGCCGCAAGCTCCAAGTCATGTGTGGGGTAATTCTGCTCATGAGGCCTCAACTGACAAGAAATATAAGAGATGACCTTCCCGTCTTGCATGAGAACACTACCGAGTCCAAGTTTTTAGGCATCATAGTACACATCAAAACTTTTTGTGACATCCGGCATAGTGAGAACAGGAGCAGTCACCAATCTTCTCTTCAATTCATGGAAACTTTCTTCACACTTGTCAGTCCACTCAAACTTCTTGTCCTTCTTAAGCAATTGAGTGAGTGGTCTGGCAATGCTGGATAATCCTTGAACAAACTTGCGATAATACCCAACCAAACCAAGAAATGATCTCACCTCAGTTGGGTTGGTTGGAGCATTACGCTTCATGATGGACTGAATCAAAGTGGGATCAACAGAGATTCCACCTTCATATACCACATGTCCAAGAAAACCCACTTATCTAAGCCAGAACTGGCATTTGCTGAATTTGGCATACAACTGATGCTCCCGAAGTGTTCCGAGTACCAACCTCGTATGTTCTTCGTGTTCTGCTTCATCTTTGGAATAGATAAGAATATCATCGATGAGCACCACGCCGAATTTATCCATAAAATCCATGAATACCTTATTCATGAGATTCATGAAGTAGGCAGGAGCATTTGTTAGACCAAAGGACATTAAGGTGTACTCATACAACCTGTAACGAGTGGTGAAAGCAGTCTTTGGAATATCCGATTCTCGGACTTTTAATTGATGATAACCAGTGCGGAGGTCTATCTTGGAGAAGACTCGAGCTCCATTCATCTGATCAAAGAGATCTTCAATCTTGGGCAACGGGTATTTGTTCTTGATGGTAACATCATTCAACTTCTTCCGGTAATCGACACATAGACATGTGGTACCGTCGCGTTTGTCCACAAAGATGACAGGTGATCCCCAAGGTGAAGCACTTGGGAGAATCAATCCTTTCTTAAGCATACCATCCAGTTTCTTCTTCAACTCCTCTAGTTCTTTAGGATTCATCCGGTAAGGTTTCTGAGATATGGGTCCGGTTCCAGGGACTAACTCAATGATGAACTCGATATCCCTGTCACGGGGCATACCAGGTAGTTCTTCTGGAAAGACATCCGGATACTCACATACTACCGGAATCTGTTCAAGTGAGGGGTTGGACACACTCTTATGACAATGAGCTTTAGAGGTTGGCTTGACGGCCTTATACTTGACCTCTTCACCATCACTGTTGGTCAGGGATATGGTTTTTGTGGTGCAATCAATGACACATTTGTACTTAGTCATCCAATTCATACCAAGTACAACCTCAATTCATTGAGAGCCTAGTACCACCAGATCAGCGTGAAATGTTTTCCCATTGATCACAATAGGCACATTATTGCAAGAGTGGGTGGCTTTGGTTGTTTCTCCAGGTATTTGCACTAGCATGGGTTTTGACATGGGACTCACTTTTAAACCACTCTTCTTAACACAAGGTCTTGTGACAAATGAATGTGATGCAACAGAATCAATCAGAACATGGTCTGGTACGGAGTTGACAGAGAATGTACCAATCACCATGTCCGGTGTATCTTGAGCTTCTTGAGCGTGACGCAGTTCAGATGTCCCTTCACAATATTTCCAGGCTTCTTTTGATATGGTCCATGAGTCATCTTGGCCGCATTAGGGCGAGCAGGAGCAGGATTATTGCTGGGGCACTCACGCGAGAAATGCCCTCCTTTTCCACATGAGAAACAAGTTCCAGAGGGCTTCGGCGCAGTAGGGGCAGCACGAGTGAAAGAATTTCTAGTATTTCCTCCTCCAGGACGCGACACATAAGGAGCATTTCCAGAATTCTGAGGCTTCTGAGCATAAGGAAACCTGGGACGAGGAGCATAACCAGGTGTCCTATTGAATGGCGGCCTCGTAGGCTGGGTGTTGTGAGCCCTAGGAGTACTAGGTCCTCCTAGCTGCATCATTTTCCTCTTACGACTGTCATAGGCTGATTGACGCTTGTGCTCCATGAGAATGGTAGCATTGGCAAGAGACTCGAGATCTTGAAAATGAATCACCATGAGAGTGCATTGCAGCTCGTCGTGCATTCCATTCAGAAACCCCACTTTCTTCTTTTCTTCTGTGTCCACATCATTGGGAGCATACCTAGCCAGGGTAGTAAACTCCTCCCAGTATTTGGACACATTCATGCCGCCTTGCCCGAGCTTCAGAAATTTTTATCGCATGATACCCATCACACCTTCAGTAATATGATACTTGCGGAACTTGGTGACAAATTCCTCCCAGGTGGTGACATGATCAGCTGCCACTGTAGCACGAGTGGTTTCCCACCAAGTCCTCGCCGGTCCAGCGAGAAAATGAGAAGCATACAAGACTTTGTCTTTGTCTTTGACACCACCAACTTCCAAGTTGTTAGCAATGGTGCAAAGTCAATCATCAGCATCCAAGGGCTCCACAATCCGAGAGAAGATGGGTGGGTTGGTATTCTGAAACTCCTTGAGCTTGGAGCGAGTACCACTTCCACCATTGGTTCCAAGAGTTGCCAGATGCACGAGAGTCGCAAGAGTTGCGGTGCGCTCGACACAGGCAGCCTCACGATCTTCCATGTACAAAGCTAGGACTTGAGCCGCAGTCGGCTCAGGTGGTGGTGGAGGATCACGCGCCATGCTGAACGAAAAAAGATATGAGAAAACGACAGGGGAGTATTTGTCTTGCAAGGACAAATAGATAGCAGGGAAAACGAGAAGATGGAAGGTTGACATGATTGGTAAATTATTTAGAGAAACCAAAACGCAAACAACATTTTCATATAAACAGGCAAGTTCGAACATACATAACACACCATACATCAACATCTAGCAAACACGTGGTTTCCGAAGAATCACACTACAAAAGAAGCAATACATGGTCACGCAGCTAGACTAGTACTAGGTGCTTACACAACACAGGCTAATAACGCGGCCTACCGCCTAGGAGTCTCCATCATCGCTGTCGAAAAGGGTCTCCTCAGGGACCTCCTCGTCTTTGGCGACATCGTCGTCCTCCTGGTCGCTCTTCTCACTCATATCCATGCCATCAGAAGGGATATCATCATCAGGAAGAAGATCCTCGTTCTCCTTGCGGAGCTCGGCAATCTCCTCCTCCAACTCCTCGATCGTCGAATCCCTCGTGGCAATGGTCTCTCTAGCGGTCTTCAGCCAGCCACGAAATATGGCATTGCCATTCTCTAGCAACTCAGACTTCTTGAAGAGACGAGTACGGGCCAAAGTGTGGTCCACAACTGTCCCTCCACGGCTCTCTTCTTGGCGATGGCGGCGACGTGAGCCATCCTCAGAAAATCCAAGTTGTTCTGAGTGTAGTGTAGGTAGTACTCCAGATTCTCCAGGTGTGATCACAGAACGTCACGAGGACACGGACGAGGGAGTGGATGCCCCTCACCTTCGCGCCTCCTGTGTTGCTGAAAAGGAGTACCAACAAAGTTGGTCTCATAGATCTGAGCCAGGCGTACAACACCCAGCTCCATCACACGGACCGCGACGTCCTTCCAGGTGCGGTCAATCGCGTGGAAGACGTGCATAGGGTCTGACGGCGAAGTCAACGGCGAGCATATGGTGCACTCCACTAGCCAAGACAGCTCTGTAATAGAACCGTTTATCTCCCCTCCTCTAAGCTCAGGTAGTGGACGCCCAAGTATCTTGGTCATATCCACGATCTCCCTCTCGAAACAGAACGCAATGTCCCGAGCAAGTCCCAACTGTAGAGACTTGGTGAAGACAACGTCCATCTACACAATTTTTTAAGTTAATGACCAGTGTGCAAAACTTTAAGTTGAGGAAAAAGAAACTTAATGCAATTAACCATTTGGAAAAACAAAGAAGAGAGGGTTACTAGACAAAGCTTTGGTATATAGTCATACTTAAGACTTGTATAAAAACTAAGATAGATGTTGGAGTACGAACTAACGCCCATGCTAACTAAGGTCTCCTATGGTCAACATGGCTCTGATACCAACTCTATGGGGACCCCAGAATAGATGTTCGAGACCGCCAATATGCATACACTCATAATCCCAGATCAATAGTCGTGAGCAACATATTTAGAGAAGTTACATCAGAGTTCACATCCATTACACGAATCACATAGTCTTACACAAATGGTCTGTCAACCAAGTCTGAGCCAACTGCCGCGCAAGGCAGCGGCAAAGACACATTACAACTACTTTATTTAGTGGAAGCAAACACAACGAGTAGAACCCATGTCAATGACTTAGCACCACAGGCTACTGACCGGGAGACGTGCCTAGTACGCGGGATCGTCATAGTACTCCTCCTCAAAGGTATCCTCCTGAGGAAGCTCCTCACAGTCTGACCAAGACAATTGCCAGGGACGAAACCATATGAGTACATTGGATTGTACTCGCAAGACACCCTAAATGAAAGCTTAACAAATGCAAGGATGCAATATAGGTGGTAGGAAGGCTATACTTAGGGCTGGTCTATCCATGGTGAGTAGAATAACCATCATGGTTGATCAAGTTTTAGTTGTTTTTGTTGAACAAGATACTTCAAAAGATAAATTTATTTCTCTTGTAGATATCGCATGTCCACAAGGTTTTGATAAAGCCTTCTAAATAAAAGAAAGTTTTTCTTTGCAAAACTTCTTGGAAGATCACATCTTCAAGTTCATCATTTATCCGGTACCTCAAAGGTACAATCATTCCCTTTCCATTACCTCCTAGGTACAACAACATAAACACTTTCCAGCTTCTTGAAAACATTGACACAATGCTAGCTATATGGCCATTCAACTGTCTATATCCGATGACGCGGCTATTCTAAATAGTTTTAATCTGCAGAGGTGTACACAATCCACAAGATCCAGTACACCCGCCGTGAACAACCACGGACTGTCCAAGACAGTATGCAAACATCAGATAACTGGTCCTAACTATCCAGTATGCAAGTGCTAGTAAATGGCTACCTCTTCAACTGGGTTTGTTCTACCCGGCACCGAGTGAGTCGGCCGTATCGATCCAATGTCCCCTGACAGCACACCGCCATGGCAGGAGACCCAACTATTGCAACCGGTGGTGAACTTAATCCCGCACTCTGAATGACTCGTTACTCCCTCCCGGCGACAATTCGGTTCAGGGGAGTCTAACCCCTATAGCACTTTGAGGTAGACACGGACAAACACCGACAAGCTTCTATCTAGACCCCGTTCGCATATTGAGGTAATGTGGCAGTACGGATTGGTTGTCCGGCGAAGACTAGGTTATGTGTCATTTTTGGAAAACAAGTTGAAAACATTTCTTCCTTCACGAACATCCCTCGGACAAGGTCCCACCTTTCCTCGTGATTTTTCCAAAGCTTTTGTTTTCCAAAAACATCAAATTAAAATGTCCACTAAAGGATTTAAGTGAAATCATTGATGACTCTAAAATATCTAAAGGGCTTGGTAACACCAAAATTATGTAGTGGCTACAACAACTAGATAATAGCGCCAGTGGTATATTTCACTTAAAAGAACAATTTGGAAACAACTTAAGTAAAAACTTCAGAAGTAAAACATGCATGATAAATAATCATAAGTTAACAACAAGAAAGCATTTAGAGTGGATTGCCTTGGCTCCGGTATTGATCACACTCTTGAAATAAACAAGAGTTACAGAAAACCACTTCAGGATTAACAGCTTCTTCGTTATCTAACGTCGTAAAAAGTAAAAAGAAAAGCACTCAATCACTACAAGACAAAGGCAAGCACAAGCTAATACAGCACACATACAGCAAGAATTTACTCAAATGGAAACACCCAAAAATAATAGCACTAAAGCATGCTACAACACTTAAACATGGATAAATAACACACAAAACATGGTATAGTTTCATACAAAGCATGCATAAACATATGGCATGAGTCCAGTGGGTGTGCCACTCTCATACAAAGCCATACAGAGTGGAATGACTCTCTGTTCATTCACATGGATGAGTAAAACATCTAGGAAATAATATAGGAAACAACTACACAAGCATATAAGAGTAAAATTGGCATTTCGATGAAGATGCAACACTTAATACACTTGTATACATGAAATGAGCATGCAACCAGAGGATAAACCTTCACATAATAGAGGCATAACATGTCATACAAGGTATGGAAAGAATCATGGCATGAAGATAAACATGATGGACAAAACTACTAGGCATATAAACTAAAAAACAAGCATGAAACACAACATGCATGCAAATCCATACCGTTTTCATGAACAAGGTCTATTATAACATGGTATATCAACAAGATAAAAATCATATGACAGTGAAAACGACACCTACACATGCTAGTGAGATCACACAATGCATCTCAACAATTAACAAACATAAAAAAAAACACTATCTAGAAATGGTAGAAAACTACTAGATCTTGCAATGCATGCCAAAATTAATCTATAGATCAAATCAACACACCAATATAGGATATTGTATATTTACTCATACATAAGCACATCCAAAAGGATTCATCTGAAAAATTATTTTAGAAAAATTCCTAAAAATCATTTAGTGGCTCTCTGGTCATTTACCATTTTGCATGTCATTTTTATAGGAAACTCAAGTGCATGCCATTCTTCATATCATTGTGCTCTAGTTAGTTATAATTCATCTCTATCCAGAGAACTTAACCTCACTTCCATTGGATTCTTAAAACAAAAGTTATTCCATGTTTTATCTTCCAGATAGGTTGGTTTTGGGAATTTTTCATGGATGATACAGAAGTGCAAATCCAGATCTACCACTTGCATGTGGTTACAAAAACATGCATGTACCCTAGGTAAATAGGGGGCGACCAGATCTATTGATTTAGCATTTTATTTGGCTATTTGCATCAAAAGTGTTTGGTTAGGTTCTGGAAAAACAAAAAAGGAAAAAAAAACACCGCGGGCTCCATGGGCCTTTTTCAACACGCGACAGAGCGCACGGCGCTGGGCCGGCCCAGTTTGCGTGCGCGCTCAAATGAATCGGTAAGCAATCGTGGGATCGAGATCCGATGGCGCATAACAGAATAGACGAGATTCAAAGGAAGTCGTGGATCCAGAGATGAACGGTGCATGTTCATCTCCTTCCTCGCGACGCGACCTCGACGCTGGTGACCTCTAGGTACGGCACGCACGGGCAGAGGCTCACCTAGGGCTTTATATGGCGTGAGTGGTGAGGTCGAGGATGAAGAACAAGTTCGAGGAAGCAGAGTTGAGGCAACAACAACAACAGATACACGGTGGAGATCCAACACGCACCGAGGCGATCCCGGCGACGTCGAGCTCAACGGCGATGGTCCTGCATGCAGATCAATGCCATAGGATGTCAGGAAAACATGCCTTGGCAAGGCGTGAAAGACGAGGAAACACAGAGACAAGGTGAGAGAGAGAGAGAGACGAGTGCGGGGTGATTCTCTTCTTCCTGCTCGGGCAGAACGCGAGAGCGTGGCTCCCCTCGCTCTCACAGAGAAGAGCACGAGCTAGGCATTTCTTGAGGCGAGTGAGGAGTGAATGGGGAGCGGGGTGGAGAGACAGAAGGGCTGGAGAGGTTCTTATACTCGCAGTCACGGGCGTGGCCTTCTCGGGAGTTCGACAATAATGCAGGGAGAGCCCCGAGCTCGTGTGCTCTTCAGAGAAGCCAAGCAGCACGTGGAAGTGGGAGGAGAGCTTGGTGGCACCATGATCATGCCACCTCTGGCTCAAAGCCGTGTATGGATGAGCACGGGCACGGGTGTGGCTCTCCCGAGACGATGACAGTCTGGGCCTTCGAGCACCATCCTTGGCCTCATGCTGTTCTCCCTCTATGTGGCCTTCTAGATGAAAACCAGCACACAGATTGGAACAGGGTGGTATGGGGTACTGGTTTGACACGATTGCACAAGGTTTTGATGAATTATATGTCCCGATTCTGTTAAAAACTGAGAAAAGTTTGGATGTGATTGATACAACAAATGAATTCCAAATGGAAAAGTGGGAGTATGGATTTGAAGAACATGATGTCTAGCTTCATAACCACATTTTTTTCTTTCGGGTTTCAAGGGAATTATGTTTTCTCTCTTTTGGGTGATCAAAACCAAGATTAAAAAGGATGATATATATGACAAGGAAACAAAGATCATAGCATTCCAATTTTATTCTCATTGGAAACATAAGGGTTCACATAAGGAGTTACAACTTTAGGGAATAATAGGATCAACTTAAAAGTTTTTGTTGGTCCTAAATTTTGAGTTCTCCTCCTTACAACATTTTTTACAATTGAGGATGTGACATAGAGCCCATATGTCAAAAGGCTGCACAGGAAGCTACTAAACTTAGAGGAAATATTAATCTCTTTGTCCCTGGGTGGCCATCCGCAAGTGACAACCTCAAGTGGAATAACCCTTAGACAAGGCCCCTAAGGCAACAATCAACATAACCCATTCTTACCACTTATACCCAGGTGGTTCATTTATTAGTTATACTTAGAATTTTCTTCTCAACATCTAGTTAAACAATTTGTAATATTGGATAGCATCTACCAAGTTCTAAGGCTATCGAAATAACAAGGTAAAAGGGATGGCTACACAGTACTAGGATAATAGCATATCATAATATAACTTTGTAAAATTTCCTATCATTCATACTACTGTAAACTCTAATGATGCATATAGAAAATAATGGATAGTTTATGATGTGTTACTTGCCTTGTTGAAGTTGGTGACGAAATCACACTCTCTTCACAAAAGATCGTTGCTCTCCGTACAATCTATACATTGAAAACACAATAAAAAAAAATAAACAAACATCCTACCAAACAACATACAAGTGAAGTTAACATACAAAGAAACAATCATGGCAAGAGGGGTTCAACCAAGTTGGCTAGGACAAGGTCAAGATTTGAGTTTGAAGGATTCATTCTCTCCTGGTTCAATACTTGTTAAGGGGGGTTAAGAGTTCACTAAGGATGGTTTAGATTGAGTTTGTAGTAATCAAGATTTATAGAAAACATATTTATCTAAGAAATTCCAAGATTTCACCAAGGTAATCACACTGTCTTAACTAAAGTAACCATATAGAAAATAAGATAGTCTTGGGATTTTCCATTTGGGTCAATGGTTGGACAAAAACTTGTTATTCTTCAACGTGTATAGATTTTCTCCAACTCTTCACATACTTGTTTTCTTGATGATCATCTTCATGCTTCTATTTTAGTTTTCCTCCTTGTTGTGAAGCCTCTCTTGAACTTGATAAATCTTCATGGTTTTCACTTCACTAATTGGTTTAGGTATGGGATGGTCATAAATACCACCAAGTCAAACAGAAAAGAAATAAAATAAGAAGAAAGATAAAAAGAGAAAAGGGGTTGGTCTTCTTCTTGATTTCTTCATGAATTTGCACTTCCTTGAGTTGCTTCTAGTTGTGGAGTCCAAGTATGTTCTTCAAAATTTCTTCAATGATCTTCCTTGTAGCTCTTCATGTTGCCACCAAGTTGAAAATGGAGTGCTTTCTTGTGCTCGAGTCTTGATTTCTATTTTGATACCTTGGTGAATTCTTGAAGCAAGAACGGGGAAGTGGAGCAATTTTTCTTAAGGGAACATATTCTAATTATTCATATATTTAAATCTATGTCAAAAATACTCAAATATACCACTTAATTCTAAATTCAAATTTAATTTGATAAAAAAAATTATTTTGGAATAGAGGATATGAATGTACACATCCTAAGGTTTCCAAATATATTTTATTTGCAATTTTTGGATTTGTAGAATTTGAATTATACCAAAATTCATCAAATAAGCATATTTGAATTTGAACCAATTTAAGTTCGTCAATTTTAAATTTTAACAGTGCTAAAATATTCTACACATCCATAGGATTTCAAAAAGTCCAAGTTTGCTAAATTTGGCCTTATAGTTAAAAAGATATGATGTTTGCAAGTTCTAGGATCTTTTCTGCAAAATGGCCAATTAATTTCTATTCAAAAAAAATAATCAGAAAACTATGTGGATAAGTTTGGCTACGTGGCAGCATCTGATTGTCTACGATTGCTAACGTGGTGCTGACGCGTCAGTTGACTGGGCTGCTGACTGTAGGAACACGTAGCGCTATTCTATTAGCTAATACCTCTTCAATCAGTGATCTAATTTGGGCAGTTGGATCTAGATCTAAGGGTCCTGATTAGATCTGGAGGAGGGGATGCTCACTGGTCAGTGGGGACCTCGCTGAAAATGGCATGCGCGGCGGTGCTGCTCTCGGGCTCGGACGGCGGGGCTTCTCCGGTGGTGCTCGAGCTCGGAGAAGACCACGGGGAGGGTGGCACGACGAGGTGAGTCCGATGGTGACTATGGAGCGAGCTTTGGCCTCCTATAACTGAAGCCCGGCGTGGATGCGGATGGTGGCCGCTCCGGCGAACCTCGGCGAGCTCGATGCGGCAGAACAGATGCAAAACAAACAACAACAAAAAAATAAGGGAGGCGCGCACGGGCATGGGAAACCACAGGGAACCAACGGGGACAGATGGTGATGGATTACCTCGCCGGAATCGAAGAAAACGTCCGACGGCAGCCGCGAGCTCCGGCGAGAAAATTTACGAGCCTCGGGGCACGATTTCTTAGAAGAGAATGAGGGGAAACATAGAGGAGAGTGGTGGCTTTAAGGGATGAGGTGCGGGGCAAGATTTGATGGACACAATTGCCCGTAATCAACACGGATTTAAATCGGCTGAAACAGATGCTTCTTCGGTTACCATAGGTTGAAGACGGCCACGTCACGCTGACATCATCTGTGGGTCCTAGTGCACGGAGAGAGAGATAGAGAGGAGCTGGGCGGACTGGGCTTGGCTGGTTCCTTCGCGCTGCGCGCGCGGGGGGGGGGGATAGGGATTGGGCTCGGCCTACTTTCGGCTGGCTAGGAGGGGAGTGGCCTAGGCTGCTTTGGCTCTTTTTTTCTCCGTTTTTTTGTTTTGTTTTCCTTTTTTTCTGGTTTATTCTTTATTCCATAACTTATGATTTACAAATTGAATTTACCTCAAATAAAATTCTATAATTTTGTAAAATATTTCTCTTTCAAATTAAAACATTTTTGTTCTGTTTCAACACACTTAAAATCATTATATTTTAATATGATTAAGTAGCTAATAGCCATTTAATGTTATTTCAAAAATTAGAGAGACATTTAATTGAAGTTAGGGTCAATTAAAATTCAAAGACCAACAACATTTAAAGTATTGTTTCATAACTCATTTTCATACCAAGAAAATATTATGAAAAACATTTTCTTACTTAATAGTTAATGTAGTACTTGAAATCTTTATAATTAGTTTTGAGCTTCACAAATATTTTCCATAGTCAATAATTGGACGATGATTTATTAATGTTAGATATAAGTTGAAAACATTCATTTGTAAAACAACTTGTTAGTGAAACTATTTTATATCGTCTTTGGTTTGCTACATACTTTGAAATAATAAAACTTAATTTGAAAATTTCTTTTAAGGGTTATGGAGTTAGATACAGGTTTGGATTGTTATTTTCAATAAGATTGTAATAAAATATAATATTTCCTTTGTGTTAGAGTTTTATTTAGTTTTTCATGACATGTATTAATGAGAAAACAAAAAGTTTCAAATTTTTATGATTTTTTAGTTTTCCAAAATTCAGGGATGTTACAGACTACCACCCTTAAAAGAAATCTCGTCCCAAGATTTGTGAAGGCTAGAAATAAAGATTAGGTTTGGGTAACTGGGTTCCAAAACAACTGGGTGGGCTACCACCCTTGAAAGAAACTTTTGTGGGTAGTCTAAACTCTTGTTCATATTTTACTATATTTTCATCTCTGGAGCCATACTTCAACATCCATAATATAACTGTATAGCATTTATCAACTCCTTGTGGGTATTAGGGATTTTGAATCCATGTTTTTAACCTTTAGGGTTCTATGTGTCCATATCCACTTCCAATATGAGGTTTCTATCCACATAGCTTGGAGTGTGGTTTAACTCAAGATGGCTTGAGTAGAACTTTCCCTCATGGTAGAGTTACAAACCAACAGAATTATGTTGAACTACCTTCGACACTGAGGGGTCACTCTTTGGGTCAATCAAAATTCCTTGGGTCACTCTCAACTTGGTCTGTTGATGTGCTTGGCAATCTTCCGTATTGTTGTTGTCTTCCTTGGATGTAAACACCATGGTACTTCTAAGAAACTCTCATGGTAGGAAATATCCTCATTGGTGTGGTACCTCCAAGGTTTGATTTGTTCTCACCGATGAGAATACGTTTCATCAACACTAACATAGGGTTATTAATGTATTTTACCATTCCATGGTTCAGGTTTTACATCGTCGTCTCTTTAATAGGTATGTCACTCAATTTTACCATTCTTCATAGCAAGAGTGATAATGTGAGTAGTCATCATGGGGGCCAATCCATGTTGCACTCCATCATTACCTTGTACCTAGATTTGTGAATCTCGTATAATAACACTTGGTCACCTCACTTGTCTAACATAAAGATTTCAAATATGTAAGACAAACTTGAGCTAAACTATCATTTCTCAACTAGCGGGTTGCGTAAAACTCTTATACAACACTATCTGAATTGTTGTAGTTTCTTCATCTCTTATTCTCCTGGTGTGGTAAGCTCCCATTCTTCATAGCTCATGCAACTTAGCGTACACTTTTCTATCTTCACTGGTTGAATGGCTCGTTGATTCTTATGAGGTAGTTTGCATTCATCATGAATGTGATTGCTCCTTCACACAAAAGAACAAGATCTTGATACCCATGTCATCCCTTGATTGGAGGGTCTGTCTCAAGGTTACTAGTCATAACATTCTTAGCTGTAGTTTTTGATGTTGCACTTCATATGGTAGCTCACTATGGTTGGTGAATGGGTATAGGATTTGGTTTGGCTTAGCATGGATGAGTAGAGATTAGAAATATATCTAAAGGAGGTTCCTACCCAAACACAGCAGATCAAGGAAAATCATCTTGAAAACAACACATAACAAACATATAGCAATACATTCATCACACCAAACAACAAGGTTTTAGAAAACAACTAGTATTGTCATACAACACTCGAAAGTATGATCAATACACTAATCATGTTAACGTTGTTCTCACAAAGTAACTGGATTTGGTGGTCTCATCTATATCTTCTTGAGTTTTTCTTCAGATTCTTCTCTCAATGTCTTGAGGTGTTTTTGATTGTTGTGAAGTCTAAGTTTTTCTTCAAGTTCTTCAAGTGTCTTGAGTGTAGGTCTTCATGTGGTGAAAATACTTCTTGCACTTCATGGTATGGTCATCAACAATCTTGCCTTGAGGGTATTCAAGAGGTAGGTCATCTAGAACAAGAGAATGAAATTTTGAAGGTGAATAATAGATAAGAGGATATGCGAAATATTAAGATGAGATGTTTTGTTTCTAGAAAGTTTGAACATAGTAAAATTTCAATCCTAGGGTCTTCTCTAAACTTAGGTTCTCGAATTCTAAAGGGAACACAATGCTCTGATACCATTTTGTAGCGTTCCCACATTTAAATAATATAAGAACATCCGTGTTTTTGTGCTAGTCCCTTGATCAAATGCTAGCGCCAGAGTACAAAATGAAATATCATGCAAATGCATCAAATTCTATTATATCGCATGATCCAGTCTTTAAAAAATAGTATTACAACTTGCATAGTCTTAGAAGACTAGCAGAAACCAAGGAAATACAGCGAAAAACCTAGTACAGGATCCCTCAAGTGAATGAGGGGGAAATGAAGAACGTCCTGGTGAAGATGTAGATCGGGGCCTTCTCCTTCAATCCTCCAAAGATCAACGAGTTTGGGTGGAGGGATTGGGAGAAATCTAGGATTTAGTGAGCTCAATAAATGCACATTAATGACTTGAATGAACTAGCTCACTAGGGGAAGAGGGAGGGGTATTTATACCCCTCCAAAAATATGGCTGTTGGCTGAAGAAAAGTGAACCGAAATTTCCAATTAGGAAAAATCCTCATGATCTGAGATTTCGAATAGGAGTTGACCTAAACTGGAATATTCGATTTCACCCAAATGTCCGGTTGAAATTTCCGGTTGTTACCAGGACGTGGAGAGTTTCTGACTTAAACAAATTTCTGGCTTTTCTTCTTCAACCGGAATTTCCGGTTTGTCCAAAATATCTGGTTGCAAATTTCCTACTACCTCCAGAGTGTAGAGAAATTCAAACTTGGCCATTTTTTCGTAAAAAGTTCCCAACCGGAATATCTGGTTGACATGGAAATTTCTGTTTGAAATTTTTGGCTACCTCTAGTGCCCAGTATGGTTTGGTCCTTAGCCTAATTCGGAGAAATCCACCACAACCGGAATTTCCGGTTACACTGGAAATTTCCGGTTGAAATATCAGTTACCACCAGGAGCACAAGAGATTTATATACCTTCACCTTTCTATGTTGTTCGATGCGGTAGAGTAGTTTAAACACCTGCACCACTTAACACCTTTGTAAACAATATCGCTAGTATTGTTAACTAGCACTCAAAACTATAGGGATTATGAAATGCACTTTCATCAGGTAAGGGAGGTGAAGGGAATATGCCCGAGAGGCAATAATAAAGTGGTTATTATCTTATTCCTTGTTTATGATAAATGTTTATTTCTCATGCTAGAATTGTATTAACCATAAACGTTGATACATGTGTGTTTAATAAACAAACAATGGTTCCTAGTAGAGCCTCTCTTTTAACTAGCTCGTTGATTAATAGATGATCAAGGTTTCCTGATCATGAACATTGGATGTTGTTAATAACGAGGTCATGTCATTAGAAGAATGATGTGATGAACACTTACCCAATATCAAGATAACAATACAATCAAGTCATTTAGTTTATATTGTTATATCTTGCATACGAAGTAACTTATTCCTTAGACCATGAGATCATGTCAATCAGTGATACCGGAAGGGTGCTTTGATGTCATCAAACGTCACACCGTAACAGGGTGACTATAAAGGTGCCGTTAGGTATTCAGAAAGTATTACTTGAGGCTCATGGATCAAGAGTGGTATTTGTCCATCCAAAGTGACGGAGAGATATACTCTGGGCCCTCTCGGTGATATCACATCGATACCGCTTGCAAGCACGTGATATGATCACAAGGATGTTATATCACGGGAACGAGAAAAGAGTACTTGTAGGTAACGAGATTGAACAAGGTATGGTTGATACCAATGATCGAATCTCAGACAAGTAAAATATCGCGAGACGAAGGGAATATTTCACGACGTTGATGGTTCACACGATCACGAGAGTCATCGTTGAATATATAGGAGTCATCACGGATTTCCAGATCCTGCTGTTGATTATTGATCGGAGAGGAGTCTCGATCATGTCTATCTTATTCGCCGTAGGGTGACACACTTAAGGTTCGATGACGCGTTTGAGAGGATACGGAATATCGGAGAGAAGTTTGGACAACACCAAAATTGTTTCGGGGCGATGTTGAAATAGTCACCGGAATTGTTTCAGGTAATTTTGAAATAGTTCAAGGGGATTCTTATCAAATGGTTGTTAATAGATTTAACAACTAACTCAAGGGGTTATATGTTAATTTTTTTTAATGGAATTAACAAATATTAAAATAAAGAAATAAAATTGTTTTATTTATTTATTAAAGAAAACCCTTGGGATTTTGAGTGGGAATTAATGGAAGAATGAGTGGGTTGAGTGGAGACTCCACTCACATGATGAGGGAGAGGTGGAGACACCCAAAAATTCGTGGCTGCCATCCCCTCCTATATAAGGAGGGGTGGAAGCTCCCTCTCTCCAACACACACACTTGTGTCATCTCTTCCTCCCTCCTGTCGCTCCTCCACTACTTGTTCGTGCGCTTGGCGAAGCCCTGAGCAATGTTTTTCTCCACCACACCAGGCCGTCGTGCTTCTGGAGTTCCGAGGGATCCTCTACTTCCGCCTCCCCGCTGGATCGAGGGAACGGAGGTCGTCATCAAACGTACGTGTGACCGGTCACGGAGGCACCGCCGGATTGCGGTGCACATCTTCTCGCTATCGGGATCGGTGTGAGTACGACTACGCCAACAACGAGATTTGATCTCCTAACGCTTTGTGTCTTCGAGGGTATGTGTTCTCCTTAACCCTCTCTTTGCCCGTTGCACTTCGTCTCCTAGATTAGATCTTGGCCTTTCGGGTGTCTCTCGCGTAGGAATTTTTTTGTTTTCTACGCAACGACCCCTTCAGTGGTATCAGAGACGGATCTATGTGTAGATGTTTTGTACGGGTAGAACACATAGGTGTATGTGGGCGTTGATGATCATGTTATTACATCCTTGATTATTTTATGATCTTAGTGGCATAGTGGGATGAAGCGGCCCAGACTAACCTTACATGTCCACGTACATGAGACTTGTTCCACAACTGACATGCAACTTGTATTGCATAAGTGGCTTGCGGGTGTCTATTTCTCCTACTAAAGTCAAGATCTAATCTACAAAGGGTTGTTAAAAATGTGTTTATCAACATTGTGGTTGATGTTCGTAGGTATGAACGGTTCTATCCTCGAAAGCCCTAAGCCACGTAAAATATGCAAAAATAAATTAGAAGCGTCTAACTAGTTTTTGCTGGGCATATGATGTGATATGGTCAATGTTACAAATTTGATTATGAGATGATCTATTTGGTAAATTATTGATATAGCGGAAGGTATCCATATGATTGTCTTATTATTGATGGACAATCAAGATTGGGATGCCATGGTACTTGGTACCGCGCCGGTGGAATGATGGAGATTAGACCATGATGCACATGATGGAGATCAAGTGCAAGGAGGACCATATCATATCACGTTATCCTTACATATGATGTCTGTGATGATTAAACCTTTTATGCATATTGTTTTGTTTAGATAGCGACGGTAGCATTATAAGATGATCCCTCTCACTTAATATCAAGATAATAATGTGTTCTTCCTTATGTATGCACCGTTAAGAAAGTTCGTCGTTTCAAGACACCACGTGATGATCGGGTGTGATAGACTCAACGTTCGCATACAACGGGTGTTTTCAAGCCTAGCATGTACAGAAATGGCCTTGAAACACACGAAATACTACGGTTCTACTTGGCGAGCCTAGCATGTACAGACATGGCCTCGGAACACGTAACCGAAAGGTAAAGCATGAGTCATATGGATGATATGTGAAATGTCGATGTTCGCCTTTGAAGCTACATCATCTCACGTGATGATCGGTTTTGGTGTAGTGAATTTGGTTCGTGTAATCACTAAAGACGACTAAGAGGGATGTTGTTTTTGAGTGGGAGTTCATGGAATAATTTTTGTATTAACTTGAACTTATTTATCATGAACAACAAATCAAAGTGAATTTGCACAAATTTTAGTATTCATTGGCATCCACATAACTACCTTACACTTAGATTGTTGATTGAGATATAACTGTTATGATCTGGTAAAAATCATTTACGATTGGTACCGTATTAGTGAAATTTAAAATTGAGTCCTATTGTAGATTTTTGGTATTTCCTACCTAGCTCCATATGGTTAATGATTGATTGATCTAGAGAGCAAAATAATTCCTACTTAGAATCCAGAGTCATGGTTGCTTCCATATTACTTTATCTTCAAAAGAATGTTTTGTTGATCAAGGTGATTTAGGAACTGAAAAGAATTGTTTTCAGAAACAATCAAGTGAAATATATTGATATCTAGAAACTTATTTGTAGCAACATGACTGGGTATAATTTAGTGTGACAATGTTTGCTTGTATTATCTGAATATATGCAATGATTGAAGACGCTGGGCGTTTGGATATATCAAGAAATTGGGCGCCAAACATTGTCCTCTAAATTCCTTCCTTTAAGCTATAGTAGCTTAATCATAAAAAAATTATGATGGGATGGATTAAAAGTATGGGTAAAGTCATTTACCTTACTTGGATATTGCTAAGAGTAGAATCTAGAAGAATGCTATTAATATGGTGATATTAGTAGAACAATCAAACTCAAAGTATGACTCAATGGGTGATAGTATATGACTAACACGCCAAAGAAAATGAGCTAGTACGACTAGCATTGTTTGATGTTGAATGATTCTTCTGTAAAGGAAAGGGAATATTAAAAAATAGAATTACAAAAGGATATATGGCAGAAAAAGAAGATAATTGGAATATTCCGGCTCAGGAGTATATGCTTGATATACAAGTTATAGATGTACTACTAGTTAACAAAGTATTTTGGGGTATTTTGATACCACATTGGTTGGTATGAGTTGTCATACAAAGCAACGCAATGCAAGAAATACAAGGGCCTAAAAGGAACAAGTAATAGATGTGGAATAGATTATGACAAGAACATAAATAAAGTGTTATTATGTTCATTGTCGTATCAAACCAAACATTCAAGATTTATTTTAAGAACTTAACAAATTGTTATTTTGTTCTAGTCTTTTGTGAGAACAAATGATATTGTTCAAACTATGACCATATTCCATAATTGATGGATATGTTAATATAAATCATGTTGGTAAAGTAAACATCTATAAAACTAAATGCTAAATGTTGCAAGACGTAAAAGAGTTTCACTTAAATTGTGGCACCACCATTTTAGTTCATATCGTAAAGGAAAACATTAAGGAAATCCATATTGATGGACTTCCGAAGTCATTTTGTTTTGAATAAATTGGCGCTTGTGAGAACTCTTCCAAAAGATGATTAGAATTCCGTTCATAGGCCAAAGTAGAATAAAGACTAATTTAGTGGAGATTATACATATTGATGTATATAGTCCATTATCTGTAGTCATGTATGGTGGATTAATTTTTTCCTTCATAAAATTCTGTCGATGATTTGAGTAGATATGTGAGTATATCTATTTAAAGAGAATGGAGTTTGACATTTTGAATTGGTTCAAATGGTTGTTAATATGACGTAAAAAATCAATGTAACAAGATAATCAAGTATTTATGATTGGATCATAAAGGATAAAGTTTGAGTTACAAGTTTGGCAAAACATCTGAGAAGTTGCAGAATTGTTCTACAACTTATATTACTCGAATTACCCCACTTTAGTTTGGAGTGTTCGAGAGACAAAATCAAACCTTGTTGGACATGGTAAGATTAATAAAAATGCCATTACAATTTTGTAGTTTATACATTAGTGACAACCGTTTTTCCACTGAAAAGAGCACCATCATAATTCGTTGAAATTGACAACATATAAGATATGGTTTGGGTAGTGACCCGAATTGTCATTTTCTTAAGTTTTGGTATGCATAGCATGTGTAAAATGTTTACAAACAAAATAGGATAAATATATGTTTATAAGGTTATCCCAAATAAAACATTGGGTATTTCTCTTATCACCAAACCAAAAGACAAATGTTGTTTGTCAGAAAGGGTTGATTTCTCGAGAAAGTAGTTCTGGCGAAATAAGTGAGTGGGAGCATAGTACAAACTCAACAAGATTAGAGAATCTTCGTTATCATGTCAAGAGTAGCGCAACACTGGAAGTTGTTCCAGGGATTGCTATTTTGAAAAAGTAGAAGACACTACATGTGTTGTAGATACTTTGGATGAGTTTGCGTACTGAACCAAAAAAGTCCTAAAACTTTGTACTTAGACCAACTTGCGGTTTAAGAGTAAAGTGTTGTTTTGACAACAAAAGGACCTGGACCTTATAAAGGAAGCAAATGATCGGCCCTCACTTTGTAAAATTGACTATGAGTCATTATATCCGTCATAGTATCCTTGTATGAATATCAAGTATGTGACTTGGTAGTCCTTTTGATAGGCTTGATGCCTAACGATAGCAAAAGGGTCTATATAGCGACAAAGACATGGATTTTTACATCCTTTGAAAGGTGTACTTATCGAAAAGTTGTTTTCGACGAAGTTCAAAGAGTTGACTACTACAAGATTTTGATCTTCCGTGGTGATGCTTAGTCTTTGCGGATAGTTCTAGCAAAGTTACATATTATGATATGGATTTTGAATAACAAAACCAACTCTCCTCTCGAGGAAGTTTGATCAAGGATGTGTACTTGACATAGTCTGAGAGTTTTGTAAAATTCAAAAGGTTGCTAGAAAGGTATGCACACTTCAATGGTTGAAGTGAGCATAACGAAGTTGAAATCTTTACCTTAATGAAGTTATCAAAAGAGTTTGATTCCATCATGAACGATAAAGATGCTTGTAGAGTTACAAGAAATTAAGTGGGAGCGCTATGACATATTCCAATACTTTATGTAGATGACATATGGTTGATTGGAAAATATGTATTTTAAATTAACACGGTTAAGAAATTCATATTGATGAAAGGCTTAGAAGATATTGGGCGTCGATATCTATAAGAGATGGATTGAAGCGCCTGATATGATTGAAGCCAAATTACATAGATGAAATATTGAAGTAAGTCAATATCGAAATGACAAGAATGAGTTCTTGTCACATGGAAAATAATTGAGCAAAATTCAAGTGTTTTGACACATGATGAGCATCATTGAAATTGAGATTTCTAAGTCATGTTTCCATGCTATGTACACAACCAGATGAGTCCTATGCTATAAAATGTTATAGCAGGATAATCCATATGATGATTAGACAACAGTGGGAGAGATCCTTGTGTCATTTTAGAAATTCTAAGGATATATTTTCCTATGTAGTAATGACAAAATATTAGTTGTAATATGTTACACTAATAGTCTTGTCATTTATTCAAGTAATTTTATCTCAATTAAAATATGTGATGAAGGGTAGCACAATAGACTGGAAGAAATTTCCATGCTAGATTTGAAAGAGTTTCAAAATTAAAAATATTGTGACAGATACTACAACAAAGGTTAAAGTATATCGTTGTGTTGACAACTGATAATAAGCGTATTTTGTGTCAAGGAGTTCTTTATTGAACTTGGTGAAATTCCAAGAATGCTGACACTATGAAGCTACATTTTCACAATGTTAGTAACATTAGTTTAAGCTGAGGAATTAAGGTATCACCGGAACTTGGTGAATTTCCAAGAATGCTAACACTATGAAGCTACATTTTCACAATGTTATTGACATTAGTTTAAGCTGAGGAATCAAGGTTTCACCGATTGACCATGTATATACAAAGCCATCTCATTAGAGAATGAGTGATGCGTGTAGACGCAAAGAACATGCAAATACAATAGGACCTGGATAGTTCAGATATTTTTTATGATGTTTACCACATGCAAAGCATGGCAATAACACTGGAACGCCATATGTGTTAAGTGCTTACAGACTAGATTATTGACTCTAGTGCAAGTGGGAGACTGAAGGGAATATGCCCGAGAGGCAATAATAAAGTGGTTATTATCTTATTCCTTGTTTATGATAAATGTTTATTTCTCATGCTAGAATTGTATTAACCGGAAACGCTGATACATGTGTGTTTAATAAACAAACAATGGTTCCTAGTAAAGCCTCTCTTTTAACTAGCTCTTTGATTAATAGATGATCAAGGTTTTCTGATCATGAACATTGGATGTTGTTAATAACGAGGTCATGTCATTAAAGAATGATGTGATGAACACTTACCCAATATCAAGATAACAATACGATCAAGTCATTTAGTTTATATTGTTATATCTTGCATACGAAGTAACTTATTCCTTAGACCATGAGATCATGTCAATCAGTGATACCGGAAGGGTGCTTTGATGTCATCAAACGTCACACCATAACAGGGTGACTATAAAGGTGCCGTTAGGTATTCGGAAAGTATTAGTTGAGGCTCATGGATCAAGAGTGGGATTTGTCCATCCAAAATGATGGAGAGATATACTCTGGGCCCTCTCGGTGATATCACATCGATACCGCTTGCAAGCACGTGATATGATCACAAGGATGTTATATCACGGGAACGAGAAAAGAGTACTTGTCGGTAACGAGATTGAACAAGGTATGGTTGATACCAATGATTGAATCTCAGACAAGTAAAATATCGCGAGACAAAGGGAATAGTTCACGACGTTGATGGTTCACACGATCACAAGAATCATCGTTGAATATATAGGAGTCATCACGGATTTCCAGATCCCGTTGTGGATTATTGATCGGAGAGGAGTCTCAATCATGTCTGTCTTATTCGTGAACCGTAGGGTGACACACTTAAGGTTCGATGAGGGGTTTGAGAGGATACGGAATATCGGAGAAAAGTTTGGACAGCACCAAAATCGTTTCGGGGGAATATTGAAATAGTCACCGGAATTGTTTTGGGTAATTTTGAAATAGTTCAAGGGGATTCTTATCAAATGGTTGTTAATAGATTTAACAACTAACTCAAGGGGTTATATGTTAATGTTTTTTAATGGAATTAACAAATATTAAAATAAAGAAATAAAATTGTTTTATTTATTTATTAAAGAAAATCCTTGGGATTTTGAGTGGGAATTAATGGAAGAATGAGTGGGTTGAGTGGAGACTCCACTCACATGATGAGGGAGAGGTGGAGACACCCAAAAATTCGTGGCTGCCATTCCCTCCTATATAAGGAGGGGTGGAAGCTCCCTCTCTCCAACACACACACTTGTGCCATCTCTTCCTCCCTCCTGCCGCTACTCCACTACTTGTTCGTGCGCTTGGCGAAGCCCTGAGCAATGTTTTTCTTCACCACACCACACCGTCGTGCTGCTGGAGTTCCGAGGGATCCTCTACTTCCGCCTCCCCGCTGGATCGAGGGAACGGAGGTCGTCATCAACCGTACGTGTGACCGATCACAGAGGCACCGCCGGATTGCGGTGCACATCTTCTCGCTATCGGGATCGGTGTGAGTACGACTACGCCAACAACGAGATTTGATCTCCTAACGCTTTGTGTCTTCGAGGGTATGTGTTCTCCTTAACCCTCTCTTTGCCCGTTGCACTTCGTCTCCTAGATTAGATCTTGGCCTTTCGGGTGTCTCTCGCGTAGGAAATTTTTTGTTTTCTACGCAACGACCCCTTCAGGAGGTGCAATGACGGCCTAACAGGAATCATGAAGAGACTATGGTAAGTAACATGGTAAATCATGTATCCTGTCCAGACTATGATAAACACACAGGAGGCAAGCAATCCTATCTTTCAAGTCTACCACATATCTACACTATACACACTGAAAATGTGAACAGAAGGAGCTCGGAGGGACCTACAGATGGAGGATGCATCACGTAGTTGGGGAATGAGCAGGGACCCGGCTTACCGCCGACGATCACCGCCGTCCCCGTCGGTGTTTCCCTCTTCTGCACGGGAGTCAATGCAGATCCAACCATGTCTTTGAGGGCGTGAGCTTGGGAGTGAAAATGGCGGTTTTGGGATTGGGGGTAAGCCAGTCAGTGTAAATGCGGGAGGGCGATTTTTTGCGGGCGGTGACAGAAATCCTCCCGCGGCAATTTCACCGCTTGCGCCATCTCCGCTCTGCAGCACCTCGCATGCCGCGTTCCACTTCCTCGCACCAACACAACCCGACTTCAGAGAAACTGCTGATTCGGCCATTCCTAGCAGGCCTCACCCAGTGTGCTTTAAAGTTCGTGGGGGACAAAGATTCTCCTTGCATGCAAACAAACGGGTTGCCTGGCTTTACACCCAGCGGGCCTGGTCTAGGGGCATGCAGGCTACCAAACGCGTCCTTGACGGGTATAAGTGTTTCCCATACCCGTCACCTGACAGGGTATAAGGGTACCCGTGGGTAGAATTACCCGTGTATGCAGCACAACACGTTGAGAACAAAATTGTCATATACTGCAATGTATAATCATAATTTTAACCATTAGCACATTTGAAATAGAAGCACGTTGTACAACAACACTTGCACATAAACAACATATAGTCACAAAACAACAAAACATAGTCATATACTTTAAGGTCACAAATGATACGTATATGTACGCTTGGTGGATAGTTTTTGTCATGGTTAATGGGCTGTTTAGCATAGGTAGGTGCAAGCCGTAGCGTGATTAAGGCCAAAAGATTAGTATGTATCATTGTTATTCTCTTTTTTGTGGATAAATTATCGTTGTTATTATATGTGAGACACCTATTATAATAAATTAATATGGGTATATGGGTACAAGGGTATGGATCATACGAACCCATACCCTTACCCGCTCTACCCGATGGGTACGAGATTTTCCCACTTACATACCCATGGGTATTATTTTTCCCCATACGCTTCCCCTAATAGGGATTTTACCCGTAGGGTACGCGGGTCATGGGTACCCATGGACATCTCTGCTCTTGGTGGTCCAAAACCCACTAGTGCGGTGCCTTTCCCTCCTTTCCTGACTATCGGATCGAGAATCGATGGCCAGATGATTCTCGCTATATTGATCATCTACATGGATAGTGGCACTGTGCTGTGTCTATAGTACCATCATATATAGTGCTTAATCTTGTCCATCCATTTCCGATCTAACCGCTAAGGCCACAAGGCACAACATTGTTTGTCTTTGTCTCTGCCTTGCCTTATTCAAGGCACTGGAGACTCCGCTACTCTCTTATTCTCAGGCGCACTACGTGAGAGCAGCTGATTAGGGGCACTTTAAAGTGACCCTAAAAATAGGCTAAGTGGCCCTAAATATTTTTAGGGGCATTTAAAAAGTTGTTGCCAATAATCATGCCTCTAAAAATATTAGCGACATTTATAAAAATTCCCCTAAAATGTAATTTTTTTAGACACTCTGGAGAAATTTCCTAATCATTTTTAGGAGCATTACTCAAAATGTCTCTAACCATTTTTAGGGGGCGCTATGGATTATGCCTCTACTTGCACTTGGTTTTTAGTTCCCTAAACATTTTAAAAGGAATTTTTCAAAATGCCCCTAATCATTTTTAGAGGCATTTTGAAAAAATGTCTCTAACCCTTTTCAGAGGCAAAAAATGGTTAGAACCACTTTTTCTAAAATTCCCCAAAAAATGGTTACTAGCACTTTATATTTGTGCTTCTAATCATTTTTAGGGTCATTTTTATGTGAATGTCTTTGAAAATAACTACTAGCAAAAGCCAATTTTGGCATCCAATGTTATAAAACAGTAACGAGCGGACAAATCATATCAACTGCATTTATAGCAACATCAAAAGCAATTCTAAATGGTCCTGCCAACAATCTGTCCATGGTTGAGAACAATCTATCAAAATTCACAATTTACTACTAATAAGGTATGAAAATATAACAATATGTCCAGACAAGTTCATACCATCAATAAGGCGTGACAATCTAACTAGTTCAGACCAACTGCATTTGAAGTTGTTCCCTACAAGAAGTTATGGCAATCTATATAATTTTCATACCACCTAGTTTCTTTGATTTTCCCCTCAGTTGCTTTTCCTTGTGATGCTCAATTGTTGATTCACGAAATAAATATATAAACATAAATTTACACTAACAAAATTACACAAGTTACATTAATTCAACTTGATGTAGTATATACACTTACAGTAATTCACAAATTGCAGTTGGATAAAATGGCGCAATGGTTGCAAATGTTAGATATTGGAGTTCTAGACAACTCACATTCTTTCTTGGACAAGGGATGTATTGTGCTGTAGCACTCACTAAATGTTTTATTCTATCTTGTACACGTGGAATTAGTGCAGTCTACTTTAGCGCAATGTTGACCAACACCTCAATATGGGCATCAAGAGGATTACCATCCTCACATTCTGAATCTTTATCCAAATTCTACATTATCCCATAAGCCACCAAATGTGCATTGTTTGGGGATGTCAATCCAACTTTCATCCCTTTCTTGAAACTGAATTTTCTTGCATTTTCTCTTGCTAAATTCTCATCCACCTTCTCTAACTTCACTTTGTGCATAATTGTTGCTTGTGAACCCTGGAAATCTGCTTCACTCTGCTGGGAATTTAGAGTCTTTATATTATTATTTGGGTTTCTACTTTGCATATTCTCTTGACTCTGCCTCTTGTTCTTTTTCAGTTTATATTTTTATATTTTGTTTTAGATTATGTGTCCTGAATTTCTGAATCAAAGAGTTTATTCCATTGACCACTTTGGTTCTCATCTTCCTTTTTCCTCTTGGTTCTTTTATGTTTAATTTGTTGTTCCACAATTGGTTGATTTTCGGAGTCATCAAATTGTGAATCAACCAACTTATTCTTTGAGTTCACTTCTGCCATCACCACATTCTTCCTCTTGTTCCTTGTGTTGGAAAAAATTGTGTAGCATTTTCCCTTTTTCTCTTGTTGATGAGCTTGGTCCTAAAAATGTTGATGGAAACTTGTGTGGTCTTGTTCATGATTTGATTCTCCTTACAAGGATTGTTGTTGGTCAATTTTAGGGAAGCTCGACTTTTCTTGTTGCTCGTGTGTTTCTTCTTGCTGAGACCGGTGTTTCAGATGTTGAGGGTTGTTTGACTTTTCTTGCTGCTCATGTGATTCTTCTTGCTGAGACTGGTGTTGCAGAGCGATGTTTACCTTGGCTTGCTACTATTGTGATCCTGCTTCCTGAGAATGCTATTGCACATATTGAGGGATGCTTGACTTGTCTTGGCAATGTTGTGGTACTGCTTGCTGAGCTGATGTTGCTAATGCCAAGGGATGTTTTCCTTGACTTGCTGTTGATGTGGTTCTTCTTACTGATACTAGTGTTGCAGATGTTGAGGGATGCTTACCTCAACTCGCTGGTGTTGTGGCACTGCTTTTTGATACTAGTGTTGCATATATCGGAAATTACTACCTCACCAGGAGGGTAGCTACGCACGCAACATCCACCGCCCATCGAGCACCTCGAGATGCTCCCAAACTATCGCTTAAATTGGCGAGATATGGTATTAGCCCCAAGCTATCTACGAAACCATCCTCGCCTTAACGGTCGTTAGAAGGGGAACGGCACGAGAGGGATCACGCTAGACGGGCGGGTGCGTACAAGAGGTGCTTATTCGTAGTGCACAAGAGCCTAGCGGACAGCGAGCATGGCATGCTTAACACTGGTAGTGCACACAAACGCGTACAACACAAGATGTATCGTGCGATATTGGGTAGCGGCAGCAAGTACCACACCCTCTAAATACCAAACGGGCCTCTTCCCATTTCCATTAATCAAAACGGAAATACATTGTTCCAGCAGAAACGAGATACAGAAGGATACGGGAAATGAAAATAGCCCTCGCACCACCAGGAAACCCGCTGACAGCTGCTCGGCGTCGAAACAACCGCTACGGGGCAAAAACCTGGTGACACTTGGACTGGTAACTAACAAAACCGAACACTACTAGGCAACTACTGCAACCACAAGTGCCCAGGTCTCACAGTACAGGTTCAAAACCATAGCCAGCACCCACCAAAACAGCCAACCGCACTAGACCAAAACATCCAAACTTTTTCTCCAGGACAACATGCTAAACAAGCAACATGCAACCGTTGCAATCTTTTCCAACGCATCAGGTGATCAAGCATCTTCCAACATTAGTAACGTCGTCGGTGTCCGGGCAATCAACACATCCTTGGCTTGTGCAACATCTCCAGTGGTCTTCAGGATTTTGGCAACTCCTTCCTTCAACTTCTTGGCCTCCTCTTCCTTATACAAACCTGCCCAATAAGAAAGAAACGAGGCCATCGAATATATAATAGTATCAGGAGACACAAGTTTATAATTCTCAAAGGTTACCCTGTTCCTAGTGGTCCAAATGGCCCAACAGAGAGCGACAAAAATGACAGTGAACAATTTTTCCTCCCCAGGCAAATATGAATAGAACCACACCCAACTTTGCCACACATTGTTAGGGATGTTGGTTGTTCCTATACATTTCCCCAAAACACCCCACACAACTTTCGCAATCTTACAGGTAAAAAAGAGGTGACTCGCAGTTTCTACATTACTACAGAAAGAACAATCAGGACACCCCGGGCATTTTCTTTTTCTCATATTGCTACGAGAGGGAATAGCATCCTGACAAAGCTGCCAAAGGAAGATTTTTATCTTCAATAGGAGTTTAGCTTTCCAAATAAACTCATTATCCGACCCTGCAAGATTTCTCTCCAACCATCTATACATCGAGGCAGTGGAGAATTTCTTATTGGTAGATAGCTTCCACACAATCCCATCCCGCATATCACTAACAGGGTTATGAAGCATGGCACTTTTAACTTTTTCCCATTGTTCTCTCAGTTCTACATCCAAGTTTCTACGAAAAGGGATATCACCATTTTTTTCCAGAACCTCAAAATAGGACAACTTCTTAGCATGAGAAATATCATAAAGAATGGGGTATTTATCACATAAGGCCACATCCCCCAACCAGGGATCAGTCCAAAATTTGACATTCTTGCCATTGTGTAAGATCACTCCCCTCCCTTCAAGGTATCTATCTTTCACTTTCAGAATGTTTTTCCAATAAGGAGAATCACTCACCCTAGGTTTCAGGTCAACAATAGATTTATTCTTCATATATTTATTAATCACGATGGTTTGCCATAAGCCTTCTTGATTTTCGAGTTTCCACCACCATTTACACAATAAACTCACATTATGTCTATGAAGATCTTTCACCCCAAGCCCCCCTTTCTTTCTGGAGCGACACACTCTTTTCCACTTAACCATGTGGTAGGATCTCTTCTTTTTCTTCCCAGACCAAAAAAAACGACGTCTATGTTTATCCAATTTTTCAATTGTTGTTTTATTTAGCATATGAAGAGACATAAAGTAACAAGGAATACCCGTCAAACAGGAATCCAGTAAAGTTAATCTAGCGCCACATGAGGCTGATTCACAAATCCAGGAGTCCAATTTTTTTAACAGCTAAATGGTGGAGATAATGACTTAATTAACTAGACCAAATAAAAGGCCGACCGGCCAATCCGTGCATGCCATCGTGGCCTTGTTCCAATTACTAGGGAACAAAGTCACATGATACGTAAGGGGCTATGGTGTCTAGGTCTTTATCCTAGGACACTTTTTGTATAGGTGAGATGGAAAGAATCGCAGACACATAAATAAACTCGTTTGGGTGGGCATCGCCTGCGCGTTAACTACGCGTTAACACCTGTGTCGTACACCTCATGAGGTTCTTTTGTGGCATAGTGAGAGAGAGCATGAGATGGGATCAAAGTAGAGCACCAGTTGACTCAACCTCATCTCTCTCCGGAGACTCCACCCTCCACCATATTGACGGCGTGACCATACGATACCGCCCCATTTCAAAATAAGCAGCCAGATACATCCTAATCATGCATGGAGGTGCGAATCTCTAGGATGGATCACACGGTAGATATAGGGGAGACAGCTACCCCCGGTGACCAAAAATCCACACCCTTGCATATATATAATCTAATAATTAGCATTTGGTATTCTGAATCTCAATTGTATCTTTGTATGTGTAATACTCAAGATGACTGGCATTTGATATTCTCAATCTGATTGACATTTTCTATTTCTTGCAATTAAAATTAAACCCTAAACATTTGATATAATCTGACTGTTATGTTTTCCTTTCAGATTCTACCTTGCTACTTTAAGGAAAAGATGAAATTTTTTATTAAAGGAGGCTGGATGGTTGCAAGGATCCGAGGATTCAAGAAATTTGTTTTTTTGTTGAACAAGTAGGAATTAAAGACTACAATAACTGGACCCTACTGGATTTCAGTTATTAGGGTATTTAGTATTGCCTCGGGGATATTATTCACTTTGAGTTTAATCAAACTAAAAACTTGTTCGAGTTTACTCTACAATTACTTTAGTGGTGTCAAGAAGCAGGTCTTAACTTGTTCGGTACGTTGCTTGCACTCATGTTTGCAAATAGTGCCCATTCTTAAATTGTAGAAATTCTTAGGAAGCAAATCTTAAATTGTAGCAATTCCTTCGAGGAAACTGATGCGCGTGTAACACACGTTCGTTGGGATACCCCCAAGAGGAAGGTATGAAGAGCACACCAGTAAGTTTCCCTCAGAAAAAAACCAAGGTTGAATCGACCAGTAGGAGGAAAAAGGAACTTCCAAAGGTTGATGCAGCTGAGATGGCAGGGCGCACTACCGGTTTAGCAGGAACGTGGAACATACACAACACAATCAAATCACTTTGCCCAACGAAGCAACGCGGTTGTAAATCTAACCGGTTTTGCTGAGCACAAATAGGTTAAACATATGGTGTGAAAAATATTACGAGAATAATATGAAAAACAGTAGCAGCAGTGTGAAAATAGTAATTGCATTGGTTGTATTATCAGTATGAGGAAATGGACCGAGGTCCAGAGTTCACTAATGGTGTCTCTCCATAGAAAATAAATAACATGTGTGGTGAACAAATTACAACTGGGAAATTTATAGAAATGAACGTTGCACCATAGTGCATATGCAAGACATAAAGATTACTATGTGATTTATGCGGGCATTACAACAAAATACATAGACCGTAGTCCAACTACATGTATGACTAATAATCCACCTTCCGAATATCATTCGAACAAACGTTTGGTATTAAGTTGCAAGCAACCTATAATAGAAGTAAACAAAGTGTGTAATGTAAACAATGTAAATGAAGTAAACATTGTTGTTTTCTCCTTAATAGCAACAACGCATCCTCCATCTGTCACGTTTCTTCCACTCGAGCACAGATGCAAAGGAGGCATGAACCCACCATCGAGCATAAATACCCCCTCTTGGAGTCACTAGCATCTACTTGGCCAGAGCATCTACTAATAATGGAGAGCATGTAAGATCATAAGTAACATATGCATGAAGATAACATGATTGATTGATAATCAGAAGACATAACAGTCAGCATTCATCGAATCCCAACAATACCAACATGTAGCATTACAATAAGATGATCTCGATCATGTAAGGCAGCTCACAAGATCTAAACATGAGGCATAAAGTGTAGAAGACAACCATCTAGCTACTGCTATGGACCTGTAGTCCAGGGATGAACTACTCACGCATCACTCCGGAGGCAGGCATGGTGGTGTAGAGCCCTCCGGTGATGAATTTCCCTACCAGCAGGGTGCCGGGGAAAGCTCCAGAACCCTCCCGATCTCGGGTTGACGATGACGGAAGCCTCGGGTGTTTCTCGGGAAAACTGGTATATCTTTAGGGTTCACGTATAAGGGGGGTTAAATAGGCGAAAGGGCGATGGCGGTGGATGCCCGAGGGGCCCACACCACCCCACGTCGCGACCAGGGGCACCGCCCTATGGTGTGGCCCCACTCTGGGCCTCTTCGGGACTTCGTGGAACCTTCGTGATTTCTAAGACTTTCAGGCTTCAAAATTTTCAATTCCGAGAACAAATTTTCTAAAACTAAAAACAAGAGAAAACAGGGAACTGGCTCTGGGGCATCTTGTCAATAGGTTAGTCCCGGAAATCGATAAAAAGACACAAAGTGTATAGCAAACATGTAGCAAATAACATAAAAACAACATGAAATATCAGAAATTAAGGATACGTTTATGACGTATCAACATCCCTAAGCTTAGTTCCTACTCGTCCTCGAGTAGGTAAACGATAAAAACACAAAATTTCTGAGGTGACATGCTACTAACATAAACTTAATCATCAATATTGTAAAAGCATATGTAAGCTGAGATCATAGTACTTTAAACACAAACATGATAGATATAATTCTAGCAATAAAAAATAGCAATCACTTTGCATCATGAGAAGTGACACAAATAAAAGATCATGGATAACAATGCATTGAAAGTTATACGTTTGTTTCAAGTATAGAGAAAACATAGCAAAGTGATATTTCACTTGTCCTTAAGAGTGGGGCAAAACATAAATTCCAGGACACTTCCAAAGTTTAAAAGGAAGGCTAGAACAAATAATTTGAGAGCAAATAATAACACATCATGAAGCAATTAATAATATTTCTAGGACAAATGCACATTAAACTCAGAATGGCAACTATGCTCTCTCGTTGTGCATAAAGTTAGAAGATGGAGACTCAACATAAAAGTAAAAGAAAGGCCCTTTGCAGAGGGAATCATGGATCACTCATGTGCTAGAGCTTTTTATTTTATTAAACAGAGGTAATGCAACCATGTCACGTAAGAGTTGAAAGAGCAGTCTATTATGAGAAAGTGGAATTCAGGAGAAAATATTTTGATGTGTTTTACGATGAAGAAAAAAAAACTTCAGGTGCCAATGCAAGAAGATGAAAAGAGATGGAATACAATGTTGCCACGTCATATGGGCACTAGTGCACCTTGGAATAAAATATTTTCCAGAGAGTTTCGTCATACCAAGGTGGAGGAAAGACATAGATTTAGACCTGCCAACTCTAGGAGAAGACGTGGACATGGATACCGCAGAAGAAGCACTGAGGTTTGCCGGCGCCATGTTCAATATGGCAGACATTTGCAACCTAGCATGCACAAATGATAGAGCTTACAGGGTGATGCAGGAATGTATGCGTAATATGCAGACGAGAGTAATGGATAAACTTTCAGAAAACGTGGTTGCAGAAGAAGCTGCAACAAACAATGACAATAAGAAGATACATGACCCACCAATAAAAAGGAGGAACATAACTAATAAGGAAAATAGATCAAAACCAGGATTAGAGAAAAGAGGCAAAGCAATCAGATGTGGACACCGTAAAGAACTAGGGCATAGCAGAACATCTCGTGAGATCCTGAAAAGACAGACTAAAGAAGCTGATAGAGCATGAAATGAAAAGCACAACAGTCCCACGTCTCAAACGAATGAACGACATCATCAGCAACCAGGTCATAGACAGACAAACTATGTAACATACAACCCTACAACTCCACATCAACCAAGAGATTTCAACAGTAACAGGGGAGGAAGAACAAAATGTGATTTTGAGTACTTGATATTTGGTACACCACCACACTTGTCAAGGTAAAATGTATAACACAATCAATAACTTATCAAATTATAATTGTTTAATCACTAACTATTTACACAATATCTTTTTAGTGGGTACATGAACTATTGGGGAAACACTAATGAGATGTAAATTATTGGGGAAATACATGCATATATTACAAGGTAACTGCAAACTAAAGGCATGAATAGTCCAACGTTTATCTATTTTTTCATAAATAATGATACTAACAAAAAGTTGAACATGAAGGAGACATAGAACGAAACCAGGATCCGAAAAAAGAGACAAACGTAGTGAAGGAAGAAGCACCAGAGAAAAGTTGAACTTTAGAAGATGAGGAAACATAACAACCACATTCGAGAAATGAAAGGCTTTCATACAGCAAAACAAACACAGTGAATATTTTTTATTTTCAAACTCCTCACAAGATGTGATACGAAACACAATAAATTATATGTTTGATTTTATTATTTAGTAGAGCATAAACTTACGCATGTACTCACTTTTAGCCGACAACTTAAATGATCCAAAAATCCGTGATTCCTTATGTGTTAGCATTGTATTGTGTGCACCATCAATACGATTATACTTTCTGTAGAAAGAAAGCAGTGTACGACATAAACACAGTATAATGTACACAAGAAAAAGTAGGACATAACTGTCTTAGCTTGTATGTCTTAAGAGCCAGCTGTGAAATCCCACTAAGCATGTAACAACTTCTGTAAAAAGAAACAATGTACGACATAAACAAAGCAAGGTATACATTAAGAAAATTACAAAAGAACTGGCCTAGCTTGTACGTCCTAAGACTCCGCGGTGAACTTCGACCAAACTATACAACCTATATATCTATATAAGGAAGCAGTGTACGACATAAACACGATACGATGTACACAGGGAAACGTATAACATAACTTCCCTAACTTGTACGTCTTAAGAGTCATCGATGAATTCACACCAAACTAAACAACATATACCATATGTATAAAGAAAACAGCGTACGACGTACACACAATACGGTGTACATTCAGGAAACGTTGAACATAACTATCTTAGCTTGTACGTCCTAAGAATCAGAGGTAAACTCCCACCAAACTCTGCAACATATACTTTCTGTACAAAGAAAGAAGTGTACGATGTAAACTCATTATGATATACACAGGGAAACGCACGATATAAATGTCTTAGCTTGTACGTCCTACGAGTGAGCGACGAACTCCCATAAAACTATACAGTCTATACTTCTGAAAAAGAAAGCAGTGTATGACGTAAACACAGTACAATGTATATTCAGGAAATGTCGAAGAGAACTGCCTTAACTTATACGTACTACGAGTCAGTGGTGAAATCCCACCAAACTATACAGCCTATACTTCTGAAATTTGAAGCAGTGTACGATGTAAACACAGTACGGTGTACATTCAGAAAACGTTCAACAGAACTGGCTTAGCTTGTACATCCTACGAGTCAGCGGTGAATTCCCACAAAACTCTGCAGCCTATAGTTTCGGTACAAATGAAGCAGTGTACGACATAAACACAGTACGGTGTACACAGGGAAACGTACGACAGAACTGCCCTACCTTGTACGACAAGTAAATTCTTGGAGATGCAATTATCAACAAAGGGTGGAAGTTCATCGAGAACACAACAAGAGTTTGACATCTCAATAGAGGGTGGAAGTTCATCCTCAGCAGAGGGTGGAAAATCAAGATAAAAAAATTAGTTCTTTGATTTGAAAGTTGCTATCTCCCTCCCATTACTTCCCCTGAAAACTCCCTGCCAAAAAATGATAAAGGGAAAAACAGATTTTGGCTACAATTGTTTTCATGTTTCAACCGATTCAAAAGGGGAAAATGGAAAATCGAGATAAAAAATTAGTTCTTTGATTTGAAAGTTGCTACCTCCCTCCCATTACTTCACCTGAAAACTCCCTGCCCGAAAATGATAAAGGGAAAAACAGATTTTGGCTACATTTGTTTTCATGTTTCAACCGATTCAAAAGGGAAAACATAGAAGATTATACGAAAAACCAACAATAAGAACAACTAAAGTTGCTCAAAATCCAAAAGATCCAAAATATGAGGAAAGAACAGTAGTAACGAAAAATAGATCTGAAAAACATAATCATCGCCAATCGCATAACAAAGAAGGAAGAAATCATAGAAAACAATCAACTGTCACCAGAGATAAAGAGACCGGCGGCGAGGGAATAAACAATAACAAGGCACGGGGACAACAGAAAACGTATGAAGAAAAGAAGGGAAAAACTCGGAGAGAACCGTCAACAGTCAGCGAAAGGATTTGTCGGAGGCTAGAGGCCGGAGATAGAGAGACCGACGGCCAGATGGCGAGGGAATAGTCAGAGGCAGCCAAGACGGAGGAAGACGAGAAGGAAAGGAAAATGGAAAATAGGGAGAGAAAAAAAACAACACGACACTCTCTCTCTCCGATGACGGTTCGGACGGAAAATCCGAATCCAATACCAATACCGATTCGCCCACTGCACGAGAGCTACACTTGTCAAGCGCGGAAGGTATCAGGGGGAGGCGCCGCACGACGAGAGCGCGACACTTTTCGAGCACGCAGCGCACGAGGGGTGCCCTTCGGGAAGATTTCCTTTTTTTTTTAGTGATCTCGATAATAAGCGTTTTCCTTTATAATATCCAGATTCGATTTTTTCTGTTCCAGCCCACCATTTATAACGGCTATGGCAACTGAGGCCTCCCTCCTTACCTTTTATAGCCCAACCAATAATTTATAATGGGCTAGCCCAAGTTTAGCCCACGCCGACACCGTCTCCGATTAGGCCACGAGTCCCCGATACCGCCTCCGATTAGGCCACGAGTCCCGGACACCACTGTTTTTTGCCTCCTTCTTTCCCCTTTCTGTTCTTGTGTTTCTGTGTCCTCTACAGATTTCACACGCTTTTGCCCAAATCGCCGCCGCCATGGAGGAGAAGAAGCTGTCCTTCTCCATCGCTTCTAAGCCCAGGCCGCCCAAGCCGCCCCGCTCGGCCGCCGACGCTGGTTCCTCCGCCGCCAACGGCAACTCCGCTTCCGCGACTGCTGCCCCCGCCCAGCAATTCGTCACCGAGTTCGATCCGTCCCAAACCCTAACCACCGGCGCCGCGCCCGCCGTCATCGCGCCCCTCCCCAACTCCGGCCACTTCCTCAACCACCGCTCGCGCAAGCCCTCCTCCCTCCCCACCCCCGAGGAGGAGGCCGCCCTCAAGGCCTCCACCGCCGGTGGCCCCACATTCGTGCTCGACACCTCCACCGCGCCCGACAACCCCTCCTCCCACATAGGCTATGGCCTCACTCTACGCAACGGCGACGCCGATGCCGAAGCTACAGAGTCGGGTAAGACACTGCCTTCCTCGGAACTAGAGAAGAAGCCGCCCTCTCCAGCCAGAGATGGCTCCAGCGGCGACCTTATGCTACGACGGTACAAGGAAGACATGGCCAGCCTCCCCGACCATCGTGGTATAGACGAGTTTGAGGAGGTGCCTGTGGAGGGCTTTGGTGCTGCCCTCCTTGCTGGCTACGGCTGGTCGCAAGGTAAAGGCGTTGGTAGGAATAACAAGGGGGATGCCAAAATTGTTGAGTATCAGCGTCGTGCTGGTACGCTGGGGTTAGGCTATGACCCCTCTGAGGCCGACCCTAAGAAGACCCGTTCCGGCGAATGGGCTATCGGTGGGACGAAGGCCACAGTGAATGGGAATGGGAAGAAGGCCACAGATAATGGGAGTGCGAAAAAGAGAGACAGGGACAGGGAAGATAGAGTTGGGGAGAGGGAGTCGAACACTCGACAGAAAAGATCTGGTGATCTTAGGGCAGAGAGGGAGGTTCGAGAGAATGAGAGAAATGCTCGGGATAGCAGAGAACGTGAGCCTAGTCGTGATGTTGTTAAAAAGGTGCGGTGGTTACAGAGCAATATCAGGGTTAGAGTGGTTACTAAGAAGCTCAGCAAAAGGTTGTACTTGCAGAAGGGCACAATTGTCGATGTGGTCGGACCGACAACATGTGACATAATGATGGAGGATGGCTCAGAGCTGGTGCAAGGGGTGGAGCAGGATATGCTTGAAACAGTCCTGCCGCGGACGAACGGACGAGTGCTTGTGCTCTGTGGGAAGCACAAGGGGGTATATGGGCATCTGGTAGAGAAGAATGCAGAGGCTGAGACTGGAGTGGTGGAGGACGCTGATACAAAAGGCATGGTACGTGTGAACTATGATCAGATTGCGGAGTATGTTGGGGACCCAGAATTGCTTGGACATTGATTATGCCTTCTTCTTGAGGAGTGACCATCTGTTTACCAGGAGCTCTTCTACTGTGTTAGGTAATATCTGTTCCTTAGTAATAAACTACCAGTTGCTTCTTGAATGTAAAACTGTTGAACACAATGTCAATCGTGGTGTTACGACTATTTGTTGCCTGAATGTATAAACCTTCAGCAGACTATCAGTTTTGCTCTAGTAATCTGTTTGTATAAGTCTGCTGCGTAGTGGTCAAATCTTCACGCCAATTGACGATTTTAGATGGTAATATTTGTATTTTAGAGGGTTTATCTGAAGAGGGGTTGATCCATAGTACTATACTGGAAACCTTTCTTAAATTCTGTTCGCTACTACTGCACACTCTAGGCCGCCAATATTTTACTTCTAGCACGAAGGGTTGATTTTGTTTTGGAGTTTCCTGGTACCTATCTCAAGAGATGAATTTGTTTGTGCCCAAAGCGTTTGAAGCAAATCTGAAGCACAAATCTCAAAACAAAGATAATAGAAATATTAACCACATGATAAATGGAAAAAAAGGTCAACTAGCCTCTTTGTTGGGCTCAAAGTGCTCTGCCCAAAGATCTTTGCTTTCGATCTTGAAGTAGGGAGCTTTGAACCTCTATTTTTCATTTACGCCGTGGAGCCCATTTATTTGACATCGAATCAGTGCTGGTGGGTGGGGGTGGGGTTGGATGCAAGCATGAAGCATGAGAATTGAGCTCTATACGGCCTCATGTAGGTGCCTTATATTGGTTTGTTAAGAGTTCAGTAACTTGCTTGCACAACTGTTGCGTTTGTGGGTTACCTTGGCCACCACCAACCACTAATTTTGTTGGTCCTACTGTACCAAGGTTTATGAACCAACACTTCGCGGAAATCTAATAGATGTACACTTCAATGGCTGGTCTTTTGAGTTGTCACTTTGTATAACCATATTAAGACTCTAAGCTAACTAACAAAGTTGCATGTCCAATCCCGTGAACCATGATAGTAGTGTTAATTTATCATTCTCTGGATATAAATGAATCGAACAAGATGTCATTATTTACAGTAGAATAGAAAAAATATGTTATATGTTTGGATTATTATAGAAGAGGTTGCAAGCTCGATTCTCCATGTGAAGAGCAAGAAATAGTAGATATATATATCTTTTTGCTCAGCATCTTTATTGAGAATGAAGGCTGAAAAATCATATTGGCTTTTAGGTGCTATTTTATACCTATGTCATAAGGCTGTGTGGACTGACTTATGAAATCGCAACGTGTCTTCTCTTATTTGGCACATGTTAATTAGTCAGTGATATCTTTCTACAAACCTAGGTAAATATTATAAGGAAAGGTACCAGCATCAATGGCTTGAAAGGGATGGATGCAAGGAGGGTGAAGATTTTAGTGACAGTTAGATATAGAGTGACACGACAAAGATACCAATGTCTGTAGGTTCAGCATATTTTTTAAATGCCAATAAGGGGATTTGCTTAACTGGTTATTTTAATAAAAAAATAATTATGTCTTAGTAGCAACAGCGGATTTCCTTGTGATTACGTTGTTTTGCTCTTTTCCTAAGCATAGTGAAGCACCTCTAGCGTATTGACTATTGCAGACCGCGGTCTATTCTCTCTTAGACTTCTACTGAACAAATCTGCAATCTGAATAAATGATCACAAAAGAAGGTATTCTATGCCGGAAGAGTGGCAATTGTAGGAGGGTATTGGGAGTCTGGTAACTTTGGGAGAGAGAAACAGGGGCATGGGATCAATAGGGATAACATATGCCCTTACTGGGATCTTCCTTTGCTGGGTCATGTCCATCACGTATCAGGAGGTAACCAAAGTATTAGATACGGTATCTGATACAGCTACGCTAGTCCCTGGGTGTGTCGGTGCTACTTATCACTCCAATAGAGGGGGGATGAGACTCCAGTTAAGACCTAAGTACATTTTTGCTTCCTTTAAAATACAACTAAGCTCTGCTTTATAAAGAGGAGTTCTAACAAATATTAGAGAACCATTGTAGTAAGTTGGAAACATTTCAATGGAAGGTCTAACAAAGTAAATCGTACAGCTAAAAAATAGAAACAAGGGCTTGTTGCCTGAACTAGTGTGTCAACAGTACCGAATATACGTTCATCTAAATTATATTGCAATGTGCCTCTTGCAAACTATAGTCCTCTTGACGTAGTATGATTACTATCTATGTTGAATAGTTTTGTATGATAGTTAACTGTACCATAAACCATAGTCATGTTCTCTTTTGAAGAAAACCATAGTCATGTTTGACTTCTAATCTTCGGATTAGCTTTACTATTGGTCTTGTTCATGTTATAATGTAGACGAGCATATCACCAAAATATGAATTAATCGTATTTTATCGAATATGGTTGAGATTAGATTACCAGAATAAAGATTGATAATTTTTTTATTTGATACTACTATTGTTGAGAATTTGGCACATATGCACAATATCACATCACTGCTATACTTTCATGGCACTACAATCAGAATATTGTGCCAATTAGAGACTGCTCACCCCTAACAAGGAATATATCACATCACTGCTATACTTTCATGGCACTACAATCAGAATATTGTGCCAATTAGAGACTGCTCAACCCTAACAAGTAATTAAACACAAAAAGAATTTATATATAATACAAATAGTTCATGCTATATCTTGTTGTGCTGTACTGAAATTACAAACAGTTAAAACTGTAGAGACTACCAATATTTAATAATCACAAATAGTGCATGTATATATGATTTATTGTTGTTACTCCCTCCGTTAGGAACAGAGGGAGTATATATTAGGAACATGGTATGGGCCAAGCCCCGCACAATACTAAGCACATGTGTTCCACACCCTTACTCAATAGTTGATTTATCATCCTCCTAAACTCTCCCTCGTTATTGCCTCTTACACTCGTTGCGTCATGTAGCTGAGTTGTCAACTTCTTTTTTCTGAACATTGTGATCAATGTCTTCTTTATAGGTTGAGGTATCCTATGATGCCTGCCATTGAAGATCACAATGGGTATAATGTCTATCCTTGAAACCTGTACTAGAGCACCTGGCGACAAGTTTTCAGGCGGCAGATTTATCAAGTGCCCTGCTTTTCTGTGTGATATATGATGCACTAATTCCAGTTTGCACATAGCATCGGAAATTTCTAACCGCCCACAATTTACATGCTTACCTATTCTATGTGAAGTTAATCGTCATCAGACTGGCAGCTTTGCATCTTTCTGATGTTGTTACCTCGTGCATGTGATGATCTGATACTGTTGCGGTTCAGGCTCCTGCACAGTATGCAAATCTCATGTTGCCTACCAGCCAAGGTATGAGATGACATGGTTGATAGGGTATCACAGAAATTCAGGCTGATAAAATTATTTTCTTTCCAGTATTGTGATCCGCAAAGTTGACTTTGTAAATGAAGGATACTAATGCTGTGACATGATCCATATCGGTAATCATGCGCCATAGGGTGCATTCTCTTTATCTTCAAGCTTCACTATGTAAACTGCTGAGTTGAAAATTGTAAATTCGTGTAGCTGAGACCTAAAGGGATGGTTAGGTGAACGAATAGCGATCAATTGGGCTGCTGTGTGTTGAATTCGCTGCAATTCCAAGAGCTGGCTGTTTTATTTGCTCCATGCTGATGTGTTGCTTGTTCTACAAATTACAGTTCGCTCCAGAGTCACTCTGGCTCCTTTATGCCGACTGGAGTGCGCTGCGAGCCTGAGACCTGATAATATTATTCGGCGTCAAGGTGTTGTTTGATGCTCCGGTCCCAGGTTGTAGCCTCGTGATGCATTGTTACGAATTTACGGTCTGATTTATGACTAGTCCGCAACGCAGCTGGCCTCTTGCTTCTCTGCTTTCCGAGTCGCGGCTCAAGGCAGGTCGGCCCAGCATGGCGGGAACGGGGCTGAGAGCCCGTGATACCAGAGATGCAAACCAGGCATGGCGCCACACATAGCAGCAACAGAAGGAGCTACCCTCTGGCCATCAGCCGAGTCGACAGTACTAGCCCTTCTATTTCGACAGCAAGATGGGCCGACAATTCTGCGGTTCCTTCCTCATGTTGAAAGCATCCACGCGACCTGTATTTAACTCCATATTTTGTTTTTTTCATTACATGCTTCATTTATTAACACAAAGCTAGTTCTTGCCCTCAGAGTAATCATATTGCAAAAGAATCATCTCTTCGTTGAGAGCGACGGATGTCAACTTCAATTCTAAATACATGCGCAGCATAATTGGTATGGTTGGACTTGGATGCATCCAAGCTAATCATTTTGGTATTTCTGGCTCAACGCAAAAGGTTCAATGTAGAGCTAATCATTTCGGTGATCAGTTAGCCGTTGCCAATTAATCTGCCCTTTTCTTTTTCCGAGAAGCTCAATATATTTTTGGTAGCGGGTCAAGAGAACCTGCCGAAAGCCAGTGGCGAAGCTAGTGCAAAAATCCATTGGGTTCAGTTTGTTGTTTATAGTGTAATTTTTCACTGATAACCAATGATAAGATTAGATTAATGAAGGATCTTGCTAATTTATTGGGTTCATATGAACCCAATGCTAACACTACAGCTCCGCCACTGCCGAAAGCGCGCTTCAACTGCTCCCAAGGTTCATACTACAAGAGCCAAACATGCAATTGTGTTTTTATCATTGTTAGAGCATGTCTAACAGGACCCGTAAGCTTTCGCCCTCTAAATCGCGTGTAGAGGGCCCTGTATAGGAAATCTAGGAAAATCCGTGCTCAGTTTTTCAAGTTCGTCTAGCAGTCCCCCTATATCCGCCCCGTATGTTTAAATTCGAACTACGCGGGAGAGAAGATAAAACTCGATTTCATTCATTTCTCAGATCACCATTGGTACAAGAACTGCTCGAACATGAAATCTAACCTAAATCTAGTCGAGGAAGACGACGGGGCCGGAAGCCTCCATCGCCTTGAAGGCCTCGACGTCGGCGACGGCCTTCGCCTCCTCCTCCGCTTCCGCCCGCGCCCGCGCCTCTGCTTCCTGCTTCGAAAGCTCGAGCGCCGCCGCGAAGGCGGCCTCCTCCTCCTCCTCTGTCGCCGGTAAGGCCTCCTCCTGCGCTGTCGCCGCGCTTCCTCCTCCGCTGCCGCTAGCGCCGTCGCCGCCGCGCTTGCACTGCTGCAGCAGCTCCCTCTCCGCGAGCCATTTCTCGAATTTGCGGCCGCACATCGGCCGCGGCGGCGGGTCGACGCTGTAGTATCTCCCTCCCGGGGCGTAGTCCTTCAGCGTGTCCGGCATGGCCTGCGGTCACGCCACGTACTTCCAGACGCTGCGGCGGCTCCCTGCAACGGAGTGTTTGCAGTGGAGCCGCCACGCCTCCTCGAGCGTCTCCGGCTCGCGGCGGCGCTTGGAGCGGGCGGTGGAGGAGCCTGAGGCGTCGGGGGAGCTCATTGCGGTGGAGGAGCTTCGAATGCGGCGGCGGCGCGTGAGTAATTTCTCGCCGGAGCTGCGAATGCGGCGGCGGCGCGCGGCGGAGCTAGGGTTGCGGGTGGGGGGTTGGACCCCCACCCCAACCCTCACCCTCTATATGTACGGGGCGGAGGGGGCGGTGGAGCAGGCCCCGTAAAATTTTGTTACGGGCCAGGCGGCATACGGGGCCTGCTAGACGGCCGTTTTGGCACGCGCCCCGTATGCCGCCGGAATTTTACGGGGCGCTCGCGTGATACGGGGCCTGTTAGACTTGCTCTTAGTATTCAGACGAATAGGTAGTCATAGAAGGTCACAGTGCACGACCTTCCGAGCAGTTTATGTAGAAAAGCATTAATCCCTGTCTGTGAGTACCGAGTAATGACTGAAATGCTCCACCACACGATTCTGCAGATTATGTTTAGGCAACTCACTTCATGCATCTTTTCAAAAAAAAAAAAAACTCACTTCATGCATGTACAGGGAAAGAAAAATCTCCAGCAAAAACAGGCCACACCCGATGTAAGTCTAAGAGATAACTAAAACAAATGGTCGAACCAACCGGGACATTCAACCGATGGACGACGCCCACACGCAGCACGTCCTAATGTTGCCCTAAGCAAGGACACGGCCTCATTTGTTTACGCCCACTTGCCGCAGTCCCATGAGAAATGATTAGTTTTTTATAAAAAAAAAGAGAAATGATTAGTTCAATGTCAATTAGAGGAGGAATCTCTTCTCAGATCACGGTGTGCCCTCATAGTTAATGACAGTAGCAGTACATCGCAGCTGAGATGAAAGAATGCATATCATACTGCCCCGATCGGTCCCTGCATTATTAGATCGTGGTGCTCCTCGTGCCTAACGGTAGAGGATTTGTTAACTGGACGATTTTTCTTTTCCCTGAAATGAACTAGTGGCAGCAGCATGGCCGGCCTGCCCAATCGTTAAATTCCTGTGATCCCTCGAAAACTATATTGTAATTCATTTATTTTTCCGGTGGAATATATACAACTTGAATGAATGAATGATGAATACTTCAAGTGGCAAAGCATGCCGGGCGCCCAGAGAACACAAGAAGGCTAAGAGCATCTCCACACGCGTCCCCATATTGTCGTCCGGATCGGCGCTGAAAGAGGCCTTTAGGGGATCGTCCGGACGAAACAACGTCTTTGGGGTCATCTCTCTTTCACTCACTGCCCCCTATACAATGACAAAAGTTGTAAATAAATGATGCATGTAGATATTTTGAAAAAGGAAATTGAGAAAAAGCAGGAGAGAGAAAAAAAAATATTTTATTTGTGTGGTTGTGGTTGCATGCAAGTCTTGTCCGGCGCTCCAAGAGAGCCCCTACGCGGCGGGGTTTGCTTGGGGTTCCAGACGTGAACAGTGGTCATCCGGATGAGATAGGTCTTTGGGGGCGCGAGTGGGCGCGGTTAGGAGTCGTCCGAATGGAAAAGAGCCTTGGAGGCGCGTTTGAGTGGCGCGGATGGAGATGTTGTAACTAATTTATTGGTTCGATCTCCTGGATTTAAACAGGGATTTAGGATGATTGTGTGTTGAGAAGAGATACCACCACTTTACATATTTTACCGGAAGAAGTCGATGACCATCTGTGCCAGGCCAAAAGGCAAAGGGAATATGCTGCTGGTAAAAGACGTTTTGGGGTTGAGAGCAAAAGGAGGAGGCGGAAGGAAAGGGAAGAAAGCGCAGCTAGAATATTCATTCTGTGCGGTACGTTCGTTCCCGTCGTGAAACGAAGTGCACGTCACGCGCGCTCGAGCCGGCCGGTAGCCGCCCTTCTTCCGCAGCGCGCAGTAAAGCTGCACTGCATCCATCCGCGTGTTTCTCCTCTTTTTTCAAGCTCCACATCGTGGATCCGGATGGCACCCACCGGGTTTGGGGCCGGGTCGGCGCCCCCCATACCCTCCTCATTTAACTTGTCGGGTCTTATCTCTTACCATACCCACGACCCTATCGGGTTCAGGGCCCCAACGGGTACCCATTTAAGGAGCGACGACGACACATACGGGGAATAAAACAATGGAATATTGGAATGATGTTAGTGGGAATACACACGTGTGTACGTGTGTTATCTTCGGGAGTCCAAATTCCAACGCTCCCATGTGATGTGTGAGGTTTGTGGTTCATAGCTCGTGGATGTGTGGTTAGGCATATGATCATTAGGTATATGATTAGGACTTAGAGCGGGTCTGCGGGTATGCGGGTACGGGTTTGCCACCCCCATACCCGCCCCATTAGGGCATCTCCAGCCGTTGCGCCCCCCCAGGGCCCAAAACGCCGCCGTTTTGGGGCCGCCGCGGCGCTAAACGGCGCTATTCTGGAACCTGGGGGGGCGCGTTTCCCAGTCGCGTCCCGAGCCCAAGAAGCGGCCCAAACAAACGCAAAATAAAAACAGGCGAAATTTTATTGAAATTCGGAAAGTGCGTACATATTCGGCGCGAATTTAAGCTAGTACGAAAAATTTAAACTAAAAACATAGGAGATTTAAACTACTCGATGACTGCCCCTACGCCTACGCATCGTCGTCTTCATCAGCGACGTCGTCGTGGCGGTGCTGGTTGGAGGGGCCGGCTTCGTCCTGGCTCGCCGCGGCGAGACGGCGTTGCTCTGCCCGCTCCGCTCGGGCCTGCAGGCGCAGCCGGTGCAGTTGCGCCTGCTCGGAGGGCGGGCGGTTGCGCCGCCGCTCACTCTGCAGCGCAACCTGCCGCCGGTCCTCGTAGAGGGCGATGATGCCCTGCTGCTCGACCGAGGCAGCGCGCTGGGCCATCTGGCGGCGCACCGCTCGCGCCGCCTCCTCCCGCTGGTGCGTCTCCAGGGAGGCACGAACGGCGGCCGCCTCCGCCGCCGCCGCGGCCTGCTCGAGGACGCCGCGCACCTCGCGGTACGCTTCCTCGTTCTGCGAGGTCTCGAACGAGTGCAGCCCGGCGTGCTGCTCGGGCCACACTGGTTGCCTCCTCACCTCGCGTCTCCAGTGGCGGGCGGCTCGCCGCGCTTCTCGCGCCTCGTCGTGCTCGGGTGGCTGCTCCGGCGCCGCTTGCTGTGCTGGCTGCGGCTCGACGTCGTCGTTCTCGGGCCACGCGTCGCAGAGGTTCTCCATTGCGGCGAGGTTCGAGGGTGGGGAAAGAACGGCGAGGAGGGAGTCGAGACTGTGCGTACGGGTAGGGGGCGGGCACCATTTTATAGCCTGGCCGGCCAATCGCCGCGCCGCGCGTGTCGCCGCTGCCGCCCCCGCCATTAATCCGGTGGACTTTGACTGGGGCGCATGCACTGGCTGACCGCCTCCGGCAGCCTTTGACGGCGCGGGCGCCGAGAAGAAAGTCACGGGCGGTGGTTTCTGTTCCCGCGTTTTCCCGGAGCGTCACTGACAGCGTTGGCCCGCACGCGCGGCCGCGCAGTTTCGCCCCCCCAGGCCGAACCCAGCGGGCTGGGTTCGGCCTGGGTGCCGCGGCGCCAAATAGCGCCGAAACGGCGCTATTTGGGCCTCGGGGGGGGGGGGGGGGGCGAGTGGTGAAGAAGCGGCGAATTCCGCCGCGAAAAAAGCCCCCTGGGGGGGCTCTGGGGGGACGGCTGGAGATGCCCTTAGAACCGACGGGTCGAAAATTATACCAAACCCTCCCCATTTAAGACGGGTACCCGTCGGGTTTGCGGGTTTCGGGGCCCATTGCCATTCGTAATCGTGGATCTTTCTTCCTCCGTATGATCCGTAGCGCCATACGTAACGGGATCTGGCTATTCCCCGGATCGCCGACATGGCCACGTTGCCGTAGCTCGCGCATTAATGACCTCCATCGTCTCGCCACGCACCTGCAGCCTCGTCCAAGCTGAGATGCCACGAGACGGAAGGAAGCATCGACCGAGAAATGATGAATGGAGAAATGATTAATTGTAGTACATTTTCTCTGCTCGATCGATGCTCTAAAAAGAAATTAAGACGAGGACGAGGGGCCATATACTAATACTATATGATTAGCACTGGCCGGGCTCTGTGTGTGTGTGTTCTCCGTGCATGTGACGCGTCGCCGGCGTGTCCCGTGCCGCATCGATCCCACTGCTCCAAGCCGGCCGGCGGTTGAATCTGCCCCTCTCGATTATTGAGTGCGGCCGTTGATTAATCGTTGCTTCACATAGGGAATTCCATTCATGTAGTATATATACTCCCAAATTTCCAGTAGTACGTACGGTGTGAGGTACTAAAATGCGGTGGCTGTGTCGTGTGCATGCACCCAGACCCAAATTTCCAGAGACTTAATCAGCATATAATAGACTTGCTATGCGTACGATAGTTTTATCCGATAGCTGTACGACGTGTGCCATCCAGCCCTTCACGTGTGTGAGACAAGTAAGCCTGAACGCTAGATTGCTCGTCGTACGAGTATCGGACACGAAAGTATCGTACGCAGAGAAGTTTCGATATGTTAGTTTATACGGGGTGTTGCGCACGGCAGACTTTTTTTAAGTGCTCCAACGAGCATAAATTTTGCTCTTATCTATCTTCCCCTCTATCGTTCACGTTCACATTTCCTGCAGTAGCAACGACGACTGGCCTGTCGGTTCTCTGAACGTGTTCAGCTAATCAACCGTCATCATCGATCTGCTGACATTTAGTAACCGTCGTTTCAGAAAGATACTCCCTCCGTCCTGGTGTATACGACACGTATAGCAATTCTCTAAGCTCTAGGTATTCATTCATTGGGGTTTAAACATTACATGCATTGGTGGAGAGAGATGGAGAGAGGCAACCACCCACTAATTAGAAGAGAGTTAATGCAAAATGTGCCTAATAGATGGGACTGCATGTTTTTAGTATTGTGCCCTATACATCAGGACGGAGGGAGTACATCACTTCCATGCATGACAATTTACTCGTAGTACTCACCCCGTTCCAAAATATAAGCATTTTTAGCAAACTAGTTTAGGTTGCTAAAAAGGTTTAAATTTTGGAACAGAGGTAGTACGTACTTACCACATCGCCCGACCACCGGTTTCCGAACAACTACACTGGGATTGTGAAGTTTTCATCTGCAATCTGATGGTCCGGAATGGATGCCTATCTGCAGGCCTCCAACTCCAACGAACGCCAACGAACGCCTGACAGTGGACGATCGACAGGTGAACTCCATCGGCCGCTCGCTCGCTCGCTGGCCCACTGACCTGGACGCATGAGTCTCAGGCGCTGCGCGTGCTCCCTCGAAAGCAAGGCAAATTAAGGACATCTCCAGCCGGTTGCTCATTTAGCCCGGACAGGCCGGATTTGAGCAGCCTGGATCGGAACCAGGCCCCAGCGGGGCTGCTCAAACGGACCGCGGTCCGTTTTTTGGTCCCCGGATGCTCAAATCCTGACCAAATTTGGTCCCATTTTGAGCAGCCTCCGGACAACCTTGGACAACAAAATGTGTCCCGAAACCCCGCCGTGGCCCACACCAAAAGGGAGAAACATTTGCCCTTTCCTCTCCCACCCTCATCCACTCCACTGCCCTAGCCATGGCCGACGTAGCAGCTGCCGCGTCCGCCGCCGCCACCGCCAGCGCCACCGCCACGTACACCTCCGTGACCACGGACCAACAGGTCCCGGCCCGAACCATGGCCTCACTCCCCCCGCAGAAGCCGAAGACGAATAAGCCGAAGGACCCGGCCGAGCAGGCGCGGACGGCGGAGCAGTCGGCGAAGAGAGCGGACCGGAGGAGGAGGGCGAAGGAGGCGCCGCCGCCGCAGAAGGAGGACGAGCAGAAGAAGCTCGCCCAGATGGCGGCGCAGGCCGCCATCATCATGCTGGGCCTGCAGCCGACGCCCACCATGAACGCGGCCCCGGCGCAGGCATGCAGCTCGAATGCGTCGGCGGCCCGGCCGCGGAGCACCCTTCCGAACGCGCGGCCAACGACGGCATCGCCCGCGCCAGCATACGGCTTCCTTCCAGGCCGTGACCCGACGCCGCCGCCCTTCTTCTCGGTGGACATGGAGGACTCCTCGCCGGTCGCAACCAGGGTCTCCATCGACCTGAACACGGCCCCCGTGTCCGGCATGTCGACTGCCCCGTCGAGCAAAGCCGCCCACCGTCCCCCGCCGGCCGTTCGTCCCGTGCCCCGCAACCTGTTCGACGAATTGCAGGACATGGAGACACAGCCCACGGAGATGACGAGGGAGGAGATCGAGGGGCACATGTCCAACATGATCAACGAGGACGGCCAGGCGAGCTACGTCCACCCTGGGGACGAGCTGTTCGAGGAGGACGAGGAGGAGGCCCCCATCGACGAAGTGCCCCACATCGACGACATGCCCATGTTCTTGGACGAGCTGACCCAGCAGGCCAAGGCCGCCAAGAGGACCGTCAAGCGAGGCGTGGGGTTCACGGAGGCGGAGGACGAGTGCCTCGTCGACACATGGGTCGAGGTGGGGCAGAACACCATTGTCGGGGCCGAGATGAAGGGCAACGCCTATTGGAGGAGGATGCACCGGAACTACCAAGAGCGGGCCGTCCTGCCACCGTACTCCATGGTCACCACAAGGAGAGAGCTCTCCATCCAAAAGAGGTTCGGCCTCATCTCGTCCGAGTGCAGCAAGTTCACCGGGTCCTTCGAGCACGCCGTGGCCCGGCCACAAAGTGGCGCCACCCTAGGCGACCTGGTGAGTGGCCACACGTCCCTGTCCTTCATATGCATTGCCCGCACGTTCCCGTGTCCAATTGTTGTTTGTGTAGGCCTTCCAAGCGTTGACATTGTACAAGGCCGAGCATGGGGGCAAGTCCTTCAACTTCGCCCATTGCTACAAGAAGTTGAAGGACAACCAAAAGTGGAAGGAGCTCCACAACGCCATCAAGAAATGCGCGGCCATACCGGGCGGGGTGCCGCCAATGGCCACGGGCCAGGCGGCCGATGGCGCGACAACTGAACGACCAAGGGGCCGGAGCAACTCCAAGCTGGACCTGAAACGCGACGCCACGACCATTGCTTTGCAAGAGACCCTCCAAGGGTTCATCTCGCAGAAGGATAAGACCAGCGACAAGAAGGACGAGAGGGAGGAGAAGAAGCGCCGGGAGCGCGAGGAGATCACGAAGAACTACTTCATCGTGCAAACGAAGAAGCTCGAGATCGAGGAGGAGAACTCCAGGACCAGGGCCTTGGAGGCCTCGACCAGGGCCATGGAGGCCGAGAACAAGAGGAAGGAGGTCGAGATCGCTCTGGCCGCCCAGGAGGCGCAGATCATGGCCATGGACCTGAGCTGCCTGACCCCGAGGAAGAAGGCCTACTTCGAGAAGAAGCAGCAGCGGTACATGCAGGGCGAGGAGTGATCGCGCCACGCCCCGATCGTGCCCGGCGCAGGCCTGAACACGCGGCCGGCGTCGCTTTTGTACATTCTGGCCCTGGTCTGACATGGCCTCACCTGGCCGCCTGAACCTTGCCCGAACCGTGGCCGGCATGGCCTGAACCTGGCCGTATGGCTGAACCGTGGCCCTTTTTGCATGCGCCGATATTCATTTGTTATTATCTAGGGACATTTTGGTATTTTTTCCGGATCGTGGCCAGTAAATGAGCAGCCCCGCTGGGTGCAGGGACCAAATCCGCGCGGACACGGCCCCGGACGGCTACTCAAATGGACAAAATACGGACCAAATTGGTCCACAAATGAGCAGCCCGCTGGAGATGTCCTAAGGACATCTCCAGCGGGGCTGCTCATTTGGCCCGGACCGGCCGGATTTGAGCAGCCTGGGCCAAAACCAGGCCCCAGCGGCGCTGCTCATACGGACCGCGGTCCGTTTTTTTGTCCCCGGATGCTCAAATCTGACCCAAATTTGGGTCGGATTTGAGCAGCCCCGCGGACAACAAAAGTGTCCCGTGGACACGCTCCCTGGCCCGCAAAAAAAGCCCCCTCCTCCCCCCCCGCGCCGCCAGCGACCCACCTCGCCGCCGATAGGTCGCCGATTTCGCGACCACGACCACCGTTCGGCCCCTCGCCGGCAACGTCCACCTCCCCCCACCTCCCTCCCACGCCGCCGCGCCACCGCCTGCCCCGCAGGAGGCTCACCGGCCTTCGTACAGCCCGCTCCACCTCCCCCCACCTCCACGGGCGCACACAAGCTGTTCGTCCGTGTGCCTGCCCGACCTCGGCCCAAAAAATGGCGGATAGCGGCGACGAGTTCTTCTTCAACAACTTTATCATGTACTCGTCCTCGTCGGACTCCGATTCCGAGGACGAGAGCGACATCCTCGTTGCCACTCTCGTGGTCAATGACCACATCGCAAGGATGCGGCCGGTGTTCAGAGGATCCGTTCCCGGCCGTGCGCCGGGCTTGGACAGGGACAGAGCGGCCGGCCAGATGCAGCTGTGGAACGACTACTTCCACCCCACCAATCCGGTGTACACGGCCAAGCTATTCCGGCGTCGTTTTCGGATGAAAAGGGACTTGTTCAACCGCATTCGGCTCGGCGTCCTCGACTACAACGATTGGTTCAAGTGCAAGCCCGATGCCACCGGTAAGCTTGGCTTCACTTCTTATCAAAAATGCACCGCGGTAATTCGGATGCTTGCATACGGAGTAGCTGGTGATCTGGTTGACGAGTACTTGCGTATGAGTGAATCCATGTGCCTGGAGGCTATGTACAAGTTGCGTGATCAGGACACCCACCTCACACTTCGGGATGATTTGGTGCAACACATCTGGAACTTCGTTGGAAACCAGTAGTTTTTTTTTATTTTAACTAAGACTTATTTGTTTTCTTATTAAACGGTCAAATTTGTAATAAATAACTCGTATTTTATTTAGTATTGTGTTTGTTTTAGGCTCAAAGTATGGATGAGAAGAAAAAACTAGAAAAAAAAATATCCGGCCACTAAATGAGCAGCCCCGCTGGGTGCAGGGCCAAAATCCGGCCGGACACGGCCACGGACGGCTGCTCAAACAGACAAAATGCGGACCAAATTGATCCGCATTTGAGCAGCCCGGCTGGAGATGTCCTAAGACAAAGGTTGCACCGAGCAGGACGATAGACTGATAGAGTGTAGTGCATGGGAGTGCGGGAAAGTGATCGCAACGCAAAAGGGACATTCCCCGGCCATGTATCTTTTGATCCGCTTCTTTCACCTTTAACCTGTGCCGGCCTTGTGTTATCTGCAAGTGCTGCTGGCTGGCTGCTTTGGCACCTCTCCAGGAAGGTCTGGAGGCCAACACTTTACAGGTTTATTACTACTACTAACGTACCCGTCGTCTCGCCGTAAAAAGGCGTAAAAGCCACCGCTGTCGACGGCGCGTCCTCGTCTGCTCCGGGGCCGGCATATGGCATGCAGAGTTGCAGACACTACACTGTGTGTTGTTGCGTTGGTGGTACGCTGGCGCAGAGATCCGCATGCCCCTCCGATGCCACGGCGGCGTGGCGCATTGGCGATCCCGCGATCTCTGCGACCTCAGCACCCGCTACGTATACGAATGTCGTGTTGTGGTGCTCCCGACTCTCGCTTTCAGCTTTTGGCTAGTTTCGCTGTCGCTCCGGTGCTCCGGCAACTCTCGCTTTCACCTCGATAAGGGGCAAAAAAGGACGCCAAGATATATGCGCGCGCGTACATATATAGCTGTGCAGGATTATTTGGATACCATGGCATGGATCGATGTGTGTGCAGTGCCCCCACCCTCCACTACGTTCTCCCGCCGGCCCAATCATTGGATAAGATCGATACACACATATGAGACCAATGCACACATATAAATCTCCGGTTCGTCGTCTGTGTGATCCCTTATCGTGGTCCTCTAGAACTTCTATAAAAACCTTGCGTGATCCACCGTTTCTGTTTTTATTTTCCTTCTGCTTTTATGATCATGGTTTTGTAAATAATACTATTTCGGTAATAGAAGCATTTGACACGCCTGTCTAGCCAATGCAACAGGCTTTTCTTCTTTTCATATAAAAGAAGTTGAAAACGAAACAGAGATAGAAGAGCATAAACCAAATCTGCATGGAAAGCCCCTCTGACCCGGCTACCCCATGGGAGGCGTATGAAAAGAAAATGCCAACGGCCGAGAAAAAAGAGTGCGTACTCGTGAAAATAAGCGACCGTCTATATCTCAGTCGACTGATTTTCTCTTAAGTCTCAGTCAATCCAACAAAGTACAACTATGGTTTAAAGAAAAAAGTGCAATGAGCCGAAAAGTGCGACCGAACCTGTTGCAATTTTCTGTCCAGAAAAGTGAACGGTGGTTACACTTTTCTCAAGAGGACTTAGAGCATCTCCACTCGCGCCCCCTTATAGCCGTCCGGATCAGCCCTTTGGGGGCTCGTCCGGACGGCGCGGAGCCCACGGGGTTGGCCCTTCCCCACTCGCAGCCACAACTTGAGCCCCCCCCCCTCCCCACAAAAAAAACACATTTGGATTTCAAACGACGATTTCATTCAAAATTTTACAAAATTTAAACGAAATTAAACAAAAAACTTAAAATTAAACTAAAACGACGTGTTCACTAGTTGAACATGTCGTAGTCGTCGTTGCTGCTGTCGTCGATGTCGTAGTCGGCGCCGGTGCCCCAGTGGATCGGCCCCGCCTCGTCGTCGTTCGTCGCTCGCGGGTCGAGGTCGATCAGCGGCACGCCAGCCATCGCCGCAGTGTCGACGACGGACCACGCGCCACCGCCGCGGTCAGAGCGGGCGGGGTGTTGTACGACTCGCCGAATGCCGCCCGGACGCCCTCCGGGTCGTCCTCCGTCGCCGACGCCGCCTGGAGCTCCTGCAGCTGCTCGTAGAGGGTGAGGGGGCGCTCCAGCCCCGGCTCCTGCTTTGGGACGCCCATGCCTGGCTCCGTCTTGGGCACGCGTAGCGGAGGCGCCGGGCGGCTGTGGGAAGACTGAGCGCCGCTGCCGCCGCCAATGTGCAGGCCGCCCGAGCGTCGCGTCGCCATGCGCAGCTCCTGCTTGACCCGCAAGTGCGGCGGCGCGAACACCCACGGCTCCATCTTCGGAACTCGTAGCGTCGGAGTGGAGCGGCGCGAGGACCCGCCGGCGGAGGAGAAGGGGGAATGGGAGTGAGAGGAGGAGGGCGTCGTCGTCGTCGGGCGCCTCAGGTTCCAAACGGTGGGGTCGGGCTAGGGGAGGCGCGACCTTTCGTCGGCGGCTATGTGTGCCAGGACGAAGTCAACTGAGAAGTTTTCCTGGGCCTAGAACGCGTTGCACCCGTATTTGTTGCGCTCGGAGGCGGGCGGCACCGGTAGGGATGTAAACGGGCTGATATGTGGCGCCACCAAGTCCCATTTAATTGACCGCCATAGTTCATTTCGTTTGAACTAAAAATCGATTTATTGAACTGCTACAAAAAATAAGTGGGATTAAATGGGCATAAACGGGTCTCACTTTTCATCCCTAGGCACCGGCCCTGGGCCATCCCACCGGTTCGAGCGCTCCTCGTGGATGCTGAACGGATAGTATGGGCACCTAGAGGGGGGGGGGGTGAATAGGTGCTACGACCAATTTAAATTTTTCTTCAAGATTAGACTTGAGACAAAGGTAAATTATCTAGATAATGCAACTACGGTGAATTTACCTATATGACAAGAATACCAACAAACACAATACAAGCACAAGTAAAGGGGAGGGGAATGATCTAACCGATATGAAACACGCGGAGACACGATGTAATCCCGAGTTCCTCCTTGTTAAGGGAGTACGTCTCGTTGGAGGGGTGTGAGCTTCGCCACAAAGGCCTCACCCTATTCTCCGATGAACCCCCAGGAAGGCCTAGTCCACCTTCAACTATTGATCCCCTTTGAGGCGGGAATCGAATCCTTTACAAACAATCTTGGGGCACACACCCACAACAAAATTAAGGGCTCCCAACACCAAGAATCACCAAGTGTAGCAAGATTTCTAGGTTCTCCACAAATGGAAACCCTAGACTCAAATCCCTCAAGTGAATGAGGGGGTAATGAAGAACGGCTCGGTGACGATGTAGATCGGGGTCTTCTCCTTCAATCCTCCGAAGATCAACAAGTTTGGTGTGAGGGATTGGGAGTAATTGAGGATTTGGTGAGCTCAATAAATGTTATTCAATGTTTTGGACGAACTAAAGCTCAAGGAGGGAGAGGAGGGGTATTTATATCCCTCCCCAAATCTAGCCGTTTGAGCATGAAACAGGTACCGGAATATCCGGTTCAAACTTCAACCGGAATATCCGGTTAGCTTCAATCTTCAAATCTGGATTTCGACTAGGTTGACTTCTACCGCAATGTCCGATTGGAGTGAATAATCGGGCTCGCTTCTGACCCGAACTGGCTCTTGGACCTGAATATCCGGTTGATATGGAATAATCCGGTTGCAATAATCCAGTTCACTTCTGCGAGTTCAACTTCTAGTCCTTAGCCATTTTGAGCCTCAACTTCCACAACCGGAATATCCGGTTGTTCCAGAATAATCCGGTTGGAATAATCCGGCTCATCTCTGTCCCGAACTGGGCTGAGATCATCCTAACCGGAATATCCGGTTTCCCTCGAATAATCCGGTTAGAATAGTCTGGCTCATCTCTGTCTCAAACTGGGCTAGGATCATTGTAACTAGAATATCAGGTTTCCCTGGAATAATCCGGTTCCTCTCTGTCCCAAATCAAAGTGGCCTATCTTCACCGATCTTTTGGTGATCGATGCGGATGTTAAAGATAACACCTGCACACTCAACACCTCGATAAATAATGTACTTAGTATTGTTAACTAACACACAAAACCAACGGGAAAATGAAATGCACGTTCAATCTCCCCTTTTTCGTGTTAGATGAAAATACTAAGATTTGCAATAAAACCTGGACAGGTACATGTTTGAGACAAAATGGAAATTTCTCCCCTATACATATGCATATCTTTTGTTTTCCTCAAATAAAAAAATGCAATATCCATGACGGGAGTAATTTCCAACAAGTAATACAAACATGCCAAAGTAAACAATATAACCAATATGGTGAGGAAGTTTAAAGAGATACCTTGTGCGTAGAGATGATAGCAAAGAATACCGAAGCACAATAATAGATAATATCCTCAACATAGATAACCATAGTCTCACAACCACAGTGATGAGGGGATGATAACCCGGTAGGCTAATACTGAGGTGAAACCCGGCCCAAAGGGAATCACGCAAGACCCGGCTCAAGGAGGAGGAGTTTCTAGAAGGCCCAAGAAGGAGCGTAGGCCTAGTAACCCGTACCTTGGGGGTTAAGATTAGGAAACTTAGGGTCGTGTGCGGTTTCCGGGTAGGATCCCGAGTGTACCTTGAATAGGAAACCAGGGAGCCGGGTAACATATAAACCGGCTCCTAGGGTTAGAAAAACGAGAGCTTCACCAGATATTCGAGTATCCTGTAATACGAGAGCTAATAGTAGTAACCCTAGATCGGAGACTCGGCGACATTACTGCCAGAGCTACCATATCGATTGATAGCATGATTTCCCCTGAGCTAAACCCTCTCCCAAACACCAGAGTCGATTTGCCCCAAAGTAAGTTACCCCTGGCAACGTCTGCCGTGATTATCCCACGACAGTTGGCGCCCACCGTGGGGCCTACGTCCAAGGGTGTTTACATCACGGGAGAAGCTCAGGAAAGCATGAAGAACCTCGTCATCGGCGAAGTCATCACCAACCCTGAAAGAGAGAAGAGGGTGGACGACCTTGGTTGGGGACCAGAGTCGGATCTGCTGGAAACCGGATCTGTCGTCACGATCGGCCGGGTCAACGTCTTCGTCGGCATGGTACGTACGTCCGGTTCAGTTCCTGATGATATTGAGTATGATTTTGTGTCAGGAGAAGTGACCTGCGTTCAATCGGACTCAGACAACCGATCCGGTAGAAGATCCCACCGCGAAGAGGGAACAGCCGGAGGAGCTGGCATGGACCCCACGTGGCCGGGTCATAAGGGAATATGATACCGAGTCTATCCTGCATCTGCTTGAAGACCGGTACGAGGAAGATAGCTGTGACGAAGAGGAATACGAATCATCACCACGCATCGCGCGCCGGGTCGCGGTATATACAACCCCTGCAATCAATCTCAATCAGGGGGATGTGACGACGGCCGCGGCCGGAGCGGCGCGAGCGCTGGTCCAGCAGCAGGCGCCGGTTGACGGGAACCGGGTTATAGCCCGGGTCGACGGAGAGTCGGCCTCTGTCACCAGTCATACCGGAGAAACTGAACGGCAAAGGAATATGTTTGGGTTCACAGCAAACAGAACGCCGGGTGCGGGAACCTCGGCCCCACGGAATCCGACTCTGTTCAATAATAACCTAATTTTGGATCCCACAGTGTTAGCAACGGTGATAACCCCAGAAAACGCGGCGGCACGGGCCCGAGATCTGGATGTGGCTCGCCGCGCATTGGATCAACAAAGGAGAGATATCGAAGCCGAGAAACAAGGGATGGCCGCACGCCAGCGTGAGTTGGAAGAGCTGGAGAATCGCCTTCAAACTGAGTCAACCAGTATTTACAATTAGAGACACCAGACGAGATTACCTGCAACCGGAGGAAATTTACAGCCAGCCACATTGTTTGTTACCCCTCAGGACCAACCAATTCCGGCAATAAATCAAGAAACCGGATATCGAGCTGCGACCCTGGGAGGACAGCCGGCGAACGTGCAAGCCGGGTTACCCACGCTGCAAACTAGGATCACTGTTGGCAATACCGCACCACCTCCACCACCACCGCGATTTCATACTCCACCAGGTCACTTCAACAATCCCATGGATAACGTGTACGCCGCGACCCTAGCGCTCGACCGTATCGCACTGGGAGAGACGCCTCGAGAAATTGAAACTCGGCAGGCCATAGAGATGCTACGCAGTGGCCCAACAAGCAAATTACCCGGATCATAGAAGTGGTTTGCACGGGACACCGTATGTCAGCCGGCAACCCGGGAATACCGGGAATATTCAGTCAAGTTTGGCGAGGCGGAGGGCAGAGCAGCAGCAAATGCCGCCTCCTCCCCACAGACCGGCAACGCCCGCAACATCAGCAGCACAAGCCATTGTCGACAGTTCTCGAGCCAGGCGTGCAGCAGCCGGGTCTGCGATAAGAGGGCCGGTAGCGATTGCACCCCCGCCGCACCAGCTGCAGGATCGCACGTTTCCCGAGTAAGGCCGGTACTGGCTAACCTCGCCTGGCCTAAGTGTTTATCGGATGTCATCAGAGCTGAGCCCTACCCGGATAAATTCAAGGAGCCGGGTAAAGTGGTTAACTATGAACCGACCATGGACCCAGAAACCTGGCTGAGCAGTTACGAGATGGCTATGTCAATTCGCAACACATCCGAGAATCTCCAAGCTAAGTTTATGTATCTTATGATGTCCGAAGGAGCAGCGAAGTTATGGTTTAATAACCTGCCTGAAAGATCCATCAATTCATGGACTGAGCTGAAAGACGCCTTTATCAAACATTTTCATGGGACGTGCCGAAAGCTATTCACGATTGACGATTTAGAGCGTTGCGTCCAGAAGAAGGGAGAGTCGGCGTGCAGCTGGGTGCGCCGGGTTATGGAAATTCTCCACTCTTCCACTGATATCCAGCCAAAAGATGCATTGCAGGCTATGGCAAAAACATGCAAATACTTACCCCTGGTGCAAAAGTTGACACGCATGAAATCTAGTCGGCACGCCTCGGAGGTTACAATGGGAGAACTGATGGACGCTTGTAATAAGCACGCCGCTACAGACACAACAGAGGAGGAAGTTGATGACAAAAAAGGGAAACCCAACAATGGAAGACCCGGCAATGGAGCTGCACCGGGTAACAATGGAGGAAATAATGGAAATAACCAGCACAAGCGCCCATACGAAGGAAATTCCGAGTTTGTTGCTAATATAGAAGCCGGGTTCGTAAGACCCAGGACAGAGGGAAATTTCAACGGAGGAAACTTTAATGGAGGAAACTACCAAGGACCACCGAGACCGGCTAACCATATAGAGGCATTCATGATGTCCTGCCCGCGTCATAGCAGGAATGGCAGGCCGGCTAATCACTCATTAGAGCAGTGTGTGGACTTGCAGAGATGGAAGAACGAGGAAATACATAAAGCCCTGCGAGGTGCAGGCCGGGGAGGAGGACCGGGTCCGGGTGGAAACCCGGGCACCGGGCCACCCCCCGCTGGCAACGCAGGAGGTGGCAATCCGGGTAATAATCAAGGAGGTTTTGGGGGTTTCCAGGCCAACCCAAAGCAGTTAGGACAGTACCACGTTCACACTACTGGGACTTCCAATAGAGACAGAAAGATACTTAAAAGGGCCGTAAACTCGGTTTCCTCAGTTGTTCCGAGATATTTGAGATGGTCAGATCAAGAAGTAACATGGAGCAGAAAGGATCACCCGGAAACAATAGAACATCCGGGTGTGTTAGTTTTGGTGGTCGCACCACAGGTCAATGGTTACGAGCTGAAAAAAGTTTTGATGGATGGTGGAAGCGGCATTAATATCTTGTATTGGGAAACTTTCCTACGCATGGGGCTCAAGGAGTCTCAGTTAAAGAAAAGTTTCACAGTTTTTCATGGGATTGTGCCGGGTCACTCGGCGTGCCCTGGGGGAAAGAATACACTAGAAGTCGCTTTTGGAGAATCCAAGGACAATTTACGAGTGGAATGGCTCACATTCGAGGTGGTAAAATTGCGCAGTCCTTATCACGCGCTGTTCGGAAGGCCGGCTTATGCTAAGTTCATGGCCATGCCATGTTACGTGTATTTACAGCTAAAGATCCCGGGTCCCAAGCAGACCATCACCATACATGGGAACCGGGCCGTGGCAGCGGAGTGTGATGAAGGAGATGCGGCAATGGCAGAACAGGCTTGCAGAAAGGAAGAGCTCAAGTATTACCGGTTTCAAGTAGACCCGGAAGATAGAACTGCTTTGAAAAGGCCGAATACGGAGGATAAGAGAGCAAAGTGTAAAGCGGCCCAGGATACCAAGATGGTGGCTTTTGTCGAGGGTGATCCCTCCAAACAATTTGCCATAGGTTCTAACCTAGACAACAAGCAGGAAGAAGCACTTATCGAGTTCATTCGTGAGAATCAAGACGTGTTTGCTTGGACGCCCAGCGATATGCCGGGTATCCCGACCGAGCTAGCTGAGCACAGTTTGCATGTTGATCCAAGTCTCGGCCTCTGAAGCAAGGCCTGAGAAAAATGAATGAAGAACGGAGAAAGGCTATAGGAGCGGAGATAGCTCGGCTCCTTGCAGCCGGCTTTATCATGGAAGTTTTTCACCCGGAATGGTTGGCAAATCCGGTTCTAGTGCTGAAAAAGAACAATGAGTGGAGGATGTGCATAGACTACACAAGTCTCAACAAGCATTGACCAAAGGATCCATTCGCCCTTCCGAGAGTAGACCAAATCATTGATGCAGTGGCGGGTTGTGACTTATTATGTTTCCTGGACGCTTATTCCGGGTATCATCAAATCAAGCTCAAAAAAGAGGATTGGGAGAAAACTTCGTTCATAACCCCCTTTGGTGCCTTTTGCTATAAAAGTATGACCTTCGGTGTCGCACCCGGACTTCTAGGGGATACTCACAGTCCGTTAAACAGTAGATAAATGGCTTACGTGGCATACCGGCACCCGCATCTCAATATGAGCAGGCCAACACGTAAACGTGTGACAACCATTCTCTTACTATTCATCGTCTGCGCAAACCATCCCATAGAAATCCAGATACTTCCATTGACGTACTTCAAAACATACACACATGGTACGTCAACGGCATTGGAACAAGTGATATCACAACAGATCTCTACGACACAAAAGATGGAAATAAGTTGCAAATAGCTCTCATTAGAGCAGAGATAGCAAATACAATCATCCAGAGGACACATGTCCCAACATATCATCATTACATCACAGCGGAAGCATTCGACATGTCTGAGTACAGACAAGATCCAAATAGGCCTAAGAGGCCGGAAACGAAAGACGGAGCCCATCCACGAAGTCTCGGATCCTGCCCGGGTCCGCTATCTACTCGTCAGCAGTCTCGTCACGCTCCACGTTGTAGCCACCATGGGGATCCTCGGAAACGTAGTCTGCGGAAACCACAGCCCCAAAGGGGTCAGTACATAAACGTACTGGCAAGCAAGACTCACAGTTCACCTAAGTGTAACCCGTCAACACCAAACACAGATGCTTTGGGTTCAACGGAAGGAAGGGGATATAAACGATGCCGCAACTGGCTGCTCTAACCAACTACAGAGTTGCTATAAGTTACGACTATCAGAAAGGGGATAAGATAGCGTATCGTAACCAACTAACAACTAACCACCAAACAAACCCATCCTGGATCTCGCCCCTTATTCAAAGAAGCAATCCGAGGATAACTCACACAGTTGGATTAGTGATGGTTCAGATTGTTGTGTCAATAAGCCTATTACTAGTCAAGTTATCATTAGTTAGGTGTAAGTTGTTCTGAGTACTTGTTAGCCAGTACTTTCACCAAGTAATCCATAACCGCGGAAAACACGGCTTCTCGAGAAGATTTATCCCTGCAGGGTTGCACCAATTTGCCCGTACACGCAAGAATAACCCGCCAGATGGGATGCCTCCCACCAAGCGGGGCACTCTACACAACTCAACCCTTCTTCGCATCAAGCCCAAAGCACCACGTGCTGTGCGTGCGCGGCTAATCGAGCCCCATGAAGAAAAGGGGACCCTCATAGCACTCGAAGACCACGCCGCCCTAAATGCCGACTACAAAAGTTCCACCCTGGCGCCAAGGGTTCGTACCTGCATATGCGTGCATCAAATGGAAAGCCCGAACTAAGTGTGGTGATTTGGACGAGATGCGAATCGAGTCAAATTGAGGGGGGGCGCCCATACTCGCTTCCCACATGCGATTAGTGCGCTCATCATGGATCAGTAGACAAGACCCTTTTCCTATTAGGGTCGACACTAGCAGGCCTCAAAACCACACCGGGCCTCCTGCCGGTGCCTTATCAGCAAATTATTATTACCTCAAGATTAACAGGTTGTTGTTTAACATCGAGCCCCAGAATATAAACAAATATGATAACAGAAAGTAACTGATAACAGACTCGAGCAAAAACAACCCTAAGCATGCTAGTAAGACACGGTCTCAAACAACGGGGTTATAGGATTGGAGGTGAGGCAATATTAGGGTTCAGGATATCATGTGATAGGTTCGTAACAGAAGCAACGATTCAAAAGGCTAGCAGAATAGACAACGGAAAGTATCGGTATCCAATGTTGAAAGGAACACAATGGTTCATGTGAGTGAATACTTGCCTGCAAACCCAGTAGCCTGGTACTGAGCTAGATCCTTAGAAGGGGTGTCGTAAGTATCGTCGGTCTCAACGTCGTCGTATATCCGAGAAGAAGCAAACAAACAACACAGAGAGATAAACAATCAATAACATGGCATAATGCACAATCATGGGATGATGCATGACCATTTAATTGATGCATAGAAATAAACTAGTTGACAAGATAGCAACATGATTAAATGGACCCATATGCAATTGGATTGCATATGGAAGCCCATGAATTATGGTTGAATTAATTGTTTTACAACTAATCAACTTGTGTAAGTGAATTAGCATGATGCATGGATGAGGAAATCAGCAGAATAACAACAATAGAAGCAATTAGAAATAAGGTTTACCAAGTTCGGAAATTCATTCATTAAGTTAGGAAATTTTGGTTCCTTAAAGGTGTCACACAAACATTTGTTGTTTTCACCACTTTTACTTGTTCAAAATAGATAACAAAGTTTATATTTGAAAAGAACACCAAATTTTGGGTGGATTACATGTTTCACTTGTTGAAAATGGATTTCAAATAAATTATTTATGAATTTAACAATTTTAAATGATTTAAACAAGGTTTAAATTATTTAACCAATTTTAATTATTCAAAACATGAAACAAATTTTATATTTGGAAAGGTGGTTTAATTTTGCATGGAAAACATATTTCATTTGTTGAAATTGGATTTAAAATGAGCAAGTTGTTAATTTGGCAATTTTAAATGCATTAATTAAGAAACAGTTGTTTTCAGCAATTTAAATTATTCAAAACAGCAAACAAAGTTGATATTTGGAAAGTACATGAAAAGTTGATTGGAAAACATATTTAGTTTGTTGAAATTGGAATTTTTATTCCCAAGTTATGATTTTTGCAAAATTAATTGAATTAAACAAGATTTCAAATATTGCACCAATTTAAAATATTCAAAACAGTAACAAATTGCATTGAAAAGGTTGAAAACATGTAGCAAATGTTTCACTGATCATTTTGAGCTATCAAACATAATTTTTGGGTGATTATTGAATTTATTATGCCATTTTCCATAATCATTCTTATTCTGCCATTTTTAGTAAACAGAGGAAAACATGTTTAAAATTAATTCAATTGTGACCAAATAAAATACCAATGTGTAGAGTTTGTTTAGAAAATTTTTTAGATACCAAGTTTGCTTAATTTGGATGAGTAGAACTAAAGTTATGAAATTCCAAAGTTTCCAAATTTTATTGCATTTTCAGTAATTAATTATTTAGTGCAAAAATTGTTACAGAAACATGTTGCAAACTTGACATTACTAGAAGGATCACAAAATTATGAAACCACGGGATTTTGAATCATTCAAATTGGAGTGATATTCAATTTTATATGGAATTTAGAAGTAATTGATCAGATCTGACTTTCTGAACTGCGGGCAGAAAAAGAAAACAGAGAATAAAAAGGTGGGGTGAGGGGGATTGAACCCTAGACCTCCAGGGAGCGCGCTAGGGACAGTGACCAGTTGGTATGCGCTGAACTTTGTTGACACAAGGGGGGTTGGGGGGGTATGAGGTGTTGGCTCGCGGGATTTTTTAACTGAACGTGCTTCAGGTCGTTCGCCTGAACAGATCGAGGCGAGGTCGCCGGCGGGCGATGTGTGGAGGCGCTGGGGGGGGTGCGGGTGCGCGGGAGGAGTAGGGAGGCGAGAGGGAGATGGGGTCGAGGGGGAGGCCTCACCTCGAGCGGTCGATGGAGGAGGGATCGGGGCGGACAGAGGTGCAGCGGCAGAGGTTGGCCGGCGGCAAGTGGAGCACGGCGGCGGCGACCTGGGCCCTCCCGGTCCCAGCCGAGGGGGGGAGAAGGGATCCCACGGTGGGGCGGCTCTATTCCCGCCCTCGCCGCGGCCGGAGGGGGCTCGCTGGCCGGCGATCGCCGGAGGAAAAGGAGCCATTTTCGGTGAGGTACAGAGACAGGGAAGAAACAGAGATTCAGAGAAGAAAGAGAGGGAGAGGAAGAGAGAAAATGGCGGGGGAGAAGAGGGAGAAGGGAGAAGAGGGTGGAGGGGAAACCCTAGGTCTAGGGTTGGGTTTATAGGGGAGGTGTAGGTGGTGATCACCGTTGCCTGCTACTCTCTGAACCACGTGGACACCATGGATGCGAATCCGTACGAAGGAAGAAGATGAGAGGGGGGTACGGGCCAGGGAAAAGGAGTGGGTTGGGCTGGGCCTGCTGGTGCTCTCTCCCTTTGCTGTTTGCTTTTATTCTTTTGTGTTCTATTTTTTTTTTGCTGTATTGAATTAGAGAAGAAAAGAGGGGTTTTGGGAGTTAGGAAAAATATTAGAAAAATTTGGGTTAGCTCCTTAATGGATTGGTAACCAAATGCAAGTTTGGCATTTCAAATTAATTGAATTATCGTGCTGTTTTGAATTGGGATGAATTTGATGGAAATTTGTGGTTAAGTGGTTATTGAAAACACTATTTTAATTATGGTGATCAAATGATTTTAATTGGAAACAAATGAGCACAAATGTTTTGGTTATTTCATAATTTCAAAAGTGGGTACTGTTTGCAATTGAATTTGAAATAACATTGGAAGTAAGTTTGGATTAATTAAATTATTAAAAGACATAATTTTAATGGTTGAACCTTAGGGATTAATTGGAAACAAATGATTGATTTGTTTTGGAATTTTCATAACTTTCAACATGGTTGTTGTTTGGAAGAAAATCATAATTGAATTTGAAAAGGGTTTGATATTAAATGAATTTTTGATAGAAACAAAACAACAGTTTTGGAATCTCACTTTAATGGAAACAATTGCTTGTTTTGATTTGAGACATTCATTTGGAAATTGTAACATCACAAGGATGAAACAAAAGGTTTGAATTTTGGTTTGAAATTCAAATAGAAAACAAAGGAAAACAAATGAAAAACAAGCAAAACAAATGCAATCAACATGATGCCATGATGCAAAACATAAAATAACAGAGAGCAAACATTCTAATGGCTATTTTTCATACTTGGGATGTTACAAAACGCCCCCCCGCCTTGAAGGAATCGCGCCCCGAGATTCCTACTGAGAAAAGAAAAGGTTCGGATACTTCTTGCGAAGATCCTCTTGAGCTGTGACACGTGAAACACGTCGTGCGCCTTGGATAGTTTTTCTGGAATTTCAAGACGATAGGCATTCCTGGCAACTTTTCTGGAAAGACGTCAGGGAATTTGGAAACCACCGGAACATTTTTGAGTAAAGGGAGAGGTTTTGTATTGAGCTTGTATAGTTGAACAGAATTTGATTCATTTGGAGAATAGACTATCTGTCAGAAGGGTGGAACAGGGTTATTGATTAGACGCCGGTAGCAGAACTGAAGTGGAAAGCAACAACAAGATTTCAACGGACGAAAAGGATGTTGAGAAGAACAGGATAACGAAGCAACATCGGGAAAACGAGATCAAAAACTCCTGAGGTACTACGGAAAACCCATCCGGGCTTCTAAAGGATCAATATCTACTGCTTAAGGAATAGAGGATCTGCTTCCGGGGCTTACACGCCTCCGTTCTCAATCGTGAGTAGGCAACATGATAAATCATGTCACAACCACCTCCATTCCTATGGACTAGTAGATATAACCATCCTAGAGAAACCAGAATTCGTGAAATCCTAAATTGAAAGTTTAGATGAGAAGGGAAAACAACGTTGCACTTCCTTACCAGAAAAAGGGAGGGTGGGTGGGGAAAGAAGAAAAAGAACAGAATTCCTACTCTCACGTTTCATTTTTCTATATAGCTACAAAATAGTTTCTAGACTCAACTGCGACCAGTAAAAAGGGATCCTACAGGCAGACAGGCTCTGATACCATTTGTCGCACCCGGACTTCTAGGGGATACTCACAATCCGTTAAACAGCAGATAAATGGCTTACGGGGCATACCGGCACCCGCATCTCAATATGAGCAGGCCAACACGTAAACGTGTGACAACCATTCTCTTACTATTCATCGTCTGCGCAAACCATCCCATAGAAATCAAGATACTTCCATTGACGTACTTCAAAACATACACACATGGTACGTCAACGGCATTGGAACAAGTGATATCACAACAGATCTCTACGACACAAAAGATGGAAATAAGTTGCAAATAGCTCTCATTAGAGCAGAGATAGCAAATACAATCATCCAGAGGACACATGTCCCAACATATCATCATTACATCACAGCGGAAGCATTCAACATGTCTGAGTACAGACAAGATCCAAATAGGCCTAAGAGGCCGGAAACGAAAGACGGAGCCCATCCACGAAGTCTCGGATCCTGCCCGGGTCCGCTATCTACTCGTCAGCAGTCTCGTCACGCTCCACGTCGTAGCCACCATGGGGATCCTTGGAAACGTAGTCTGCGGAAACCACAGCCCCAAAGGGGTCAGTACATAAACGTACTGGCAAGCAAGACTCACAGTTCACCAAAGTGTAACCCGTCAACACCAAACACAGATGCTTTGGGTTCAACGGAAGGAAGGGGATATAAACGATGCCGCAACTGGCTGCTCTAACCAACTACAGAGTTGCTATAAGTTCCGACTATCAGAAAGGGGATAAGATAGCGTATCGTAACCAACTAACAACTAACCACCAAACAAACCCATCCTGGATCTCGCCCCTTATTCAAAGAAGCAATCCGAGGATAACTCACACAGTTGGATTAGTGATGGTTCAGATTGTTGTGTCAATAAGCCTATTACTAGTCAAGTTATCATTAGTTAGGTGTAAGTTGTTCTGAGTACTTGTTAGCCAGTACTTTCACCAAGTAATCCATAACCGCGGAAAACACGGCTTCTCGAGAAGATTTATCCCTGCAGGGTTGCACCAATTTTCCCGTACACGCAAGAATAACCCGCCAGATGGGATGCCTCCCACCAAGCGGGGCACTCTACACAACTCAACCCTTCTTCGCATCAAGCCCAAAGCACCACGTGCTGTGCGTGCGCGGCTAATCGAGCCTCACGAAGAAAAAGGGGACCCTCATAGCACTGGAAGACCACGCCGCCCTAAATGCCGACTACAAAAGTTACACCCTGGCGCCAAGGGTTCGTACCTGCATATGCGTGCATCAAATGGAAAGCCCAAACTAAGTGTGGTGATTTGGACGAGATGCGAATCGAGTCAAATTGAGGGGGGCGCCCATACTCGCTTCCCACATGCGGTTAGTGCGCTCATCATGGATCAGTAGACAAGACCCTTTTCCTATTAGGGTCGACACTAGCAGGCCTCAAAACCACGCCGGGGCTCCTGCCGGTGCCTTATCAGCAAATTATTATTACCTCAAGATTAACAGGTTGTTGTTTAACATCGAGCCCCAGAATATAAACAAATATGATAACAGAAAGTAACTGATAACAGACTCGAGCAAAAACAACCCTAAGCATGCTAGTAAGACACGGGCTCAAACAACGGGGTTATAGGATTGGAGGTGAGGCAATATCAGGGTTCAGGATATCATGTGATAGGTTCGTAACAGAAGCAACGATTCAAAAGGCTAGCAGAATAGACAACGGAAAGTATCGGTATCCAATGTTGAAAGGAACACAATGGTTCATGTGAGTGAATACTTGCCTGCAAACCCAGTAGCCTGGTACTGAGCTAGATCCTTAGAAGGGGTGTCGTAAGTATCGTCGGTCTCAACGTCGTCGTATATCCGAGAAGAAGCAAACAAACAACACAGAGAGATAAACAATCAATAACATGGCATAATGCACAATCATGGGATGATGCATGACCATTTAATTGATGCATAGAAATAAACTAGTTGACAAGATAGCAACATGATTAAATGGACCCATATGCAATTGGATTGCATATGGAAGCCCATGAATTATGGTTGAATTAATTGTTTTACAACTAATCAACTTGTGTAAGTGAATTAGCATGATGCATGGATGAGGAAATCAGCAGAATAACAACAATAGAAGCAATTAGAAATAAGGTTTACCAAGTTCGGAAATTCATTCATTAAGTTAGGAAATTTTGGTTCATTAAAGGTGTCACACAAACATTTGTTGTTTTCACCACTTTTACTTGTTCAAAATAGATAACAAAGTTTATATTTGAAAAGAACACCAAATTTTGGGTGGATTACATGTTTCACTTGTTGAAAATGGATTTCAAATAAATTATTTATGAATTTAACAATTTTAAATGATTTAAACAAGGTTTAAATTATTTAACCAATTTTAATTATTCAAAACATGAAACAAATTTTATATTTGGAAAGGTGGTTTAATTTTGCATGGAAAACATATTTCATTTGTTGAAATTGGATTTAAAATGAGCAAGTTATTAATTTGGCAATTTTAAATGCATTAATTAAGAAACAGTTGTTTTCAGCAATTTAAATTATTCAAAACAGCAAAAAAAAAGTTGATATTTGGAAAGTACATGAAAAGTTGATTGGAAAACATATTTAGTTTGTTGAAATTGGAATTTTTATTCCCAAGTTATGATTTTTGCAAAATTAATTGAATTAAACAAGATTTCAAATATTGCACCAATTTAAAATATTCAAAACAGTAACAAATTGCATTGAAAAGGTTGAAAACATGTAGCAAATGTTTCACTGATCATTTTGAGCTATCAAACATAATTTTTGGGTGATTATTGAATTTATTATGCCATTTTCCATAATCATTCTTATTCTGCCATTTTTAGTAAACAGAGGAAAACATGTTTAAAATTAATTCAATTGTGACCAAATAAAATACCAATGTGTAGAGTTTGTTAAGAAAATTTTTTAGAGACCAAGTTTGCTTAATTTGGATGAGTAGAACTAAAGTTATGAAATTTCAAAGTTTCCAAATTTTATTGCATTTTCAGTAATTAATTATTTAGTGCAACAATTGTTACAGAAACATGTTGCAAACTTGACATTACTAGAAGGAGCACAAAATTATGAAACCACAGGATTTTGAATCATTCAAATTGGAGTGATATTCAATTTTATATGGAATTTAGAAGTAATTGATCAGATCTGACTTTCTGAACTGCGGGCAGAAAAAGAAAACAGAGAATAAAAAGGTGGGGTGAGGGGGATCGAACCCTAGACCTCCAGGGCGCGCGCTAGGGACAGTGACCAGTTGGTCTGCGCTGAACTTTGTTGACACAAGGGGGGTTGGGGGCTATGAGGTGTTGGCTCGCGGGATTTTTTAACTGAACGTGCTTCAGGTCGTTCGCCTGAACAGATCGAGGCGAGGTCGCCGGCGGGCGCTGTAACAGCCCAAGTATGAAAACCATCCCCTTAGAATGTTTGTTGCATGTTTATTTAAGTATTGCATCATGTCATCATATTGTTTCCATGTTGTTTGCATTTGTTTCTAAATTGTTGCATTTGTTTTCCACTGTTTTCACAACTCAAATTCAAACCTTATTCAAACAATGTTTTCATACTTGTTCTGTTACAATTTTTGGAATAAAAATAACAAGTGAAAACAACCAAATTGTTCCATTTTATTTCATGTTGATCAACTAATAAAATGGTGCTTTTATTTCAATTAATTAATTCCAAATTGGTTTTCAAATTCAAAGCAAAATCATCAACACCTCATTTGGAAATTATCAAATATCAAGCCTTTCCAATGTGTCTAATCCAACTAATAATATGGTTCACCCTATTAAATGGTTGTTTCTATTAATTAACAAAATATTCCAATTCAAATCAAATATTTTCAAACAAAACCAATTTGAAACTATACAAATAATAACCAAAACTTTCTCTCATCCCTTGTTTTCCAATTATTTCTTTTGGGTCACTTTATTAAAAGGTTGATTTCATTAATCATTTTAAATCTTCAACCTAATCTAATTTTGGTTTATTTCCAAACAGCACCAAAAACTTAAACATTTTTGAAATCCAAATTGGTTAGCTGTTTGAAATTAACATGACAAGTTCACCCTATTTTTCCTAGAAATTTTGCTAACCTAAAAAGCCTCCTTTTTCTTCCATTTGGTTTTTAGCAAAATAAAATAAAATAAAAGAAAACAGAAATAACAAAAGAGGAGAGGGAGGCATGCAGCCCATCTCTCTTCTTTCTTCTCCCCAGCCCACTAACCTTTTTGGCCCAGTACCCCTTCCCTGTCGTCCTTCCCCTCCTGTCGCTATCTCCCCTGTACGAACACCTCCAGAACCCTCCGATCACCTCCTTCCCCCCTCCAGATGCCATGCCGTACTAGGTCTCCTCCCCCTATATCTAACCTACCCTCTGCTTGCAAACCCTAGGCCCTAGCCTTCCCTCACCGCCGTCGTTCCCATCTATCGCTTCCACCTCCCTCCTCTCTCTGAAAACCCTACGTTTCTGAACCTGCACCACCAAGCCCCACTGCCTCCTCACCGCGTCGACGTCCTGGCCACCTCGAGGAGTCTCTGAGGAGGAAAATGGAACCGGGACGGTCCTCGGAGGCTCCTCGTCCCCTCGCCGGTTGCTGGGAGCAACCACGGCGACCGCGCCGTCGCCGGAAAAGTCAGCCGTTTTGCTGCTCCGTCGTCTGAACATCTACAACGAAATACCCGAGGTGAGCCTCCGCTCCTCCGTTTTTCCTCGCAGCAGGCGCTCGCAAGACTGCCTCCCGCGTGCACGTACCAACCACACATCGCCCAACGCGCAAGGATCGCCGCACGCAGTAGCTCTTCTCCGATCGCTGTTGTAGATCGCGGAACATTTTTTTCATCCGTCAGTTTCGTCAGAAACGACAACCCCTCGGCAGGTCTGCTCAAAACGTAGCCACCCCCCTCTGAATCACAACAGCGAGCCGCACCGCACCGGTCCTGTTCCTTCCGCGCAAGCGCGCGCTCGCGAGGTCGAATCCCCGGGGCGGCATATTTGCCCCCAATTTTTGCACTGCACGCGCACAGCCCTGGGGCCACACGTCAGTGACCCCCGTGGCCACCTCAGCCTCCACCCAGCCTGGTCCGCGCCACGCCAGCGTTGCCCCACCCGTCAGTCCCTGTGTGTAGCAGTGCACACGGTAGAACAGGCCCTGTCTTGTTTTTCCTTTTTCCAGGAAATGGTTTTTGCACCTACAACTTGTAAAAATTATATCTTAGCCATCTTAACTCCAAATTGCACAAACTTTATATGTATCCCACTCCAAATTTCCTAAACTTTTCAAATATGCCATTTGTTTTCTGTTTTGAACTTTCAAATTGCAATTCAAATTTAAATCCAAATCATTCAATTGAATTTTGCCAAAATTCATAAGTAATTCATAATAAGTCCAAATAATGCAAATAAAATATGTTTTCCATACCATTTTGAATAACCTTTTCAAATATAATTTTTGTTTTCTGTTTTGAATAATTAAAATTGCCTAAACAATTTAAATCTTGTTTAATTCAATTAGAAAATTGTTTAATATTGTTTAATTCATAATTAAATAATCCTAATGCCAATTTCAATACTTGAAACATGTAATCCAACTAAAATTTGATGTTCTTTTCAAATATCAACTTTGTCTTTTGTTTTGCACACTTTAACTTGGTGAAAACAACAATTACTTGTGTGGCATGTTTAAGTAACCAAACTTTTCCAACTTAACCAATATTTTCCAAACTTGTTAAATCCTTTTATCACTTGCATCTATCATTGTTATTTGTTGTTATTTTGTTGTTATCATCATGCATGCATCATGCTAACAACTCTCACATAATAATTAATCGTAAATCATTTGTTTCCACTTATTTCAATGGATCTTTTCCATATGCAATCCAATTGCATATGGGTCCAATTAAATTGTGCTATCTTGTCAAGTAGTTTATTCTGATGCATCTATTAACATGACATGCATCATCCCATGTTTGTGCACCTCTGCCATGATATTGATTGTTTATCTTTCTGCAATGTTTATTTGCTTCTTCCCGGATATACGACGACATTGAGACCGACGATACTTACGACACCCCTTCTAAGGAGTTAGCTCAGTACCGGGCTACTGGGTTTTGCAGGCAAGTTATCACTCACATGAACCATCGTGTTCCTTTTCAACATTGATTACCGATACTTTCCGTTGTTCTTTTCTGCTAGCCTTAGTAGTAGTTGTTTCTGTTACGAACCTATCACATGAATCCCTTAACCTTGTTATTGCCTCACCTCCACTCCTATCACCCCTTGTTTGAGCCCGTGTCTTACTAGCATGCTTAGGTTGTTTTGCTCGAGTCTGTTACCCGTTACTTTCTGTTACTAGTTCATTATGTTCTGGGGCTCGATGTTTAATCAATCAATCATGCTAATGTTACTATTAATAATAAATTTGATGATAAGGCACCGGCAGGAGGCCCTGTGTGGTTTTGAGGCCTGCTAGTGTCGACCCTAATAGGAAAAGGGTCTTGTCTACTGATCCATGATGAGCGCACTAACCGCATGTGGGAAGCGAGTATGGGCGCCCCCCTCAATTTGATTCGATTCGCATCTCGTCCAAATCACCTCATTTAGTTCGTGTTTTCCATTTGCCGCATGCATGTTTTTGCGAGCCTAGGCCAGGGTGGAACTTTTGTAGTCGGCATATAGGGGGACACGGTCTTAGAGTGCTATGAGGGTCCCTTTTCTTCGGGGCTTGATTAGCCGTGCGCCCAAGGTTCTTTGGGCTTGATGCGAAGAAGAGTCGAGTTGTGTTGAGTGCCCCGCTTGGTGGAAGGGCCTTTCCATCTGGCGGGATATTCATGCGTGTACGGCCAAATTGGTGCAACCCTGCAGGGATAATCTTCTCGAGAAGCCGTGTTTTCCGCGGTTATGGATTACTTGGTGAAAGTACTGGCTAACAAGTACTCAGGACAACTTAAACATAATGATCAAACATGTTACACCCAATGATTAATAACTTGACTAGTAATAGGTTGATGACACAATAACTTGATTCACCTTCAATACAACTGTGTGAGTTATCCTCGGATTGCTTCTTTGGATAAGGGGCGAGATCCAGGATGGGTTTGTTTGAAGTTATCTTTCAGTTGGTTACAATCCTCGATCTTATCTTCTTTCTGTTAGCCGGAAGTGGTAGAATCTCTGTAGTTGGTTAGTGCAGCCAGTTGCAGCATCTGTTATATCCCTCTCTTCCGTTGAACCCAAGGCATCTGTGCTTGGTGTTGACGGGCTACACTTTGGTGAACTGTGAGTCTTGCTTGCCAGTACGTTTATGTATTGACCCCTTTGGGGCTGTGGTTTCCGCAGACGACGTTTCTGAAGATCTACATGGTGACTACTACGTGGAGTATGACGACGAGACTGCTGACGAGTAGATAGCGGACCCGGGCAGGATCCGAGACTTCGTGGATGGGCTCCGTCTGTTCGTTTCCGGCCTCTTAGGCCTATTTGGTTCTTGTCTGTACTCAGACATGTTGATTATTTCCGCTGTATTGTAATGATGTATTGTTGGGGCATGTGCCCTCTGAATGATTGTATTTGCTATCTCTGCTCTAATGAGAGCCATTTGCAAGTTATTTCAATCTTTTGTGTCGTAGAGATCTGTTGTGATATCACTTGTTAAACGCCGTTGACGTACCATGTGTGTATGGTTTGAAGTACGTCGACGGAAGTGCCTTTGATCTCTAGTGGATAGTTTACATCGACGATGGAATAGCAGGGCTTGTGTTGTCGCGCATAAGCGCAGGCCTACCACGAAGCTGGGACGTGGGAGCAGTTATGCCCCATAATCCAAGCATCTGCTATCCAGTTCGTACGGTGAGTATCCCCTAGAAATCAGGGTGCGACAAATGGTATCAGAGCCTGTCTGCCTGTAGGATCCCTTTTTACTGGTCGCAGTTGAGTCTAGAAACTATTTTGTAGCTATATAGGAAAAATGAAACGTGAGAGTAGGAATTATGTTCTTTTTCTTCTTTCCCCACCCTCCCTCCCTTTTTCTGGTAAGGAAGTGCAACGTTGTTTTTCCCTTCTCATCCAAACTTTCAAGTTAGGATTTCACGTGTTTTGGGTTCTCCGTAGTACCTCAGGTTTTAGTCTCGTTTTCCCGGTGTTGCTTCAATATCATGTTCTTCTAAACATTTCATTTTCGTCCGTTGAAATCTTGTTGTTGTTTTCTACTTCAATTCTTCTACCGGCGTCAAGTTAACTTCCCAAATATCAAATCTATCTGTCCAGAGAGGTTCTTGTTGTTGTTGTTTTCATTCCTCAAGCACCATATTCCAAATAGTCTATTCTCCATATGGATCAAGTTCTGTTTTAATCAAAGTTTTTTTTCGTTCATCTACTAAACTCTATTCTAGCTAAAGTGTTGTTTGATACCGGAGCATCACTTTCCTTTGTGACAACAATCTTTTCCACAACATACAACCCAATTCTGGTTCCACTAAGCAATCAATACTCTGTTCACTCCCCGGGATCTCAAATGTTGACTTCCAAGATAAGTAAGTACAATCCAATTCTAATGGGAGGCCACATATTCCTCGTTACTCTCATGTTGATGATTCTGACATTCATGATTATTCTTGGTGTTGCATTGATGTCAATAACTCTGTTCCACCATTCTAGCCAGATAATCTATTCTCCAAATGAATCAAATTCTATCCAGCTATACACCCTCCATACAAAATCTATATCTCTACTAATATTGTTCCGGTGGTTTCCAAATTCCCTGATATCTTTCCAGAAGAGTTGCCAGGAATTCCTATTGTTTTGAACTTCCAGAAAAACTATCCAAGGTGCATGATGTGTTTCACGTGTCACAGCTCAAGAGGATCTTCCCAAGAAGTATCCGGACCTTTTCTTTTTCTCAGTAGGAATCTCGGGGCGCGATTCCTTCAAGGGGGGGCGTTTTGTAACAGCCCAAGTATGAAAACCATCCCCTTAGAATGTTTGTTGCATGTTTATTTAAGTATTGCATCATGTCATCATATTGTTTCCATGTTGTTTGCATTTGTTTCTAAATTGTTGCATTTGTTTTCCACTGTTTTCACAACTCAAATTCAAACCTTATTCAAACAATGTTTTCATACTTGTTCTGTTACAATTTTTGGAATAAAAATAACAAGTGAAAACAACCAAATTGTTCCATTTTATTTCATGTTGATCAACTAATAAAATGGTGCTTTTATTTCAATTAATTAATTCCAAATTGGTTTTCAAATTCAAAGCAAAATCATCAACACCTCATTTGGAAATTATCAAATATCAAGCCTTTCCAATGTGTCTAATCCAACTAATAATATGGTTCACCCTATTAAATGGTTGTTTCTATTAATTAACAAAATATTCCAATTCAAATCAAATATTTTCAAACAAAACCAATTTGAAACTATACAAATAATAACCAAAACTTTCTCTCATCCCTTGTTTTCCAATTATTTATTTTGGGTCACTTTATTAAAAGGTTGATTTCATTAATCATTTTAAATCTTCAACCTAATCTAATTTTGGTTTATTTCCAAACAGCACCAAAAACTTAAACATTTTTGAAATCCAAATTGGTTAGCTGTTTGAAATTAACATGACAAGTTCACCCTATTTTTCCTAGAAATTTTGCTAACCTAAAAAGCCTCCTTTTTCTTCCATTTGGTTTTTAGCAAAATAAAATAAAATAAAAGAAAACAGAAATAACAAAAGAGGAGAGGGAGGCATGCAGCCCATCTCTCTTATTTCTTCTCCCCAGCCCACTAACCTTTTTGGCCCAGTACCCCTTCCCTGTCGTCCTTCCCCTCCTGTCGCTATCTCCCCTGTACGAACACCTCCAGAACCCTCCGATCACCTCCTTCCCCCTTCCAGATGCCATGTCGTACTAGGTCTCCTCCCCCTATATCTAACCTACCCTCTGCTTGCAAACCCTAGGCCCTAGCCTTCCCTCACCGCCGTCGTTCCCATCTATCGCTTCCACCTCCCTCCTCTCTCTGAAAACCCTATGTTTGTGAACCTGCACCACCAAGCCCCACTGCCTCCTTGTCGTGGGATAATCACGGCAGATGTTACCTGGGGTAACTGATCTTGGGGCAAGTCGACACAGGTGTTTGGGAGAGGGTTTAGCTCGAGAGAGAACATGACGAAAGCAATCTAGGAACCGGAAAACAGCTCGCCGGCTCTCGATATGATTATACTGGATACTCGATAACAGGTGTTACAACTATGACTTGGATCTCTCTTAGGCGAAGCCCAGGGGTTGGTTTATATAGTACTCATACCCCTCCGGGCTTGCCCTACCAAACGCTCCTCGAGTCCTACTCGAACTCTACATACGAACCCTAACTTTTCTTACCGTAACCCACAACCCGGGTTACGATCCTTACAAGCCCTGGGCCTTCCAGGAGTTTCTTCGTCCTTAGCCGGATTCGGTCCATCCGTCGTTTGGGCCGGGTCACACCCGGGAGCTGGCACACCGGGTTACTATTCCCTCATCAGTAGTCCCCAGGATAGCGCGGGCTTCACAGATTCATCCTTGAAGTGCTCGCTATTCCCTAAGAAGATATGAAACGCCCAAGCTTACGTGAACCGGGCCAAGTTACTTTAACAGATGACTAGGCCCAGCTCCGTAGCGGTCATTCGACAGCTCGATCCTTCCTCAAATGCTCAACGGACCTTTCCAAGTTTGAATCCTAAGATATTAAGGTCCTATTCTCGATAAGGATCCCTGATATCTCGGAACGAATCGCGTTCCCCCTGTCAACGGAATATTCCACCTCGTTCCAAACACCCGTAACACCAAATCTGTGCGGATAATCATTGCTCCGCAACTTCCGGCTTTCCAGCCGCAGGCGGGCTCACCACCTTCCTTATAAATATTAACCGAAAGTAACCCTAGGCCATTCACTTCGCCTTAACATCCTTTCTCTCCTTGCTTCCTCGCAGTCCCTGCCACCAGGCTCGCGCACGCTGCGAAAGATAAGGCCACCTCCGGCCGCAATCGCCCCCGAGCTTCCCAACGCCGCCATCAAACACCGTTGTCACACCCGCGCTTCCTCATCGAGGGCCGTGACGCGACACTCAAGCCGCGCCACGCACCACCCTCGCTTCGGACCTCAACTCCTTTGGTATGCCTTTCTTCAACCATTCAATTGAAACTCGCAGCCTTTTCAATCTGACCAAGATTGGATCTGGGTCAACCCGTAAACTAATTTTCTGATATCACCAAATTGAACCGCTTCGGTAGACCTTAATTCCTTTAATCACCTGATGCGTAGTCGCAGCTCATCCCCGCGCATTTATTGGCCATCCAACTTTGCATAAGATTGCTTGCGAGCTTTTCGATCTAGATCCATTCCACCTTGTTCTTTCCGCCTGTCGCATTAACACCCGGAAAATCCTCTTTTTCCAGCTAGTCCCTCCATAATAAAGGTATGGGCAACCATCCATGTTCACCCAATTCACCCCAACGCGTAAGTTATTAACAGTTTACTCAGCCTCGTCTGACACCCGGAAAATCTTCCGCACTTAACATCGTAGTGCATTATCCGGGTTTCACTTTAGCCTTCAGCGCCCTGATGTCTCCAAACTCGAATGATTTGATGTTCCGAACCTCATACATTTCCTGTCCCTTGCAGGTCAACTCCATGGCTCCTAAAAGGCAAGGAAGACACCCGGCTTCTGCAAAGGCCTCTCAAACCACTTCTGCCAACTGGGGTCGATCTTCAACGACAAAGGCCAAGCTAGATGGGATGGCCGAGTTAGGAATCCTTCCTTCTCAGAAGGAAATACACTGGAGGGCTCCTGGCGATGAGACCCGCCCCACTCCTATCGGGAATGAGGTAATTTGTTTTACCGAGCATGTGACCCGGGGATTCCGTCCTCCGGGTCACTCTTTTTTCCGGGAAGTCTTGAGCCACTATGGTCTCCGGGTGTTCGACATAGGGCCTAGCTCTATGCTGAACATCACCCACTTCATAGTTTTGTCCGAGTCGTACTTATGCACTCCACCAAACCTTATTCTTTTTACCGAATTATTCCAATGCGAACCATGCCATGAGAGTGGTAACGGAACACTTCTTACCTGCGGCGGGGTATCCCTCCAGCGTCGCAAACACTCATTGATGCCACCTCTCAACCTGAACTCCAACGCCAAAAACTGGCAATTATCCTTCTTTTATTGCCACGACACTTCTCCGGATGGTGAGAGGAAACTACCGGGTTATTCGGAGAGCCCTCTCGAGCCCTCCGAGTCTTTCAGTGCCTTTGCATCTGATCTTGATAGGGAAGCGATTCAGCCCCTTCTGGCCAAGTTAGCGGCTCTCTCAACCCACGGCCTTCTTGGGCTCAATCTAATAAAGACTTGGGTAGACTTCCGGGTTCAGCCCAACTCGATTCGCCCGAAGCTGTTACACGAATATTCGGGTCACGTCACAGATTCCCTCCGCTACTCCACCAAGAACTTCCCTGCCGGCAATACCAACAAAACCATCAAGGGCTTCCTGACGGAGAGACTAGATGTTATAAAGAACACTACCGGGTTACCCCCGTTTACCCGGGAAAACCCCGCCCCAGCGGTAAGACCTGACTCCTTTTTCTCATTTCAGTACTTTCGTCCGTTATAGTCTCTGACCACCACTTGTGTTTATTTGTTCACAGGATGACAATCCCTTCTGGAAAGTTGAAAACCCCCCTCCTTCTCAAGACCCTGAAGAGGAAACCGAGTCCGTTGATGATGATGAGGGTACTCTCCCATACCCTTTACACCTGCCTTTCGTCTGTGTTATTTTTCTTATCTGATACTTACTCGGCTTTCAGGGTCGGGGGATGAAGAGGAGGAAGAAGAAAATGACCCGGAAGCCACCGAGTCTGATCAGGAGCCCCCAGTCGGAAACAAGAGGAAGGCTAGAGGGGTAGTTGAAAAGGTTCCCTTCTCTTCTATGTCTCGTGCGCCTTACTCCTTTGCTGCTATGCATGAACTTAACGAGCGATTATCACATTCATCCTTCTTGAAGGACCCTCTCCCGACTAAACGTAGGGTGACCCGGAATTCTCCGGGGGATGATCCCCTTAACCCGGGTATCTCCACTTCACCCACTCATCGAGCCAGTACCCCTCCAGCTCAACCTTCCCAATCTCCTCAACGTCATCCGTCTCCCAATCATCCACTTGCCGGGCAACTTCGCGTGCCACAGCCAGTGCTCTTGCCAACGTCATCCGCCTCCAGCGGCGAGCTTCCCCCGGATTATGCCGTGAACACCGGGTAAACTACCTTTACTTTATATTTTCTCATACTGGTTACCTTTCTTTTTTCCGTATATTCCATTGATCAATGTCTCCCTTCTTTTCTTCAGTGCCACAGTTACGCTGAGCGACCCGGATATCCCTGAATCAGAAGAGCAGGGAGAAGAGAAGCCAAGTGATGACATGGACGTTGAGGTTGAGGACGAGGCCGAGGATGGAAATGGAGAAGATCCTTTTAAGGACCCAGTCCCACCAAAGACTGCATCACCCCAGCCCTCTGAAGAAGTGGACGAAGACATCGTTGTGGAGACCAAGTCGGGCTCTCCTATCCCGGACGTTCAAACAATCCGGGTTTCGACCCCCAAACCCGGAACAACTCCGCCACAAGAGGGCCAATCCTCCGGCCCTTCTCAACTTCGCCCTGAAGACATGACCTTTGCTCAAATGCTAGATGCCCTTCATACCTTGAAGGGCGACGAAGAAAACATACTAGATGCCTTAATAACCAAGCACGAGGTAACCCCGACTAATCATCAATTGTCTCCATGCCTAGTCCCCAAGTTCCGAGTAAATTACTAGGTAACTTGCTTGGAACTTTGCATAATGATTCTGGCTGATCCCTCCTCATGCTTCTTTACAGGACTATGTTTCACAGTTGGAGAAGAAGCTGGCCAAGTCCACCAAGCGTATTGGAAAAGAAACGGCCCTTCGTGAAGCTGCTGAGACTGAGGCTCGCAGGTGCCAAAAGATGACGAAAAAGTACAGGAAGAGAGCTCACAGAGCTAAGGAAAAACTTACAACTCTTTCTGCTCAAATTGCTGATGTTCACCGTACCGCGACTGGTAAGATTTTTGAATTTCACCTTTTTATGACTCGGATTGCTTTGATTTGAACACTTGCGCTTGCTTGCCTACTATCTTTGCTCCTTTTGCCTTTCTTAGCAGGCCCACGTGATGCTGCCCCCGAAGAAGATGATGCTGCCAAGCTTAAAACCATCAAGAATACTCTTCGCCAACTTTGCGGCGGAGTTAGCTGGATACTTGATGAGCTGCGGCTGCCGGATATCAAGCCAGATAACATGAAGAGATTACTGGAATTCTGCTCCACGATCCCCGAGTGGATTTGGCACTGGAAACGGTCCTCCTGCCGATTTGGGGTAACCCGGGGGCTCGCACTGGCTAAAGCATACGCCCCCAAGCTACAACTTGCCAAACTTATGAGTGGATTTCCGGAGTTCAACTTGGATGGGTCCAAGTTTTTGCCAAAGGACTTCAAGGCTATTCAGAAAGAAGTCCGCCACCCGGCTAGCGTCATTGCTGACAGCTTAGAGATTGATGAGATTCTCCCTGCTTATGATGCTAATGACAAGGTTGTCAAGGCGAACCGCCCCCAGCCATTCGATATGCTTGCCCGTTGGAAGGAGCAGGCGATCAAGGTGAAGGAAGAGGCCGCTAGGAAGACCGGGGCCGACTCTGCTCCTGCAACTTCTGCTGCACAACCCGGGACTGCTGCTGACCCGAGTGGCGCCGCAACTACAGGTGGCGACAAGGGCAAAGCCAAGATGGATCCTGCAGCTTGAAGTAATGCCTATCGTTCCACATACGTCAGCCGGCAAGGCATCATTAAAACAGCTTTACTATTCGTTTAAGCAGAGCGCCTGTGCTCTTTTGATACTTTATGGTTTTTGTAACACTTTATTTAAACTCCCGATGCACTTGGCGCCTCTCTGCGCTTTTGATGAATATGTCTTTGCATTTGTTTGTTCTTGATATCCGCTTGCTTTATTCTCGATACCTTATACTGTTTTTTTTTTTTTATACTTTCCTGAGCAAGACCCGTCCTCCAGGTGTTGTCGTCTAGGGATCGGTTTTACACCTGAATCCCTAAGCTCCTAAGACCCGGATGCGTGGCTTGTTTTAATTTTATCGGCTGGATGATGCTGTTTCTTCCTTAGAGCTCATAAGTCCCCAGTCCGGGTTTCCGCGTCTAGGATGCATGATTGTTTTCTTTCAAGGAAACGACTCGCCTGCCACCGAATGCCCAAGACTTCAGGACAATTTTTTATGAGGCTTGAAGTTATGCTTGATAATCGTTGAGTTTCCGGCTATCGGCCTTATACTCTGCATAACTTGTGGTTTAGATGACCCTTTCGACTATCTTGTACTATAAGCCGGCTTTCGCGTGGATACCATGTTGTTACATCAATACGAAAACGGGGTCAAGCGAGTCCCGTTTGGGTCTCATGACCGACATTAATCGTAAGCGAACGAATCATGCCACTTCGTTGCGAGTCACATCGAGCTTAAGTAAGAATAGCCGAGAAATTTGGACTTCTTTGTCCGGTTATAAGATTGTAGCCGCACTCGTTTTTTCGAGTGACGGCCCCTATAACTCATTGGCATCAAGGCCGGGTCTTTTTTGAGTTTACAGCTGTGCTTGTATGAGCAACCAGCCCTCAAGACCTGAATATTCACATTGTATAAATAACACTTGCTTCTTTTCTTGATAATCCCTTTTTACTTGATATGAAAAAAATTAGGCCAGCAAGCCGCCTCATTAAAAACCCATCCAGTCCCCAAGGGTGCCCTGGACAGGAAAAGAGTGCGTCTGGAACCTGCTGCCTGTTACATCTTTTTCTGCTAAGTATAGTATGGACGTAGCTGAGCCACGTTCCACGGTCTATCTCTTTCTTGCATAGGTGCAGTTGTGTGAGCAGTATCGTTGAGTGTGGTCGATTCTTCTCTTGCATCTATCAAGTAATATGACCCATTATGCAGGCTCCGGCTTACGATGAAGGGTCCTTCCCATGGTGGCGATAGTTTGTGTCTTCCCTCGTTTGTCTGAACCAAGCGCAAGACCAAGTCTCCCTCCTGAAAGACCCGGCTTTTCACCCGCCGACTATGATATCTTCGCAAGTCCTGCTGGTATATGGCTGATCTTTCCAAGGCTTGCTCCCTTTGTTCTTCTAACATATCCACGGCGTCTTGCCGAGTTTTCTCGTTCTCTACTTCCACATAAGCTGTCACTCTAGGTGAATCATGAATGATGTCGCTTGGTAATACCGCTTCTGCGCCGTAGACCATGAAAAAAGGTGTCATCTGGGTGGATCGGTTGGGGGTAGTGTTAATACCCCAGACCACGGAAGGAAGCTCTTCAACCCATGCCCCTGCGGCCCTGATACAGGGAACCCTCAGTCTTGGCTTCAATCCACGAAGTAGTTCTTGGTTCGCCCTCTCAACTTGGCCGTTGGCTTGCGGATGTGCTACTGATGCTACATCAAGCCTGATTCCATTGCTGCCACAAAATTTTTCCATCTCTCCAAGGGACATGTTAGTTCCATTGTCGGTAATTATGCTGTGGGGGTACCCGAACCGGTATATAATTCTTTTCAGGAATTTGACTGCTGTGGCCGCTTCGCAATTGGTGACCGGCATAACCTCCACCCATTTGGTAAACTTATCAACAGCAACTAAAAGGTGCGTCTTCTTGCAAGGTGACATATGGAAGGGGCCGACCATGTCCATACCCCAAACAGCGAATGGCCAAGTTAATGGAATGGTCCGTAACTCCATAGCCGGCACATGAGTTTGACGAGCGTACCTTTGACATCCGTCGCACCTTGCCACTATCCGCTCCGCGTCTGCTAGAGCTGTGAGCCAGAAGAACCCATGTCGATAGGCCTTGGCCACAAGAGACCTTGTGGACGCATGATGCCCGCAATCACCTTCATGGATCTCCTTAAGAATCTGTCGGCCTTCTTCTGGTGTCACACAGCGCAAAAAGACTCCTGCCGCACTTCTCTTGTACAACTCTCCATTGATAATAGCGTATCCTTTTGCCCGCCTCACGATTTGTCTTGCTAGTACCTCCTGTTCTGGTAGTTCGCCTCTTGATAAGTATGCCAGATATGGCTCCGTCCATTCGGGGACGCCGTGTATCGTAGCCACGAGCTCCACGTCCGGGTCTCGATTTGCTAATTCTTCTTCAGACTCGGTTTTAACTGACGGCCGCCATAGCTCGTCCACGAAAACATTAGGTGGAACCGGCTCCCTGCGCGAGCCGAGTCTAGCGAGTGCGTCCGCCGCCTCGTTCTTTCTTCTGTCTATGTGCTCCACTTCATACCCGGAGAAAGACCCGGCAACCCTATCAACCTCCCTGCGATACGCTGCCATAGTGGCGTCCTTCCTGTCCCAGGTTCCTGACACCTGCTGCACCACGAGATCCGAGTCCCCAAAGCATCGTATCCTTCTAATGTTCATCTCCTTGGCTACCTTCAAGCCATGTAACAGAGCCTCATACTCGGCCACGTTGTTTGAGCAATCAAAATGAATCTGTAGCACATAACTTAGTTTGTCTCCCTTGGGCGATGTCAGCACCACTCCGGCTCCTGACCCCTCGTACTGCTTTGATCCATCGAAGTGCATGGTCCATGACTCGGAACTTGGAACTGCGGTAACCATTCCAGTGTGCGTCCAGTCGTTGACGAAATCAGCCAAGGCCTGGGACTTGATTGCCGATCTGGGCTCGTAGCTTATATGATAATCTCCCATCTCTATTGCCCATTTGGCTATTCTGCCCGTTGCATCCGAGTTCCTGATGATATCCGACATTGGTATTGAACTAACCACTGTTATGGGATGTTCTTGGAAATATGGCTTCAACTTCCGGCTGGCCATAAAGACCCCAAACACCAATTTTTGCCAATGCGGGTAACGCTGCTTTGCTTCCGATAACACTTCACTGACATAGTAAACCGGCCTCTGGACCGGGTAACCTTTCCCATCTTCTTTGCGTTCCACGACAACCACTGCACTGACGGCTCGGGGGCCGGCTGCCACGTATAATAACATAGGCTCTTTAGGACCCGGCGCCGCTAGTACTGGTGCTTCAGATAACTGCTTCTTTAGTGCTTCTAACGCCTCATCTGCCTCCTGATCCCATACGAACTTATCTGATTTCCGCAAAAGCCGGTACAGGGGTATTGCCTTTTCTCCAAGCCTGGATATGAACCTGCTCAGGGCTGCCACGCACCCCGTGAGTTTTTGAACGTGCTTCAAATTTTCCGGTTTCTTCAAATTCTGTATGGCCTTGATTTTATCCGGGTTTGCCTCAATTCCTCTCTCGGAGACTATAAAGCCAAGTAACTTCCCGGCCGGGACTCCGAATACACACTTCGCTGGGTTAAGCTTCATCTGATACCTCCTCAAGTTTTTAAACGTTTCTTTTAAATCATCAATAAATGTCTCTGCCTTCCGGGTCTTGATAACCACATCATCCACATATGCGTGCACGTTACGCCCAATTTGATCCTCAAAGCACTTCTGAATACACCGCTGATAAGTTGCGCCCGCATTTTTCAACCCAAACGTCATGGTTTTGTAGCAAAAGGCCCCAAAAGGGGTTATAAACGAGGTTTTCTCCCAATCCTCCCTTTTGAGTTTAATCTGGTGGTACCCCGAATATGCGTCCAAGAAACATAGCAAGTCGCTTCCGGCTACCGCGTCTATGATCTGGTCTATCCTTGGCAGCGCGAACGGATCCTTTGGGCAATGCTTGTTGAGGCTCGTGAAATCAATGCACATCCTCCATTCATTTGTCTTTTTCATCACTAGAACCGGATTCGCTAACCAGTCCGGGTGAAATACTTCCATGATAAAGCCTGCGGTTAATAGTCGTGCGATTTCCTCGCCTATAGCTCTTCTCCTTTCCTCGTTCATTTTTCTCAAACCTTGCTTCACAGGCCTGGCCCTGGGATCCACATGCAAACTGTGCTCTGCCAACTTGGTAGGGATACCCGGCATGTCGCTGGGTGTCCAGGCGAACACATCCGCATTTGAGCGTATAAATTCCACTAGGGCCTTTTCTTGTGCGTCTTCCAAATTGGACCCTATAGTGAACTGCTTGGTGGGGTCTCCTTCCACAAAATCTACTTTCTTGGTGTCTTGAGCCGCCTTAAATTTCACTCTTTCGTCTTCAGAATCTGGTCTTCTCAATGCCGTGCCATCTTCCGGATCCACCTGAGACCGGTAATATTTAAGCTCTTCCTTTCTGCAGGCTTGCTCGGCCATCACCGAATCTCCCTCATCACACTCTGCTGCTATATCTCGGTTTCCATGGATAGTGATGGTCCGCTTGGGGCCTGGAATTTTTAACTGCAAATATACGTAGCACGGCCTAGCCATGAATTTAGCGTAAGCCGGTCTTCCGAACAGAGCGTGGTAGGGGCTATGCAGCTTGACCACTTCAAACGTAAGCCACTCCACCCGATAGTTATCTACCGATTCTCCAAAGACCACTTCCAAGGCAATTTTCCCTTCGGGGCGTGCCGAATGACCCGGCACGATCCCATGGAACACCGTCGAACTTTTTTGTAGCTGAGACTCCTTGAGGTTCATGCGCAAGAAGGTTTCCCAATATAGGATGTTGATGCTGCTCCCTCCGTCCATCAATACCTTTTTCAATTCATAACCATTGACCTGTGGCGAAACCACTAACGCCAAAGTTCCGGGGCGCTCTACTCCTTCTGGATGATCTCTTCTGCTCCATGTTACCTCTTGCTCTGCCCACCTCAAGTATTCCGGAGTGGCCGAGGAGGATAGATTCGCTGTTTGTTTTAACGCCTTTTTGTCCCTGCTGGAAGTTCCTGTAACATGCACATGATATTGTCCATTCGAATTGAGTGTACGTACCATGCCGATGAAGATACTGATTTGGCCGATTGACACCTCGGATCCAGATTCGCAGCGATCCGGGTCCAACTCCCACCCGGAACTGTCCACTATTCTTTCTCCTTCGCCATTGGAGTAGATCTCGCCGACGACGAAGTTCTCCATGCTCTTCCGAGCTTCTCCCGTGATGTAAACACCTTTGGACGCAGGCCCCACGGTGGGCGCCAACTGTCGTGGGATAATCACGGCAGATGTTACCTGGGGTAACTGATCTTGGGGCAAGTCGACACAGGTGTTTGGGAGAGGGTTTAGCTCGAGAGAGAACATGACGAAAGCAATCTAGGAACCGGAAAACAGCTCGCCGGCTCTCGATATGATTATACTGGATACTCGATAACAGGTGTTACAACTATGACTTGGATCTCTCTTAGGCGAAGCCCAGGGGTTGGTTTATATAGTACTCATACCCCTCCGGGCTTGCCCTACCAAACGCTCCTCGAGTCCTACTCGAACTCTACATACGAACCCTAACTTTTCTTACCGTAACCCACAACCCGGGTTACGATCCTTACAAGCCCTGGGCCTTCCAGGAGTTTCTTCGTCCTTAGCCGGATTCGGTCCATCCGTCGTTTGGGCCGGGTCACACCCGGGAGCTGGCACACCGGGTTACTATTCCCTCATCACTCCTCACCGCGTCGACGTCCTGGCCACCTCGAGGAGTCTCTGAGGAGGAAAATGGAACCGGGACGGTCCCCGGAGGCTCCTCGTCCCCTCGCCGGTTGCTGGGAGCAACCACGGCGACCGCGCCGTCGCCGGAAAAGTCAGCCGTTTTGCTGCTCCGTCGTCTGAACATCTACAACGAAATACCCGAGGTGAGCCTCCGCTCCTCCGTTTTTCCTCGCAGCAGGCGCTCGCAAGACTGCCTCCCGCGCGCACGCACCAACCACACATCGCCCAACGCGCAAGGATCGCCGCACGCAGTAGCTCTTCTCCGATCGCTGCTGTAGATCGCGGAACATTTTTTTCATCCGTCAGTTTCGTCAGAAACGACAACCCCTCGGCAGGTCTGCTCAAAACGTAGCCACCCCCCTCTGAATCACAACAGCGAGCCGCACCGCACCGGTCCTGTTCCTTCCGCGCAAGCGCGCGCTCGCGAGGTCGAATCCCCGGGGCGGCATATTTGCCCCCAATTTTTGCACTGCACGCGCACAGCCCTGGGGCCACACGTCAGTGACCCCTGTGGCCACCTCAGCCTCCACCCAGCCTGGTCCGCGCCACGCCAGCGTTGCCCCACCCGTCAGTCCCTGTGTGTAGCAGTGCACACGGTAGAACAGGCCCTGTCTTGTTTTTCCTTTTTCCAGGAAATGGTTTTTGCACCTACAACTTGTAAAAATTATATCTTAGCCATCTTAACTCCAAATTGCACAAACTTTATATGTATCCCACTCCAAATTTCCTAAACTTTTCAAATATGCCATTTGTTTTCTGTTTTGAACTTTCAAATTGCAATTCAAATTTAAATCCAAATCATTCAATTGAATTTTGCCAAAATTCATAAGTAATTCATAATAAGTCCAAATAATGCAAATAAAATATGTTTTCCATACCATTTTGAATAACCTTTTCAAATATAATTTTTGTTTTCTGCTTTGAATAATTAAAATTGCCTAAACAATTTAAATCTTGTTTAATTCAATTAAAAAATTGTTTAATATTGTTTAATTCATAATTAAATAATCCTAATGCCAATTTCAATACTTGAAACATGTAATCCAACTAAAATTTGATGTTCTTTTCAAATATCAACTTTGTCTTTTGTTTTGCACACTTTAACTTGGTGAAAACAACAATTACTTGTGTGGCATGTTTAAGTAACCAAACTTTTCCAACTTAACCAATATTTTCCAAACTTGTTAAATCCTTTTATCACTTGCATCTATCATTGTTATTTGTTGTTATTTTGTTGTTATCATCATGCATGCATCATGCTAACAACTCTCACATAATAATTAATCGTAAATCATTTGTTTCCACTTATTTCAATGGATCTTTTCCATATGCAATCCAATTGCATATGGGTCCAATTAAATTGTGCTATCTTGTCAAGTAGTTTATTCTGATGCATCTATTAACATGACATGCATCATCCCATGTTTGTGCACCTCTGCCATGATATTGATTGTTTATCTTTCTGCAATGTTTGTTTGCTTCTTCCCGGATATACGACGATGTTGAGACCGACGATACTTACGACACCCCTTCTAAGGAGTTAGCTCAGTACCGGGCTACTGGGTTTTGCAGGCAAGTTATCACTCACATGAACCATCGTGTTCCTTTTCAACATTGATTACCGATACTTTCCGTTGTTCTTTTCTGCTAGCCTTAGTAGTAGTTGTTTCTGTTACGAACCTATCACATGAATCCCTTAACCTTGTTATTGCCTCACCTCCACTCCTATCACCCCTTGTTTGAGCCCGTGTCTTACTAGCATGCTTAGGTTGTTTTGCTCGAGTCTGTTACCCGTTACTTTCTGTTACTAGTTCATTATGTTCTGGGGCTCGATGTTTAATCAATCAATCATGCTAATGTTACTATTAATAATAAATTTTATGATAAGGCACCGGCAGGAGGCCCTGTGTGGTTTTGAGGCCTGCTAGTGTCGACCCTAATAGGAAAAGGGTCTTGTCTACTGATCCATGATGAGCGCACTAACCGCATGTGGGAAGCGAGTATGGGCGCCCCCCTCAATTTGATTCGATTCGCATCTCGTCCAAATCGCCTCATTTAGTTCGTGTTTTCCATTTGCCGCATGCATGTTTTTGCGAGCCCAGGCCAGGGTGGAACTTTTGTAGTCGGCATATAGGGGGACACGGTCTTAGAGTGCTATGAGGGTCCCTTTTCTTCGGGGCTTGATTAGCCGTGCGCCCAAGGTTCTTTGGGCTTGATGCGAAGAAGAGTCGAGTTGTGTTGAGTGCCCCGCTTGGTGGAAGGGCCTTTCCATCTGGCGGGATATTCATGCGTGTACGGCCAAATTGGTGCAACCCTGCAGGGATAATCTTCTCGAGAAGCCGTGTTTTCCGCGGTTATGGATTACTTGGTGAAAGTACTGGCTAACAAGTACTCAGGACAACTTAAACATAATGATCAAACATGTTACACCCAATGATTAATAACTTGACTAGTAATAGGTTGATGACACAATAACTTGATTCACCTTTAATACAACTGTGTGAGTTATCCTCGGATTGCTTCTTTGGATAAGGGGCGAGATCCAGGATGGGTTTGTTTGAAGTTATCTTTCAGTTGGTTAGAATCCTCGATCTTATCTTCTTTCTGTTAGCCGGAAGTGGTAGAATCTCTGTAGTTGGTTAGTGCAGCCAGTTGCAGCATCTGTTATATCCCTCTCTTCCGTTGAACCCAAGGCATCTGTGCTTGGTGTTGACGGGCTACACTTTGGTGAACAGTGAGTCTTGCTTGCCAGTATGTTTATGTACTGACCCCTTTGGGGCTGTGGTTTCCGCAGACGACGTTTCTGAAGATCTACATGGTGACTACTACGTGGAGTATGACGACGAGACTGCTGACGAGTAGATAGCGGACCCGGGCAGGATCCGAGACTTCATGGATGGGCTCCGTCTGTTCGTTTCCGGCCTCTTAGGCCTATTTGGTTCTTGTCTGTACTCAGACATGTTGATTGCTTCCGCTGTATTGTAATGATGTATTGTTGGGGCATGTGCCCTCTGAATGATTGTATTTGCTATCTCTGCTCTAATGAGAGCCATTTGCAAGTTATTTCAATCTTTTGTGTCGTAGAGATCTGTTGTGATATCACTTGTTAAACGCCGTTGACGTACCATGTGTGTATGGTTTGAAGTACGTCGACGGAAGTGCCTTTGATCTCTAGTGGATAGTTTACACCGACGATGGAATAGCAGGGCTTGTGTTGTCGCGCATAAGCGCAGGCCTACCAGGAAGCTGGGACGTGGGAGCAGTTATGCCCCATAATCCAAGCATCTGCTATCCAGTTCGTACGGTGAGTATCCCCTAGAAATCAGGGTGCGACAGGCGCTGTGTGGAGGCGCTGGGGGGGGGTGCGGGTGCGCGGGAGGAGTAGGGAGGTGAGATGGAGATGGGGTCGAGGGGGAGGCCTCACCTCGAGCGGTCGATGGAGGAGGGATCGGGGCGGACAGAGGTGCAGCGGCAGAGGTTGGCCGGCGGCAAGTGGAGCACGGCGGCGGCGACCTGGGCCCTCCCGGTCCCAGCCGAGGGGGGGAGAAGGGAGCCCGCGGTGGGGCGGCTCCATTCCCGCCCTCGCCGCGGCCGGAGGGGGCTCGCGGGCCGGCGATCGCCGGAGGAAAAGGAGCCATTTTCGGTGAGGTACAGAGACAGGGAAGAAACAGAGATTCAGAGAAGAAAGAGAGGGAGAGGAAGAGAGAAAACGGCGGGGGAGAAGAGGGAGAAGGGAGAATAGGGTGGAGGGGAAACCCTAGGGCTAGGGTTGGGTTTATAGGGGAGGTGTAGGTGGTGATCACCGTTGCCTGCTACTCTCTGAACCACGTGGACACCATGGATGCGAATCCGTACGAAGGAAGAAGATGCGAGGGGGGTATGGGCCAGGGAAAAGGAGTGGGTTGGGCTGGGCCTGCTGGTGCTCTCTCCCTTTGATGTTTGCTTTTATTCTTTTGTGTTCTATTATTTTTTGTTGTTGTATTGAATTAGAGAAGAAAAGAGGGTTTTTGGGAGTTAGGAAAAATATTAGAAAATTTTGGGTTAGCTCCTTAATGGATTGGTAACCAAATGCAAGTTTGGCATTTCAAATTAATTGAATTATGGTGCTGTTTTGAATTGGGATGAATTTGATGGAAATTTGTGGTTAAATGGTTATTGAAAACACTATTTTAATTATGGTGATCAAATGATTTTAATTGGAAACAAATGAGCACAAATGTTTTGTTTATTTCATAATTTCAAAAGTGGGTACTGTTTGCAATTGAATTTGAAATAACATTGGAAGTAAGTTTGGATTAATTAAATTTTTAAAAGCCATAATTTTAATGGTTGAACCTTAGGGATTAATTGGAAACAAATGATTGATTTGTTTTGCAATTTTCATAACTTTCAACATGGTTGTTGTTTGGAAGAAAATCATAATTGAATTTGAAAAGGGTTTGATATTAAATGAATTTTTGATAGAAACAAAACAACAGTTTTGGAATCTCACTTTAATGGAAACAATTGCTTGTTTTGATTTGAGACATTCATTTGGAAATTGTAACATCACAAGGATGAAACAAAAGGTTTAAATTTTGGTTTGAAATTCAAATAGAAAACAAAGGAAAACAAATGAAAAACAAGCAAAACAAATGCAATCAACATGATGCCATGATGCAAAACATAAAATAACAGAGAGCAAACATTCTAATGGCTATTTTTCATACTTGGGATGTTACATTCGGGCTGAAAAATGCAGGCGCAACGTACCAGCGGTGCACCCAGAAGTGTTTTGAGGATCAGATTGGACGCAACGTCCATGCTTATGTTGATGATGTGGTGATTAAAACAAGGAGGGCAGAAACATTCATCGATGACCTAAAGGAAACATTCAGGAATTTGAGAAGATATCAAATGAAGCTTAACCCCACAAAATGTGTGTTCGGAGTTCCAGCAGGAATGTTACTCGGTTTCATTGTCTCTGAGAGAGGGATTGAGGAAAACCCGGACAAGATCAAAGCCATTCAAAGTCTGAAAAAGACGGAAAGCCTGAAGCACGTCCAAAAGCTTACGGGGTGTGTAACAGCGTTAAGCCGGTTTATATCCAGGCTCGGAGAAAAAGCAATACCCTTATACTGGCTCTTGAGGAAAACCGACAAATTTGTTTGGGAGCAAGAGGCGGATGAAGCGTTCGAGGCTCTGAAAAAGCAGTTATCTGAGGCACCGATCTTGGCAGCGCCGGCTCCCAAAGAGCCCATGTTGTTATACGTAGCGGCCGGGCCCCGAGCGGTCAGCGCCGTGGTTGTAGTTGAGCGCAAGGAGGATGGGAAGGACCATCCGGTACAGAGGCCGGTTTATTACGTGAGTGAAGTTCTATCGAAAGCAAAGCAGCGCTACCCACATTGGCAAAAGTTAGTTTTCGGGGTCTTCATGGCCAGCCGGAAGTTGAAGCCGTACTTTCAGGAACACCCCATAACATTGGTTAGCTCCATATCAATGGCAGATATTATCAGAAATTCAGACGCGACAGGTAGAATAGCCAAGTGGCCCATTGAGATGGGGGATTATCACATCAACTACGAGCCCAGGTCTGCAATCAAATCCCAGGCTTTAGCTGATTTTATCAATGATTGGACTCACACAAGTATGCCCACGATGATTCCAAGTTCCGAGTCTTGGGTGATGCACTTTGATGGCTCTAAGCAGTACGAGGGATCAGGGGCTGGTGTGGTACTTACATCGCCTAAAGGAGACAAATTGAGTTACGTGTTGCAAATTCACTTCGATTGCTCCAATAATGTGGCCGAATATGAAGCATTGTTACATGGGTTGAGAGTTGCAAAGGAGATGAACATCAGGCGAATACGATGCTATGGAGATTCGGATCTTGTGGTACAGCAGGTCTCAGGAACCTGGGATAGAAAGGATGCAACAATGGCAGCATATCGCAGAGAGGTAGACAGGGTGTCCGGGTCTTTTTCCGGGTACGAGGTGGAACATATTGACAGGCGAAAGAACGAGGCAGCAGATGCGCTCGCAAGACTCGGCTCGCGCCGAGAGCCGGTTCCACCCAATGTCTTTCTGGACGAGTTATGGTGGCCATCTGTCAAAACCGAATCTGAAGAAGAGGTGGCTAACCAAGACCCGGATTTGGAGCTCGTGGCCATGGTACGTGCCGTTCCTGAGTGGACAGAGCCGTTTCTGGCCTACCTATCACGGGGCGAGTTACCACCACAGGAAGTTTTAGCCAGGCAAATCCTGAGACGAGCAAAGGGCTATTCTATCATCAATGGGGAGTTGTATAAAAGAAGTGCAACATGAGTCTTTTTGCGCTGTGTAGCACCAGAAGAAGGCCGGCAGATTCTGAAGGAGATCCATGAAGGTGATTGTGGGCATCATGCCTCCACAAGATCCCTCGTGGCTAAAGCATACCAGCACGGTTTCTTCTGGCTCACGGCCTTAGCAGACGCGGAGCGCTTGGTGGCAAGGTGTGATGGATGTCAAAGGTATGCTCGCCAAATCCATGTGCCGGCTCTGGAGTTGCGAACAATCCCGCTGACCTGGCCGTTTGCAGTTTGGGGTATGGATATGGTAGGCCCCTTTCACATGTCACCTTGCAAAAAGACTCATCTTCTTGTGGCTATTGATAAGTTTACCAAGTGGGTTGAAGTTATGCCAGTCACCAATTGTGAAGCAATCACAGCAGTCAAGTTCCTGAAAAGGATTATCTATCGGTTTGGATATCCCCACAGCAAAATAACAGACAACGAAACCAACATGTCCTTAGGAGAGATGGAGATATTCTGTGGAAACAGCGGCATCCGCCTTGACGTAGCCTCGGCAGCCCATCCACCAGCTAATGGACAGGTGGAGAGGGCAAACCAGGAGTTACGGCTGAGAGTCCGGTGCCTCAGAGCTGCTGGAGCATGGGTCGAAGAGTTACCATCAGTGGTTTGGGGAATTAACACTACACCTAACAGATCTACTCAGATGACCCCGTTTTTTATGGTTTATGGTGCAGAGGCAGTGTTGCCGAGTGACATTATCCATGATTCACCCCGAGTGACGGCTTATGTTGAGGTGGAGAATGAGAAGACCCGGTAAGATGCCGTGGATATGCTAGAAGAGCACAGGGAGCAAGCCTTGGAAAGATCAGCTATATATCAACAAGATCTGAGGAGATATCATAGTCGGCGAGTCAAAACCCGGGTCTTCCAAGAAGGGGACCTGGTATTACGCTTAGTATAATCAAAGGAGGGAAAGCACAAATTATCTCCACCATGGAAGGTCCTTTCGTCATCAGCCAGAATTTGCACAATGGATCATACTACTTGATAGATGCAAGGGAAGAGTCGGATACTGTTAATGATACCGCACGTACCACTTCATCTATGCAAGAGCGGGAAAGACCATGGAACGTGGCTCAGCTACGTCCCTACTACACTTAGCATAGGCTAGGTTTACAACTTGAATTACATGATGTAACATGCAGCAGGTTTCAGACGCACTCTTTTCCTATCCAGGGTACCTAAGGGGACTGGAGGGTTTTTAATGAGGCGGCTTGCTGACCTAACCTTTCTTATATCAATAAAGAAATGGTTAAACTACGATATTGTTTCTTATTTATTTTCTGTTAGTTTGTTCTTAATGTTTATGTTCTACTTTGTTTCATATCAGGTAAGTATTTATTGGTTAGTCATGATGCACTAGGTTTAAATTTTTTATAAATCGCATACATAGGCCTTGTGGGCTGATTGCTTGAATAGCACAACTATAATCTCAAGACCCGGCCATGATGCCATTAAGTTATGAGGACCGATTACTGGTAATAAGTACGGTTACAATCTTATAACTGGACAATAGAGCCAAACTTTCTTGATTTCTCTTGTTTAAGCTTGATGTGACTCGCAATGATGTGGCGTGACTTGCTAACGTGTAATCACAATCAGTCATGATGCCCATTGGGACTTGCCTGACCCTGTTTTTATACAGTCATAGCAGCACTGAATATCCACTTGAAAGCCGTCTTACAACAAAGAGGATCAAAATGGTCATCCAAACCACAAGTTATGCGGAGTAAAAGGCTACGGCTGAAAACTCACAATGTATTAAGCATGGCTTCAAATTTTATATGGGAAGATATATACTTTGGGCCCTGGCAAGAACAGGTAGCTTTTTCTTAAAAACCACTAATCCCTAGACTCGGAAATTTGGGTCTTGGGGACTCGGGAGTTTGAGAAAAGCAACAAACCGTTTAGCTATTGAGCTCGAAACCCAAAAAACCGAGTCTTGGGGACTTGGGGACTTGGGAATTTGAAAAAAGCAATAAGTTGTTTAGCTATCATGCTTAAAACCCAAAAATACGAGCCTTGGGGACTTGGGGACTTAAGAAATAAAGTCCACCTGGTCAGAGAATCCCGAGACCCGGAAACCGAGTCTCGCAAAAAAAATCAGAAAAGCAGCAAAAAAGTTTCAAACCGGAAAATAGCATATCAAGGTGAATGACTAGAAGGGCCACCAAAAGCTATTAAAGTTCAAACGTATTACAAACCGGGGAAATAGTATCGAAAAGTGCACAAGCGCACTATCAAAAGAATAGTTGTATCAGGCATATTACATAATGCCTATAGGCCGAATAAATGTTTGGGGGTAAGAAACAATAAAACTTCACTCGACATCCATAGCCGAGTCATCAACAGTATCTTTGGCGGTCGGGTCTTCAACATGCTCGTCGGTGGTCTTCCCTGCTCCCATGTCCGGGTTAGTTGCAGTATCGGCGCGAGCTGGGGGAGGAACAACCGGAGTAGAGGAGGAAGGCACAGTATCGGCTTCAGCTTTCTTCTTGGCAACTTCCTCCTTCCACCAGGCCAACATGTCGAAGGGTAGAGGGAGATCAGATGGAACCGGCTTGTCATCAGCATTGTAGGGCGGGGTGAGCTTGCTCACATCCAGATTGTCGGCTATCAAGCTTGCCGAATGACGCACCTGAGCACGGATAGACTTGTAGTCCTTGCCAGTGAACCTTGAGCCGTCGTTGTTAAACTCGGGGAACCCGTTCACGAGCGTTGCCGGTTCGAGCCTAGGAAAATAGGCCTTGGCCAGGGCAAGCCCGCGGGTTACCCCAACCCGACACGTTGAACGTTTCCAGTGCTCAATCTAGGCGGGGATAGTCGAGCACGCCTCGAGCATCTTGTCCGCGCCGCCACAAGCCCCAGGCCACTTCAAAGCCTCCAGGGTCCATTTGGTCCCCACAGAGAATTGCCGGATCACGGCCTTTAGTGTCTTTAGCTTCTCAACATCATGTTCATCCATAGCTTCCTCACCCGGACCTACAGAGTACCAGAAAAATTAAAGCAATGAGATCCGGGTTACAAACCTTACATAACGAGAAATCCGGGTTATATTCAGTAAAGTTAGGATCTCTTACCAAGCAGAGAGCGGGAAGTGTCGGCTATCTGGGTTGAAATTCTCTTTAGCGCACCCTCAGCATTTTGGGATCATTTCTTGTATTTCTTGATATCCTTGGCAAGGTCCTTCACCTCGGCTTCCAACCCTTACCGCAGCTTGGTCTCGGCCTGGAGGAGCTCGTTGGTTTTTGCCAACATCTCCTCAGACCGGGTCACGTGCGCCTGCGAAAGTAGATAAGGAAAAGTCAGTCGGATACAGGGTAAAACCGGGCATGAAAGGTTATACAGCTATGGAAGTACCGAGTAAACTTGATATAGTTAACTCGGAACTTGGGGACTGGATGAATACATAAGCAACATTGGTTAAGTTACCTGGTGCTCAGCTGCTAGGGACTCAAGGATATCCCTTTCATTGGTCTTCAGAGAGAAGAGCTCAGTTAACATCCCTTCAAAATCAAGATCGCCGAGTTTCGGCTTGGAGGAGCTGGGGTTCTGGTTACCCGGGGGCGGGGTCCTTTCCTGCTTGGGGGAGTTGATCCGGGTTGCCTGGGTGTTAGGAGTGGGGTCACCCCTCCGTGATCCCAGGAACTCGATATCCTCGTCTCCTGGTTCGTGCGTTGGCAGGGGAAACTCGGCTTCCTGCTCAACCGGGTCTTTCAGCAAATCTTCTTGTTCTTCTTCTTCTGCACCGCCAGACGCGGGCTTCACAACATCCTCCCGGTCTTCCATAGCCGGGTTGTCAATATTCATATCCTCAGGGTCACTGATTGTGACCTTGGCCCTGAGAAAGAGAAAAAGAAAACAGTTACCAGATAATAAACGAAAGACGTGGATAATAGTAGTGTATTGATTAGCAAGGAAAGTGAATTACCCGGTATTCACGACAAAGTCCGGTGGGAGATCGTTGTTGGACCCGGACGATGCTGACAAAGAATCGGAAAGTGAGACCCTAAGTTGTCCGGCTAATGGATGATTCGGAGAAGGATATCTTCGAGTAATATGGGGTGTACGAGTTTGGAAAGCACCGGCTCGACGAGCGGGTGATGAAGGAATACCCAGGTGAAGAGGATCGTCACCCGGAGAATTCCGGGTTACCCTTCGTTTGGTCGGGGCAGGTTCCTTCAAGTATGATGAATCGGTTAGATGCTGGTTAAGTTCGCACATGTTGGCATACAAGTATGGCTTGAAGGCAATGGAGGAGTAGGGCACCTTGAAAACGACACCTCGGGTCTTCCTCTTCGCCCCAATCTCTGCCTCCGGCTCAGCCTCACTCTCGTCCGACTGGGTGTCTTCTTTGTCCTCTAGCTCTGGAAAATAAGGAGCATTGTCGGAAAGGGGAAAGATTTGGTCCAACAAGTTATTGAGATAAGTGTAAATATAAGACCCGGATTTACCTTCATCACTATCAGCCGGCTCCTCGTCCTCCTCCGAGTTTTCTGAAGGGGGAGGGGTGACTATCTTCCAGAATGCATCATCTTCATGTGTAAGATTTGTAGAGACAAAGGTTAGTATATATACATAAGGGGTATCAGTCGGATAAAGAGATTAAGCCGGTTCTTACTGGAGGAGCCGGGTTAGAGCGAGTGAAGGGGTTAAGCCCGGCTATGTTCTTGATAGCGTCAAGTTTCTCGGCTAAGAAAGTCTTCATGATCTTGTTCCTCTCACCAGCCGGGTAATTTTTCTCCGAATATCGGAGAGAATCGGTGACATGCCCAGAATATTCGCACATGAGTTTGGACCGGGTGCTGTTAGGCTGCATCCGACAGCTTACCCAGGTTTTTATCAGATTAAGCCCAAGGAGACCTTGGGCGGAGATCACAACTAACTTATGAAGGAGAGGCTGGATAGATTGCCTCTCGGCCTCGGAGGCAAAGGAATTGAGGTTATCGGACAAAGTAAGGGTATCATTGGAGAAACCCGGCAATGGCTTCTCGACGGGTAAAGAGGTATCTTGGCAGTAAAAGTAGGTTTTTTGCCAGTGTTTGACGTGTGTATGGAGGCTAAGAGTCGGCATCAAGGAATTTTTCCGCCTCTGAATCGAGACTCCTCCACAAACTAGGAGGGCCCCTGTCGCCGCTCTCTCGGCATGGCTTGCATTGAAAGAGTTCAAGAAACAAAGCTAGGTTGGGAGGAACGCATAAATAGGCTTCACATAAGACTATGAAATGGCAGATGTTAAGCATGGAATTGGGGCCGATATCGAATACCCGGAGCTTGTAGTGGTCCAGGAGCTCCCGGAAGAAAGGATGACCCGGGGGCGGAAACCCAGATCACGTGCTCGACGAAAACCACCACCTCGTCTAGGCCTGGAGAAGGCCGGGTCTCCTCTCCGGGTATCCTCTAGTGGATCTCAGACCGGGAGGGAAGGACACCCGGTTCGGCCAGCTCGTCAATCTTGGCCTTCGTGACAGTCGATTTCGCCCAGTTGGCCGAAATCGACTGACCCGGCTTTTGCTTGCCGGCCGGGTTTTTGCCTTTTGACTTGGCGCTGGCCTTAGGAGCCATGGCATGTAGATCTAAAAAGAGGCAAAATGCAAGGTGTGAATATCGAGAAACTCGGAGACCGCAGCTATTTGATATAATGAGAAGAGGAAAAAGTGAAACCACTAAGTACTTGCGAGATCGGGCAAATAGATCTAGTCAAGAACATGTAGTGGAAAGTACGAGGTTACAAATGGCAAAAGCGTGTTGAGAGGTGTAGGCACGGATTTGACTAAGTGCGAGGCTATGAAAGGGCATAAGGTTGGGAATCACAAAGATATATCAAGCTAATGAAGGAATGGCGAATAGCTAGCGGATGAGATTGAATTCAAAATGTATGCGCGAAATCGAAGAAAGGGAAACTAGATCGAAGAGATGGAGGGATTTACCGGATGATTTGAGGGAAGAGGCGCGCAGCGGCGGCGATTAGCTCGACGGCGGCGGCGTCTCGAGGTTTCCGGTGGCCCAAGTGGAAGATTGCTCGCGGGCGTTACGGCGGTGGTTGGCGGCGGCATTGCAGGCGCGCACGGTGGCGACCTGGCGGCGGCGACGCAACTCCGGTGGCATCCTTGCGGGCGGCGGTGTACCTCCGGCGGCGCGAGCTCGAGCTAGGGCTTGCGGGCGTGGAGGTGGAGTGAAAGGAAGATAAGAAATGTCTAGTGAGATCTAGGGTTAGCCCTGGGCACTATTTATAGGCGCGGGGGAAATTTCCTCGGTTTTGGCGGTAAGTGGAATTTTGGGAGAAAAAAGATCCGGCCCGGAAATTTGGGGATAAGCACCAAAATATCCATTGCGGGATATCCGGATAGAGATCATGATTGATTGCGAGCGTGATATTCGGATTAATCAGTAGTGATGCTGATGCCGGGTCTCGTCACGTTTCCTCGGAGTGTTGACCCGGGAAAATGGTGTTTTGACTCGGGAAAACCGGGTTATTATATGGACCGCCCACGGAGCAAGGCCTAGCTATTATCAAAGCACTCTAACCCGGTATTTTATGAACTTGAATGATTATTGTTTTGCAGGGAATAGCGTGCCCTTCATGGTTGAGCCCGAGAAGCCCAAGCTATTCTGGGGACTACTGATGAGAGGATGATAACCCGGTAGGCTAATACTGAGGTGAAACCCGGCCCAAAGGGAATCGCGCAAGACCCGGCTCAAGGAGGAGGAGTTTCTAGAAGTCCCAAGAAGGAGCGTAGGCCTAGTAACCCGTACCTTGGGGGTTAAGATTAGGAAACTTAGGGTCGTGTGCGGTTTCCGGGTAGGATCCCGAGTGTACCTTGAATAGGAAACCAGGGAGCCGGGTAACATATAAACCGGCTCCTAGGGTTAGAAAAACGAGAGCTTCACCAGATATTCGAATATCCTGTAATACGAGAGCTAATAGTAGTAACCTAGATCGGAGACTCGGCGACATTACTGCCAGAGATACCAGATCGATTGATAGCATGATTTCCCCTGAGCTAAACCCTCTCCCAAACACCAGAGTCGATTTTCCCCAAAGTAAGTTACCCCTGGTAACGTCTGCCGTGATTATCCCACGACACACAGTCTCACAACACATAGTTTAAATGAGACAAATACAAAATATCAAATAGTTCACAAAACAAACTAAATGGACACAAACTCTCAAGGAATCATAAAAGCATATGCTTGTGCCCGAACCCATGCAAATCCTGTAGGCCTAAGACTACTTCTCCCCCTTTGGCATCGAGACACCAAAAAGGGGATATGTAGTGGTGCTAGCGTCCCATAGACAAGATAAGCATCCGAGTGTTCAGAAGACTCTCCAGCTGATGTCTCGGAAGCACCCTAGGCGTCTCTCTCGTGGTCTTCATCCACATCCTCATCTTATTCATTAAAGTCATCACCAGCAGGAGCACTAGATGAGGCAGCAGTGGCACGAAGAGCATCCTCAATATGTTCCCAAGGGGTACGGTCTCTGGAAGCCCACTGTCAATAAGAATCAGGAACCAAGGGAGAAAAGGGGGTAAGTGCATGATGCCTGCACTGGTGTTGGGAACCCCAAGAGGAGGGTGTGATGAGCAAGCGGCATGAGTTTCCCTCAGTTAAGAACCAAGGTTATCAATCCGGTAGGAGGAAGAGGATCTCGGGAAGGTTGATGCCACTAACGGTGGTGATTGCGCCTCACCGGTGTCAGCAACAACGTGGAACCTGCACACAACACAACCAAAATACTTTGTCCCAACGGTACAGTGAGGTTTTCAATCTCTTCGGTCTTGCTGAAAACAAAGATTAGACATATAGTGTGGAAAATGATGTATGGTTGTAGTAAGTAAAGAGAGCAGGAAATTGTTGTGGTTTGTTTAACAGTGTGGAAAATGTAACGGGGTTCACAGGTTCACTAGTGGTGTCTCTCCATAAAGATAACATGCTGGGTGAACAAATTACAGCTGGGCAATTGACAAATTTAGGTTGCATCGTAGTGCACATTATAACATGATGACTACTATGATATTTAGTGCGGGCATTACAACAAATACATAGAACGAAATCCATCTGCATCTATGACTAATAATCCACCCTCATGTTATCATCCGAACCCCCTTAGGTATTAAGTCGCAAGCAACAGATAACTGCATTAAACAATGTGTGTAATGTAAGCAATGATTGTACACGCGGGCACTCACACCGCTGTTTTCTCCCTAGTGGCAACAGCACATCCTCCCCCGTCACGTTTCTGTCACTCGAGCACAGGCGAAAAGGAGGCATGAACCCACTATCTACCATAAATACTCCCTCTTGGAGTCACTAGGAACTACTTGGCCAGAGCAACCACTAGCAACGTAGAGCATGCAAGATAAAAAAATAACATATGCAATAAAGACTATAATCAACTTGGCATAAGTTCAATATTCATCGGATCCCAGCAAACACAGCATATAGAATTACATAAGATCAATCTCAATCATGATAGGCAGCTCACGAGATCTAAACACAGAGGCATATGAGGAGGAGACAACCATCTAGCTACTAATATGGACCCGTAGTCCAGGGATGAACTACTCACGCATCACTCCGGAGGCATGCATGGTGATGTAGAAGCCTCCGGTGATGATTTCCTCTCCGGCAGGGTGCCGGGAGACAGCTCCAAAACTTCCCTGGTCTAGGGTTGACGACGACGGCGGCTGCGGAACTTTTCGGGGATTTTTGATCAGGTGTTTAGGGTTTTCCATCCAGGGGGGATAAATAGGCGTAAGGGCAGAGGCGGTGGAGGCCAGGGAGCCCCACACCCATAATTGGCGCGGCCAGGGGGAGGCCGAGCCATCTTATGGTGTGGCCCCCCTGATGCCCGTCTTCGACTCACCTTTGGTGCTCTGGATGCTTCCGGGGAAAATAGGCACTTCGGGCTTTGTGGGGTCCAATTCCGAGAATGTTTCCAGAACAACTTTTCTGAAACAAAAAACAACAGAAAACATGGAACTGGCACTTAGCATCTTGTTAATAGGTTAGTCCCAGAAAACGTGTAGCAATTGGCATAATATGATCATGGAGCATCAGAAATTATAGATACATTGGCGACGTATCAAGCATCCCCAAGATTAGTTCCTACTCGTCCTCGAGTAGGTAAACGATAAAACAATAATTTCCGAGGTGACATGCTACTATCATAAAGTTTATCATTAAAATGTAAAAGCATATGTAGGCTGAGATCATAGAACTTCAAACACAAACATGATAAATAGAACTTTAATAATAAAGCATAGCAATCACTTTGCATCATGAAGAGTATCTTAAATAAAGGATCATGGATAATAATGCAAAGAAAGATAAACGTTTGTTTCAGGTATAGAGAAAGCATGGCAAAGTGGTATTTCGCTAGTCCTTAAGAGTGGGACAAAACATAAATGCTAGGACACTTTCAAAGTTCATAAGGAAGACTAGAACAAATAATTTAATAACAAATAATATCACATCATGAATTAATTATTCATGTTTATGGGACAAATGCACATAGAACTCATAATGGAAAAAATGCTCTCTCAACTGTGCATAAAGTTAGAAGATGGAGACTGAACATAAAAGTAAAAGAAAGGCGCTTCGTAGAGGGAAGCAGGGATTCACAAGAGCGGCTCCCATGGTGAAGGACGCAACTGGTGTAGAAGGTCATCATCTTTCTCTTTTGTTTACACAATTATGTTTTGACTGATAAATCAGGGAGAAAATAGTGAAGAGAATTTGTTTGTATTAATTTGGGGCTAGGCACCCCGCTGCCAGCTCTTCTATCATTTGGATAAGCGGATGAAGCCACTAGTCCAGGGTGTGAAATCCAATCAACAAGTGAGATAAAGATTCTCTATTGACGTCCTCATGAGCAAAAACAAGAACACAAAACAGGAATAATTTTGAAGGTTTTAAAGGTAACACGTGAGCAATTTGCTTGGAGTGGCAGTTAAATACCACATGTAGGTAGGCATGGTCTACAAAATGGGAAAACTTTGGTTTAAGGAGTTTGGATGCACGAGTAGAATTCCATACTCAGTACAGGTGGAGGCTTAGCAAAAGACTGGGAGCGACAAATCAAGAGAGCATAAGAGCCATAATCATGCACAACGACATAAGAATCATTAATTAAAGCATAAGTGGTATCACAATTTGAAAAACTAAGTGGCCATGGAGTCTATTCGTGACTGGTTGTAGTCATAAACATGGTATGATAATGCGCCAAGTCAACCAAATAAAACATTCAAAAGAGAATACCATATATTGATGCTTTACTATGACAAGAACAACTCATGAATCTTTCAAGACATATTAAACACTCTTAGCTATTTAAGTCTATTCATGCTACTCAATAACCACAAGGCTTTAAAACTAAAATAACATTTAGCATGGCATGAAAAAGTTCTAGCCACAGTTTATACAAGTTTCTACTAGTACTGTTATAAATTCTACATCAAGCGGCAGTTTTCTTTTCCCAACAAGCACCATACAAGATATGTTTTAACAAAAATACTCTTTATGATACAACAAGCAAACACGAGAGTACTCTTTTTGATACAGCAAGCAAACATGAGAGTACTCATATAATCGCTACTAAAACTAACAACTCTGATAAGAGATGCATGCAAAACAGGAGCTAAATAAATGCAGCAGCCAGACAGAGACTAAGAATACAACATATTCTCATGAAAATGTGGAGCGTGTCACTCTGCAATAAAAAAATGCTGGGGTCCAACCAAACTTATTATGAAAATAAAAACAAACCAAAAGAAAAAAATAAAAGACGCTCCAAGTAAAGCACATAAGGTGTGACCGAATAAAAATATAGTTTCACTAGAAGTGGCCTCATAATTTGTTGATGAAGAAGGGGATGCCTTGGGCATCCCCAAGCTTAGACGCTTGAGTCTTCTTGGAATTTGCTAGATGTACCACCGGGGCATCCCCAAGATTAGGCTTTTCACTCTTCTTGATCACATCATATCATCCTCTTCTCTTGAACCTTGAAAACTTCATTCACACCAAAATTCTCACAATCTTCATTAGCAACGTTAGTGCATCAAAATAATAAATTCACATGGTTCAGTTTCAACACAAGACTAGCACTCAAAAACACATTAGATACTGTCACAACTTCTTTTATAAATATTTTTCCCAAAATAACACCAAAAGAAAGAGATTAAGATGCAAATGCAATAATTGGCAGAAATCTGTCAAAACAGAACAAAAGGCAGAGATCGATTTTTTTCGAAAATCTTCTGTTGCTCAAATCACAAAGTGGTCAAATAAAAAAAATAGCGTATATAGCCCAGGATTAAGAACAAAAAAGCTCAGGTCATTTTGAATTTTATGTGATTTTATACGTATTTAACAGTGGACAGTAGAAATCTGTTTCCTGCGCAGAAGTCCGAAATATAGTCTCAACTTTCCACTAGAGGCTCTACTTGGCTCAACAAAAACACAAAATAAAAGATACATAGGGGTTTGTAAGGAAATAGGAAACACCCAGGTGAAAAGCACACGAAAGAAAACAAAGGAAAACTGAATGAAAACAGAGAAATAAAACGGGTTGTCTCCCGGTAGCGCTTTTCTTTAACGCCTTTCAGCTAGGCATAAAGATCAACTCAAGTATTTTCAAGCAAAGAAGCATCAACATCATAAATTTCTCTAATAATAGAGTAAAAAAGTAGCTTAATACTCTTTCTAGGGAAGTGTCCCATACCTTTCTTCAGGGGTAATTGATATTTAATACTCCCCTCTTTCATATCGATAATAGCACCAATAGTTCTAAGAATAGGTCTTCCCAAAACAATAGGACAAGAAACATTGCATTCAATGTTCATAAAAACAAAATAAAGAGGGGCAAGGTTATTGTTAACCATAATAAGAACATCATCAATTCTACCAAGAGGTTTCTTCTTAGCATTATCAGCAAGATGAACATCCAAATAACAGTGTTCCGACGGTGGTAGATCAAGCATATCATAAAGCTTTTGAGGAATAACAGAGATACTAGCACCAAGATCACACAAAGCATTGCACTCAAAATCATTTACTTTTATCTTAATGATAGGCTCCCAACCTTCATCTAGTTTCCTAGGGATAGATGTTTTAAGTTTCAACTTTTCTTCCCTAACTTTCATGAGAGCATTGGTAATATGTATAGTAAAGGCCATATTCATGGAACTAGCATTGGGACTTCTAGTAAGATTTTGTAGAAACATAATAACTTCAGAGATATTGCATCATAAAAATCAAAATTATTATCATCAAAAGCAATGGGGCCATTATCTCCTACATCTCTAAAAATTCCAGCACTTTTATCACAGTTTCAGCAATTTGAGGCAATTTAGCACGTTTCACCGAAGGAGTAGGGACTTGATTAAAACTAGCTAATTTACCATTGATAGTAGGAGGTTTACTAGCACTTGGAGCTTCAGTTTTACTATTGGTTGTGATAGTACAAACTCTCGCAATATTAGTCTTTCTAGCCAATTCATCTTCTCTTTCCCACCTAGCACGTAATTCAGCCATGAACCTAACATTATCATCAATTCGAACTTGAATATCATTGGTTGAAGCAAAAGGATAATCTTCAATGGTTTCAGTTTTAGCAGCCATTATTGATCAAAGAAAATTGTGCCTCTAACAGGGCCAAAATATTAACCTCGGTAGTTGAATTTTTACATTCCAAACCAGAGATTTCTCTATTTAAGTTCCCTGGAATAATCCGGTTCCTCTCTGTCCCAAATCAAAGTGGCTTATCTTCATCGATCTTTTGGTGATCGATGCGGATGTTAAAGATAACACCTTCACACTCAACACCTCGATAAATAATGTACTTAGTATTATTAACTAACACACAAAACCAACGGGAAAATGAAATGCACTTTCAATCTCCCCTTTTTCGTGTTAGATGATAATACTAAGGTTTGCAATAAAACCTCGACAAGTACATGTTTGAGATAAAATGGAAATTTCTCCCCTATACACATGCATATCTTTTGTTTGCCTCAAATAAAAAAAATGCAATATCCATGAGGGGAGTAATTTCCAACAAGTAATACAAACATGCCAAAGTAAACAATATAACCAATATGGTGAGGAAGTTGAAAGAGATACCTTGTGCGTAGAGATGATAGCAAGAATACCGAAGCACAATAATGGATAATATCCTCAACATAGATAACCATAGTCTCACAACCACAGTCTCACAACACATAGTTTAAACGAGACAAATAGCAAATATCAAATAGTTCACAAAACAAACTAAATGGACACAAGCTCTCAAGGAATCATAAAGCATATGATTGTGCCCGAACCCACACAAATCCCATAGGCTTAAGAATAATTCTCCCCCTTTGGCATCAAGACACCAAAAAGGAGACATGTAGTGGTGCTAGCGTCCCATAGACAAGCTAAGCATCCGAGTGTTCAAAAGACTCTCCAGATGACGTCTCGGAAGCACCCTAGGCGTATCTCTCGTGGTCTTCATCCACATCCTCATCTTATTCATCAAAGTCATCACCAGCAGGAGCACTAGATGAGGCAGCAGTGGCACGAAGAGCATCCTCAATCTGTTCCCAAGGGGTACGGTCTCTGGAAGCCCACTGTGAATAAGAATAAGGAACCAAGGGAGCAAAGGGGGTAAGTGCATGATTCCTGCACTGGTGTTGGGAACCCCAAGAGGAGGGTGTGATGAGAAAATGGCAAGAGTTTCCCTCAGTTAAGAACCAAGGTTATCAATCCAGTAGGAGGAACAAGGTCTCAGGAAGGTTTATGACACTGACGGTGGTGATGGCGCCTCACGGGTGTCAGCAACAACGTGGAACCTGCACACAACACAACCAAAATACTTTGTCCCAACGGTACAGTGAGGTTGTCAATCTCACCGGTCTTGCTGAAAACAAAGATTAGATGTATAGTGTGGAAAATGATGTATGCTTGTAGTAAGCAAAGAGAGCAGGAAATTGTTGTGGTTTGTTTAACAATGTGGAAAATGGACCGGGGTTTATAGGTTCACTAGTGGTGTCTCTCCATAAATATAACATGCTGGGTGAACGAATTACAGCTGGGCAATTGACAAATTTAGGTTGCACTGTAGTGCACATTATAACATGATGACTACTATGATATTTAGTGCGGGCATTACAACAAAATACATAGACCGAAATCCATCTGCATCTATGACTAATAATCCACCCTCAGGTTATCATCCGAACCCCCTTAGGTGTTAATTTGCAAGCAACAAATAACTGCATTAAACAATGTGTGTAATGTAAGCAATGATTGTACACGCGGGCACTCACACCGCTGTTTTCTCCCTAGTGGAAACATCACATCCTCCCCCGTCACGTTTCTGTCACTCGAGCACAGGCGAAAAGGAGGCATGAACCCACTATCTAGCATAAATACTCCCTCTTGGAGTCACTAGCAACTACTTGGCCAGAGCAACCACTAGCAACGGAAAGCATGCAAGATCACAAACAACATATGCAATAAAGAATGTAATCAACCTGGCATAAGTTTAATATTCATCGGATACCAGCAAACACAACATATAGAATTACATAAGATCAATTTCGATCATGATAGGCAGCTCACAAGATCTAAACATGGACGCATATGAGGAGGAGACAAACATCTAGCTACTAATATGGACCCGTAGTACAGGGATGAACTACTCACGCATCCCTCCGGAGGCAGGCATGGTGATGTAGAAGCCTCCGGTGATGATTTCATCTCCGGCAGGGTGCCGGGAGACAGCTCCAGAACCCCCCTGATCTAGGGTTGACGATGACGGCGGTTGTGGAACTTTTCGGGGATTTTTGATCAGGTGTTTAGGGTTTTCCATCCGGGGGAATAAATAGGCGAAAGGGCAGAGGCGGTGGAGGCCAGGAGGCCCCACACCCATAGTTGGCACGGCCGGGGGAGGCCGCGCCACCCTATGGTCTGGCCCCCTAATGCCCTTCTTCGACTCTCCTTCGGTGTTCTGGATGCTTCCGGGGAAAATAGGCACTTCGGGCTTTGTGGGGTCCAATTCCGAGAATGTTTCCAGAACAACTTTTCTGAAACCAAAAACAACAGAAAACAAGGAACCAGCACTTGGCATCTTGTTAATAGGTTAGTCCCGGAAAACGTATAAAAATGCTATAAATAAGGGAGAAAACATGTAGCAATTGGCATAATATGATCATGGAGCATCAGAAATTATAGATACGTTGGAGACGTATCAGTGCACACAAGTCATCAAAATAGAAAACATACAGTCAAAACAATAGGAGAGCATCCACACAATGATCAAGTAACAATCCTAGAGAGGAGCAAAGGAGTGCTGAAAATTTTGGGACAGAACCCAACCGGATATTCCGGTTTAGTTCTGAACCGGATATTACGGTTCGACGAATCCAACACTGGTTTGATCTTCACCTAGGTCCAAAACTAGATAGGTGATACGGGGTGCTAACCTATTGTCTCTAGCATGCATTAGATGGCCTAGGGAACATCCACTACCAAGCATTGACAATAAAAACATGCATCCAAGGAGTGGTAGGGTTAGGGCACCAAGATTCAAAATAATTGAAGATTACCCGCGTGCATGGATGAAAATGCTTGAATGAGATTGATCCCAAGGAGATGGAGCACAAGATCCGATCAAAATCTTGCAAATCCCATGGAGGAAGTGGCCCGGGAGGCCAAGAATCAAAGGGGCAACGTTTTTGGAGGAGGAGGAGGTTGGGGATGAATGGCAAGAACTGCCAATCCATCCCATGCTCCTCAAATTTGAGGTAGATTCGCTGGACCGGATATTCCGGTGCAAGTTTGAACTGGATATTCCGGGTCCACCCGGATATTCCGGTACAAAACTGTACCGAAAATTTCGGCTGCCTTCTGATCCGAAACTTCCTAGTTTCAACGGAGTGACTTGTGCGCTAGATAGAGTTTGGTTTTAAGGTAGATAGTCTTAGGATAGAAACACCAAACTGAAAGTAGTACTTATCCCACTTAAATGCAGGAAACGAACAAAAACATCCAAGTGAGTGAGATTTTCCTACGAAAACACTTAGCAAGGGAAAAACACGAGAAATGCGATGAAAATCAAATAACCCCAACTAAGATCCAACTCTTAAGCCACCATGTAAGAGATCATGGTATGCAACCGCGAAGATATATCTTGGGTGCATTGCCAATTCTCGACATTGAAGCTCACAATTCAACATTAGAAAAAGAGAGATAACAATGATTTATTTTGCTTTGGGCATAATGGGGGGAGGGAGAACCCAATGTGTTAGGATAACACTCCCCCTATCTCCATGCCTACACCTAAACCCAAACACGTCACAACTACAGGGGTGTGTGCAAGATCTTCAAGTCAAACTCCTAGAATCAATGATATTTAGCTCATTCCTCAAGAACATGAATCTTGCATCATAGAGTGGCTTCATGAAGATGTCCGTGAGATTATCCTTGGTGGAGACATATGCTAGATCAATATCACCTCTTGCCACATGATCCCGGATGAATTGCTGACGAATCTCAATATGCTTCGTGCTTGTGTGTTGCATAGGGTTGTAGGCGATCTTGATGACACTTTCATTGTCACACATGAGAGGCACCTTATCCAACTGAACATCATACTCTTTGAGGGTTTGCCTCATCCATAGCAATTGGGTGCAAGCACTAGCGGCCGCCACATACTCGGCTTCGGCGGTGGAGAGAGATATGTAATTTTGCTTCTTGGAAGACCAACTCACCAAGGATCTACCAAGAAATTGGCAAGCCCCGGAAGTAGACTTCGTATCATCTTGATCACCGGCCCAATCCGAGTCAGTGTAGCCCTTGAGAGAAAATTGATCCCCCTTTGGGTACCACAAACGAAAACTTTAGGTATGAACCAAATACCAAAAAATCCTATGGACCGCCACTAGGTGGCTTTCCTTAGGAGCCGCTTGATACCTTGCGCACACACCTACACTCAAAACGATATCGATCCTATATGCACAAAGGTAAAGCAAAGAACCAATCATAGAACGATACAACTTTTGGTCCACATATTTACCATCCGGATTGCGATTGAGGTGGCATTTGACATACATAGGAGATGGCTTCTCTTGTGCACCTTGGAAATTAAACCTCTTGAGCATGTATTGGGTATACTTAGCTTGAGAAATAAAAATCCCACGAGCCAATTGCTTGATCTCAAAGCCAAGGAAGAATTTAAGCTCTCCCATCATGGACATCTCAAACCTGTCACCATAAGCTTTGAGAACTCATTATTAAAAGCTTGGTTAGTTGAGCCAAAGATAATATCGTCCACATAGAGTTGGCATATGAAAAGCTCTCCCTTTACCCTATTTGTGAAAAGGGTGGGATCAATCTTCCCAACTTCAAAACCAAGGTCATCCAAAAACTCTCTAAGGTGCTCATACCTCGCACGTGGTGGTTGTTTAAGTCCATAGAACGCCTTATCAAGATTGAAGACATGGTTAGGGAAGTTGAGGTTCTCGAACCCCGGAGGTTGCTTAACATATACCTCCTCTTTGAGTGGACCATTCAAGAAAGAACTTTTGACATCCATTTGTTGCAATTTGAAATTATGCAAAGATGCATATGCAAGAAGGATACAGATGGACTCAAGGCGAGCCACAGGAGCATAGGTTTCATCAAAGTCAATTTCCTTCCACTTGAGTGTAGCCTTGAGCCACCAATCTTTCCTTGTTCCTTATGTCAATACCATGATCATCTTACTTGTTCCTGAATATCCACTTAGTGCCAATAACATTGTGGAAATCTTTGGTCTTCTCAACTAGCTCCTAACCTTGTTACGCTCAAAGTTATTGAGCTCATCATGCATAGCTTTAACCAAATCGGAGTCCTCAAGAACTTCAAACACTTTCTTTGGTTCCACCATGGACATGTCACCTTGATCCTCACTAAAGTTAGCCAATTACTTTCTTGTGGATCTTTTAGCTTGAAAATCTTCCAACACTTTGTTGTCGGATGCATCAATACGCTTCAAAGCTCTTCTAATCCTTCTAGTCCGATGGGCTTCGATATACTCATTATTGCAAGGAGGAATCACTTGATCATATTGATCATTTGGGATTTTGGGTCCCGTTCTTGACCGAATTGTTGGCCTTGATCATCATCATCATCAACATACACACTAGCTTCAACTTGAGGCGAGGAGGATGACGAAGGTTGATCTTGGCCTTGACCTTGACTATCTTGAATGATAGGAGCGGTTGCATCTTGCATTGTAACTTGGTCAATAAGAGGAGGGTATAGATCATGTTCTTGGATAGGTGCATCACTTGGATCCTTGGCTTGTTCTTCTATTGTAGAGGAGGGCTCCACATGAGTAGAGCATAGTTCTTCTCGAGTCGCCATAAGGTGTCCCTCAATGGGGCGTAAAAATCTCACACCCATCCTTCCTATAGCTTCTTGAGACATTTCAGCATGTATATTAGAAACATGAAATTGCGCCACTTGGGAGCCATCATTTTCCTCGAAAACCACACTAAAAGATTCTATGACAATCCGTGAGGCTTTGTCAAAGACTCTATAAGTGTGGGATTTGGCACCGTAACCAACAAATACGTCCTCGATAGTTTTGGATTAGAACTTAGACAACCGAACACCCTTGATCAAATAAAAACACTTACAACCGAACACAAAGAAGTAGGAGACCTTTGGTTTGTTGCCGGTGATGATCTCATAAGAAGTCTTGTCCAAGACCTTGTGGATGTAGAAGCGGTTGGAGGAGTGGCATGCGGTGGATATGGCCTCGGCCCATAGATATTGGGGATATGAATACTCCGCCAACATGGTCCTTGCCATATCCAAGATATTTCGATTCTTCCTTTAGGCAACACCATTTTGTTGAGGAATATACGTGGCGGAATATTGATGCCGAATACCCTCATCACTAAGGAATTAATTCAAAGTGTAGTTCTTGAACTCGGAGCCATTGTCACTCCTAATAGCCATGATTTGGACATTGTGTTGACGTTGAACTTTATTGGAGAAGTCGATGGTGGTTTTTTGGGTCTCACTCTTGCACTTGAAGAAATAAACCCAAGTGTATCTTGAATAATCATAGAAATCACCAAGCAATACTTATTGCCAGCAAGACTTGCCTCGGGCGCGGCACCAAAGAGATCAACATGGAGCAGATCCAAGATCCTCTTTGATGATATAATAGTCTTGGCCTTATGAGGGATATCATGCATCTTTCCTTGAACACACGACCTACAAACGCGATCTTTGGAAAATGAAACATTTTCTTTTAGTCCGAGAATAAAGCCACCTTTGTGAAGACTTTGCAAAGTTCTCATGTTGACATGGGATAAGCGGCAACGCCAGAACCACCCCACAGCCTCCTTTCCGAAAATACACATCGATTGAGAGTTGGTAGACTTCGAAAAGTCCACCATGAACAACTCATTTTCGACATGTCCTACGTTTGCAACGTCAAGAGTCGTGCTCCTCAAAAGGACCACAATATCAGGATCAAAGAAGACGGAGAAACCCATCTTCCCTAATGAACAAACTAAAAGTAAATTGTAACCAAGAGATTCAACAAGCATGACGTCCACGATAGTGATATCAGGAGCAATCACAACCTTGCCAAACCCCAATACCTTAGACTTGGACTTGTCTCCATAGGTGTGGTTGCATCAATATCATTTGGGCGCAACTCTCTCACAAGTTCTTTGCTTCCGGTCATATGACTAGTGCATCCACTATCAATTATCCATTTAGACCCACCGGAAGCATAGTCCTGAAAGAGATCATTGACTAGAGTTAGGAACCAAGTAGGGTCCCTTCAAGTTAGCAACAAGGGTCTTTGTAACCCAAATAGTATAGTCAAATAAACCCCCAATAGGACCAACATATTTATCTTGCACAACACCATAATAATCAACATATAAGAAATGGTGTGGATTGTTAGTTCCCACGGGGTTGCTACGAGTAGTGTCGTTCCTAATGACAATACCACTCGAAGCAACACTCTTCTTAGCTTGTGCGGACTTGGAATTGTTCTTGTTCTTTTTCTTCTTCATCTTCTTCTTGGCAACATAGCCAAGGCCTTTCTTGCCAACTTGTGGCCTAGGAGCACTCATTTGTGGTCTAGAAGCAACCACTTGTGGGCTTGAGGACACAACTTTCTCAACTTGGGGGCTCTTGCCCTTGAGCCTTGCTAGCTCATCCTTCAACAGTTCAACCTAGCATTTTCCTCAATAATAATATTTGCATGATCACAAGAAGAATTAGAGGTGCTAGGGGTGTTGAATTGATTAAGTTGAGTTTGAATCACGCTGGGCATTCGGGTTTACCCAAAAATTCGGGTCGGGTAATTCGGGACATATAAAATTTGGGTCTCCAAAACTAACTCCCGAAATTTGGGTCTCCAAAACTAACTCCCGAAATTTGTCCATATTTTATGATACCCTACAATTCCCGAATTCCCCAAAATACAACACACTGAGCATAAATTGGAACATTCTTTCTTCAGATTCCCGTCGCTATTGTGCTTGATCTGGATGTGCGAATGAGAGGTAGGCGTCGGTGCGAATGGAGGCCCGATCGCCGTCACCTTGTTGGAAAAGATGAAGGCCAACGCTCATGAATTGGGGCGGCGCATCATACAGACGCGGTGATGTGTTTTCTTCCAGCCTCTTTGTCGTCGTTGAGCTCAGGAAGATGGAGTCGAGCGGTGTTCACTTGTTATTGGCGCGACGGCTAAGGTAGGGCAGGGTGCGTTGGGTCTAGGGGCCTGGGACTTGGACGTTGTAGGAGCGGAACCTCGGTAATGGGCGAAGGCGGCGAGTGTAGCAGAGCTACGACACGGCGGCGCGGCAATAGATCGATGATATCGTGATGTGGGAGCCTGGGAGGATGTGGCAATAGAGATGCGATCAGGGACAGGTTGAGATGGGAGTTCACGACTTGGTGAGTTGGGGATGGGGGCACCTACACAAACACATCACAACACAGTACACACATGAATGATGGTGGGTTGGGCTTTGTGTTGTCTCTTGTACGCGGGATTTTCACTGGGCTACATTTTTATTTCGGGCTATACGAGTAATTCGGGTACCATTACTTCTATTCCAAATTTCCCAAACAAAATTCGGGTGTTAAAAAATGCTACCCGATGTAGTGCTCGTGTTTTTAGGGTTCGGGCAATACGGGTTTGGGTTTTTCGGGTTCGAGATTCGGGTATCGGGTTTTATGCCCGGCGTGAAGTTTGAAGTTGTTCATGTAACTCTTTGATGGTAGAGTGTTCAATCTCCAAGGCCCTGTGAGCCTTGGTGAGCTTTCCAAACTCCTCGGTTAGTTTCTCATGACCAACCCAAACTCAACCTTATCTTTTTTAGCCTTTTTATATTTAGCAATTTCAAGATCATGTTCTTTAGTGATAGTAGCAACAATTTCATTGTGTGACTCTTCAATAGTTTCAAGTTCCTCTTCAAGATAAATTCTACCATTATGCTCTTCCCCAAGAGTCATGGAGAGATATGCTATCTCATCTGCATCCCTTCTTTCAATCTCACCTTTCTTATCAAGAGCTTCATGGGAATCTCCCAATTGGCTCATGAGGTGATGAAAGTACTTCTTGGTCTCTCCTTGCACATTAGACATAAAGCGTTCCAAAGAGACAATTTCATCTTCTACTCTAAGACTAGCAAGGTTCACCAATTCATTTGGAGTCTTAGAGTTTCGAGAAGGTGATACCTCCGAGGCCTTAGCCATGAAGCACTTGGCATTAGGTTGGGGAAGATTCTCATTGAGGGATCCAAAGAGTTATGAAGATGGTGGAGTTTTAGCAATATCAAGAGTGGCCACTTCACTTGTGGTTTCTTCTTCATCGCTTCCGGAATCATATTTCTCTTGAGTCACAAGCACAAACTTGGTGGGGGACTTCTTATTGAAAGGTTTCTTCTTGAAATGAGGTTTCTTGTAAGCAACCTTGGACTTGTCCTTGCGAATGAGCTTGCCCCCATGAAGTTCTCTATTCTCATAGGGGCACTCCGCAATGAAATGGTGCTTATCTTGACAACTGAAGCAAGACGTCACCCTTTGAGTCCCTTCGTTGCCATAGCGAGACTTGGTCTTCTACTCTACATATGACTTGGCCTTGGATGGATTCTTCCAAAACTTGTGCACGGTAATAGCAATGACATCTTTGAGCACCAGGTCATATTCTTGATCCTTTAACGGAGCCAAGTCCTCAAAGAAATCGTCGTCATACTCAACTTCCCTTGACACAACCTTGGCCTTCAAAGCAACCGATGCTCCTTTGTGCATTCCTAGGTCTCTAGCACGGTTGTCAAGAGCATTTTTGGTTTTCACTTGATAGGATCACACTTCTTGCATCACTTGGGTTGAGCTAAGGATTCAAAGTCATGTCTTCATTGAATGGTCTTCAAGTCTGTGGGCTCAAAAGGCATGAGAGCAATCATGTACTTCCTCTTGATACATGCATCATCAATGTACTTGGAACCAACATTGTTGAATGTGGTGGCAAGAGTCTTGAGCCTTAGGTACATGTCTTCATGGCTCTTACCATCATGCATATAGAACCCTTCGGCCTCATTGCTCAAGGCATCATACATATTCCTTTGCATACTATCATTGCCCACAAACATGATGACACGAGCGTCCCATGTTTCCTTGGCGGTGGAATATTTTTGAAGATGAGGCATGTGATTTGGACCCACGGCTTGTTGAATGATGGACAAGGCGGTGTAGTTGAGTTGACAATCTACGGCTTCTCTTCTTGTCAAGTTCTTGGGGTCATGTGGCTTGTATCCATCTCGAGTGACCCTCCAAAGTTCAATACAAGAAAAGTTCAAGTGAATTTCCATGTAATAGTGCCACTCACCAAAAGAATGTGCATCAATTTTAGGAGGTTCTCCTCTAGGAATTATATGAGAATGTGGTACGGGAGGATCGGGAGAATAGTGTCTTTCGACATTGTGGAATTATCCTTTTCCTTCCGTACCCTTATCGGTGGAGTTCTTAGCGGAAGCATCTTTAGGCGGATCGCCGTTATTCCCATTCTTGGCGCCCTACGGATCTTCATCCGGAGGAGATGAAGTGGATGTCTCTGATTCCTTGGCTTTCATGAATTGCAACATGAGTGTTCACAATTCATCGATTTTGCTCTCCATGGATGAGGTCAATGAATTGTTTAACTCATTGAGATCATCCATAGAGACATGCACCGCGGAACCTACGACATCCGGATCATCGGCCATACTAAACTCTTAGGCGGTTATACCCGATAAAAGAGCCGAGGCTCTGATACCAATTGAACGGATAGTATGGGCACCTAGAGGGGGGGTGAATAGATGCTACAACCAATTTTAATTTTTCTTCAAGATTAGGCTTGACACAAAGTTAAATTCTCTAGATAATGCAACTTTGGTTAATTTACTTATATGACAAGAATAACAACAAACACAATACAAGCACAAGTAAAGGGGAGGGGAACGAGATAACCGATATGAAGCACGTGGAGACACTATGTAGTCCCGAGTTCATCCTTGTTAAGGGAGTATGTCTCGTTGTAGGGGTGTGAGCTTCGCCACAAGGGCCTACTCAACGCCACAAAGGCCTCACCTTATTCTCCGATGAACCCCGCCATAAAGGCCTAGTCTATCTTCCACTATTGATCCCCTTTGATACGGGAATCGAATCTTTTACAAACAATATTGGGGCACACACCCACAACCTAATTTGGAGCTCCCAACACCAAGAATCACCAAGTGCAGCAAGAGGTCTAGGTCCTTTACAAATGGAAACCTATACTCAAATCCCTCAAGTGAATGAGGGGGAAATGAAGAACGGCTCGGTGACGATATAGATCGGGGCCTTCTTTTTTAATCGTCCGAAGATAAAAAAGTTTGGTGGAAGGGATTGGGAGTAATTGAGGATTTGGTGAGCTCAATAAATATTATTCAATGCTTTGGACGAACTAGCGCTCAAGGGGGAAGAGGAGGGGTATTTATACTCCCTCCCCAAATCTAGCCGTTTGAGCAGGAAACAGGTACCGGAATATCCGGTTCAAACTTGAACCGGAATATCCGGTTGGGTTCAATCTTCAGATCTGGATTTCGACTGGGTTGACTTCTATCGGAATATCCGATTGGGGTGAATAATCCGGCTCGCTTCTGTCCCGAACTGGCTCCTGAACAGAAATATCAGGTTGATATGGAATAATCCGGTTGCAATAATCCGGTTCACTTCTGCGAGTTCAACTTCCAGTCCTTAGCCATTTTGAGCTTCAACTTCCACAACCGGGATATCCGGTTGTTCCAGAATAATCCGGTTGGAATAATCCGGCTCATCTCTATCCCAAACTGGGCTAAGATCATGCTAACCGGAATATCCGATTTCCCCCGACTAATCTGGTTAGAATAATCTAGCTCATCTTTGTCTCAAACTGGGCTAGGATCATCCTAACCGGAATATCCTGTTTCCTGGAATAATCCGGTTAGAATAATCCGGTTCCTCTCTATCCCAAATCACAGTGGCCTATCTTCACCGATCTTTTGCTGATCGATACAGATGTTAAAGATAACACCTGCACACTCAACACCTTGATAAATAATGTACTTAGTATTGTTAACTAACACACAAAACTAACGGGAAAATGAAATGCACTTTCAGATGCGCTTGAAGGTGGCCTCATAGCGCGCCGTGCTCGCCGGTTCGTCGGGTCCCAGGCGGGGTCGACGCGCTGCTCGTCGGTGAGCTTCTCCCAATAGTGGGCAAGCGATCACCTAAAAACTACGCCGGAACTGCCCTCGCGTCCCCCCCACGGGGGGCACAGGCAGAAACCCTAGCGGTCGGACGCCAGAAACCCCCTCCTCGACCTCCTCCCCTCGCCGCCGCCGGTGTGCACTGCCAGGAAAATCCCGTGCAGCTGTGGGTGGCGGCGGGGCTCTCCTTGCGTGGCGCGCCGGGGATCGGAGACTTCGGCTTGGTGGGCCAGATCGGATGCGGGCGCCGGGGCGGCGGCCCCGGGCTGGGGGTTCGACGACGCGCTGGCGCCTGGCTGCGGCGTCGGCCATGGCGGCCGGCTGCGGCGGTCCGGCGGCGCTCGGTGCGGCCACATGGCAGTTCCGGCGTCCTTGGCGGCCTGGCCGTGATTGGTGGTGGTCGGCCGCTCCTGCACCGCCCCTACTCCTCGATGGCGCTCCTCTCCCGTCTGGCGGCGCTTCGACGCCGTGGACAACTTGTTGCCTGCTCGGCCCGGCTGGGTGGGTGCAGCTTTGCCCCGACGGGTTGGAGTTGCCCCGGTTTGGAGGTGGTGGTGGCGTTCCGGTCGACAGGCTGGTGGATGCCGGGGCAACGGCCCCTGATTGATTCTTCTCCAGGCTGATCGCGCGCCGGGTGGAGCGGAAGTGGCTGGCCGGTGAGAGCCGGGCTCCGATGATCGGAGTCGACGATCGTGGCGTCTTCCGATGCCATCCCCTTGCTGAAGGTATCGTTGCCGTGTAGCTTCCGACTACTACCTATTGCTCTAGGGGAAAGCCTAGATCCGGTTTACCGGATCGGATGATGACGACGCCTTTCGCCGCTCTCCCTGTTGAGGGCATTGTCTTGGAGTAGAGCTGTGTTCCGGGGGAAACCCTATATCTGGTTTACCAGATAGGATGATGGCGGCATCTTCGATGTCGTTTACCCTCTCGAGGGCATTGTCTTTAGAATATGAGCTACCTGGAGGGGGTCCCTTGGTGGTGCGAATTGCGCAGGGTGGAGGAGCTGTCTGGCGTCAAGGTGGCATCGATGGCAGGTCTCACGGGTGAATGCATTGATTTCTATCCTGAAGATGGGTGAGAGGAAGACGGAGGCGGCATCTTCTGGAGCGTGGACGTCGGTGTGCGCTGCAGAGTGCTGGACCGATTGTGCCCCTTGCTCGCTATCGGGCGGCTTGGTGTGGCCTTCGGTGTTTCAGATGATGTGCGTTGGTGTGCTGACAGGGAATCCGGCCCTGTTCGGCGACCCCCTTCATTACTAGTGGTGGTAGATTGGTGGTTCAGGATGGTGCTTTGATGTATTTATTTGTAAGACATTGTGGCTTCTGTTTTTTATTAATAAAAACCGGTTGTATGCACCATTTTGGTGCAGAGGCTGGGGGTAGTACCCTCCATTTCTAAAAAAAAATAGTGGGCAAGCACCTCGGCGTTCCACGAGGCGTCGCTCACCTTGGGCGCATCCGGGATGGGGACGCCGGTGCGCCCGATGGTGAACCCGTACCCGGCGCGCATGTACGGCGGGCACGGGTACTTGGCGGCGAAGAGAGCGCGCGCTTGGTGTTTGAGGAGGGAGCAGCGCGGGAAGCCGTTTGCGGTGAGGGGATCCATCGGTGCGGCGAGGAGCGAGGCGAGTGCGGCGAGGAGAGTGGCGAGTGCGGCGCGCAGAGCGGCGTGGGCACATTTTATACCTGGCGCGGCAGGCCAAAGGGCCGCGCACCGCGCACGCATTAATTCCGGCGGCCGCGTGGGGAAGCCGCGCGAACACCGCGTGGACGACACGACTTGCCAAAGCGACGGCTCGCTGCGGCCTTGCGCTTCTGCGCCGCGTCGGGAGAAGACGAAGACCTGGGCGCCGCTTTGACCGCGCGCCCGTCTCACGGACGGGCGGTCCCGTGGGCGCCACACGGCCGTTTCCTCCTGTCCGGAGCCCGTACGCGGTGGGGTTGGGCTGGGCTTTCGGAGGAAAACTAGGGGTGCGTTCGAACGGAAGATCCTAACGGGGAGCGTGAGTGGGGATGCTCGGGGTCGTCCGGACGAGAAAGCCCTTAGGGCAGCCTTTGGGGAAAATATCTCTCGATTTAGATTTAGCAAAACCGTGAAAATAAACCGTCGATTTGTACTACTAGGCGGCCGTTTCATACGAGTCGGTCCGCGATCGAGGCGTGGATTATTTGACTGTTCTTACTGAGATTCGATGAAGTATGGTCTCGTGGCTTAATCGGTAGGAATCCATCGGGTGAGTAGTACTACAGTAAGTACATGTGGGTGGTGCTGTGGCGTATCGCTCATGACTGTTTGCCAACAAGGTACCAATTAAGATACAGAGGGATACATGCTGATGACCGCTGTGTTCATTGTGGCCAAGAAGAAAGAGTGGAGCATCTGTTTCTGTACTGCCCTTTTGCTCGTCAAGTTTGGGAGGGGGTAAAGGATCAGTATCCAGTTCATCTGCACCGCAAGGATCTTATTCATGCACGACAGTGGCTGTTTGATTTCATGGGCAGGGAAAGTGAGTTAAACAAGACTGTGCTTGCTATCACATGCTGGCATATTTGGGAGCACCGAAACGACCTACGCAATGGTGCAGGCCCATGCAATACTAACCGGGTGATTGCAAAGACCCTGGCCTATGTTGATATGGTAGTATCTCACTGTTATAAGGAGAGGCACTTACACTATGGGGGAGCTGCTGTGCAGAACCAATGCTGGATTCCGCCCCCGAGTGGCACCTTCTCTATGTGTGTCGATGCAGCTATCTTTGAAGAGGAGCATCGAATGGGATGGGGTGGTGTTCTCCGTGATCATTCAGGGAAACGTCTCCTGTCCATATTTGAAAGTTTGGATATTCTCCCGAGCCCAGAACAGGCGGAGGGAGTGGCTGTCAGGCGGGCGCTGAAGCTCCTCCAGGAGAATGGAATCCGCAACTGCGTGGTGGAGTCAGATTGTCTCACGTTGATCTCTCGGATCAATTCGGTGAAGAAGGACAGGTCTCAAGTGGGGATCATTGTCGACGATGTCAAGAAGCTGGCTCGTGGCTTCGTGTATCTTTCCTTTAAGCATATTTCCCGTGTAAGCTTAATTCTGTTGCTCATAGTCTAGCTCGCGCCTCAGTGCGCTCGTCTTGTAATTTATTTTCGTCGTTTGCCCGTGATGAGTCTCGGGCTGAACTGTGTATTGATGTGGTCTAATCAATAAAGTGCAAATTCTCTCAAAAAAAAAAAAAGTACATGTGGGCGACAAAGTCATGACCGCATCGATCCGATCAGCGGAGGGAGAAGGTCCTCCTGGAGAACCTATTCAACCAAAATGTTCAGAGAAGGGGACGTGCGGTCAAACTGGAACCTGATACCGGTAACATTTAGTAGTACCAGTTAACTACATATAACTGTCAGAGCCGAATCCACTGTGTAGTTTCCACATAGTCAATGATGATCTGACAGTTTCCCCAAGAAAAAACTGATGATCCGAAAATTATGAGAAAACAAATCTGAGTGAACAAGGGATGAAGTTTCTCCATATACGGGCACGGATCAAACCATGTCAACGCCGCGCGTGACATACATCGCCTAGCTCGATCTTTGTACAAACTACAAAGCTCCTCCTCCTCCTCACAGCCTCAAAGTAGCAGATCGTACACACCACTCTTTAGTCTATACACATGTCACGGCCCCCAAACAAACAAAATTAAATTTGACAAATACTAACAGATTTATGGCTTCATTTTGTTCGTCTTGGTCCTCTTGGATCGGCTTTCCTGATTCCAACTCATCAGCTTGCGGAACACCCCCTGCCGTTCCTCGTAGCTCGACCTCCTCCCGAAGCTGCTGCTCTTCTTGAAGCTACTGCTCTTCTTGAAGCTGCTGCCGCCCAGACTGTTCCAGCTCCCGAACGTCGTCTTCCTGCCCGTGCCCGCGGCGGCGAAAGTAGTAGGGGACGCGGCGGCGTCGGCCTCCGGCACCACCGGCGGCGTCACGCACCGTATGAGCGCCCAGTCCACGCCGGCGAAGAACCGGTGCCTCTTGATCTCGGCGGCGCCGCGCGCGGCGCCCATGCGCCGCCGCGGGTCCCTCTCGAGCAACCTGCCCACGAGGTCCCTCAGCTGCGCCGCTGCCTCCGCGTCGCCCTCCAGCTTCGGGTACGTGACCTGCTTCGACAGGATGTTCTTGAGCGTGACGTCCTTCGCGGCGCCCTTGAACGGTGTGCGGCCGTACACAAGCTCGTAGAGGAAGACCCCGAAGGCCCACCAGTCGACGCCGTTGCCGTGCCCGTTCCCGCTCACGAGCTCCGGCGCGAGGTACTCGTGCGTGCCCACGCAGTCCCTGGAGTTCGCGTCCGTCGGCTCGGCGACGAACTCGAACCGCTCCTTGGCGTCTACGTCGGCCTCGCTGTCGCCTGCCGGATCCGAAGCACGACGGTAGGAAGCTTCTCTTGCGGCGGCGGCTCTGTTGCCGCACCTGTCGGCGGCGCATGGCGGGCTCCACGGACGCCGGGAGCGCGAGGTCGAAGTCGGAGAGCACGACGTGTCCGTCGCCTCGGAGCAGGACGTTCTCTGGCTTGAGGTCGCGGTATACGAACCCGAGCACGTGCAGGTACTCGAGGGCCAGCAGCACCTCGGCGGCGTAGAATCTCGCGGCGGCTACGGGCAGACGGCCTCCGGGGCGGCGGCGCAGCACCGAGTGCAGGTCGCCCCCGGAGCAGTAGTCCATGAGGAAGCACGCGTAGCGCCCGGCGTCGAGACGCGCGTAGAGGGTGGGCACGAAGGGGTGGTCGAGCGAGGACAGGACGCGGGACTCGGCGAGCACGTGGCAGACACGGGACGGGTCGTCGTCGCGGAGGTCGACGACCTTGAGCGCGAAGAGCGGGGAGGCCGGTGGTGAGCTCTTCAGGCGGCAGAGGAAGACCCGCGCGAGGTGGCCGTGGCCGAGCTCGCGGACGAGGTGGAGGTGAGCGAGGCGAAGGACGCCGTCGGGGGTGGCGGCGCGGGCGGCGGCGAGGTGCGCCCAGTGCGGGGAGGTGGACGACGAGTGCGGCCGCGGCGAGAGAGAGGTTGACGAGGAGAAAGAGGGGAGGGAGAGCGAGCTCCGCGCGCTGAAGGTGGTGGCCGTGGTGAAGGAAGAGGTGGATGCGGAGGCGGTTGAGGTGAAGGAGAGGTCCAGCGCGCCAGCGCCGGCGTCTGCGATGGACGGTGGGAAGTGCGGTGAAATGTCGGAGGAGAGCGGGGACGGCGGCGCGGGTTCATGGTTGTCCATTGTCGGAGGAGGGTGTGCTGCTTCCATGTGCATGGCGGCGAGACCACGAGAGTGAGATGGGGAACGGAAGACGGGAGGAATGGTTTGTGTGACGCGCGGTTGGGTTTATAAAGGCGTTGGGCGCAGAATGAAGCGGGAGATCAACGGTACCTAGTAGAGAGTAGGGGCGAGTAACTACCAACCAGCGGAATTGCTACTGTAAATCTGTGATGGACCCGATCGAATCTCCCCTGGGAAGAAATGATGCTGAGCTAATCAATTGACTTTTGATGGGATATGTGATTTCTCAAGTCAACATGCGAATGTATAAAACTTACTGAGATTTGTTAGTTTGAACAATTAGGAAGGTTCAGCTCTTTAATACTATTTCAAAAAATCTTATTTATTTGGTCTCTCGCCGCCAACAATGAATGCAAGTACTCCCTCCGACCCGAATTAAAGGGCGCAACGTACTTTTTGCAAAAACACCATCCGAGATCTTTCGACAAACAAGCCAGTCCCCGCCGTTCTTATCCTCTTCCCCTCCTTTCTCCGACCGGCGACCGCTCCGTCGCCTCCCCACGCGCAGCCTCCCCTCCACCTCGCCACGCTCCATCTCGTTTAGTCACCGCGCTCCCCTCCGCCTCGCCGCAGAGCTCCCCTCCACCTCGCCACGCTCCCGCCTCCTCGCCCCCGAGCTCCAAAGCTCTTTTTTCTGGGGCCCGCCGCCGACCAAGCTTCGATTTTCGTCTAAGAAGGCCACGAATCGCCGGCTCCGGCGTCTACGATGCGTTCGCGGAGCTGATCCGGCGGCAGGAGGTGGCCGGGCGCCCCGTGGCGTGCGTCGTCGGCAACTCGTTCCTCCCGTGGGCTATCGATGTCGCCCACGACGCCGGGATCCCCTCGGCCGTGCTGTAGGTGTAGTCCTGCCTTGTGGTGCTCCCCTGGATCCGCAGCCCCGGTGCGCCCGTTTGCCCGGACCACACGACGCCCACTTCCCCGGCTCGATGACGATGACGCTCCGTCCGTGGCGTCTCTGATCGTGGCCGTCACAGGTCACCGGGCGTATCCAAGGTCTCCGGCACCGTCGCCGCCATGGATGGCTTCCACGCCTCCTCCAAGCTTTTCGGTCAGTCCCTCCTCCTTTTCGTATGCGCAGTCTTCAATTGCTGATATGCTACAAGAACGAATTGCTGCCCTGCTCACGCTATTGCCACTGTCTTGTTCTGAATTTTCTGAATTGTGTATGCTTGCTCTCAGATTCTTGAGGAGTACTGTGGTATAATAACCCAACTGACAGAAGATGTCGTCCTTAGTTATTTTTGGAAACAATAACCAAAACTGATGAGGAGTATTATAAGGAAGAAATCCATATTCTTTACACACACATTGCTGCTTCCAGATTACATGTTAGGCTAGTGAGAAGTATCCAAGCTGCAACATGTAATTGCAGTGTTTTTTCTGAAGTTTCAAGCTGAATGAAGTACACCTTAGGTAGGCTATGTTTATGCCATCCTTGATCCTGTAACATGCTTAGGTAGGCTAAATGTACATTGTATGATAACTGATTCTTATAACTGCACCTGAACGTAAAATGTGTTCTTGGTGAATTCATCTGAATCTTGGTTGAATTCTAGGCCAAGCCACGCCGAGCTAATATGCCATCAGAGCAAAAGATTCAGTTGGTTTGATGCAGGCGTCGTTCACTTGCAGCGGTAGCAAGCCACTGGTGAAAGATTGCAATCGCTTCTTCTCATGCCCTAAAATAAAAAGATTGCATTTTCCCCATGTGCTCAGTACAAACCCCTGTCTTTTATCCTGTGGGTAAAAGGAGTACTCCCTCCGTCTACTTTTATGACACACACTACTTGCTACTCCACATTATACTCCCTCCGATCCATATTAATAGGTGCTAAAGTGGATGTATCTAGCAATAAAACATGTCTAAATACATCCACTTCAGCACCTATTAATATGGATCGGAGGGAGTATAAGAAAGGAGTAGTATTTGTCTGGATACAGTCATCTGAACAAAATTAAAATTAAAATGGCAACATTATATACTCCACATTACAGTGACACAAAGGAACTATGAGGGGCATCAACTGGCAACATTATATACTCCACAATCGTCAACATTATATACTCCACAATTGTTTTGCTCTAGTATCACATGGCAGCTAATTTAGGATGGCTTGCTGTTTGTTTTGTGCCTTCCTGGCCTTCTTGTATTGCCCATCTTCTTCTCCTCCTCTTCTCCTCTTGATCCTCTTTTTCTCCCCAGGCTTCTCTTCTTTTATTGTTGGTTGTATTGTACTAGCTTCAAAGTCGCCTATTTGTTTTTCTCGGATGAGATCAAGCTACTGTAAATAGTAAACATAAAATTATGTTAGTAAGGTGATATCAAGTTGCTGCAAATAGTACACATAATTACAAGCAATAAGACATTGACATACACTCTTCACTCGACGGCGTGGACGGACAATGCTGGAAGGATCCTTCAACCATGTCTCATATTCTTTTCGTGCGATCATTGAGTCATAATCCAGGATTACTTGGGACCTTCCAGTTCTCTTTGTTGCTTTCTTTGCTTGTTTATTCTTCATCTTCTCCTCCTCTTGCTCCACTAGTTGTTTCTCATAGTCGGCTATTAGCTTTAAGGTATCTTCATACAGTTTGCTATCAACCTCTAGTATGTTAGGTAGCTTCCCCTCTCTTATTAGCTTGTCCTTGCCCATGTGGGGTGGCTTATATGTGTTTCCAACCTTGTCTTTCATAATCTCCAACAAGACAGACTGTAATGTGATGTACACTTTGGCAAGTGTCTTCACGTCATATGCATCATAAGCTTGTCCACTGTTTCTATCAGTTCTTTGAGATTTTTAGGTGCACTTTCAAATGCCAATGATTGGATGGAGCTGAAGAAGCAAAGGTCCAAAACATTCAAATCCGGCGAGTTGGGAGGTTGGAAAGTCAACCTAATATCCAGTCCTGAAGCTTTTACGGCGGCCAAAAATGCAGGATCATCATGCTGAACATGCGTTCGAGCATTGTCTTGTTGTATCCATATTGTTTCCTCATATCCATCTTCAGGACACACTTCTACAATTGCTGGAATTACCTTCTCACACAGGTATTCCCGCATGACGTCTCTGGTAACATTGACGTTCTTTAATTCCATTGTGCCTTTTGTCCTATACTTTGAGTCGTATTTGGCAGCATCTTCTATGACAAAAGCCCAGATGCCAACCTTTCCGTCAAAGGTCACATTTCCTTGCTCATCATGTCTAGGTCTAGCAACAACAGTTAAGAACATGACCTTGCCAATGTTGTTTTTGTTATGGATAGTACGAACTGGTGCTGCTTCTTCTCGTGATAGGTAGTACGTCCGATCTCGCTTAGTCAAATTAAACCATTTCTCATCCATATGCATTCGGTTCCTCATCTTTTTGAACCAAATATTTGCTTGTAAGATAGTGACATCATCGACCATTGAGATGCAATGTATGAGCCTTCTTAATCTGTTTTCTAAAGATAGATGTGTTTTCAGGTATTGGTATGGCGCCTTAAATCGCCCCATTCCAATCTCCTTTGCAGTGTTGTGGAAGGGATATCAAGAGACCTAGCCAGTGCCCTCAATGTACCCCTTTTGTTGAAGGGAACTTGAGGCACCCTTTCATCGAGTTCAAGCTCCCTCCTCTTTCTTCCGCACCTACCCTTCCGCTTATTTGAGAAATCAGGCACTTCATTTCTGCTCTCTTGATCTATGGCCTTCTTCCATATCTTCTCGACAGATCTGGGAATTATTCCCAAAAGTTGAGCCACATTTTCCTTATCTGCCTTCACCACGGGTCTACCTTTTCCTAGAGCTTTGAGTGCAATATATGCTGCAAATTTATAAATCTCCGGCACATCATGTCTTTGCACAACATGTTCTTCTTGTTCTCCATGAACATGAACATCTTCTTCTTCTTCTTCTTCTAGAACATGAGCAGCTTCTTCTTCTTCTTCTTCTTCTGGAACATGAGTAGCTTCTTCTTCTTCTTCTAGAACATGAACAGCTTCTTCCTCTTCTTCTTCTTCTTCTTCTGGAACATGAGCAGCTTCTTCTTCTTCTTGTGGAGTATTTGGACTGAAGTTGAGATCTAGCTCTTGTGGAGGAGTTAAGTTGATATCAAAGAGGACCATCTTGTCCTATGGTGGACTAGGCAACCTGCAGAAAAGAAATTGAGGAGTATTTAGTTTCTCTCAAATTAATATAGGCAGCATAACCACAATTAGCTCTATCATGTAGTATGTTTGTGAGTGGTATGGTTAACAGTACATGTGTACATTTCATGAGCAATAGATATATGTGTACTATGTGCGCGCGTGTGTGTGTCCCTACACCTCATGCATCTAAGAAAAAGATGCAGCAGACAGTGATCAACTGTCTGTCCTCTGCCCCCTTTCCTCGCCTGTGTTACAATTTGGCTTGCACATACCAATATACCGTATACGGACTTGCTCGAAAAAAAAACCATATACTAACGGATACATGCATCATGTGCTAGTTTTTTTGTTTTCTTGTAGAGTACATCATCTGATAGTTATTTTAACATTTCTGCCCAATTCGAGTTAGGAGCAATTTGTTTGTGCTTTAACGCTGGTGTCACTTTCTGAAGTACTTTGTGCTACGGTAATTTCCTTGCAGGCAGAAGACTAGTTATAAAGTTCTGCAATTAGCCAAGGCTACGAAAGATAAGCTGAGGAGTGTTGCTGAAGCAGACAAGAGCTTAGTTGCATCTGAACAAATAAGTTTAGTGAAGATGTATGTCAGTCATGATTGTTTCCAGCTATGCATAGTTGCATCTGTAGGCTTATAAGTGCTCGACCTGTTGCTCACCGTGTTTAAGGATTTGGGTATTATCTGCAGAAAGAGAAGAGGGTGTCTGACATGAAGCTTGCCAAAGATTTCGCTGCGGCGATGGAAGAGTTTAGGAAGCTTCAGAGTATTGGAATGCAGAGGGAGGTGGCATATAAGCCAGTTGTTCCACAGAATGCTCAGACAAGGTAATGTTTGTTTACTCTTAAATGGATTCATCCAGAAGCTTTATCTTCTGTGTTTCATTACACATGAATACCCACACTTATCAGTTAAATGAGATCTGCAGTTGAATACTGGGAGTACTATTAGGTTGAAGTTTCCAGTAGTTGTTCCTAAGATGAGCACTATAATATTTGTGTGCACCTTTGCCACTTTGCATAACATAAACAAGCCAAAATATTGCTCATAATTGTACATTTCTGCATGAACATGAAGCCAAAATATATTGGGGACCCAACACATAATTGTACATTTCTGCATGAACATGAGGCCAAAATATTTTCTGCTACTCGTATAAATAACTGGCTAAACCAGTTCATCTCCATTAACAGGGGAAAGCATCAGGTCATCTAACGGCGTTTATTGCATGAATCACCAGATATCTGACGGCGAAGGCTTCCTCAAAAGGACATTTTTGAGTCATGCCTCCATCAGAGCCACCCATGTCATATGGTCAGCACTAACAACTACTCCAGTAATCAAAGAGCTATAACTGATTAAATTTGTCTGATATTTGAATACAAAAACAGGACACTGTCATTGATGCTGGCATGTACGACGGAGCTTTGGGTATTATCTGTGCCAGGCATTCCTAAGTTACTCCCTTGTACACGAGATGAAACATCAAACATTTATGCAGGCAGGCTGTAGTACTTCTGGCATATCCAATCCAGGGTATAGTTTGCTTTGCTTTTTGTGTTATCGAAACGAGTTGCTTTGCTTTCATGATTAGCCCATTCTGGAGTCAGGTCTGATGTATGCGTTGGGCCTGTGATGCAGTGTCGTGCGGGAGCGTGAGAGTGCAAAGGAAACTGCAGCTACCGAGCCAACCATTCAGTTAACGTACACAAGCTGATCTTCAGGTTTTTCATGGCGGACAGGAAACAAAGCAGATGGCATCGATGTCCACGGCAAGAGAACGAGACAGGAAAGAGTGGGAATTGGACGGGGTGCTCACCGGGAGGGGTTCGGAGTAGTCGATCGGGCTCGGAGACGTCCACGCCGGCGAGAAAACGAGGAAGACAGTCGGCCGCTGAACTGAAGAAGTGGAAGCTGCGGGCGTTCTCGTGCCCCTCCAGCCTGTGATTGATGTTGAGGAGGAAGAGGGAGGCGGGGTGGTTCTTATTCACCTCCCATCTTGACGTAGGGTAGTCCTGCTTCTGGATGTCGAAGGAGGAGACGGAGCTGCGCTTCCAGCAGCTTCCACCAGCTCTGCTCGACGAGCACGGCGCAGTCAGCGAGCCGGCGGAGAGCGGGGAGGGGGCGAGGGGGCGAGCGGGGAGGCGGCGAGAGGGGAGGGGGCGAGGTGGGAGGTCTGACTCTAGCAGCGACCGCGGCGACAGGGACACCACCTCCGCGTCCGGGGCCGAGGCGAGTGTAACATCCCAGTGTTTGGGAGGTTGTAAGGATCTAAAGTTAATATGTGCATTTGCAAAGCATGCATCTAAAAGTACGGGAAATTTTGGCGCGAAAGTTTGAACGAATCAAAGTGACCAAAGTTTCACCTGACATGATGAAATAGGTCTAGTTCATCTAGTCAGGAGTTCATTTGGAGTGATCTTTATAACATTGTATCTCTACAAACTAAATCATCTGGTTACACAAACCATAATTGGTTGTGACCAACACAAATTCTCAACCACCTAAACCTCAAGTCTATAAGTGACTTGGGATAATTCACTAGGTATCTAGAACTCAAAAAGGGGTGAGAATCCAAATCTCATAAATGATGATCACACTTTCACTAATGAGTAAGGCATAACTGAACCATCTCATCAACAGAGGTGTTATGTCCTCTCAAACAATAACTTTTAAGTTATCAACCATTCACACAACACCTTTCCAAATTATTTAGTACTTACTAAGTGAACCTTCACAAGTAAATAACAAAGGTTCAACAGAACACAAGTGATACAAACAAGTGTTAACCCAAGTCCCACAAGTGGGAAGTAACTTAATTATCATTAATAATATATTTATCGAATATGTACATATCTCCTCAACCATAAAAGAAGTATCTAAAAGAAGTAATAAATCTTCTTAAACTACTTCTAAACCTTGATCATCACACATGATATTCCCAAATCTCTATATCTGCATTATGAATGAAAAGTTAATAAAGTGATGAATATAAAGTAGATCATGACACCTGGGAGAACAAATAACAACTATGATATAAGTCATTAAACCTCAATAACTTTCACATGATCATTGTTTCAATCATCTTATACAAGTGAGAATATGAAATCTCAACACATCATTAAACCATTTGATCAATTTACTGTTAAGTCATCATTCCACCAACATTCCACATTTCTGTCCAACTCATCATTCAACAAATAAAGTATCTCTAGATACAAGTAAGGAATAACAACAAGATATAAGCTCTATTAGAGGAATTGGATTGAAAGCTAAATAAAATCAATTATGTATGAATAATTACATATCATTTGGGAAATAAAATAAGAAGTTTATGGAAGGATAATAAAAGCATGAACTAACTCTTAATCTAGATCTTGTTATGTTGTCAAGACCATCCTATCTTGTTTCCCAATCTTCTCTAAGTCATTCTGCAAGAGAAGCAACTCACAAGAAGAGAGGAACCACCACCAGAAGATCTACAAGAAGATTATTTAGAGTGTGCTAGAAGTGCTACTCTAAGCTACTATAAGAGTACTTGGAAAACTCTTATAACTTGATCTGATCATATTAACCCTCTTGAAATTGTGTGATACTCCAATGTTATTGTTATATAGAAGTAATTTGGTAACAAGCCTGTACACCTTGTTAACAGATCACTTTTGTATACTCAAACAATTGAGTGTCATACACAAACAAACATAATGTTGAATAACCTAGTACATCTCAGTCTCTTGTATATGGAAAGTAATTTGGGGACAAGCCTTGCAAACTTGTCAACAGATTCTTCTTATATGCATAAGGCTAACTGATGTCATAAACTACACCTACATTCCTTTTATCAGTAACCAATAGAAAGAATAACACTAAGGAAACAAGAAACCACAATATAATCATCTAAGTAAAATCTTTGCTTGGAATAACTGTTTGTTCTCACCACAAGGGTGAGATAGTTGAAGATTGAATCCAAGAGATGATATTGCTTGCCATTGATACAAGGTGAAAACAGAAGACTAGTGGCAACCAGAGAGAAGAACATCAAGCAACAGAAGAGCACAGGAATTAACACTGCCTCAGTAAGGGAGCATAAGTATTTAGCCAGTAAATCATTAGAACATAATAGAGAATCAATAACCTCTGTCAAGATCATCAGATATGAGGAACTAATAATAATATCTTTAATGGAAACAAATATTAAGTATGGGATAATAATAAGCCATTACATCCACATGTCTTGATATGTGGAGGTAGATGAAAACAAGCTTAAAACCTTGTTTTCCAAATCCTTTTCACATGTAAGACTAACATATGATAACAAAAACTCATCTACATATAACCATGTAAATGGTTACATGTTTTAGAACAACCTTAGATATTATCCACAACCTATGTGGAGAACAAGTAAATCAGATTTCAAAGCCACACATGTTATCCAATTGATCATGTCCCTAAAATAACAAACCTGCTTGATATACACTTAAGTAGAATGTCAACCCAAAATTGCTAAGAGTTTTAGCTATGAAAATAACATAGTATGATAAAAGGAAAACAAGTTACTTTACCCATTAAAATCATTTGGTGTGACATGGAGTAAAATTCTCTGTTGATGATTTTCGTTACAGTGCATACAAACATTACCCAGTAGTGATACCAAATTTCTTTCTATAAGTGATTGTATCCAATATGATCCATTCCTACCATACCCCTTGGTAAACCCCATGTGTGTGGTGTGGAGATAATTTTCATGCCTAAAATAGAATTTAAAACATTTAATAAATAGAATAGAGTAAAAACAATAAAATCACTTATTATAGCACCCTAAATAAAAATTATAAAAATTGTCCAATTTCACCAAAACAAAATATGGTGGGATTGCATTTTTGATAAGGAATTCAAATATTATTTTTAATAATTTTTATCTTCATGAAAAGGCCCTGAAAACATTAATTTCTCCTCAGTTTGTAAGGCAGAAGGACCTGTATGCAAATAATGGAATTTTCAGGGGGTTATCGCAAGTTGGTTTTCATTTCTTTCTTCTTCAACCTCTGGCCAGAAGGCCAGAGGCGTGTCACCGCCACCCGCACGCACTGCCACCTCTCCTCGGCCGCCTTTCCGTTGGATAAGAAGCAGGAGAGCTTCTCCTACTTGCCCTCTCCCTCCCTCACTCGCTCATTCTCTCTGTCTCTCTCTCTATTCGAACCCGAAGAACAAACCCTAACCCTAACCCACGGCCGCCGCCCATCGTCGTCAACTCCGGCCACGCCGGAAGGAACCGAGGCCACCAATAGATGCGCCTGGACTTCCTCTACGTCGCTACCAACTCTCGTTTGCAGGGAAGCTAGGAATCGGACGAATCGGGTAGTCTTCCCCAAGTCCGGCCACCACGGTGAAGACCTCGCCGCCGGCGATTTCGTCTCCTCCTTGCCTCACCGGCCATACCTACGTGCTCCAGGTGAGCGTGTGCATCTCAGGGTGCCTCCAATTTGCTTTATCGTCACCGATTGCATCATGGTTGACGATCACCGTGCGCCACCGCCGCGCCCATGGTCGCCGGCACTACTCCGGTGACCATATGGTCCAATAGCCGCTACCCCTAGGTTCCTTGAGCCACTCCCCATCTCCTGGTAGTCTTCAATCGAATCAATTCGTAGCAAATCCGTCGATTGAGGATCATCCGAGATGGATTGCTCTGTGATGACGCAACCATGACATCATCATGATGTCATAAGCCGGTTTCTATTCTTTTTTGAAATAAAACCGAATATGACACGTAGGACCCACCTGTCAATTCAAATAATAGCAGATTATAATTAAAATTTAATAAATCAATAACTTTAATTTCATAAACCTGAAAATTATAAAAAAATATATCATATTAATCAGAAAAATAAAATCTATTTGATTATGACATTTTCAAATGAATTTGATAAAGTTTAAAATTAAATATTTTCTTTAATTAATTAAATCATTTAAAATAAAGAAAAATAATAAATAATTCATAAAATTAGAAAAATACAAGTTATATACCAAAATGCTCCAAATGACTTATACAACTCATCTATGGTGTTTACAAAGTCATTTGACAAAGATTTCATGTGTGCAATGTTTTGCTTAGTCATTTTATTTAAAATTAATAAATTAATAGTTTATTCAAATATTTTCAGTAAGCATTGAATAATATACCAAATTAAAGAGAAAATCATTTCCAATTAAAATCATTTTGTTGAACTTATAAACGTGTTATTCGAGGTATATTGGAATTCTATCATATTCCATTATAACCAGAAATAACCACCAACATTATTTTCCTTACTAATAAAACCACATGTTTTCACACCTATAAAACATATCATCACAAGTAATTAGCAAGTATTGTGATGATAGATTTTACTGTACTAGTTCATCATTTTCAACTAAACTCATTTTCATTACCTCTCCACTTCTGGAAAATAAAATCAAACATGTCTGTTACCTTTTCAATAATTGTGTTCCATGTGTTCTTGTTTTATTATCCAACCAAGTCATCAACACTTCTACTTAAACATAATAACCATTGTTTGCTAAACAAAAGTGAAACACATGTAAATCTAAAAAGAAGTAATAACCACATCACCTCAAGTAATGAAACAATTCACCTAAAACAAGTGTGATTGAGGTATCGTATCAAACGTGGCTTACACTTGTAAGCTGGGGTGTTTTCCAGGGTAATTCACGATGCATCTCATTACTATGCATGTATCATCTTGCCAGTGTTTTCTGTAGTCCTTACCGGGACTACTTTGCCATCTTTCAGATATTTTGGATTTCTCTACGCGACCCTTGAACCCCGAAGACCTGGATCATTATTGTTATTTCAATCTCAGGCAAGTTCATCACTTGTTCATATCCTTTGCAGTACTTCATAACAAACTAATTGCAAAAACCCTATCGTCTTATCACCTACTCTCAAAAGAATGCATGATCCTATTTTTATAATAATATGACTAATTGAATGACTACCCGAGTGGTAGTGTTCTGTTTGGTGGGCGGATGGAACCATGGTAAGATGAATAGGTCAAAGGAAGGTTCCATCTGCATGGGAAAGTATTACCTAGGAATTAACAACAAATGCCGTCAGGATTCTTGCGCCGTAAATTCGCGTTGACCATGGATCTTCTATGGGGGGAGTAAGTCAACCGTGATACTTTTCTCGTTCGCATGTCAACGGACGCGCCAGAGACGTACGCTGTAGGTCTTGCGAGACTACATGCACATGGGTGGGAGCCCTTACGTCCCACGGACTCTGGGGTCTATGAGTGTCTGCCAGGGGCGCGTAGATCTCCATCGTGAGGGGTGGAATCAGGCGTTCAACCTGCTGGCAGAAATGGGTGGGCATGCGTTGTGCGGAGAAGCACGGTTTGGCTTGGACCAACAACCGGGCCCCACACCTGAGTGGGAGTGGACAGGAATGTACACCTGGTTGTGCAACATGGTCTTGGTCGTCCATGGGTAAAGTAACGCACCTCTGCAGAGTGTAAAAGGATGGGGCATGTTACCCCTTGTTCCGGGAAGGAGCTGCGAACGCCGCAGGAAAGGCAACTCCATGAAAGTTCTAATCCTGTGAAGATCTGGCGGGCATAGTTTTCAGAATTAAAAGCAACCTCTTGAAGAAAGTTTTACAAAACCTTGCATTACTTTATGACTCTTTCGAGTCTAAAGCTGTAGTTAGTGCATCAACCACCCACTATATATCATGAACTTGTTGAGTAACGCTCGTTACTCATTCTATCCCGTTTGACCCCTGCTTAGAGTTGAAGCCTATGGAAGTCGTCATCGCGAAGCCATCTTTACCTTATGAAGCTAGGTGGAGTCTTATACTACTTAGCCAGTAAAGCATCATCACCAACAACGCTGATGGAGGAGAAGCTATCAAGGTGTAGGTAGAAACCATTCTTGGACTTAGCATTTACTAGCCATAGATTAGGGCTGACATCAGCCGTAGTGGATTAGTTCTGAGCTAGAGTTCTTCTCCGGCTCGGAGCTTCGAATTGCTTCTTCTGATGTTTATTTTGCAGGAGATCTTCTTGATTCATTAAGGAGATTCTCAAGATTTTGTATTGAGGTTTGTATCCTATAGCTTTGCTTGGCCCCGCTGTGTTTCTGTTGTACCACTCTGAGAGATGTAATATTCACGGATAAGTCCTTCTGTGAGTATTATGTCACCGACTTGCGCACTACACATGCAGTGGTGTGCTGGGTCACCACAGCGAGCGTGGCGGATGCGGTGGCGACGGCGGCGAGCAGGGTGCTGTGCTCCGCCCCGTGAGGAAGACGAACCTGATTGCACACGTTTTCAAAATCGTGGGGGGGTTTTATAAAATGTTTTTATAACATTGGTCCGCCCACTAATTCGGGTCGGAGGGAGTACTTTGATTCGATTTTGCAATCAACGATTTTTGATGTCCCCCCTCTAGAGCGATATCAGTCCACACCATACCAAACCCACACATGGGCATCGTCTTCTCCACACCTGATGGCAGGTACCCGGAGCAATGCATGATGAAATCGTGATATGACGGCTAGGGAGGGGGAAGGGAGGTTGAATAGGAGATTTTAGAAAATTATGTTTACTTAAAAATTGTAGACCCATGCTTCAATTAAAATATAAAAGAACTAGAAAAAATAGTTCTATAGCAAATAATTGTGAAAAAACTGCACTTGATACTTTAAACTTTTTATTACTAATGAAAATATTGTGTGCATCAGTCTAATGATGAGGCTAGGGAAACCCATTTCAAAAAAAAATTAACAAATTCCAAAAAACATAATAAAAAATAAAAGAGATACAACAAATCCTAATGCTTCATAATCAAATAAACAAGAAAATATAGCAAGATAAGTAAGTAAGGTCGAATATGAACTACAAGGATATGGGTGAAGACACGAGATGAAATTCCCGAAGTTCAAACTGTTGGTACCGACTTTACATTCTCGTTTGGAGAGGCTTTACATGCAAGCAACCAAGTTCTCAAACTTAGCCTTCTTCTACGCTATATCAAGTTCCTCAAAACTTAGTTTGATCTCATGGGTTGATCTTGATGTGGTCACCAAACCTTTGGAAACTTGATGTGGACATTCGGTTGGTCTGATGCTCAACATCGATGCCTAGGTAATTAGGAGATGTCAAATCTCCAAGTTAACAAGCACATCTCTAAGGCTAGAATGTGTTCTTGCTTGATACTCAACCAAGCTCACTCTTTTTCTCTCAAAGGATTTCTCAAGAACACAAGAGAGATCGAGTGATTTTTGGCAAGACAAAGAAATATATCGGATGTATAATTTAGCGCAAACCAACTCGACCCATGGTGGTAGGATCCTATTTATAGGCACACCTAGAAACTAGCTGGTGGGAGAATATGCCATTTCTACTGAAGTATTACCGTGGTCACTTGTCTGGTGCTTCACCAAAGTGTCGCGCCTGGAAGCAATAATCACCTAGGTCAGCTTCACTCAAGGACAAGAAGGTCCAACACTTTGGAATGCAGTTTCCACACAATGAAGAACTAGCCTCAACACTGACTGTAGTAAAGCCACAACTAGTTAGATCAAGTGTTCAACCCACTTCTTTGTGTCTTCCTACACACCAATTCCTCAAATATTTGCAAATATTGCTAAAATAAGAATGATCTTAATTAAGCACTCAATCATGTTTCACATTCTTCTTCAAGAGATGATACAATTCTTTATATCACATACTTTCCTACGACCTTTAAGAAATAAAACTACCAAATAACTACTCTTAAGTCTTCAGCTTTAGCTTCTTCAAATATGTGCTACGTCCTCAATTTAAAGCTATATTTCTTCACTTAATTTTGACGGGTCGACATCCTCACGGTTAAAACAACTTTATGGGACTAAGAACTTGTATACACTCAGTATAATTATTAGTCCCTTAACCGCCAGTCATTAATCATCAAAACCTCATTAGGAGAGCACTAGATGCACTTTCACATGAGATGCAACCAACAAAAGGGGATGAGGAGCAGAAGACGGAGGATGGTGTAACAACACCTAGAATTCTGAACAACAACGACCAAGAGAACGTTCTCAAAAGAGGAGAAACTATGGAAGGGTGGTCATAGCAGCAGCGGATGCCATTATGACAAGAGAGGAGGAGTTACGAGCGGGGACAAAGGACCGGGTCGAAACCTCAACACGAACGAGTGGGATGCGACTAATGTATTCACCGAATCAACCTACTAGTTTTAATAATTTTATCTATTATTTGTATGAATGCATTCACAATTTCAGCTAGACCAATCACCTACGAAAGCACTATATGTATAATTCTATATGTTTTGACATGGGATTCTATTTCAATAAGAGCATGAAACGGTCATGCGTTGCCTGTTTATTACACAACCACGAAGACATGTCACATATTTGACCTCGAAAGACCACCAATGCCAACTGGGAGAAACCTCTTGTACAAACCTAATATGATCTATTTTTGGCCATTTTTGACACCTTTTGATAGTCAAAACCACACTAGAAACCTCTATGATGATACTTGTTACATTAGCCACTTTTGAGCTCTCTACAAGACAGTTCATAAAATAAAAATAGACGCAAAAACACACATATATAAAATTCTTGTAAGGTGCATATGTTAATATCTAGAGACATACAACCTAGATCCGTGCTTACTATTTAACTAATTAAATCAATTTTCACATGAAAAATTGTTTTGAGTGGCAAAGAAAAATACATACTTAGTTTGACAAGTCAACACGGATGAAAGAACTCACAAAGTTGTGATACGTGCCAAACGTATCTATAATTTTTGATTATTTCATGCTTGTTTTATATCATTGATACATGTTTTATTATGGTTTTATAGAATTTATTTGATAACATATTAATCCAGTGCACACTGCGATTTTCTGCTTATTTGTTAGTGCACTGTAGAAAAACGTCCAAAAAGTGAAAATGCTAAAAAATAGAAAAAAATTAGAGAAACTCTAACTTGCCAGAAAACCGGCGGAGCTACAAGGGAACCTCAAGGGGAGGCTCCGCCCCGCGTGGCCAGGGTGTGTGAGTGCCTCGGGCACTGCATCGCGATGCCTTTTGACCTATATATTTGTCCTGACCTAAAATTTTTGCCTCCCAGAGGATTTTCAAAAACACGATTCAGAATTCCGCCGCCATCAGAAATCCTGTTTCGGGGTCAAAAGGTCCTCCTTCGGCACCCTGTTGGGAGGGGGATTGATCTACGGAGGGGAGATCATCGACATCATTATCACCAACATCTATCCATCAACCAACCATGATTCCCCCATCCATGTACGAGTAATTCCCTATTGTAGAAAAATGGGGTTGGTAGAGATTGAATGAGATCGCTCATGTAATAGATGTCAGATTGTTATGACATGATGCCTAGTATCCACTATTGGTATTAATTGATGTTGTTGCAACTTTATTGTTCTTAATTCTTGTTACTAGGGCCTGAGCGGCATGATTTCAGAACTGAAACTTTTATGTTGTCATGAATATATTTGTGTTTTGGTTATTATATGCAAGTTGTTACACGTGTTATTTGTCTCGAGCCAGTGACTCCAAGATGACAGATTGGGATATCAAAGAGAATGACTTTAATTTGAGGATGACATTGTATTCACTCAGTGCTAATGATTTGTTCTGGTGCTTTGTAAAATGAGAACCATAATTATCATAAGTACCTTCATTGGCCCCACTGAAATAGGATGTTCGGACAAAAGATGTTGTGCAAATTCTTATTGCAATCATGTACAACTATATATGGAATACATATCTACATATGACTGGTGTCTCGATGCTTTCATTTATTTGTTTGTGCATTCTGTTATGACAATTACATGAGCTACCTTATTCATGCAATGCCCGTTCATCCATCCCCATGCCTACGATGGTTTTAGCCATGTTGTCCACTTTAATCATTTTGTTGTTACTATTACTGATGTTACTTTACTACCGTTGCTTCTATCAAACCACTACTGCCATCATAGTGTTGTTGCTACTAAAAAAATGTGTCAAGCAAGTTTCTTTCCAGATTTGGCTAAATTGATAATTTAGTAGCCAAGACTTTATAAGTATTATTTGACTTCTTTTGTGGCGAATCAATAAATTTGCGTTGAAATACTTCCGTCGAAAACCTTTGTGATCCACTACACTTGTAGGTCATCAAGATGAGATCGGTATTACTAGAATAGTATAAGTAAACAATATAAATATATAGAAATATATATCTAGAAATGGAAACAAACTAATATATATATATATATATATATATATATATATATATAACCAAAGCTGACAAGAAATATCCTGAAAATATTATTTCAATATCAAACTTAAATACTTTGTAATAATTTATGTATAATTTCGAAAATTATATCCTGAAAGTATAATTTATGTCTATTTTCGAGTTGCACATGTTAGTATGCAAAATCAATAATAGATAACATAAAAAATTCAATATTCTTGTGTAATTAATTATGATAAATGTACTAAAACTAAACTAGTTGAAATCATATGCTAACATAGAATTTTAATAATTAAATAAAAATTCGATGTAATTAAGACATAATCTTTTGATTTAACTGGTCTCTAAGCCATATTGGTAGTACCGATTGAGGACATAACATGGAGAAGGTTGGTAGGCTATTAACACTCGCCATGGAGGTAAAGAAAAGGCAGTGCCGACAGATAAAATGGAAAATAGATTTTGGTGGGGGCGAGGAAATAACTTAACAAATAGAGTGAAAAAAATTCAAAACTAACGGAAGCAAATAATATCCATGTAAACAATATATTTTTAGTAACACCAATTATGTTTTTGCAGTTAAACTAACACCATAAGTCAGTCGGTCGTCGTCATTTCCCTCGGGCGTGAACATAATCCATGAAGAACTTGTTTTCAATATAAGGGCATCTCCAGCCGTCCCCCCCAGAGCCCCCCCAAGCGGCGTTTTTGGCGCCGTTTCGCGCCGTTTCGCACCAGTCGCCCCCCCAGGAATCGATTTAGCGCCGCTTTCCGCCGTTTTTCGCGCCGTTTGGCGCCGCCGAACCCAGACCAAACCCAGCGCGCTGGGTTCGGCCTGGGGGGGCGAAATGCTCGCGTGGGCCACGCCTGTCGGCGACGGAAGACGATTTCCCTCTCTTTTTTTGGCGCTTCCCTCCACTTTCCCCCCACATGTACCTCTCCCCCCGGTTCATTCCCGCCATTTCCCCCCGCACCCGAGATCTACGCGCCATGGCTCCCGCTCGATTTACAGGACCCCGCGCCGCCGCCGCCGCCGTCTCCATTCCCGCGGCCAAGAAACCCCGCAAGCCAAGAGCACCGAAGGAGCGACCACCCGGCATGTCGAACAAGGAGTGGATCGCCGAGAGGTCGCGTCTGGAGACAGCCAACATCAAGCGCCGGGGTAGGGAGGCGGCGCAGCGGCAGAGGCAGCTCATGGCGCAGCTGCAAGCGGAGGAGCAGGCAGCCGCCGAGGAAGACGAGCTGGAGGAGGAGGAGGAGGTCCCAGACGAGCCACCTACGCCGGCCGCGGCGCCTCTCGCCAAGAAGAAGGGCCCTTTCGGCCCACGTTTCGCCGGCTGGAAGCAGTCGCCGTCACCGTCGCCCCGCATGTCACCGCACCCGCCGCCAGCATGGTTCGTCGAAGGTGATTCGCTGGGAGGTTTCAACCCCAACCTCACCTTCCCCTACCACCCGTCGATGATGTATGGCAACGCGCCGGGCTACGCAGCTTCCCCATCCCACCGCCGCGCGATTCTCGCCGGACTGCAGCCCCAGGACAGCTACATGGAGGAGATCATCGCGTCCGGCTCGATGGCGGCGGCGACGAGCCCGGGCTTCCTCGATGCCAGCGGCGAGTTCTTCACGCAGGTCGGTGGCGACTACGGCGAAGGCGGCTCCGGCACGCAGGCGACGGAGGAGCAGGGCGAAGAGGACGACGTGGACGAGACGCCCGTGGTGCCAGAGAGTACAGATCCGGCCGGCGAAGGACGGAAGCGCCGTGGCCCTGGCCGCCCCCGCAAGGAGCCCAAGGTGCCCCTGCAGCCCGCCGAGCCTCGCATCAAGTGGCTGAACAGGGAGGACTCGCTCCTCGCCGAGGCGTGGAAGACGGTGAGCTTGGACCCGATCGTCGGCGCGAACCAGCACGCCGACAACTACTGGAAGCGGGTGAAGACGGCCTACGACGAGCGCCGCATGATCGATCCCTACTACGCCCCATGCGTCCTCGACCGCGGCCAGAAAGCCATGGCGAACCATTGGGCCAACATCCAGGCGTCGTGCAACAAGTGGCACGGCATCCAGGAGGAGATCTCGGCGAGGCCGCAGAGCGGCGCCAACCGCGAGATGGAGATCGTCCGCATGCTCGAGGCGTAGAAGAACGACGAGGGAACCGACTTCAAGTTCCTCCACGTGTTCGTCCTCATCGAGACTTGCGAGAAGTGGGCGGAGGTGCGTCGCTCGATCGGCAAGGGCAAGGAGTACGTCCCCGACGCGGTGGCTGCGTGCGCATCCGAAGGGCGTCCGCCGATGGGCCACAAGAAAGCCAAGCTGGCTAGGGACGGCGCGCCTGCAGCGGCAAAACTCCAGGCATCCATCGAGACCTGCATCGCCGACGCTCAGGTCCAGGCCGGCAAGAGGGAGGAGGTCTCCAAACAGCGATGGGCGGCGCTCATGGCCAACTCGCAGGTCAAGATCGACCTCCTCCGGACTGGCACCGCGGCGAAGAAGAGGAACAACGACCTCGCCTTCCTCACGGGCGGCGATCCGACCGCGATGACCCCCGAGGTGAGAGCTTGGTTCCTGGCGCAGTGCAACCTCATCCTGACCGACATCAGCGCGCCCCCGGCCCCGACATCGTCTGGCGGCGCCAGCTACACCACCGCGCCGACATGCCCGCACGCCGACCAGGGGGATGCCGCCGTCGACATGGATGCCCAGCCCGTCGTCGACCTGGAGAATGGCGAGCCCGCTGTCCGCTCCGACGCCGTCATCGACCTGGATGCTGCGCCGAGCTCGCCGCCTGCTCCGACGCCGGCCGACGCGTCTGTCTGATCGCCTACGTCTGCCAACGCCGCGCGCGCCCGTCTGTGTGATTCGATCTGAACTATATTTGATCGCCCACCTGTGGCGTTTTTTGTAATATGATCGCCCGAAACTATGGCTGCCGATCGCCGAACTAGGGCTCTATTTTTTGGGGGCGGGAAGAAACTTTCGAATGATATCGGTGCTTTATTTTCTGGGACGCCGAACGGCTGGTGAAATCGCCCCCCCCCCCCCCCCCCAGGTTTTGGTGCAGGCCGGCGCTATCGCTAAAAAGCGCCGATCTGAAACCTGGGGGGGTCGAACGACTGGAGATGCCCTAAGCATTCACCTTCTTAATTACTAACCTACCATCTCAAATAAACAACACCTGATACAAAATTTGGGATTATTTTGTGTATTTTACATGTTTTTCATTGTGCCTCAACAAGATCTGAATGATCATATAATGATACGAAGAGTACCAAACCCATGACGATACATTTGGATTGTCACGATTACCCACAAATCCGTGCCCCGGACGGAGATCGTACCAAAAACCTTTCGTATGAGCTGGTTTCACCATGAACAGCAAGGTAGCTAGCTTCTTGTCAGTTTTTTCGACGAGGCAATCAAAGACAACGAACAAGGTTCGTTGAGAACACCCGCCAGTCATGGGGTTTGAACGTTGAACCATTCACCTTCTAGATGTGGCATACTCCTAACGGGCGGCTAATTAAATTAGCTAGCAAATCACCCTACAAACGAATATTAATCACAAGGCAGAATTAATTACACCTCCAACAAGTTCCACAATCCTCTGGCTTTCACGCCATCATTTCAGCTGCTCAGATTCGTGCCTTGTCCGGTCTCTGGTACAGCTCTTGATCCCTGAAGGATCAAAAAAAGTCGTTTGACATACCTAGGTACCTAGCTATGCGGCTACATCCAGTGTTCGTGCACTGTTGCAAAACGATGCGTACAGGACGGTCGAGGTCGGCGGTGAAGTTTCTGGTGATGCTAGATCAGATCAGCCGCATGATTGACCCGATCCGTCGTGTATTCAGTCCACCGGGGCCCGGCAGAGTAGCACGTCAATGAGTCGATCAACGTGACCTAGCTAGCTAGCTTCCGCCTTTCGAGGTTTGAGATAGAATTGACATGGTGCTGCAGGTGTTGAAGCTTCCAAGCAGCCCCATCCCCCCAGATGCAGAGGGTGAAGAAGATTCCCTCCCTTTCTCCTCTCCATGTAGCCTATCTGTGACTAGATCCTAAATGCACAGTTGATCAGCTGCATGAGATTTAATCCCTCCCTTACCTGGCCCGTTTTCATCGAGATTTCTGTAAATCTAGGGAATTTCAGTGTATTATTTGATTAGATTAAACTCTGGTCAGAGGATCCCAGTCCAAATTAATAACCTGGGTTAAACTTTTTTGTAGACGAACCTGGGTTAAACTTTGGTACTACTACCAGTAGTAATCCCTCTGTTTTTATGCTTTTGCTTTCTACGGTATCTTCTTGGGCACGGCCACAAGAGGGCTAATGCGTGCATGCGTGTGCCACACACTTTTCAGAAATCCAATGCGCTTGAAGAACTCACACAATTGTCGTGCCCAGCTCCGATCGAGGTCAACGTCCAGGGGAATAAAAATGGCGGCATTCGCTAGGGTGCAAGTGTTCGAGTTAGGCGGGGCATAAAAATGGCGGCATTCTCTCGATCGACGTACGTAGAGCCGATCGGTTCGGTGCGACACGGATGGCATCGCAACAAAAACTCAGCAAAACAAATGTGTGCGTCGTCTGATACACTGCATGCATGCCCGTTGCCAGGCTAGCTCGAGGAATATAAGTTGGTAAGGTAAAAGCCCCAATTCCCGGTCGTAATTCTAGTGCCGGATTATGCTCTTGTACCAAACACGGGGTGATGATGATGAAATTGTTCCCTAGCTTGTCCTCTCCCTAACCTGTAGCTGTTAGATTTGCGTAGTGACAAATTAGCTAGGGTAAACAAATCAACAACTCGAGAACGCAGATTGTGCCATTACGTACGCCCAGATGAACTGATCATAGTACTCCTAATTAACTCATCCCAACTACACGGTGATCGATTAGTTGTGAAATGGTGGCTAACGTCGTTTTCACCACTAATCTGTGCACCCACTCACGTCCCAGAGTCGTTGAAGGAAGCTTGGACATTCGCTGGTTGATGCCGCCTCTGGCAATGGCATCTCCGGCGCGCCGTCCATCCATCCCTGAGATTCCCATGCACGCTAGCTAGTTGCATGCATGCGAGAATCGATCTCACGCCTCACGCACAGATGGTCAGATGCACAGCTCGATCGTTGTGCTGTTTTCTTATTTTCTTCGCGCCAAGATTCCCGATTATTTTTTCCCTGTGGCAGTGAAAGAAAATTTCGCGCAAGTACAGCTTTAGGAACGGTCGCACATGCTGAGAGATTTCGAGAAGATGATTGAGACGCACAGGGCTTGGCTTCGCTCCATGCCCCGCCAGGCCGTTTGAAACGTACAGAATCAATCAGTCAGAAGCTTTGCAGCTAAGATAGTTTGCTCTCTATTTGCAGGTCTTTGCAACTGTATCTGCCCGGAAAAGGGGGGAAACCCCAAACGGGAGATACCAAAGTAACAACGGGTTTCTTAATGTATTGTCCGTACTGAAAGGGGTTAGCTAGCTACTGCCTAATCGATCTCTAGCTAGCCAGGCCGGATAATTTACCTCTTCCTTTCCGTAAAGATGACTAAAAACAAGGAAAAACTCTCAAAGGCAAGATTTCCAGGGATACTGTGTCGCTAGTGCAGGCACGCCAAGTAATTAGAAAAGACTGATAAAAGTGCTGTGCATATGTGATCGATCGACGCAGTAGATCCAAGTCAGAGGCTGAGAGCAACCATGGCGCGCGGTAAATAATTAAGCGTGGTCCCGATCGAGCTACATGGGCGCAGCCAGCTGATGACTGTGCTACCCATCAGAACTCCGAAGTTAAGCGTGGAGGGCAGGGTCAACAAGGAAGAGGCCCACCCCCGCGTCGCCAACCCTAGGCGACACGGGGGGCGACCGCGCCGCCAGCCGCCGGGCTCTCCCTCCTCGCCCCTCTCCCCCTCGCCGCCGCCAAGAGGTCTTGCCGGGCAAAGCCCGGGCAGAGACGGCGGTGGCGGGGCCTTCTCCGCGCGTGGTGGCGGCGCTCTCCCCTACGGCGGCGATGCGAGGTGCGGCGGCGAGCTGGCTGCAAGGTGCGGCGGGATCCCGGCGACGAGCGCAGATCGACGACGACGGTGGAGTGGCGGCCATCAACGCGACGGTGTGCCCCTGTTGCGGCGGTCCGGAGCTTAGGGCCCGCTCGCGGCCCAGATGGGCCTGGGAGGGCCTGCGGTTCTGGGCTTCCTTTCTGCAGGTTGGCGTGGTGGCGCGTCTCGGCGTCGGCCGATGGGCACCATGGCGGTGTCGGCGGCCGGTCAAGCGGCGGCAAGGCCGTCGGCCAGAGGCGGTGGCGGTTCTTGGCGGCGCGTGCCAGTGGCGCTAGGAGGCCGCGTGGAGACGGACGTGGTGGGCACGTCGTGGTGGTGCTGCCGTGCGTGGCGGTTGGCATGGCGCGCAAGCGGTGGTGGCCAGCCGGCATGGGGGGCCTCCTCCTCCGAGCCCATGTAGGCTGGCAGTGGAGCCGGTGGTCGCGGACACGCCTCTCTCCTTCGACGGTGAGGCCGGCAATGACGTCTCTCCTTCCTGTCACGTCTCAAGCTGGCGCCTTGCGCCCTTGGCCACCACCTCCAGGATTCGGGGACACGAGCTATGGCCGGGGTGAAAGCTCTGCACGGCTGCTGCCGTTGCTGGCCGCGGCGACACCTGCGGGTGCCGCGACCTCCTTGGGGGCGTGGTCATGGCATAGACCGTGTCATCCTCTTCAAGGGTGCCGGGGGAAACCCTTGGTTCGGGTCACCGGTCCAGGCGGCGTCGGCGCCACGGCGTCGTGATCTTCTTGAAGACGTCGTCAAGGCCACCCGAGATGAGCCCGACGATTTGGAGATGTGGTGGCGTGGTGCTCTGCTGCCAGTGTTGGGCGATGTTCAGGACGCGGGCCTTAGGGGCGCAATGTACATCATGGCGGACACTTCTTAATCGGCGTCTTCCTTAAGTCCGCCTGGATCCTGCCTACTCCTCGCTGATATCTTCTAGGCGTAAGGGGAGAGGTACGTTGATCTTGGCCGCCTTGGAGTTGAGGTCGAGTTACGGTGGAGTCTTGCTTTGATCGTGACGCGGTCTGGTGGCTTGGTGCCCTGCCTCCTCACCTTCGGTAGGAGCTTGGGCAAGGCGAGGTTTCTGTCGTCGGGTCGTCGTAGAGGGTGTGTTGTAAGCCGATCGGCGTTGTGTGTGTGTCTTATGGCTTGTATCGGTCATCTTGACCTCTTCTTCTATGAAACTGATAGGTCCTTCTATGGCCTATCCTTGAAAAAAAAATATAGTATGCGTTGCAAGTTGCAGACTCGCAACCGACCAGATAATCTTCCGCTCTCAGATTAATTAGGCGCTAAGATATCGTGATCTCTGGGATCTAGCTAGCTAGGCCATAGCACTGCATATGCATGCAACAGCTATAGCTGCTTAATTGAGCTATACTATACAAGCACGACGTACGCACCTATCATAGTTTAGCGCTAAGTAGTACGTTGCATAATGCTACATTGTTGCATTGTTGATCGATCTTCCAATCCCTAATCCTGTATCTAATGTCGATCCCTTGCCCACATACTATCTTTTCTTGTCGGGAAACTCATACACAATCGATCTGGACTTCCAAGTTACTACTACCAGGTGTACCAGATACCAACCAGTTGACAAATATCTATGGATCGATAGCTAATGCTGCCTGCCTGCAGCCACTGGCGCCGGCCGTCCTCGTAACATGGACTTGGAGCATCAAGGTATATATACTCCCTCCGTCTCAAAATAATTGTTTCAAAGTTGGACAAAAGTAGATGTATCTAGACATGTTTTAGTGTTAGATACACTCACTTTTGTCCAACTTTGAGACAATTATTATGAGACGGAGGGAGTACAAATTTTGTTGGTACGACGATCACGTGCATCGAAACGCTCTGCGTGGTACCGGTAAAACCGAACCGGAGAAAACAAGTGGTGAAGGTGACGAGGATAGCACGTGGTTGATGCAAGAGGGCGGCTACTCGTTCATCCTGACGGGCAGTTTAATACTGTCTGTTGCACTGACTGACTGGCTGGCTATTCAGGGATGGTTAGCTGGTTTTTGGTTACTGCTACTAGTATCGAGGAGGCGGTTACTTGGAGCAGGGAACGAGGGCGCGCGCGCACGCACGCACGACACCGGCATGGAAGTGGTGTGGATGGACGCGTCGACGCCTGCTGGGGCGGCCGAATCCGTGTTGGACATCGCAGATCCCTGTGCAGAAGCACCGGCCGCTGGATCGATCTCCATGCACGCAAGTCACCACACCTAAGCAACCTGGACCCATAGCTAGTTATCCAGCTGTGTGATTTGGTCGTTCGCGCGGTTTGAGAGTCAGATCCTTATCTTTGGTGCTCCATCTCATGGTATCGCCTCTCGCGTATGATCGATCCTTTACGTTTCACTCGCTCCCCTCAGCTAAGTTTTAGCCGATCCCAAAAAAACCTGATCGACTGAAAATTGATATGCGCCAAAACAGGAAAGGCTACAGACGCCGACGGCAGGAGCCCCTCGGCGTAGCCAACATCCCCGTCCTCGTACGTTTTCCCCGACGGTGGCCGTCGGCGTCTAGCCGTCAGCGTGGACGTCCGTCGGCGAAGGGGTCGCGGCCGTCAGCGTATTCCTTTCCCCTCGGCGTTTCGACTTGTGGGCCCCACAAGTTGTCAGAACGGTTTCCGTTCGACGGAAACAATACGCCGACGGCCTGCCCCTTGGCGTAGGGGTGGCCACGTGGCAGCCCCTGGTGACGCGGGAGTGGTGGAGACGCCGATGGGCTTCCCGTCGGGGTAGGTGCCCTGGGAGAGCACCCTAAGCCGTGGGCTCCCCCTCGGCGTAGGTGCAAGCTACTTTTTTTCGTTTTAATTCCTGTTATTTTTGCAGGGTTGTTTTGCAGGATTTAAATACAAATTAAATCCCCAAAATATCAAATATCGTCACACAAACATCATATATCAATGCAAACATCATATAACATCACAAGAACATGATCCGAATATCATCCAACCCTGCATACATGATCTGAACATCATTGAACCGTGCTTACAAGCACAAACATGTCCTACCTACACGGTGTCCCGGTATTTCGAGGTACCCGTCTCCGACCTCGTCAGAATCGACGACTGACGACGCTGGTAGCCGTCGTCGAACCAACCCCGAAACTCGGCGAGCCAGCACCACTGGCATAAACCGGTGTAGTCTGACGAGACGAAGTCGGCGAGGCTGTGATCTCTCAGTAACCCGTCGGCGAGGCATCAACATGACCAAAGGATCCATGTGTGGAGCATCCCGAGCCCTACATGTATGTGTGAGCAAAAGTTAGCAATTTGGAATGCACATGATATCGGTAACAACTAGTTTGCCAAATTATTTACCGGAGTCGATGAGTAGTATCCGCGAGCGAATATTTCACTCGACAGGGCCCGTGGCGCCGGCCCCGGGTCCGCTGGCTCCTCTGGTATCGGTTCTGTCGGTCGCTCTCCAGTGGTAAAAAGCATGCGGGTCGCCTGCAAGATAGTTTAGATGTTAGGCGTTGCAGAAATTAAAGTTCAAACGTGGGGAAATGAGACTTGTAATATTTTGTAGAAACAACAGGCTGTAACTTACATCATTGAACATTTGTTCCCTCTGTCGATGGGCTTGTGAGGTCTGTACCCACTCGTCATACTCCGTCTCATATTCCGCAAAAGCGGCTTCGTAGGCCGCCTCGAAAGCAGCCTACAATTCCAAGAAAATTGAATCTCAGTGAACTTAGTCACCTCACGGACGAATGTCGAAAATAGGATGAAATTGAGACAACTTACATCGCAGTGATCCCGGGAAGGCCATCGATGACGCGTGATAGCGGGGTCATAGACGGTGAGGGTAGACTTGACACGCGTCAAGCTCAACTCAGGTATGTGGGGGGTCACCATATCAACAACGAAGTAACGACCATGCTCCCTGCCGCCTCCCGCCACGACCAACGCTCTCACGTCGGTCTCATGCTCCAAAGGGTTATCCACCTCCGGACGAAAACCCTTGAACGTGGAGCAGTTAAATCCAAGTTCTCCTTTGTCTTGCCGTAGTACTCGGGAAGTGAGGGCTGAGGCTTGGATAATCGGGCTTCTTAAGCTTAATTTTTTTCCATGCTTTTACGTCCGAAACAAACACCCCAGTAGATTCCGCCTGCATCAAGAAATGTTATGCGTATCAAGTAGGAACACGAAGGAAATAGATGCAGGTTGTTCCATGTATATCATCTTTGCCCTGAAGTTGGCAAGGTCGCAGGCTCCCGCACTGTGCGTCCCGACGTTGCCGCGGTTTGCCTTTTTTTGTTCGCTCACGGCTTTTTACTCGGGGTCTTGCCCGAGCCACCTCGTCGCCACCGCGGCCCATGTGTCTTCCCTACCCAAGGACCATGCGGGTCGAATCTGAAAAATCGATACTCATTTGAACCACATAAATTGCAATTGCACCTTAGCAACAACATGTGAACTTTTTTCACAATTTACTTACCAACATGTAATCATCCAGGGTCATGGCAGGTGGATTCTCCACATTCTCATGCTTCGACGCCCTCTTGTCCAACTTCTCAAAACTGAATGTATTCATGGAGGTATTCCTTTTATTATAGAACTGTTGCGGTGTCAACTTCTTACAAGCCCCCTGCAAAGTTGTCTCCGCCACATTCTGATGCTCCGGAAGCACCCTAAAGAATCTTTGTAATCAGGCATAAAAATAATTGTGAGAGTCATGAGTTAGCATGGTGGAGTCATCAACTATGAAAGAAATTCGAAGAGTTCGTCTTACGCAAAACCTAGTGATAACATCGCCAGCAGCTGACTCGTAGCCAACGCAAGGGGCGACCTGATAGTCAAACTAACTGGTGACTAGAATCCTCTCGCCATTGGGGACCGTAGTGTAAAATCCCGACCAATACTTCCTAATCAGAGCTCCAACCAGGCTGTTAGGAGTACGTTTGATCCCATGTGGAAAAATCCAAGTGTTGCACAATAATCAAACATTAATACATGTCAACAGGAAATTACCATGTTCAAAATGGGTAGTCACTTACCTTCTCCGTTGCCCTTAATGAGGGTTCTCGCCTCCGGGCAGCTTCCTGTGACTCATCAGGTACCGTGGATTCCCCCACGACACTTTAGCTTCTTCGGCGTCGTGGGGTCTTCCTCTCCATAATCCTCGTCCCGAGACTGTGTCCCCTCGTCCCGAGACCGCCCCTCCATCTCGGCCTCAGGAGACTCCTCAACTCGTGCTCGTCCACCTGCTCGTCCTCCAACTCGTCCTCCAGCTCGTCGCCCCCTCGGGGGAAGTGCAGGAGAATCTACCCCTCCACCTCGTCGTGCACCTCCTCTCTCAGCGCCCTCGTGAGTGTAATGCGGGTTCGAGAACCGCTGGCGCTGCGACTTGCTCAAGGTGGTCGATGATTCCTTGCCGCTCATATTGTTCAATCACCTGCATTGACAAAGGATAAACAATTTATAAGCATGTTCAAAAATAAATACTAAGCATAATAAAGAATGCAAGAAAAATAAGTATTCAGCTAACTACATGAGGGCAATTAAATACTAAGCATAAACATAAAAGACCCTTGATACGTCCATTTTGCATCACTGTTTTATATTGTTATTTTCTGTTATTCATTGATATATTTCATGTTATGATGCATGAGTTATGTTTTTTTATGTTATTTTGCATGTTTCATAATTTTTGGAGAATAAACACCGGGATCAGAAATCTGATGGAAAAAGCATCGTCGAGATACCCTATTTCAGAACATCAGAAGAAGAGGGGGGACACCAGAGATGTCTTAGAAGTTTGAAGGAGGAGGCTAGCCAGAAGGGGAGCCAGAGGGGGCCACCAGGGGCCCACACCCTGGGGTGGCACCCCCCTGGCCGCTCCGCTAGGTGGTGTGGCTACCCTGGTGTGACGCCCCGAGATCGGGCACTATGCAGATTTCAACATTTCCGCCAAAATCCACATAATAACCGATTCCAGGTTGCCACTTGTGATAACATTACAACAGTTCACGAATAATCCACAACAACAATAGAGGAGGTATATACAAGACGACTCAAACGAGTCAAGGATACAACTGATACAATACAAAGATCCAAATGACAGCGGAAGAAGCAACGTAGTGTCCGACTACGGACAAGATACAAATTGGACTAAGAGTCCTGAAGATAACCGATGGCGTCCAATCCCTGCCCAGGCCAAGCCGGAGGGATTCCCAAGCTAACGTCGTCAGACTTCAAACCTGTTGACTGCAATGTGGAATATGCAGCCACGAAATGGATTCGTGGGTCAGTACTATTAAGTACTGGCAAGTGGATAAACCATACTCACAAGATACCAGCGTAACCAATCATCACAAGATACAAATACTTTGGGTACAACGGAAGGAAGGGATTATTGCAAAGAAGCGGCAGCGGGCAGCACTAACAACTAAAGAGACGCGCTACAACTTCCGGCTAATAGAAAGGGATAAGAGAGCGTATCAGAACCAACTACAACTACTCACCAAACAATACCCATCCAGTGTTACCCCCTACTAAGGAAGCAACCCAAGGAAACTCACCCTGTTGATTAAGGTGACATTCATTTTTATGGTGGAGGTAATCTATATTACTAGTCAAGTTATCATCGTTAAGTGTAACTTGTCTGAGTACTTGTTAGCCAGCACTTTCACCAAGTCATCCATAACCGCGGACAACACGGCTTCTCGAGAAGATTAACCCTGCAGGGATGCACCAATTTGGCCGTACACGTAAGATTAACCCGCCAGATGGAAATGTGCTTCCACCAAGCGAGGCACTCAACACAACCCAACTCTTCTTCGCATCAAGCCCAAAGAACCACGTGCAATTGAGCGCACGACTAATCAAGCCCCACGAAGAAAAGGGGACCCTCATAGCACTCTAAGAACGTGTCTCCCTAAATGCCGACTACAAAAGTTCCACCCTGGCGCTAAGGGTTCGCACCTGCATATGCATGCGGCAAATGGAAAACCCGAACTAAGTGTGGCGATTTGGACGAGATGCGAATCGAATCAAAGTTGCGGGGGGTGCCCATACACGCTTCCCACATGCGGTTAGCGCGCTCATCATGGATCGGAGGACAAGACCCTTTTCCTAATTAAGTTCGACAGTAGCAGGCCTCAAAACCACGCCGGGCCTCCTGCCGGTGCCTTATCATCAATTTATTATTATCCCAAACATTAACATGTTGTTGATTAAGTTGAAACCCAACTATCAAACTAAACAGGTGATAAGACGGACAACAAGACTTGAGCGCAAACAACACTAAGCATGCAACTACGACACAAGGGCCAACACGAGGGCCAACAAGGTAAACAAACAACATGTAATAGGAAGTGGAAGGAAGGCTATATCATGGTTGCAAGGTAAACATATGATCGGATCGAGACACAAGCATCGAATCACAGGGCTAGCATAAAGACAACGGAAAGAATCGGTAACAAGTGAGGAAAGGCAACATGGGTAGCAAGTGAGTATACTTGCCTGAGATCCAGCAAGTAGAGGTACATCCGAAGAACTTGTCGGTGCTCACATCATCTCAACGTCCTATCCGCGAAGAAGCAAAGCACTAAAAGAATCAACGGATGCAGCAATTACTTCTACGGCAAAAGATCCAGCATGATCCTATTTTATATGCATGACATGCGGGATGCAACGCAAAATTACAACTTAGACAATTTAATCGGACCCGGAGTCCAGACAATAATTTTAGGTTCAAGTTGTTTATCTAACCATCATATTAAATGTTGATTAACATGCAAAACAGTGAGTAGGTGAGCTAAACAAGATTAAATGGAATAGGGCATTATTTAAAGTAATTACCCTAACACATTCCATATTTAAATATTAGATGAACATGCATAACACAACTAAATTGCAAAATGCAAGATGCAAACAAAGGCATGGATGGCATATTCATATTCCTTGCATTTTTCTGGTTGGAAAACATATAAAATTTGCATTATTTGGAGTAGTGGTTTGAAAGATATGATTTATAGAAGATACACACATTTTCTGGAATTTTTGGAAAACAGAAAAGGGCTTGGAACTATTCTCACCGAAGGAAAGCTAGCCACACTGAATGACAAGCGGGCCAGGAGGAAGCTCGTTGGGCTTCAGCTGCTGGGACGCTGACAGATGGGGCCCTATGGTCAGCTCGGAATAAAAGAGTAAAAGGTGGGGAATTTTGCCTCACGAGTGGATCGAACTCGGGACCTCACGGAAGTGTGCGGGTGGGCTCTGCCACTGGGCTGGATCGCCGTGATTGTTTGCAGACAGCCACGATACAAGATGAACACGATGAAATACAGTAACTGAATTTTACACAGAAGCAGGTTCAGAGATTTGCGCCTGCGTGAAACAAAAAAAGAGGGAGGCTAATGTGCTCCGGACGGGGATCGAACTCGTGATCTCTGGGGGGAAGCAACAGACGGAACCACTGCGCTGGTGCTTTGTTTGTGTTGGGAACGGGATCTGACACAAGATAATGTATACTACCGATGTTAACTGAACTGACAAGAAAAGTTCAGACATCGGTCTTCCTGCTGCAGAACGACGGATCGGAGATCAGCAGAACGCCGCTGGTTCCCGCCTCGCTCGGGAGATGGTGTGCGTGCCCGATACCACCGGGGTGCCCTGGTCGGTGATGGTGTGTCGTGGAGGAGCATGACCGGCAGGGTGCGACCGATCGAACCATTCACTTGAGGTAAACAAGCTGGAGCTTTAGGTCGTTCATGGCGGACATGAAACGGAGCAAACGACATCGACATCCACGGCAAGAAAACGAGACAGAAAAGAGGGGGAATCGGACGGGGTGCTCACCGGGAGGATCTCGGAGAAGCGTTACTTGCTGGAGTGGATGAACGACCGCGAATTCCCTCGGAGAAGATGACTGGCCGGAGAGGAAGAAGGTCTTGCCGGCGGCTACCGGGGCGCTCCCGGCTCGATCCCTTCAGCTTAGACGTAGAGGACGATGTGGCGGACCTCCTGAACTTCTTGGATATGGACAGGAGTCTCCGTGGCAGCGATGCCACTATGAGGTCTCCTGGTGTGCTCTCTCTCGTTGCAAGAAACAGAGTAATACCACATAGAGGAATGGAGAGATGGCGGCGGGAGAGGGAGAAGGAAAAAGTAGTTAGGGTTTGGAGGAGAATTGGGGCGGCTTTATGGGAGAGAGGAGGAAGGGGGAGGGGACCTCGGTGGTGGACAGCGACATGAGGTGCTCACGCCTGGTGCGTGACTCCTCTGTCGTACGGAGAAGAAAGGAGTGGAGGTGGGCTGCTCTCCGGGATGGTAGTTGGGCTAGAGGGAGAGAGGGCTGGCTGGGCTTGGTGGGCTGTTCTGCCCTCTTCCAAAAGCATTTTTTTCAGAAAACAAAAAAAAAGGGATTGGGAGGATAATAGAGAGCTCACACAAAAAATAATTATTGAACTTTTGAGATTAAAATTTTATTAAGAAGTTATATGTATTCAAATGAGATGCAATGCAATGCATGATGACATGATGCGAAAAAGAAAACAAACAATTTCTATTTGGGGAAAACCTCGGGTGTTACACCTGGCCCACCTCTGGTCGATCCATTTCGCGTACTTGACCACCAGGGAACCTTAAGTCCCGGAATATCATCGAAAAATTATTCCGCCGCCGTCTCAGGGCGGAAAACACCAAAGAGAGAAAAGCTCTCCGGCAGGGAGAAATCTGCCATAGAAAGTTCTCTCCGGAGAGGAGAAATCATCGCCATCGTCACCTTCATTGCTCCGAGCATCATCAAGATCGTCATCGTCATCATCATCACCACCATCACCATCACCCTCATCATCCACCTTCATCTTGCTGTAACAATTAGGGGCCTATATCGTTGTTTACATTAGATCTCTCTCCCGGTGTGGATTACTTGTTAGTAGTTGATACTTGTGAGATTTATCGGTGTTAGCACTTTATGACCAGATTGCTATCATACATTATATCACCTCTGATTATGATCCATATGATGTCTTGTGAGTAGTTCTTTTAGTTCTTGAGGACATGGGAGAAGTCATGATGTTAGTAGTGAAGTTATGTTGAAGTAATATCTCGTGGTTCAGTATTTAAGTTGTGGTGCTATTCTTCTAGTGGTGTCATGTGAACATCGACGGCATGATACTTCACCTTTATGGGCCCAGGAGGATGCATTGTGTATTTGGCTACTAATTGTGGGGTTGCCATAGTGACAGAAACCTAAACCCCCGTTAGGAAACCAATGCACGAGGGAGCGTAGAATCCCGGAGTTTTAAGGTTGTGGTTAGATTTATCTTAATTACTTTCTTGTATTTGCGGATGCTTATGAGGGGTATATTCACAAGTATGTATTAGTCCTAGTTGGGCGGTGCATTAGCATATGTTCACCCACACAACACTTCACGAACCAATGGATATTAATCAACCGTAATGAAGCGAAAGCACTTGACGAAGTTCCCATATGTTCTCGAGAACGTTTGGTAGTCATAAATAACACAACCGGCTTGTCCTTTGCTCTAAAAAGAATTGGACCACTCGCTGCAATATTATTTACTGGACTTTATTTACTTGCACTTTATTTATCTGCTATATCAAAAACCTCCAGAAACCCGTTTACTAGTGTTTACAGTGAATCCTCTATCCAACTTGCTTGTCAACACCTTCTGCTCCTCGTTGAGTTCGACACTATTATTTATCGAAAGTACTACGATACACCCACCTATACTTGTGGGTCATCAAGACTATCTTTTGGCGCCGTTGTCGGGGAGTGAAGCGCTATTGGTAAGCGGAATTGGTAAGAGAAACTTTTACTATGAGTGTTGTTTTTATTTATGTCTGTCGTTTTATTTCATTATGGAGAATACCTTTGGTTCTCTGTTTAGGGGTACTTCTACCGTTACTACTAGGGTAGTAGGTAAACCATTATCTGCTAAATTATATTCTTATAAAATACCTATGAATATTGTTGGACGTGTTATGGATAGCTGCTATTACGGTGATGGAACTGTCCATCCCGGTGATCATTTGCTCTTTATACATGAATTATGCGATTTATTCAGGTGTGCAGGTATTACAATGGACCAAGTTAAAAGGAAATTATTTTCTTTATCGCTGAAAGGAAGAGCTGCTAAATGGTTTAAATTACTGAAGAATGGTGAATCTATTGGATAGGAGGAAATTGTTCCTCTCTTTTATTCTAAAATTTATCCTCGTAGTGAGATTCATAAAGATCAGAATCAAATATATAATTTCTGGCCTCATGATGACGAGAGTATTGCCCAAGCGTGGGAGATAATGAAGTTATTAATGCTCAAATGTCCCGTTCATGAGCTCCCGAGTAATATTGTTATCAATAATTTTTATGTAAGGCTTTCTCTTCATGATAAGGATTTATTGGATGCTTCTTGTTCCGGATCATTCACACGTATGAAGCAAGAAGCTAAATGGGATCTTCTTGACCGTATTTAAGAAAACACTGAAGGATGGTAGAATGACCAAGGTAGAAAGTCAGGTATAAATTATGATTATGAATGCATTAAATCTTTTATATGAACCAATGATTTGATTTCTATGACGTTAGTGCTGTTTGTGGTCTTGATTCTCAAATCTTTGCAAACCGTCTTAAAACTTTTGCCTCCTATCTTGATATTCCTAAAAAGGATTATCACAAATACCATGCACCTTATAAAGATATTGTTCCTGCTAGTAATATAGAAGTGCATGTTGTTAATCCTTCTGTTCCTGAGTCTTATGTTGAAAAATGCCTTTCCCTGCTAAGGTGAAAGAGCACTCTATTGTGGCTAGTGTGGTTAATAAGAGTAATAAGAAATCTCTTGAGCCTGATGAACAAATAACTGTTGAACCTGTTGTAGCAATAGTAAAATATCTTGTTTGTGGAAATGTAGAGGATGAACACATTGCCTTCTGTGAAGATGATTCTAATATTGTTTCTCATTCTCATAGACCTAAGAAAACTAGTGTTCCTGTGCTTTCTATTAAGATTGGTGATCATTGCTATTATGGTTTGTGTGATATTGGTGCTAGTTATAGTGCTATACCTTATGAGCTTTATAGATAAATTATGCATGAAATTGGTTCTTGTGAGATTGAAGATATTGATGTGGTTATTCAGCTTGCTAATAGAGAAATTGTCTTTCCGATTGGTATTGTTAGAGACGTGGAAGTTTTATGTGGTAAGACTAAATATCCCACAGATTTTCTAGTACTTGGTAAGGCTGCTAGTAAACCTTGTCCTATTATTTTTGGTAGACCTTTCTTGAACACTTGTGGTGCTATTATAGATTGTAAGAGGGAGAAGATATTGACCAAATTTGATGGAAAATCGTATGAGTTCAATTTCTCCAAATTTGCTAGAGCACCTTATGAATCTAAATTCCCTGATGAGAATTTTAAAGTTGAACAACTTGCTTCTATTGCACTTGATCCTAACAATGCTTTGCAGCAATATATGGAGGACCATGATAGTGAGGTCTTTATGGAAGAGAGAAATGAGATTGAAGATATTCTTCTTCGTCAACCGATGATACTGAAACATAATTTACCTGTGGAAGACTTGGGTACCACATTGCCACCCAAGGAGGATTCTGTCTTTGATTAAAAACCTTTGCCTGATGATCTTAAATATGCTTATATTGATGATAAGAAAATATATCTTGTTATTATTAGTGCTAAACTTTCAGGTGAAGAAGAGAAAATATTATTGGGAATTCTGAAGAAACACCGTGGAGCTATTGGGTATACTCTTGATGATTTGAAGGGAATTTCTCCTACTATATGCCAGCATGCTACTAATATTGAACCTGATGCAAAGCCGGTAGTTGAACATCAACGCTGTTTAATTCCTAAGATGAAGGAAGTGGTAAGAAATGCGGTATTAAAACTCCTTGATGCTGGTATTATTTTTCCTATTATTGATAGTAGATGGGTGAGCCCTGTGCATTGTGTCCCTAAGAAGAGAGGAATGAATATTGTGCCTAATGAAAACAATAAGCTTATTCCACAAAGAGTAGTAGTTGGTTATCGAATGTGCATTGATTTTAGAAAGTTTAATAAAGTTACTAAGAAAGATCAATATCCTTTACCTTTTATTGATCAAATGTTAGAGAGGTTGTCTAAGAAAAATCATTTTTTCTTTCTTGATGGTTATTCTGGGTTTTCTCAAATTGTTGTTAGGAAGCAAGATCAAGAGAAAACAACCTTTACTTGTCCTTATGGTACTTATGCTTATAGACATATGCCTTTTGGTTTGCGTAATGCTTCTGCTACGTTTCAAAGATGCATGTCTGCTATTTTTCATGGTTTTTGTGAAGAGATTGTGGAATTATTCATGGACGATTTCTCCGTCTATGGAACTTCTTTTGATAATTGTTTGCAAAACCTTTATAAAGTTTTCTAGAGATGTAAGGAAACTAATCTTGTTCTTAATTGGGATAAATGCCAATTTATGGTAAATGAAGGAATTGTTCTTGGACATAAAATTTCTAAAAGAGGTATTGAAGTCGACAGAGCTAAAGTGGAAGCCATAGAGAAAATGCCCTGTCTTAGGGATGTTAAAGGTATTCGTAGTGTTCTTGGTCATGCTGGTTTTATAGGAGGTTTATTAAAGATTTCTTTAAAATATCGAAACCTCTTACAATCTTCTTCAAAAAGATGTACCATTTGTTTTTTATGATGATTGTAAGGAAGCTTTTGAAACTTTAAAGAAGGCTTTAATTTCTGCTCCTATTGTTCAACCACCTGATTGGAATTTACCTTTTGAAATTATGTGTGATGCTAGTGATTTTGTTGTAGGTGATGTTCTTGGACAGCGCGTAGATACGAAGTTGAATGTTATTCATTATGCTAGTAAGACTCTTGATGCTGCTCAAAAGAATTATGCTACCACTGAAAAAGAGTTCTTAGATGTAGTTTTTGCATGTGATAAGTTTAGTCCTTATATTGTTGACTCAAAGGTTACTATTCATACTGATCATGCTGCTATTAGGTACCTTATGGAAAAGAAAGATGCTAAGCCTAGCCTTATTAGATGGATGTTTCTTTTACAAGAGTTTGATTTGCATATTGTGGATAGGAAGGGCGTTGAAAATCTTGTTGCTGATAACTTGTCTAGATTGGAAAACATTACTTTCGACCCTATTCCTGTTAATGATAGTTTTCCAAATGAACAATTGGCTGCAATAAAGGTAAAATCCCAAGATAGTCCATGGTATGCTGATTATGCTAACTTTATTGTTCCAAAGTATTTGCCTCCAACATTTACAACTCAACAAAGAAGAAAATTCTTCTATAATTTGAGGCATTATTTTTGGGATGACCCACATTTATATAAAGAAGGAGTAGACGGTATTATGAGAATATGTGTTCCAGATCATGAACAACATGAAATATTGAAGAAGTGACACGGTAGTGCTTATGGAGGACATCACGCTGCAGATAGAACCGCACAGAAGGTTCTACAATCAGGTTTCTATTGGCCTACTCTCTTTAAAGATGTACGTAAATTTATTTTATCTTATGATGAATGTCAAATAGTAGGAAATATTTCTAGACGTAATGAAATGTCTACGAGTTATTCTCTTGTTATTGAACCTTTTGATTGTTGGGGATTTGACTTTCTGGGTCCTTTTCCTCCTTTGAATGGTTACACTCACATTCTTGTTTCTCTTGATTATGTTACTAAGTGGGTAGAAGCTATACCTACAAAAAGTGCTGATGGTGAGACCTCGTTGAAAATTCTTAAAGATGTTATTTTCCCTAGGTTTGGTGTACCTAGATATCTTATGACTGATGGAGGTTCTCATTCTATTCATGGTGGTTTTAGAAAGACCCTTGCTAAATATGATGTTAATCATATAATTGCCTCAGCTTATCATCCTCAAACGAGTGGGCAAGTAGAATTATCAAATAGAGAAATTAAATCTATCTTGCAAAAGATTGTTAATAAATCTAGGAAGAATTGGTCTGATATTTGAATGATGCTTTATGGTCTTATAGAACTGCTTATAAAAATCCTATGGGTATGTCTCCCTATAAAATGGTTTATGGTAAAACTTGTCACTTGCCTTTAGAATTAGAACACAAAGCTTATTGGGCCGTGAAAGAATTAAATAAAGATTTTAAACTTGCTGGTAAGAAAATAATGCTTGATTTGAATCATCTAGATGAATGGAGATGTGAAGCTTATGAAAATGCTAAGATCTTCAAAGAGAAAGTTAAATAATGGCATGACAAAAGAATCCTTAAAAGAGAGTTTCATGTTGGTGAGAAATTCTATTGTATCGGTCTTGTCTCAGATTTTTTGCGGGGAATATTACTCTCTGGATGGGAAGGACCTTATGTTATTGAAGAATGTATCGATTGGGTGCAATAAAAATTGCTTCCCTTAAAAATAACACTACACAAGTGGTAAATGGGCAAAGACTCAAACATTATATTTCTGTGGATTCCTATGATGAAGATGTCGATGTTATTCAAGTAATGACTCCGGAGAAGTTCATTAGAGCGAATATTCCAGAATCTGCAGAGTCTGTTTTGGAATGGGTAACAGTTCTGTTAAGAAAAAGTTCGCGTAATACCTTTTAAGTTATAAATTATTGATTTTTGGAAAATATAAAAATACCGAGCCAAAGAGGAGTTGGAGAAGGTGCCAGGAGGCACCACACCACCTGGGGGCGCGGGCCCACCCCTAGCCGCGCCACCCTATGGTGTGGGCGCCCCGGAGCCCCTCTCCAACTCGTTTTTTACTTGTACTTTCATTTCGTTACGCATATTTTTGCTATATAACCACCCGGACCCACCGAGGTCCGTATATAGTTTTATCGTCGTGTTTCTGTTTCAAGCTGTTTCTTCCAGGTTACATCTTCAGATCTAGAGCCATGATATCCTGTTCCGGATCTCCCAAAGACAGTTTCTTTGAGAACATCGTCAACCCGTACATGAACGAGTTGAAGATGCATCCCAAAGAGTTGCTCCTCAAGGATGGGGAGGTGCAGATTGAAGATGTTCGGGGCCCTAAAGGAGAAGACAGTCTAGAAGTTAGGATGGAAGAGCTGGAGCAAGAAGTCTTTAGGTACAATAAGACCCCGATATTTATAGGTTTCACATTAGGCCGTTTGTTCTCGTGATACTCTGTATGGAAGCGAAACCCATTCACGTCATACTTCTCATACATCTCAACTTTGGTTACAACCTTGGGAGACACATCTCAACTCATGCGACATCACAACGTTGGGATCATCTCCCTACAAGTTTGGTACAAATTGTTTTGTGCATTAGTTACATGTAATAAGATGGACAAGACACGGATTTCAAGGTAGGAGGGACAAGTTAGAATTTACCTTTTCCCTGAACCAAGCCGTGAATTTTTTTTTCCGGGGGCACCCTCTTTCATAAGAGTGTCCAGCTCGGCTTCATCGGGGTCCATCGTTCCCGACCACATTTCATCGGTGAATTGCCTAAAAGGACAAAATACGTATTAGACCGAAACCAAGATACTAGTTGCAAAGTTATTTTGTTCACCATTTTACCTAAGGAAACTGCCCGCTTCATTTTGCTCGTCACGGATCACTTCTTTCATGTTTTGAAGCACATAGAGCATTATGCACTCCTGCTCTTCTAAGGTCAAGTTATACTTCTTTGCGCCACCGTCCTTGCCACCGGGAAACTGGAACATGAGGAGCTTGGAGTCTTGCTTGATCTCGTGGACATTGTACCGAGAGGCCTGGTTATGCATAGTGGGAACATCGTCGGGAAAGTAGGTTAGCCTAGCGTCTGCCATCTCCTGGAAGATAGTTGCCTTAGCTATGCATGCTTCAATCTTATTTTTGTTTCCACACTTTGTTCGAATATACTTAAACTCTCTCTCAATACAAAACTGCCAACGAATTGCACCGGTCCACCCAAGAGTGCCTCGTTCGCGAGATGCATAACAAGATGTGCCATCGGAGTAAAGAAGCCTGGCGGAAATATTATCTCTAAGTTTCATAGCAACTCCGGCACTAGATCATGCAGCTTCTTAATCATCATGGGACATATCTTCTTGCACAGAGCGTGCGGAAGAAATGGCTCAAATCCGCGAGCACTCGCCAAACACGTTCGGGGAGATACCCTCGAACCATCACCGGCACCAGCCGCTCAATCCATATATGATAGTCGTGACTCTTAAGACCAGTGACTTTTCCTGTTGAAAGATTGATTCCCTTACTTATATTCGAACAATAACCATCAGGGAACATCACAACGTATTTGAGCCACAAGAACACCTCCTTCTTTTGGATACTATTAAGGCAGTAGAAGGCATGCGGCTTGAACCATTTTTTTCGACGGCCCTCAGCTTCCTGCATGTGTACTCTCTCCCTATCACAGAGCTTCTGAACATCGACTCTAGCCTTGACATTGTCCTTTGACTTCTCAGGAATGTTCAGGACTGTGCAAAAGAGGGACTCCGCGACATTCTTTCTGGTGTGCATCACATCGATGTTATGGGGAAGTTTGAGGTCCTTGTAAAATGTGAGCTACATAATGCCGGCCACGTGAGTCCAGTTGTGGTCCACACCATATCCCGAATATCGTGGGCCATTTCCCTGAGCAAGCACGAGAGCACTTAGCTCGGCATCAACAAGTGCACCATTGAAAGTTGGTATCTCTGCCTCTACACGCTCAACTCTTCTCTTCTTGAAGTTCTTTTTGTCATCTCTAAACCGATGTCTTCTTTTTAAAAACTTTCGATGCGTATCAAACGTGGAATACTTCTTACCTGCGCTTAGCCAAAGAAACTCAAGTCGGTTCCTGCACACTTGGCATGGCCACTTACCAGTTGTACACCATCCGTAGAATAAGGCGTACCCCGGTATGTCGTGCATGGAATACTGGAACCAAACTTTCATCAAAAAGTTCCTATTTGATGCACGGTCGTATGTGAAGGTCCCGTGGTGCCAAGAGTGGTTTAGATCACAAGCAGCTGCATATAGACACTCAAATTCTTCCCAGGGTATTCAGGTCCTGGAATGATCAACGACGGTAATATGGTCTTCTTTGCATTAGGACTCCGGGAGGGAGGTTGAGCGGAATAACAAACACGGGCCAGCAGCTGTACAAGGCAGTCGACATACCATACAGATTGAATCCATCGGTTGCTATCGTAATTCTGACGTTCCGAGCCTCGGCTGCCTCCTCGGGGTGGTCTTCATCAAATTTCTTCCATGCCATACCATCAAATGGATGTCCCATCTTTCGCTGTCCTTGCTCGTCCGGGTATCTCTTCCCATTCTTAGGCTAGGTCATCTGTGTGGCAGACTCCTTATTCATATAAAGTCGTTGGATTCTTTTTATGAACGGGAGGTAACGAAGAATTTTCATGGGGACTTTTGTCTGTGTCTTCTGACCATCGGGTCCATTTACCTCATGATACCTAGAGGCCCCACACTTGCTACAATACTTGTCTTCCGCAAACTGTTCCCGAAACAAAACACAACCATTTAGACATCAATCAATCTTCTCATAATCCATGTTGAGCTCTCGTAGGATTTTCTTTGTTTCGTACATCCTTTTAGGAAGACAATGCCCTTCAGGCAACATGTTACCATATGTTTGCAGATGAGATTCAAAGCATGAACAAGGTTTTCCGTGCTTGAGCTTTTCGGCTAGTGCTTGCGAGATGGCATCGAGCTGAGAAATTTTTGCACCATCGTACAGAGGACTCTGACCCAAGGCCATCATATGAAAGTAGGCCTTCGTGGTTGGCTCCAGTTCCTCTGGTTCACTTGGTTCTGACGGTTCCTCCCGTGAAGGTGGCGAATTTGGTATGTCGGCATCACGAAGATCTTCTAGGAAGTTTCTCATCGCATCATCCTCAATGCCATTGATCCGCTGCCGCATCACCCTATCATTTTCACGTTCGTACTGAGCAAAATCGATCGTCGTGGCGTACTCCACCAATACCCATAAGACCAAAGGTGTTTACTCATATCTTGTTTTCCCTTTCGAATATGCAGCTTGCATCGAGTGCAAGGGCAAGCTGGACGGATGCCTGACTTTGAACCACGCCCTAACTCCTTCACTAAGAAATTAGTCTTCCATTCCCACTCATCTGCTCTTTCCATTGCATTTTTTCGGCGAGTGAACATCCACGCATTATCAGTCATCCTCTGCTGTATTGCGAGCTAAACAACATATATCGCATTTAATATCAAATAATAGCATCAAATTTTCTCTTTTACAACATTCAAGGGTTCACCTACACTTCTAATAGGTAGGGGTCTAATCCCACCGGGTATGTGTAGTTCTGGTCGTATCCCATGTCCTACCCCAACCCGAGACGGAATTTTGGCAGGATCTCCCCGCTGTTCTTCACAATACGTTTCAAATTTGTCAAGCCGAGAGGGTGTGCATACGAAAAACAACGCGGGCTGCTGCCGAAATCAGTCTAAGGAAGGAGCAGAACATAGGACACGACCCGACCTACACATACCCGAGCTGTCCAAAACGTGGACAATCCGGAAAAGTTACAATTATAAATATGCAGAGACGGATAGTTCTGCATATTTATAAATTTCCAACCCTTCCGGACGGGAGACGCCTAAGGTTACGCGACTTGCATAAAATGTAAGGCCGGAGGAGAGCAAAATGTAGCTCACCTCGAGCGTAGCGGCAAAAATCAATGGCGGCGGGGCAGCGAAGAAGCACCACGTCGGCGTGGCGGGGTCAGAGATCAACATCAGCGATGGGGATCCTGTAGCAAATAATATGCGCATTAATAAAAATCTAACACTAATACTAATACTACATTTCTAACCTAAATAATTAGCAATGTTCAGGAAATCGGTAATCGTTAACTCCTCGGTCGGCTTGAATTTAGAGATTAATCAGAAATCGGCCTATTAATCTGTTGCGGCGCTGCAGCGCTTGGGGGCCCTACCCTATTCGAGGGCGACGAAGTAATACAGGAAGCGAGCGGTTGGGGGCAAGGCGATAGTACTTGGGTAGTGGGCCTACACTTTTTCTTTTTAGTATTTGTTTTAGGCATTGGACCGCATCGATTAATCGGCCGAATTTTTGAAAAATGATAATTAGCACTAAAATAAAATAAAATTGTTAAACTAAATTATCTAACTAACCTAATTTTCTAACTAACTAAACTAATTTTCTAACCAACTAACCTAATTTTCTAACTAACAGAAAACAAAAACAGAAAAAATTCACCTCCTTCGGTGGCGGCACAGGCAGGGGCGGGCAATGGTGGTGGAGGGGCGGCGCAGGCGGGGGGGGGGGGCATGGGGCAGGGGCAGTGCGCCGCCGGTGGTGCCGCCGGCGGAAGGCGCGGTAGGGGCGCAGGGGCTAGGGCGGCCGGCGCAGGCAGGGGGCAGGGGCAGGGCGGCGTCGGTGGAGCCGCCGGCGGAAGGCGCGGGAGGGGCGCGGGGCGGGGGCGATCGACATGCGCGCGGGGGCGGGAGGGACGCGGGGGAGGTGGCCGGGGCCAGTGCCGGCGACGGAAGCGCGACGCGGCGGCGGCAGGCGGGTGGGTGTGCGTATGTGTGGTGTGGTAAAATTTTCACATTTTTTTAGCTATAGAATAAAATAAGTTTTTATAAATAAAATAAAATAATTATAAAACAAAACTCATAAATTTTGTATATAAAACTTTCTTTCTCTATAACTATTTTTATAAAATCATTGAATTCATTTTAACATTAGTTTTCATTCATTACTTTCTTAGTATTTTTTATGTTTATAATTTTCCTACATATCTTAGTCAAAGCTAGGCAATTTTGAATTTTTAAGAAACCTAATACACCATATATCAATGAAAGGAAAGAGTATAATTTTTATAAAAAAGATTCATAAATCTCATGAAAAATAAAATAATATTAAGTTTCACCGATTAACATTTTATGAACTTTATATTTCACGGAGGACATTTGTACACACATGGTATGAAACACCCTGCCTTGTGGTGGGATCCCGACGCTCCTGACCCCCTCTGCGGTGAAACCCTAGACCCGCTGGAGAAATACCAAACTTATACGAATACACGCGGTAACGACGTTGAAAAGGGGTAGCAATATGGAACTAGTTGGTTGACTGTGTTAGGGTAGGCCATAGGAACACAAAACACGAAGGTAGAAACCAACTCTTTGGAAGATTCCCGATGTTTCGTCCGATACGGGAGTTTCAGCCTATAAGCGCATGTAAACTCCGTAGAGAGAAATGGATGCCGGTGAAGCGGGTCACACCCCGAAGTGCAGTCTTTGCTAGCTAAACCACACAGCACACCTATACTAACATGGTATGGCACACCCTAGCTTGTGTTGGGATCCATACGCTCCGGAGCCCCCTTCCGGTGAAACCCTAGACCCGCTGGAGAAAACCGGACTTATACGAATACACACGGTAACGGCGTCGAAATGGGGTAGAAATGTGGAACTAGTTGCTTGACTGTGTTAGGATAGGTCATATGAACACAAAACAAAAAGGTAGAACCCAACTCTTCGGAACATTATCGATGCTTCGTCCGATACGGGAGTTTTACCCTATAAGCGCATGTAAACTCCGTAGAGAGAAGTGGATGCCGGTGAAGCGGGTCACACACCGGACTACAATCTTTGCCATCCAAATCCCATAAGACACCTATACTAACATGGTATGGCACACCCTACCTTGTGGTGGGATCCCGACGCTCAGGACCCCTTCTCTGATAAAAACCTAGACCCGCTGAAGAAATACCAGACTTATACGAATACACGTGGTAACGGCGTCGATAGGGGGTAGCAATGTGAAACTAGTTGCTTGATTGTGTTAGGGTAGTCCATAGGAACACAAAACAGTGGCATGAACCAACCCTTCGGAAGATTCCCTCCCGTAAAATTTCTAGGCGTGTTGTGAGGACCAGAAACCGTGAAACTCCCGCTGCGTGTCTACCCCAATGAATCTTATTGAATCCTGGGGCCAAACTTGTCTTGACATGTTTCTATAACCTAACCATGCATAAAAAAAATAAGGTACTACTATTCTACCGCCCTTGGATGCTCGTCTATAGGGGTACACGACGTAGTCGCAAGTTATAGGGTTTCCCGAAAGAGGGGCTTCGAGGCCTCGGGATCCGTACAAATTCATCTATATATTTAATATTAATGTTTAGGTATATAATATAATATGTATGTTATTTATTTATTTTAGATTAATTTTTGTAGGATCTGGTCCGGAAGATTTCACGCTGTTATTTCATGCGCCCAGGTGGCGCGATTTATTTAGAAATTATAACTACATTAAAATCATATAGAGAAATAAATAAAACTACATTAAATTTATTATTAACTAGTGAAAAAAACAAAAAAATACCTACGCCGACGGCCAGCCCCGTCGGCGTCTAACCATGCAACGGTCGACGCCTATGCCGCCGACCAGTCCCCTCGGCGTCTTTGCTGCATAACAGGGTAGCAAATCAAACCATGTTCCCCCGCGCCTACGCCGACGACGGCCGTCGGGGTATTTTAGGCTACGACGAGGGGGAAATTTCCCCGATGGGCGGTTTTGTGGGCTGCCGTAGCGGCCTGCCTTCGCCGAAGGCCCTGATAGATGGCCGTCGGCATAGGTAACACTCAGATGCAAGTTTTGGCTACACAATCAAATACTGACACTTAGAAATTGAACCCAATTCGGAACCGAACGAGAGAGATGGGAGAAATTTTACCTCTGTGGCGTTTCGACGAGCAAGTTGTGGATGACGGCTCGAGTTAAAGACGGAGCGGTGTTCATCGACGGCCGGAGAGAATGGAGGAGGTGCACATCCTCGAGCAACCGGTTTCTTGGCCTTCTTTGGGCCATTGGCACGGGATTTTTCCCGCCTAGTTACTGAAGCCGAAGACGGGGTGGCGCTCAAGCTGGCACAGCCGTATGCGGGAGGGAGCTTTGAGACAACAGTCGGAATGGCCCCGAACCCCTTGACGATGTGGATGCCATGCCACTTTCGTTTCCGCCCAACGGCGGAAAGAGTTGGTGCGCCAACGGTGTAGCCAGCCGTGGGAGGCGCGAGAGGCCGAGGCAACACCGATTGGTTCAACGATGCAAGGAAACTGACAGGCGGCGACTCGGTGAGGTCCATGCCGTAAGTGGCGGAGCTAGGAGGACCAGCGGGGGGCCTGTCCACCCTTATGAAATGGCGCATCAAGGTAAAATTTCGGTGTCGGCTGGGATTAAGGGGTCTAAAAATGGGAGATTAGCTTGACTGCATTGCCTCCTCTTATGTGAAGATTATGTTGATGGCCTGCCCTCATGTTTTAATCTTGCATCCACTCTTGCATGTCGTCGATTTGCTGATGCGGTGAGGCGAGCATGCACAAAGCCGGGGAGACCAGCGGCGGAGCGGGGGTTGGGGCGGGAAGATGCGAGCTGAAATGTCACTCCCGGCATGGATCCAGGAAACCGGATATTGGCTGCCAAAACTGGACATATCACGTAGTCGGAATCCAATATTGTACGGTCTGGAATTTTTGTTCCGGGTCAGCCTTTTTTTTTTTTTTTCATGAGACCCGGTTCTGATATTTTTCACGGTCGGATACCCAGAGGGGTCGGGGCCTTTTCGATCAGCTTGCCAGAAATGCTCTGATACACGAGTCAGCAGCAGGCACCCCTGCACTCTGCAACTGCGGGCGAACGGAGGCACATGCGCCATTGTGTTAGTGCACCGCGAGAAAACGTGAGCTTGTACCACTAGTACGTACCACGTGAGTATAGTACTAGCAAGGATGAGTAATTTCCGTAGAGGCGTGCACGCATGAACCGAGGTGAACAAAAGCCTGCAACTACAGGTGCGACCTTTTTTCCCAGCACGGCAGCACGTACGTACAGTACATCCCTAGTAGCAAACACGCTACCTCGGGTCCGTCCTGTCGAGCCCTGGATGGAGGAGTAGCGCGTTTACTCCGCGCGCGTCGCACCTACTGTACGTTCGGATACAATCCAGTACCACAGTAGTGCCGGTACGTGCAACGCATCCATCCATGTTCCAGGAGCTAGCTAGCTAAGCCCGTGCAATGCCACTGCGCGTCCGTCGTGCGCTCGGGCCCGGGGCCAGTACATGTGCGGTGCGGGCACGCACGTACGCCGTACGTCGTGTAGCGCAAGCATGCCAGTCACTCAGATCGGGATCATGTGTATCTCACTACAGTACTTCTTTTCCGAAATGGATGTGTATCTCACTACTGTATCACGTCGGCCGGTTGCCGGCCGGGCGCGCGCCGGCCGAAGCCGCGTCCACGCGCGTCTGTCCCGCGCGGCGCGTCCCACCATACGCGGCTGGCTGTGTGCTCTACCAACGATACAGACGTTCAGGACATGTAGTGTCCTGCTAGCAAGCTTCATCTCTGTAGTACGTCGGACGTTTTCCTGTTGTCACGGAATCTCTCTCTCTCTCTACTGCCAAACCATGTCGCCTCAAAGTTCTCTCTTGGAAACCCTCTGAAACCTGATCTGCGAACCCGGAATTGACGGGCGCTCACAGTAGTAGTGGGGGCTCTACGAGCTAGCCAGAAGGGAGTAGTACATATGATCCGTCGATCATCATTGGTAATTATGCCAGCCACGTACGTCTACGCTCGACGGATCCTCAGTTCATCATGGCCTCATGCATGCGAATGTCCCCAAGGAGAAACGTGCCGGCCGGCTACATATATATGCAGATGGATCGAGCTATGCATAGCTAGCATACAGTTGTTCCGCGCATCAAAAGCAGTTGCATTTGAAAAAAGGCTTTTATTTCAACCAAGACGAACCCTCCTTTAACTTTGGCAAGCTCTCATGAAGCCAAAGCGTATGCGTGCGTGTCCATCATTCCTCTTCTCTGTACTGCAAGCACACGCCGGCCAGTTAACTGTTCATCCATCTCTTTCCTGCATGCATGTCACTCCATTGGCATCTCATCTCCAACCAACCAATCATTGTCTAGGTTCCATGAACCGCTGCGCCGGCGCGCGCGGGCGGCCTCGCCTCAGCCCTCGAGTCTTTCTTATGCCCATCACCCATAAAATATCCTTTTCCCATCACGGAGTACTTGGATCTTGCCATTTTCTGGCATATGAATTTTTGGAAACTATTGTACTCCGTCCGTTCCACAATATAAGATGTTTTAGACTTTTTCCACAATCATATACATACACATGTATCTAGACACATTTAGTATATATGTACACTCACTTGAGTGTGTATCTAGACAACATGTGAAATAACTAAAACATCTTATATTATCTAACGGAGGGAGTAGCACACATATATATTTACAAGTGCAATCTTCTATACTCCTACCTGCCAATGAGTATTCCTGAGCTGGGAATCAATTTCTGCCAGCTGAAATGCCTCGGTTAACTGAACACCATGCATGGACCGATCGATGCACGGGTAGTACAAGCAAGTAGTGTTTACATTGAACACCGAAACGAGATCATTTCCGGGGACGTAGAAGACCGACTGCACGAGTTAACGGGATTCACTGGTAGAAAATAGGCCTTCGGTACGCCCCCATTAGTCCCCAAAATAATGGACCCGCGACCATAGGGGTCTTTAGTCACGGTTCGGGACGAGACCCGCGACCAATATTCTGGGCCCAGCGCGCTCGGCCCACAGCTGGCGGAGGGGAGGGGCTTTAGTCCCGGTTGGCCAGACCAACGGGGACTAATAGGTCCTCGGGCCGGCCCCACGGCCTTTAGCCGCGGTTGTCCAGGTGAACCGGGACTAAAGGCCCATCCCTATATATAGGACTCAGCTCGCTGCACTTGGCCACATTTGCTCACAATATTCACAAGGGGGTGGTGGGTATGCTTTTGGTTCCTACTATGCACACAAGGTGTTCGATGAAATGCCCCATAGCATGAAACACACTTGAGCGTTTTCATTTATTTTACCTCCGTGATCGCGGTTAGCAACTTGAACCTTTCATGATTTGTATTATTTCCAGCTAGCTAGTTAGTTTAACAGATGCATGATGGTTAATTATATACTTTATATAATAATAATGCAGATGAATCGGCAATGGTTGTACGGTAACCGACTCTCGGGTGAGTTCACTACGGGTTTGAAAGATTTCCTCGTAGTGGCAAATGCGAACAAGCAGCGAGGTTTTATTATGTGTCCATGTGCTGAATGTAAGAATGAGAAGGGTCACTCCTCCTCAAGAGTCGTTCACATGCACCTGCTTCGGCACGGTTTCATGCCAAGCTATAATTGTTGGACCAAGCATGGAGAAAGAGGGGTTAGAATGGAAGAAGATGAAGAAGAGGATGATATCGATTTCAACTATCATGACCTTTTCGGTGATACTTTCATGGAGGATGATGCTGAAGGTGGGGAAGGGTTTGGTGAAGGTGAAGAAGAGGCACATGATGAGCCCGCTGATGATCTTGGTCGGACCATTGCTGATGCACGGAGACGCTGCGAAACTGACAAGGAGAGGGAGAATTTGGATCGCATGTTAGAGGATCACACGAAGTCACTGTACCCAGGATGCGACAATAGTCTGAAAAAGCTGGGCTGCACACTGGATTTGCTGAAATGGAAGGCACGGAAAGGTGTAGCTGACTCATCATTTGAAAATTTGCTGAAAATGTTGAAGAATATGTTTCCGAAGAATAACGATTTGCCCACCAGTACGTACGAAGCAAAGAAGGTTGTGTGCCCTCTAGGTTTAGAGATTCTGAAGATACATGCATGCATTAACGACTGCGTCCTCTACCGCGGTGCATACGAGGATTTGAATGAATGCCCTGTATGCACTGCATTGCGTTATAAGATCAGAGGCGATGACCCTGGTGACGATGTTGAGGGCGAGAAACCCAGGAAGAGGGTTCCCGCCAAGGTGATGTGGTATGCTCCTATAATACCTCGGTTGAAACGCCTGTTCAGGAACAAAGATCATGCCAAGTTGTTGCGATGGCACAAAGAGGACCGTAAGTCCGACGGGGAGTTGAGACACCCCGCTGATGGAACGCAATGGAGAAAGATCGACAGAGAGTTCAAAGATTTTGCAGCTGACGCAAGGAACATAAGATTTGGTCTAAGTACTGATGGCATGAATCCTTTTGGCGAGCAGAGCTCCAGCCATAGCACCTGGCCCGTGACTCTATGCATCTACAACCTTCCTCCTTGGTTGTGCATGAAGCGGAAGTTCATTATGATGCCAGTGCTCATCCAAGGTCCGAAGCAACCCGGCAACGACATCGATGTGTACCTAAGGCCATTAGTTGATGAACTTTTACAATTGTGGGGCAAACCTGGTGTACCTGTGTGGGATGAGCACAAAGAAGAGGAATTTAACCTACGAGCGTTGCTTTTTGTAACCATCAACGATTGGCCTGCTCTCAGTAACCTTTCTGGACAGTCAAATAAGGGATACAAAGCATGCACGCACTGCTTACATGAGACTGAAAGTGTATTTTTGGATAACTGTAGGAAGAACGTGTACCTGGGTCATCGTCGATTTCTTCCCCGAAATCATAACGTAAGAAAGAAAGGCAAGCATTTCAACGGCAAGGCAGATCACCGGCCGAAGCCTGCGGAACGTACTGGAGCTGAGATATTTGATATGGTCAAGGATTTGAAAGTCATCTTTGGAAAGGGTCTTGGCGGACAATCAGTTCCACAGGGAGTTGACGGGCACGTACCCATGTGGAAAAAGAAATCGATATTTTGGGAGCTACAGTATTGGAAAGTCCTAGATGTCCGCTCTGCAATCGACGTGATGCATGTTACGAAGAATGCTTGCGTGAACCTGTTAAGCTTCTTGGGCGTGTATGGGAAGACAAATGATACAAAGGAAGCACGGCAGGATCAGCAACTTTTGAAAGACCCAGATGACCGGCATCCGGAATGGTTTCAAGGTCGCGCCAGCTACGCTCTTACGAAAGAAGAGAAGGTCATTTTTTTTGAATGCCTGAGCAGTATAAAGGTCCCGTCTGGCTTCTCGTCGAATATAAAAGGAATAATAAACATTGCGGACAAAAGGTTCCAAAACCTGAAGTCTCACGACTGCCACGTGATTATGACGCAATTGCTTCCGATTGCTTTGAGGGGCCTCCTACAGGAAAATGTTCGAGTAGCCATTGTGAAGCTATGTGCATTCCTCAATGCAATCTCTCAGAAGGTAATCAGTCCAGAAGATCTACCACGGTTACAGAACGATGTGGTCCAATGTCTTGTCAGTTTTGAGTTGCTGTTTCCACCATCCTTCTTCAATATTATGACGCACCTCCTGGTCCACCTAGTCGAAGAGATTTCCATTCTCGGTCCTGTATTTCTACACAATATGTTCCCCTTCGAGAGGTTTATGAGAGTATTAAAGAAATATGTTCGTAACCGTGCTAGGCCAGAAGGAAGCATCGTGAAGGGCTATGGAAATGAGGAGGTAATTGAGTTCTGTATTGACTATGTTCCTGACCTTAAGCCGATTGGTATTCCTCAATCGCGGCATGAGGGGAGACTAAGTGGAAGAGGCACGATCGGAAGGAAATCAACGATATGTATGGACGGTCATTCTATGACTGAAGCACACTACACAGTTCTGCAAAATTCGAGCTTGGTGGCTCCGTATTTCGAGCAACACAAGAATATTTTACGCTCGAACAACCCGGGGAAGACTGAATCATGGATTAGAAAGGCCCACATGGAGACTTTCGGCAGTTGGTTGCGAAAACATTTAATGAATGACAATGATGTTGGAGATCAGCTGTACATGTTGGCCAAGACACCATCTTCAACTATCACGACTTTCCAAGGGTACGAGATTAATGGGAATACATTTTACACGATCTCCCAAGATAAAAAGAGCACCAACCAAAACAGTGGTGTCCGCTTTGATGCAGCAACCGAGATTGGGCAAAAGGTCACATATTATGGTTACATAGAGGAGATATGGGAACTTGACTATGGACCCTATTTTAAGGTCCCTTTGTTCCGGTGCAAATGGTTCAAGCTAACAGGAGGTGGGGTAAAGGTGGACGAGCAATACGGAATGACAATGGTGGATTTCGACAATCTTGGTTACCTTGACGAACCATTCGTCCTAGCCAAAGATGTCGCTCAGGTTTTCTATTTGAAGGACATGAGTAGCAAACCGAGGAAACGGAAAGATAAGAAAACGATCAGTGCATCATGCGATGATCCAAAGCGTCACATTGTTCTTTCAGGGAAAAGAAACATCGTGGGAGTGGAGGACAAGACAGACATGTCAGAAGATTATAATATGTTTGGTGAAATTCCGCCCTTCAAAGTGAACTCTGACCCAAGCATTAAGTTAAATGATGAGGATGCTCCATGGATACGTCCAAATCGTAAGAAAGCGGGGACACAAGGGAAGAATTGATGTGTAATAATTTATTGTATCAAACTTTGTTGAATGGATCATGTTTAATGGATCATTTTGAATTATATTATCTCTAATTAATTTATTGTACCAAACTTTTGCTAAAAACAGAAAACAGACGCGCTAGCGCGCCGCAGTGTCGCCGGAATGCAAATTCTTTTATTAAAAAGAGAAAACAGACGAACACTACTCCTCGCCGTCGTCGTCGGGGAACTCGTCGGTGACCTCCTCCGGGTCATCATCGTCGCCGAACTCGTCCGTGACCTCCTCGTCGTCGTCGGAGGTGCATGATGGTATGTCCGAGATAGGCCCCCACCTCGGATCGTCGGAGGCCCAGACTTCGCCGGCGCGGTCGGCCCGACGAAGCTCCTGCAGCGCCCTCGTCCTCGCCTCCCGAGCGGCATCTAACGCGAGGTGGCGTTCGAGGCGGCGCTCCGCCCGCTGAGCCGCGCGGGTCTGCCAGAGCTCCTCGTCGGCGCTCTCCTCCCCCGGGTTGTTCCGGTAATACTCGCGGACGACGCGGTCTTCCCTGGCGTCGACTAGGCCCTGAAACGCGCGGTGGCGGAGGTGGAGGTGGTCGGCGGCAGTGATGATCTGCGGCTTCGGCGCCCTGGCCTCCGCTTCCCAGACGGTGTGGCAGTCGTTGAAGTTCATTAGCGACCGCGGGCGGTTGAGGCGCCAGGCCGCCGCGTCCCAGGCGCGGGCTGCCTCCGCCGCCGTCGCAAAGGTGCCGAGGGGGATGCGGTCGTCCCCCCAGCGGATATCTGCGCTGAACATTCCGTTCTGCCGTGCTCGGACGCCGCGGAAGCCGGTGGTGCTGTTCCTCCTCGGAGGCATGGTGGAAGCGCGACGGCGCCGAGGAGAAGACGCGCTCGAGGCGCGACAGTTTATACCGCGCCCTCCTGGCCACGCGTCACAACTCCCGCGCCACGCGTCGCAACTCCCGCGCCACGCGTCACAATTCCCGCGCCACGCGCCACCCTAATTAACACAACCAAGCAAATAGTTGCACATTACTACCCGAGCTCAAAGTGAACACTGACCCAAGCATGGATGGATGTGTTAAAGGGGGGGGGGTGTAGAACAAAACAATCGGTATCACCATCATACAGCCCTACCGTGGCTACTCAGTGCAATATGCATACCAAATGCACGGTAGGACGTATGATGGCGAATCCGGATGTTTTGTATTTGCTCGATGAACTGACCGGTGTATGAAGGTGGGCTATATATAGGGTCCTCTGGCTCACAAAGTGTTGTGCTAGGGTTTTGATCCAACGGTTAAGAAACCACCTCATCCAACGGCTGATCACAACAGCTCGAAAGAAACACACCGTAGCCCTGATCGAACGGCTCACAACAGCTCAAAAGAAACACACCCCGGATCCAACGACTCAGAAGCGCTTTAAAGAAACACACGATCCGTGTGATTCTATCTGATTGGTCCAAACGAAACCCTAACCCATTTAGTCCCGGTTGGTGTCCCCAACCGGGACTAAAGGGATGTTTTCTTCTCGCTATATATATGTGCATTGCCACACCATTGGCATAAACACATACAAACTCACCACTCTCTCATGGCTTCTACCGTACCCACTCTAACATTCATCCAGGCGGAGGCACTTTCCGCCTCGAACTACCCCTGCCCGCCCGGCTACAGTGTTCCCGCCGGTTGGATGCTAAGCGCCGGAGGAGTGTCGGTCCCTCCTCTTCCTCAAGGTGTGGCACGTCGGGCGGCCATCACGAACCATTACTACCACGAGCTCACGCCGGAGCAGCGGAGAGATCCCAGTTGGCATCCCGATAACCAACATACTTGGGATGCCTTCTTCATCAATCGGCGTGAGAGGGCGCTCGCCAGGTATGAGGAGGACGGCCTGCCTCCTGGGAACTTTCACGAGGCCGGTCGTCGGCTATGGTGGTCCGGCCGGACTCTACAGAGCGTCATGGACTACATCAGGGCCGGCGATATCCCCCACCTGCGCTACCCTCAGGCCCAGTCCTGGGCTCTGAATTTTCTCGCATGTAGGCCTAGGCAGGAGTATGACTAGCAGCAGATATCAGATCATGCATCTATGCTCTCCGTTTAGGTTTAGATCCACTCTTGCCATTATGTACTGCCTTTTTTATCTATGGGAATTTTTAAGATTGGAAAAAGAATTAGTTTTATTTTTCTGAATTTTCTGATATATTATTTGTATTTTTAAGATTGGAAAAAGAATTAGTTTTATTTTTCTGAATTTTCTGATATATTATTTGTATTTTTAAGATTGGAAAAAAGAATAGTATTCGAATAACCACGTTTAGTCGCGGTTGGTGTCACGAACCGTGACTAAAGGCTCGTTCTGCGCGGGAACGAAAACGCCGCGAAAATTTTCACCTTTAGTCCCGGTTCGTGACACCACCCGGGACTAAAGGCCCGCGGAGGGTACCCAGGGGACCTTTAGTCCCGGTTCGTGACACCACCCGGGACTAAAGGCTTGACCTATATATGTGCGATGCCTTCCTGCCCCAAAATTTTCTAAGTCCCCAAACCCTCGTCTTCATTCGCGCCGGCGCCCAGTCGTCTTCTGCCCCGTCGCCGTCCCCCGCGCAGATCTCCGTCGTCGTCGCCATCGCCGTCGCCGCGCCGTCGCCCTCGTCGCGCCCTTCTCTCCACCGCCTCCACCCTGCTCCGCCCCCGCCCCGTCGCCGTCTCTCCGGCCGGTAGGTTCCCCGCGGGCCGTCGCCGTCGCCCTAGAACCAACGCCATCGAACTAGAACCAACGGCGTCGCCCTAGAACCAACGCCGAACCAACGCCGTCGCCGTCCCTCGCGCTCGCTCCCGCGGCCAGATTCGCCGCCGGCGAGACCACAGTGGCCGTGGCCTCGTCCCCATCTCCGTCCCCTCCCCCGTGGCGAGCAGCACAGTGGCCTCGTCCCCATCTCCGTTGCATCCCCCGTGGCCGGAATCGTCGATCTGAGATCCTAATCTGCAACCGCCGGCCACGCCAGGGGTGACGTCATGATGACGTCACCTGCCCACTGTTCTAAATTACAGAATATAAATAACCTTCTAAATTAAATAACTTTTAATTTATAATTTAATTTTTTTGGAAAAATATGCAAAATGTTCAGAAAAATGTAAGCTATCTGTTTATATCATTTTCAATCATGTTTGACAAAGTTCAAAATGAGACCATATTTGAATTTGTATTAAATTCATTAAAATAATGATGAAAATAAGTTTTAATTCAATAAATTCAGAATATTAAGTGTAATATACCAAAATGACCAGGAAAGCAAATGCAACCTAGCTATGGGGTTCTCCAAGTCATTTGAGAAACTAATCTTGGACACACCTCTAAAGTATGGTTTTCCCCCTCCGGTGGTTATCGTTCTTCCACCCAAAACCCTAGCAATCTGTTTTCCCTCCTTCTACGACAATATTTGCTAAGTCTCCTATATACTTAATTAATTTTTACTACATGCATGTCTGCAGGAGTGACATATGGCAGACAATAGAGACCTGACGGCGGAACAGGTGGCTGAAGGTTATATATTAGATATCATAGCCGGAGGAGGAACAGACATTGTCGATGATGTAATCTCTTCTTATCTGAACCTTGAGGATCAAGAAGGTGAAGGAGGAACAGACATTGTCGATGATCAAGGAGGTGAAGAAGGAACAGACATTGTCGATGATCAAGGAGGTGAAGGAATGGACATTGATGACGGAGGTCAACCGTCGACAAACGACGATCTCCAATTGCAAAGAACAACCACCTCCGGCGAGGTATATATTTTAGCCCTCGGTCTTATTTTAGCCCTCGGTCCAATTGCAAAGACTAACGCGCGCGACTCTCTTTCTTATTTTAGCCCTCGGTCGGATCTAGTATGACAAAGCGTGGCAAATCCAAGGCGATGAAAGATTCCGAAATATATACCATCGAATCAGTCAGTGAAATCGGCAAGCCCCTACAGCACACCACAAAGTTTATCAACCAATGCGGAGTCATTGTTAGAGACATCGTCCCGATCACCGTCCAGGAATGGAAGGAGCCAAAGAAAGCACGTATTGGTTTCAGTTATGTCGACAAGAGAACGAAAAAGATTATGTTTAGAAAGCTTATTGCACATTTCATTCTACCTCCGGAATACAACAAAAAAGATGAATTCGGTCAGGACGTTCCGGGTGGACGTGAGAGGAGGAGGATAGTCAAAGAGTTCGCTCTTCAGAAGATGGCCGAAGCATTCCGGAACTTCAAGAAAAAATTGTTCCGTGAATATGTCAGCAAGGGCAAGACTCCGATTTTCACTGGACAATATGAGAAACTGAGAGATGATTGGACAGAATTTGTGACGCAACATAAATCGGAGCATTTCAAGGAAATGTCGGCAAAAAATAAGGCTAATGCGGAAAAGAAACAGTACCATCATGTTATGGGGCCAGGAGGATACCGCGTTTCGGCGCCTAAGTGGCAGGCAATGGAGGACGGCCTAAGGGCAAGAGGAATCCGTCTAGGTACAGAGGGATGGGACGAAAGAGCCAAAATGTGGTGGTACGGGCATGGGGGATCGCTAGACCCGGAGACAGGGGAGTGTGTTCACCGGCAGAAAAAGTTTGCTCCCACAAAAGACCTTGTTGACGCAATGACCAAAGCTCAACAGGGCAAGATCACGTTCAACAGAGAGAGAGACCAACTGACAGTTGCCCTCGGAAATCCTGAACACGGAGGACATATACGAGGCAAAGGCAGATTGCCGTGGAAAGTAGGGTTTTCCCAGGAGGGTGACCCGTACTGTTACAGAAGCCGTAGGAGAGGTACGGACCGGGCTGCAGATGAACTGTCGAATCTTGCAATGGAAGTTTCTGAACTGAAGAAGGTCGTGGCGGGAATACTTGAGAAAGAAAAAGCGTCGGCTGCAGGGCCGCATCAAGAACATGCAACGGATCTCGGAAGCCAGCAGCGGAGAAGCAGCGTGGCTTCCACGGAGGCCCCGACTGCAGGTGCTAATGCACCGATGATCGAGAGTCGTGCAACGGAGCCTCACTACCCCGTGGATGACGTAAAGGAGATGAAAGAATGTGATCTGCATTATCCCGTGGGGAACATTTCCATGAAGGTGGCTACCGGCAGTGCTTTACCCTATACACCTGGAGCACTCCATCACAACAACCCCATTCCATATGGCTATGCTCGTGTCACGGTGGAAGACATAGTCCAAGCGTTTGAGGACCTGGAGATTGACATAGCTACACCCGAAGGGGAGAGAAGACTTGGAGATGTCAAGCGCCAGTTCATTCTATGGAAAAAGAAGTACATAGTGTTTCCAGGCGAGACGCCAAGGCTAACAAGTCCACCCCCCTACGATGGTGCAGGTGCTGGTGGTGGTGGTGGTGCTGGTGCTGGTTCACCTACGCCTCCTTCACGCCATTCGACGTCGTCCCCCGATCTTCCTCCTCCGGCGGTTAAGCAGCCGTCGCCCACGATTCCTCCTCCGGCGGTTAAGCAGACGTCGCCCCCCATTCCTCCTCCGGAGGAAAAGCAGACGTCTCCCACTATTCCTCCTCCGGAGGAAAAGCAGACGTCGTCGCCCCCCATTCCTCCTCCGGAGGATAAGCGGACGTCGCCCCCCATTCCTCCTCCGGAGGATAAGCGGACGTCGCCCCCCATTCCTCCTCCGGAGGATAAGCAGACGTCGCCCCCCATTCCTCCTCCAGCGAAGAAACAGAAACAGGCGGCCAGCAAGGGAACCCGCTCTTGGTCTATTAACCCGGACCCTTATGTACCTAAGACCACACGGGTACCGGAGCCATCACTGAAGCCTCTCCCCCCAAGGCCTTGGGAACTTAGTGATGCTGAAACCAAATTGGTCGTGAAGGCTGACGTTGACAAATGGAAGGGCAAACTGAAGGCGCTAAAGGAGTCTGAGCCCAAGGAAGTATTCCCTCCGATTGTAGACTATTGGGCTACGGATTTTTTATCGACAGTGTCCCAATCCGTGAAGAATTTGCCTAAAGACTATGATATTGAACTTCGTAAGCAAGCAGGAATATTGGAGGAGGAGAAAAAAAAAGCAAAAATGATAAAAAGCGGGAAACAAGTTGCCCAGCTCGGGATGCAGAGTAAACAGTCGATCCCCCCCCTCATAGTGAAAGCCGCTCCGGAACAGGACCCCGAGGTCATAAATGCTGTGACAGCAATGGGATTGACTGTAGCTACTGCCATGCAAAATGCGTCCGAGGCCGGTATGTCTCTTCGTGCCTTTTTAGACATGGACGATATGCCAATGGCTGATGTAGCATTAAAATATGTGAAGAAAGGGCCTCTCGTCGAGCCTGCGAAGGAAAAGGATCTACCACCACTTTGCAAAGTCTGCTACGTTGGTACAAAGATTTCATAACATTTACCGACAAAGAATTTGTGTATGTGGATTATACAGAGGAGCATCACACTAAAAAGTACTCTGTAACAGTTGAGTTGAGTGAATTGTTCCAGCTGTTCAATATGCGTGAGCTCGACAAATCTATCCTGAGTTGCTACGTTCTGTAAGTGATTTATTTCTACCTCATCTCGTTCTTCATTGCCTACACTATATATATATATTGTCCTAACTATATTGTTCCGTACGCTATTATGCAGATTGAAGATTTGGGAATGCAAAGTAAGACTCATCCATGATGTTGGGTTCATTGACCCACAAATCATTAATGGAACTATGTTAGAACGTCACCCCAAAGACGTGGAGAAAGACTTGTACAATTTTTTTTAAAAGCATGAATCCAAAAGATATATTCTATTTCCTTACCATTTTGGGTGAGTGTTTCTCTCATGTTCCCATTCTCTTTTGTTTACTCCATGCATGGTATGTCCAATCGATAAATTATGCATGACTCTGCATCTAATGTGTCCGCAGGTACCACTGGATTCTGCTAAAAATTGATCTTCACAAGTCCTTAGTTTTGATCATTGACTCTATGAATTCAAATACAGATCTTTGGGTCAACATGAGAAAAATGATGCAAAAGTAATTATTTTTCAATCATTTGCGCTCTATATCGATCGGTCTCTTTTGTTCATTTTCTAAGCTAATAACTCCCTTGTTCATTTAATTTTATTTGCATTGTAGAGTTTGGAGACGGCTCTCACTTCAACATGTCGGTGAATTCAAAGATGCGCTACAATTTAAAAATGTGGTCAAAGGTGTGGATAAGCGGCCACCGGGGACCGGTCTATGTGGATACTATGTCTATGAGAACATACGGAAAGAAATATCTGAGAGGAAGAAGGACGAGGAAACGCGGAAGGGTCTCAATAACTTGCGGAGGGCGCTTACTCCAGAAGCTCGCTTCCGACCAATTCAAGAGGAAATAGCAGGATTTTTCCTTAGGCATGTCATCCAGAAGAAAGGAGAGTTCCATGCGTCCACCGACGATGACTTTTATCCGCATGTATAAGCCCTGAGTACTTTGAAACTTGTGCGAATTTATGTATGCTCGTCCATCTTAATTGTGTAATATGGAAACTTGTTCGAGGTTGTATATATGGTCACCCGATATTATATATATATTATATATTCATATTGAATTCTCCTTATTTGATATTTCATATATATATATATATGCATGTATATGTGTACTGAAATTAAAACAAAACAAATTAAAAAGGAAACAGGTTTAGGGGGCCTAAAACCCTAAACCTGCGCAGGTTTTCAGTCCCGGTTAACCACAAGAACCGGGACTAAAGGTCCTCCGCCGCAACGGACCCCTAGCGCCCACGTGGACGGGCTTTTAGTCCCGGTGCGTAAGTGGCGGGACTATAGGGGGGGGGCATTTAGTCGCGCATAGCTAGTCCCGGTTGCCCGGACGGGATTAATGGTCCTGACGAACCGAGACTGTAGGCCTATTTTCTACCAGTGATTCAACATTTTCAGATTCTGAAAATAGTCAGTCTCAATTGTAGACACGACGAGACGTTGAACTAATCGGTTAGCCAGGCTTATAATTCAATGGGGGAAACATACCCACATTGTCTCACATGCCCTGACCAAAATATTTTATCCCCACTGGGAGGGAGAGCAATGACAAGCCCCAATCATCACATCAACAACAAATCTGCACTACTAAAAGATCGACCATGCATGGTGCATTGCAAGCAAGCCGGAGGCCACAGCCACTTGTACAATAAACTCACAACACCCTTGCTTTTAACATTCGCACAGTTGCACTTAAATTGCAAAGGGTCTGTTGATCGATTGGTCCATCAACTGAAGTAGATGGAGATGGGTCGCTCTCCTGCCGGAAGATGCATGGAGCCTATCATCAGAAAGCAGCTCTCGTCAGGTCCCGTTCGTAAAGCTCAGAGACGATCGACGGATCAAGGAAATAATGGACCAGAACGTGTCCCTGTCGGAAGAAACCGGGGAGCTCGATCGATCCGTCGATCTCGCGCATTGACCGCGCGTTGTTTACGCGGGGAGGGAATTATTTTGTTTGCGGTTTAGTGATCTGAGCAAGCATGTTAGTCGTCAGATGGGCGACTTGCATCAGGGAGAGGGCCCTGCTGTGCTGGTGGGTTGCATGCAGCCAGCGAGATTGCCCTAACTAACTGCATCCCAACGATATATACCTACTGCTCCTGGTAGCTTTAGCTCTGATTTTCTAGATATATATTTATCTATCAGCAAGGGGCTAGTCGTCTAGCCTATCTGCCATGGCGGTTTTTGTAGCTAGGGAGGATGAATGGTGAAAGCAACGTTTCAGTCTAGTGTGCTTGTGTGTGGGTGCGACCGTGCGAGAGCGGTTAACAACGGAGCAACCACTAGTGCATGCACTGTACTGTAGCAAGTCTCAGACAATAAATAGCATGGGTCACATTTTGCTGTTCGACTTTTTTAGGTCTTATTATTAAGGCGATAAATTGAATTTTCAAGTATATAAATGAAATCGCATGTTTTTATTCTTTTGATGGTTGACATTTGTATGGATCTTATACAATAACGATAATACTTAAAACATTTTTTAATAAATATATGACGGTTGTAAACTTAAGCAATTTTTTTCAGCAGAGTTTAATTAACAAAATTAAAATCACCGGTGCACTAGTAAATCTAGTCACATACGACATATTAGACATATCTAGCATATCTACACATATGGGCCAAATACTAGTGCAAATAGAGAGAAAAGTAGTACATACGTATTGACCCCGAAGTTTCCCACCACAGGTTCATTGTCATTGGCCATTGCGGTGACGAGCAAGTAGTAGGACAATCGATGCAGAAATAGTCAGACGGAAGCGAGCGGTCGCGCCGAGACGCTACCAAAAATCTTATCTTGGTCCTCTCCCGATGCAAATCTAAAGGGACGGGGTTTCAGAAGTTAGGTCTCTCGAACAGCCGTGCACACGGTCGTTGGGAAGGGGAAACCTGAAACCAACCTACAAAAGAAACTAGATGGTGGTGTTGTTCTAGCTCGTTCGTTCCATTCTCTCCTCTATAGCATGGGAACAACAGAGAAAACAAGCGCCACACGGTGGAAGAGGCAGAGTATGTGCCACACATGCATATGCATGTTGACAATTTTCAATGTGAACAAATTTCAATGAAAATTGTTCCAATAGTTGGCTTTTACTCTGCCTCTTCCACCGCGTGGCCCTTGTTTTCAAATCTGAACCTTTTTAGATTTGAACAATTTTTCAAAATATGAATAATTTTAAAACTGAACAGTTTTCAAAATCATAAAAAAGGTAAAAAAAGAAACAATCTAAAACAGAAAAAGTAAAACGAAAAAACAAGAGAAAAACAGAAGAAGAAAAAAACGGAGTTAGCCTTAATGAGCCGGCCCGCTAGAGGCCTCTTCAGACAGCGCGAGCCTGAAGTGCCGCCAACGGGTGGTAAATAGGATCTGCCTACAGCTCATCGGGCCACGAGTCCGCAGAAACCGAAGATGCCGGCTGTAGCATGTTCGGGTTCAACCCATCTCCATGGGCTTATGGTCCTACTCCCGTCCAGCCCATCAACGCGATGAAACCTGGTATCTAGTACGGGCCGAGCCACAGGCCCCTAGAACCAAACCTCTGCAGCGTGGCCTAGTCGTGCACACACGTGCTCAGACGGTCAGACCACGTTTGTCTCAAAAAAGAAAAAGAAAAAAACTCGTGCTCAGACCATGTTCGTGAAGGCTGCTGGACTGCCGCCCGTCAACAAGATCGAGCCTGATCGGCACGTTCCGGCGACCGGGCCAACCGCGACTCCGCAGCCACGCACGTAGCAGCACAACACCCCGCGTAGCGTCCCCCCAAGTCCCCAGTCCGCGGTCCAACCAGCCAGCGCTCCTCCTCGGTTCCTCCGCCGCGGCCAGAAACGTGCTGCTCTGCTCTGCGCGCGCAAGACCTCCCCCCCGCCGTGTCGGACACCGCCGCATCGCGCTCCACTTCAGTCGCGGCGAAGGATAACACCATGGAAGTGTGAGTGTGCTGCCGGGTTTCCGCTTAATTACTCTGTTCGATTCTGCATCTGCCTCCTCGGGCAGGCTCCGATCCGGGCCGGTCATCTAACCTCCGTCGTTCAGGGTCGCGTCGGCGCCGGGGAAGGTGCTCGTCGCGGGAGGCTACCTGGTGCTAGAGCGCCCCAACCCCGGCCTCGTCCTCAGCACCACCGCCCGCTTCTACGCCATCGTCCGCCCGATCCACGACGAGCTCTGCCCCGGCTCCTGGGCATGGGTGAGGCCCAGCTCTCCTCGCATTCCACCGTTCTGTACCTGCGAATCGTTGCTGCTTATATAATGTATCATTGTGCTGTATATAGGGGTGGACGGATGTGAAGGTGACCTCCCCTCAGCTTTCCCGGGAAGCCACCTATAAGCTATCCCTCAAGCATTCGATGCTCCAGTTGACGTCCGCAAGGCGAGTTCCTGATCACTTTTCGGTCGCAGCGCTGCATAGCGCTCTTGATTTGTCCTAGTGTGGTTGGAATTCAAGTTCGGTAGTAGTGTACTGGTACTGATTATTTGAATGTTGCAGGGAGTCTGCAAACCCTTTTGTAGAGCAGGCGATACAATTTTCCGTAGCAGCTGCTAGAGTGACTATTACTGATAAGGAGAAGAAGGACACACTAGAGAAGCTGCTGTTGCAAGGTGACGCAGCTATTCGTTACTCGTCTTGATGCACTCTAAAGCGCAACATTTGCTATGAATCTGTACTATGCTATAGGAGCTAGTTGTTTCATTATTGATCCTTTCAGCTTTATTTTTGCAGGTCTGAACATTACAATTCTGGGTTCCAATGATTTCTATTCGTACAGAAAACAGGTAGTGCTTCTTATTTGAATCACAATCGAACAGGGAGCTTAAACGGAAAAGAAGATATTTAATTTTAATATATTTACATGGTCTTTGTTCCTGTTAGGTCTTCTTAATTCCGAACCATGTAATTTTGAACATATATTTCCCAACATTTTAATTGAACAGTAGCATGGGTGCCGGTGCCAAATCTAAGATCTCGAAAGTGTGTAGAATAAACTTGAGTAGAATCGGGCGATGATATAAAATAAGTAGAACCGAGTAATGATCCTAGCTTTTATGACCACAATATCATTTCACTCACAAGCAGTTTCACTTCACTTACCAGGAAATGTAATGAATTGAGTAGAATTGGTTATATAATATCAGGGCGTTGCATTTAACTTAACAATCTAAAAGTAGGATCTTCCTGCAAAAGATTGAGTTGCTTGCTAAATTTAAAACAGACGGAGCAGCATGCTCACATGTGGGTGCGTGACATAACATTTGTGTAAAATGCTCACATTCTTAGATGAAAAATGTACTGTTGGTTTCTTTCATGCTTCATGTATTCATGAAAACCTGTATGTCTATGAGTTAAGATTTGATACACATGTGAAAAGGAGGAACCAGCTGAAAAGGAGAAACCTGTATGTCTATGAGTTAAGAGTTGCTATTTCCTTTCATGTGTTTTTGTAAAATGCAAATATGCCTTTTCCTGTGCACTCAATATATAGAATTACTTATATTGTTCCAATCTTTGACCTATGTATGCATACAACCATAGCTTTCTCTGAAAGCATTGTGTCACTGGTAAATAATTAGCTGTTGACTTCACCGTTTCTTCAGATTGAAGCACGTGGTCTGCCTCTATCTCCAGAGGTATTGCTTTCATTGCCTCCATTTTGTTCAATTACATTTAACGCAGAAGTTGCTAATGGAACTGGAGAAATATGCAAACCTGAAGTGGCAAAAACTGGACTTGGGTCATCAGCTGCCATGACTGCATCAGTTGTCGCCAGTCTTCTTCACTATCTTGGAGCTGTTAACCTGTCGTGTTTGGGTCAATCTTCCAGTGATAGTGAAACTGGACGAGATCTTGATTTGGTGCACGCTATTGCTCAAAGTGCACATTGTATAGCACAAGGGAAAATTGGCAGTGGTTTTGATGTTAGTGCAGCTGTCTATGGGAGCCAGCGCTACACACGATTTTCTCCAGAAATACTCTCCTCAGCTCAGGTAAAAACTGCCAGTGCCTGATCGTTGTCTATTGCAGCAAGTGCCTGACAATTTTTTTTTTTGTCACAAGTGCCAGATAGTTGTCTATCCCAACAGCTTCATCAGTAGAAATCTTACCAGATATTTACAGGTTACAGGTGGGGGTTGCTTACCAGAGGTAGTAGCAGATATTGCTACAGGGAGGTGGGATCATGAGAAGACTCCATTTTCTTTGCCTCCTCTGATGTGCCTTGTAAGTTGACTAGCCTGGATGATTGACAGCGAGGTTTTCCTAATTGCTATTAAATCACTATATTGGTTGTCACCACTTGTCATAACTACTGGCTGCTATTGACGATATAGGATTTACAGTTTGATTAGTAGTTTTGCACTGCTATGATTTTTGGGTCCATTGCTGATAATGATAGTGACAGCATGTGAGCACTACTGTTGTAAGTATGGACACCACGAGTCATATCCCCCTCTTTGTAACCAATGAATATTTCATATACTCCCTCCGTCTCAAATTAAGTGTCGCAAATTTTGATAAAAGTAGATGTATCTAACACTAAATTATGTCTAGATACATCCACTTTTGTCAAACTTTGTGACATTTAATTTGAGACGGAGGGAGTACTAATATTCATGAGATTTCATGTTCGTCATCATCACTGCTCAGTATTCAGCCTAGGACTTCACCGTAGCATGTAGCTTTGCCTTCTCTTAAAATGTCCTGTCATTTTCTTAAAAAATTTCACCTTGATTTCTGTTTTAGCTTTAGGGCTAGGACTGCACAAGGCACAAAATTTAGGTTCTTTGCACGCGAATTTTAGGTGGTCAACAAATATATCAATAAGTCTGGGAACAATATTTGCAAAATATTATAATTTTTTTTAGAAAACGCAAAACTTTTGCGCTTCATTATATTGGAAAGAGAGAGTTCGTTACAATCCTCCTAGGAGGCAGATTACAGTATTTGCAAAAATTTATAACTGATAACTACTCTCTCTGTTCCTAAATATAAGATGTTTATGTATTTCAATATGGTCTAGATGTAGACTGAAATGGGTGAACATACACGCCAAAATGTGTCTAGATACATGTGAATCTGAAAATGGCTAAAACATCTTATATTTAGTAATGGATGGATTAAATATTATTTTTCTTGCATTATGATCCGGTTATTTGATTTTCTTTTTTGTCGACCAAATTTGGATGTGTTTTTATTCTTATCAACATTAAGGAGGCAATTTAGAATTTAACATAGCGTTGTATTTTGTTGTTAGCTTCTGGGGGAACCTGGAACTGGAGGATCATCTACTCCATCAATGGTTGGATCTGTGAAACAGTGGCAGAAGTCTAACCCCGAGAAATCCAAAGATACATGGAGCAAGTTGGGAATGGCTAATTCAGCGCTGGAGAAACAATTGAGAAACTTGAACAACCTTGCTGAAGAACACTGGGAGGTCTATGAATCTGTGGTGCGGTCCTGTAGTCATTTGACATTCATGAAGGTAACACTGGTAACTTCTCATTAGTTGTACTAATGTAAGCTGGATCGCAAATTTTTCAATATCAAAATCATGAAAGCAGATCTATTTATTTGACTATGTCGTTAATTTTGTGAGAGCCAACATCTGAATTTAATGGAACAATGAATAAAACACAGCAAGGATCATCATGGTACAAATAAGCAAAGCTCATATCATCATGCAAGCAAATATCAATCCAGAAATTGCATATTCTTTAGGGATGGGTGAATGGAGATTATGTCACCAGATTTTTTAGGACACATGACGCATATCCTTACATTTACCTATGTCACGCCACTAATTCTTAATTATCAGTTTATCACCAGTGCATCTGCAGGAAGAGAAAAACATTGTTTAGTGCCCTGCGCTAAACCTTTTTTTTTGTCCTTGTTCTCTTCAGTGGACCGAGGTGGCTACTAATCAGGATGAAGAATTGATCGTCAGATCATTATTGGCTGCTAGAAATGCTTTTCTTGAAATAAGGCTTCATATGCGGGAGATCGGTGTGGCAGCTGGTATTCCAGTAAGATTCCATCGATCAAATTACGCTTATACTCCATTGACAAAATTACGACCGTTGTAGTGTAGTGTTTTTCGCAAGAGTTCCTTCAGTTTGGTGATTGGCATAGTTACACCTACACAAATTGCTAAGCCATAGTCATAGATAGTGGTCACAAATTACTAGTGCAGTTTTTGTGTGTTTAAATGTTGGTTGCTTGCAGATCGAGCCGGAGTCACAGACACAGCTTCTGGATGCCACTATGAATATGGAAGGTGTTCTACTAGCTGGTGTTCCTGGAGCCGGTGGCTTTGATGCAGTTTTCTCAGTGATCTTGGGCGAAGCAAGTGGTGCTGTAGCGAATGCTTGGAGCTTGGCTGGGGTGCTCCCACTTCTTGTCCGAGAAGACCCTCGGGGTGTTTCACTGGAAGCTGGTGATCCAAGAACAAGGGAGGTGTCAACCGCTGTGTCGTCCATACAGATTAACTGATACTCTTGTTGAAATTCAGTAATCTTTTTCTACGATGTATCTCATTCATCTACGAATAGCAGAAACGGGCAAATTAAAAAATTCTCATGGTTAGAATAAGTGCTTAGCACGGAGGAGGTAGTACGATGTACTTCGATAGGACATTGCAAGAGTAGAAAGTGAGAATGTATTGCGACTCTCATGGAATGGATGTATTGCCTGTATGTGCGTGGTGCAATGTGGCTTTTTTTCAATAAAGTTAGGGGCTCAATGTCGAAACCTTTATCTGAAACTTGCCATAACAGTTTGCCATGGCTTATGTCAGAACTGAATGTGTGGTGCTTTAATTTTTTCTTTTGATGTATGATGACTAGTTTGATTTTTGAAACTGCTATCTGAAACTCGAAACAGATTGGTACGGTTTACAAGCTTAGAATTGGAGGCGTTGTGGTGAGTTGAGCTTTTGATGAGGAAAGGCTGAGAACATAACTGTGAAAGGATCAGGACGAATGGAATAATGCATTCCAAGCCTTTGAGGAGACCTGGGGCTGTAAAGTTGGCATGTCTTTTCGGAAATGCCCAGGGTCATGGAATGTTTCATAGCGTACTTTACCTTCGGCCAAGTATTCACCGGCCAATTTGTTCATATAATAGTGAAGATCACCGTTATCGGGCACCTGCAACATAAATAAATTAACCAATGACCCTCAAGAATCAAGACTCGACATAACAGAACCGATCGTTTTCAGCTGTGACATGGTCAGACAATAAAATCCACCTTTTCTTTGCGTTAGGATTCAGGACGGCGGCCAAAGTGAAGCTACCCTGAACTGTATACCGTTGTAGAATCTGCAAATGTGCGCATATGAGTCAGGGCACACCCATGAATCCACTTCCACCCCAGCGTGAGCGAGAAAAATCTCTTTCATTAGGAGAAAAAGAAGAGAAAACTACTGGACAAATTATTAGTATCTGTCTTGGCGCGTGCCACAAAGTAGAGGGCCGGCCGTGGTGACGGGTAAGTTGCTCGACAGTATTGAGCTCACTATAAACGCCGCTAGCTGAACAGCAGGATTTTTTTGATAAAGGGAGATTTTATCACTTAAAAGTAATGTTATACACCTATTCTCTACATATCAAAGATGCATGCAGCCGCAAACAAAAAAAAACAAAAAAAAGACAAAGTACATCAGCAAGTAACTGTTGAATATATAAGCAATTTAGCATATGATTTAATCCGAAACAACATTATGTAAATCATGACAGTAGCAATTATATTAAGCATGCAAATATCTAACACAAAGGAAGAACACATCCGATCTACGGCAAGAACTAGACATATGAATTCTAATAATATCTCATACATACGATGCAGCAGCAGCGGCACCGCCTGTGTTGTTGTCCATGTTGTTACCCATGTCGTCGATGAAGAGGTTGCCGAAGTCGGGGAAGAAGTCGTCGTTGGGGAAGTAGTCGCCGTCAGCGCTCCCCAAAAACCTGATCGCCCCTCTCCCGTACAGGATCACAAGAGGCGGGGTTCCGGAGGCCTGCTGTCCCTCCTCGCGGTGCACGTCGGAAGAACGGATGAAGAAGACTTGATTGGCGGCGCAGTGGTTTGAAACGGTGTGAAACCATATGACGAAGGGGCGGCTAGGGTTTACCGTATGCGCGTATTTATATGCGGGCTAGGAGAGACGTGGGCGTAACTCCACGTCTGAGTCGGTTTGATTCCACGATCCAGAAAAGAAACGGAAACGGTTTAGAAATTAATGCGTCTGTTAATTACCAAGTTAATGACCCATTAAGTTTTTCCCAACTGGCAAAATAAACGCTCTCGGCTCGGCTCATTCCCGCAACCCGTCGTGACGTGACGTGTCGTGACGAGGCGAGGCGAGGCGTGGCGAGACGGGTGGCGGAGAAGGAGCGCGCGTGTGGCACACCTCTCCTCTTGCCTTGTCAACTCATACATGAGCTAGAATGGCTCACCTTATAAGGTGGTTCCACTCTCTCCAAGCTAGCAATATGAGACTAAACTTTAGTCCCACTCCCCACTTGTATTATTCATGAATGGGCCATGACAATTTCAGGATTTATTGGCCTTAGTTGGGCCACATGGTGCAGCCCATAAATTTCAACAATCCCCCACAAAGTGTCATTAGCACATATCATAATCCGAAGGCCTTTCATGAGTTTATTAGAGAGCACCCGATTCTCATAGACTGCGACGTTTAACAGTCAGACTCATATAGGTGAGTTCCTCAGGAGATGTTCTGCGGGACACGTCTATGCTTATATAAATAATCCACTTGGAACACATTAAGACAAATACCAAGCTATCATACAGATCAGGAGAGTATTGCATCTTTATAGAGTGGAATAATATACAAGAATACTCTCCTCTCAGCCGACCAACAACTTGTCTCACACTTCTAATTCACGGGATCTCCGATCACATAGAGTGGGTTACCACTATAGACAACTCATACCGTGGGTCTCAAACCCATCTCCCTCGAAGCATTATCTATCATATTTCGTGATAAACCCTTTGTGAAGGTATCTGCTAAGTTCATAGATGTTTGGATATAATCCAACGCAATAACTCCGGAGTTTTTCAATTTTCTGACAGATTTCAATCTCTTCTTCACATGTCTTGATGACTTCGCGTTATCCTTAGAACTGTTCACTTTGATGATCACAATTTGATTTATCACAGTTTATTAGGATTGCGGGTATTGTTTTTTCAACCACAGGCAAGTCCATCAAGAGCTCACGAAGCCACTCTGCTTCAACAGTGGCTGTGTCTAATGCTGCGAGTTCTGCTTCCATAGTTGACCTCATTAAGATGGTATGCTTGCAAGACTTCCAGGAAACAGCGCCACCACCAAGTGTAAAAACATAACCATTAGTGGGCTTAACTCATCGGCATCAGATATCCAATTAGAATCACTATATCCTGCCAGAACCCTCGGGTTTCCGGTATAGTGAATTCCATAGCTCGTAGTGCCTTTTAAATAGCGCATAACTCTCTCAAGCGCACGCCAACGATCATCTCCCGGATTGGAAACAAACCGGCTCAATTTGCTCACAGCAAAAGAGATGTCAGGCCTCGTGGCACTCGCCAAATACATAAGCGAGCCTATAATCTGAGAATACCTCAGTTGATCTCTAGTAATTCGTCGATTCTTTCGAAGCAACCCACTAGCATCATATGTAGTGGAATAAGGCTTGCAGTCACTATACCCGAAGCGACTCAAGACCTTTTTCACATAGTGAGACTGAAGCAGTGTGATCCCACCATTATCAGCTACTCCTAGATCCTTCATCTCAAAACAGCGAGATAAAAAATCCTTAACTTCCTTGATTAAATCAAGATTGGTCCCAAAGATCAATATGTCATCAACATATAGACATAGAATAACTCTCTCGCCCCCACCATGGCGATAGTATACACACTTGTCAGCTTCTTTTACAACAAAACCTTCAGCAGTCAAAGTCCTTTCGAACTTTCATGTCATTGCTTAGGTGCTTCCTTGAGGTCGTATAATGATTTCAATAACTTGCGCACCTTGCCTTCCTGGCCGGGTACTACAAAACCATCTGGCTGCTCCATGTAAATTTCCTCATCCAACTCTCCATTAAGGAAATCCGTCTTAACGTCCATTTCATGAACGAGAAGACCGTGCGAGGCAGCCAGTGAAAGTAGCACACGAATAGTGGTCAATCTAGCCACATGTGAGTAAGTATCAAAGAAGTCTTCACCTTGTTTCTGGGTATAACCCTTGGCCACAAGCCTTACCTTGTACTTCTCAATTGTACCATCAGGTCTAAGATTTTTCTTGAACACCCACTTACATCCTACAGGTTTACACCCATAGGGACGATTAGTGATTTCCCAGGTTCCGTTAGCCAAGATGGAATCCATCTCGCAACGGACAACCTCCTTCCCGTAGTCAGCATCAAGAGATAAATAAACTTCTGAAATAGTCCTGGGTGTGTCATCCAGAAGGTACACAATGAAATCATTACCAAAGGACTTTGCAGTCCTCTGTCTCTTGCTTCTTACAGGAACTTCATTGTCATCCTCCTCGGGATTCTCAATGTGTTCTATCGGAATGGTGGGTTCAGTAATCTCAGCTAATTCCTGACTAGATGAAACAGGTTTCTCCTGATTTGATGAGCTAGACATATCCTTCATAGGAAATATGTTTTCAAAGAAAGTCACATCGTTCGACTCCATAATCGTACCAACGTGCATGTCGGATACCTCAGATTTTACTATCAAGAATCTATAACCAATGCTATTAAAAGCATAGCCCAGAAGAACACAATCTACGGTTTTAGGTCCAATCTTGCGCTTCTTCGGAATTGGTATATTGACTTTCGCCAAACAACCCCAAGTACGTAGGTAGGAGAGTTTCAATCTTTTCCTTTCCCATTCCTCAAATGGAGTAATGGTTTTATTCTTTGTGGAAACTCGGTTTAGGATATGACACGCAGTCATTAGCGCCTCCCGCCACCATGCCTTGGAGAGACCCAAAGTATCTAACATGGCGTTAACCAAATCAGACAACGTTCGGTTTTTTCTTTCAGCCACCCCATTTGACTGAGGTGAGTAGGGAGGCGTCCTCTCGTGAATAATACCGTGTTCAGCACAAAAAGAATTAAACTCGTTGGAAAAATACTCTCTACCACGATCAGACCTAAGCCGTTTAATTTTACGATCAAGTTGGTTCTCAGCTTCGGCCTTATAGTTCTTGAAATAAGTTAGAGCTTCATCTTTAGATTTCAGAAGATACACATAACAATATCTAGTGGAGTCATCAATAAGTGTCATGAAATATTTCTTTCCACCTTTTGTCAATACGCCATTCATTTCACAAAGATCAGAATGTATAAGTTCTAGTGGTGCCAAATCTCTCGCCTCCGCAGTCTTATGAGATTTGCGAGGTTGCTTAGCTTGAACACACACTTTACATTTAGAACCTTTAATAGTACTGAATTTCGGAATTAAACTCATATTTGCTAAGCGCGTCATGCAACCAAAATTAATATGACAAAGTCGTGAATGCCAAACATCAGAATCATTATCGTGGCAAACATGATTAATAACTTTGGTGCAAATATCTGACAAGGATAAGCGGAACAAGGCTCCGTACTCATAGCCTTTATCAATAAATTGTCCATACTTAGAAATTACAACTTTATTAGACTCGAAAACCAATTTAAAACCATCTCGACACAGACGTGAACCGCTGACGAGATTTTTGTTGATGGAGGGCACATGATGAACGTTCTTCAGTCGCGCGATTTTCCCTGAAGTAAACTTCAGATCGACCGTACCAACACCACGAACAGTAGCATGTGACCCGTTCCCCATCAGCACGGGGGAAGTCCCTGTGACCTGATAAGAAGAGAATATGGAAGCATCAACACAAACATGTACATTGGCACCTGTGTCAATTAACCATTCAGGTGAATGACAAACTGAAAGAATAGTAGGAACTAAACCGTACCCAATATCCTTCATCTCAATGTCACCAATGACAATATTAGCGGTCTTGCTGCTATTCTCCAGCTGCTGCAGCTCATGTCTCTTAGGACACCTTGGAGCCCAGTGAGTTAGGTCACCACACACATGGCAGGACCCCTTCTTCTTCTTGAAGTTGGTAGAGTGCGAAGGCTTAAACTTGCCATCGGGTTTGCCTTTAAACTCGGATTTCTTTTTGTTATATTTAGACTTGTTGGGCGGGTAGTGTTTCTTCTGTACCACATGGGCAGCAGAACCTACCTCAGCAACCCGAGCGCGTGTATCCTTTGCTCTCGCTTTCTCTTCCACATCAAGAGATCCGATGAGGTCCGAAACGGAAAACTCCTGTCTCTTGTGTTTTAGAGAAGTAGCAAAGGTGCTCCATGAAGATGGAAGCTTGGCAATAATGCCTCCGGCCATAAACTTGTCCGGTAACATACACTTAAAATGCTCAAGTTCTTTAGCAAGTGATTGTATCTCATGAGCCTGTTGAACAACATAACGCTCATCAGTCATCCTGTAGTCATAGAATTGCTCCATGCCGTACAGCTCGCGGCCAACATCCGAGGCCCCAAATTTGGCCTCGAGTGCAGCCCACATATCCTTTCCGTTATCAAACGACATATAAAGATCCACAATAGAATCATCAATGATACCGAGGAGGGCACTTTTAAACATAGTGTCCATATTCTCAAAAGCCTCCAGCTGTGCTGGATTGAGATCGCCCTCAGGCTTGCCCTTGGTGGCCGCATAGCAGCGCAAGGTTTGAAACCATAGCACTGCTCTCCTGCGCCACCTCTTATAGTCCACACCCTTGAAAGGGTTTGGCCTTGTCGCCGCAATAATAGACGGTGCAGGTGCAACAAATTGCCTATAATCAGATTTTTGAATTGTTGAATATATAAGCAATTTAGCATATGATTTAATCCGAAACAGCAGTATGTAAATCATGACAGTAGCAATTATACTAAGCATGTAAATATCTAGCACAAAGGAAGAACAGATCCGATCTACGACAAGAACTAGACATATGAATTCTAGTAATATCTCATACAGATGAAATAGAGATACGTACGATGTAGCGGTAGCGGCACCGCCTGTGTTGTTGTCCATGTTGTCGCCCATGTCGTCGATGAAGAGGTTGCCGAGGTCGGGGAAAAAGTCGCCATTGGGGAAGTAGTCGCCGTCAGCGCTCCCCAAAAACCTGATCGCCCCTCTCCCGTACAGGATCACAAGAGGCGGGGTTCCGGAGGCTTGCTGTCCCTCCTCGCGGTGCACGCCGGAAGAAAGGATGGAGAAGTCTTGATTGGCGGCGCAGTGGTTTGGAACGGTGCGAAACCATATGACGAAGTGGCGGCTAGGGTTTACCGTATGCGCGTATTTATATGCGGGCTGGGAGAGACGTGGGCGTAACTCCACGTCTAAGTCGGTTCGATTCCACGATCCAGAAAGGAAACGAAAACGGTTTAGAAATTAACGCGTCCGTTAATTAGCAAGTTAATGACTCATTAAGTTTTTCCCAACTGGCAAAATAAACACTGAGGAGGAGCGCGCGTGTGGCACACCTCTCCTCTTGCCTTACCAACTCATACATGAGCTAGAATGGCTCACCTTATAAGGTGGTTTCACTCTCTCCAAACTAGCAATGTGGGACTAAACTTTAGTCTCACTCACCACTTGTATTATTCATGAATGGGCCATGAAAATTTCAGAATTTATTGAGCTTAGTTGGGCCATATGGTGCAGCCCATAAATTCCAACAATAACAACGCCTATGATAGTGGAGGGCCGATCCGGAAATTATGTTTCCCTGGCTGTAGTCTCCAGCTGGTACACATCTCCATAAAAAGGTACCCAAGTACGGAGTATAGCTGTAGTCCTGAACATAATCCTGCGTGGTACCCAAGTACGGAGTATAGCTGTAGACCTGAACATAATCTGCATAAGAGAACAATTCATAACATTAAAAACCTTGTCATTTCTACAGTCACAACAACCAAATCAGAGCTAGCGCTTCCACCCTAAGTCCCTAATAAGTCTTTTAAACCTTTTATCCACTCCATTTAGCTAATTACCAAAAATATTGGCAATGTTTTAAGACATGCGCGTACACGAAGATTGTACGTTACGTAACTTCAGATGACAACGTTGCAACGAATCCAGGACAGTATCCAAGTTAGTGTGGTCGCCATTTTCTCATTCCTACTCCCTCCGTTCCATATTAGATGACTCTCACCTAGATGTATCTAGACATATTTCTATACTAGATGCATCTATTTGAGAGTCATTTAATATGGAACGGAGGGAGTAGCATCCATGCTCGGTCGATATGCTCACGCGTAGAGAAGGAATATATGGTAGCTAGCTTTTCGTACGTACAAATGCATTACTTGAAAAAGCTAAAACCGAACAGAGGCAGTGGTACTGGTACCCTTTGCCATCTGCTGGGTGAACTCGAAGAGTCACTGGATCATCTTGTTTCTTTCAGCAATTCAGCTTCCTTGCTAGCCGTCTTCACTCGAGCTAGTGTGTATCCCGACTAGCCTTCTATATCAAGTGTACTACGGCATTTACGGTTTATGCATTAAAAGTATGACGTGCGAATTGACAAAGTCAAGGAAAAAAAAGGCCAACCAACTAGACATGGTTAAAGTTTGGAGTTCCACAGGCCTTCAGCCCGCTCCAGATCGGTGTTCTTTCTCGGAGGAGCGTTCACAGGCTGAAGTTTGGAGTTGATCGTCTGGCATTAAGCATGACGTGATAAGTGTCTGTCCACGGCGGTGGCGTTCAGCGGTCGAGACGGTGTTGCAGCATATTGGTGTCCACAAGTTCTGCCTACGCCCAGGTGCGGCTTTGTCAGTGAACTTGCGAGTTTGGTGTCCTCCATATGCGCTTGGTGGGATCTGGGATTATATCCCGGCCCTTATCGGTACTAGCTTCTTCTGGACGGGAATCCCTCGAGATCATGGTCGCCGACATCGACGATTTCCCGGCCAATGCTTCTACAAGCACCTGGATTTTTTTGAAATTTTCTGCGACACGAGCTTTGCTACCCTGGAGGCCTAGAGGCGGCATCGAGCTTTGCTCACGGCACGCTGTCGAGGGATGCAGAAGAAAGATGGTGATGAACTTTATAAGGACTTGTATTTTATTTCTGTTTTTTGTAAGGACGTTCTTGCAAGGGTTAGTTTCAGATAATATATGGCCTTAGACTAGCCACAATGGGGGTATCATAGGTAGTATCATGCATGCCATGTTGGCAAAAAGCTGAGGTGGGAGTGCAACTAATGAGGAGAGAGGTGATTGTGGTATCATAGGTAGATACCGTAACATAACGCATTACGAGACAAGATGAGTCTATATCACAATAAATGTAACACTATATGATACCACAAATATGTTACTACCCATTGTGGGAGTAGTAACATAGACTAGTATCATGTGCATGATACTAGTGTATGATACTCCCTATTGTGACTAGTCTTACGTCTTTTTTGCAAAAAAGAGAGGAAAACTAAACATGATCAACAAAAGAAACAAGAAAGACAGAAAGAAACCAAGATATGAAGTCCCATTCAAAGAAACTCACTATGTAGTAACGGACCAAGAAACTTCAAGAAGTCTGGACAAACGTGTCTAAGGAAAAAAATAGTTGTAGAAAGTAAGTATTGCAAGTTGTGGCGCCATCAGAAAGCAAGCACGGCAAGGCCTATAGACGTATCAGATTACCGCGCTGCGGCCGGTCCAGTCACCTCTGACACGGGCTCTGACACGGGCGTTGGACCGTTCAATTGTAATCTTGTACCATTTTCTCCTAAAAAGGGAGTTACCCGGCCTCTGCATCAAAGAGATGCATATGGGTTAAATTTATTTCACTTTGTCAACATAGTCTGGCAAATAGCCTTACAACGACCATTCAAACCAAAGTCGTCAAACGGTGACAAAACAACACAACTAGCACACACAATAGAAGAACAATAGAAGAATCAATGCTGCCTTATAACCTGGCCACAACCATCGCCGGCTCACCAGCCAACTCCGGAGATAGCGCCTTATGCACATTCTCCGGAAGTCGCATCCGCCATCTTTCTCCAACCATTTTTTCAGCATGTAGATCAAAGCAAAGACCCTCGCTAGGCCTGCCATCGACGCCACCACGACGGTAGAAAATTCCACCACCCCGCGCGTGTCCATCCTCATGCGTTCGGCACCGACACTCCGCTCCGCCATGTCGTCGAGACTCATCGCCGTCGATGCGGTAGATGGAAAACCTTCGGACCTCTAGAGCCCTCCAGCCAACACGTGCTCCAAAATGATGCCCACAAGAGGGAGAATCACAACATTAGTGTCGCTATCGATCGATCCGGGTGACCCAGATCTAGGGTTTCCCCTAGAGCATCCCAAGCAAGAAGACGACAAGAACTATAACAATTGCAACAAACATAAGAACTCCTATACGACATGCCTCCATGGAGGGGAGTAACGCTCAAACCGCCACCATCGAATTATTCGAGGAGTCTCACAAATCAGGACGACGTCGTGCTGCTCCCGTCGAACGATGCCTCTACTGAGGTACACGACACCCAAAGGTATCGCCATCAACGGTTCCAATAAAAAGCTGGAATAGGTTTTCGCCTGGGAAGGAACATACGTCACCCAGTGAAAATGCATCTAGCTTCCATAATTTTTTGGAGTGGGAAGTGTGGCTATCAAAGCCAGTGATGACATTGGTTCATACTTCCAAACGAAAAAAGGGTTACGGCAAGGTGATCCATTATCACCTATATTGTTTAATATAGTGGAAGATATGTTAGCCATAATCATTGAGCGTGCCAAACTTGAGGGTCAGATTGAAGGGATAATACCTCATGTAGTGGATGAGGGTTGTCTATCCTTCAATATGCAAAGGATACAATTCAGAACCTGAAACTGATCCTTTCAGCGTTTGAGCAGCTATCTGGTCTAAAAATCAACTATCATAAAAGTGAATTGTTTTGTTTCGGTGACGCTCAGGATGATGCTGATCTTTACGCTGAGCTTTTCGGATGTGGTCAGGGTCAATTTCCTATTAGCTATGTAGTAATCCCGATTCATTTCAGGAGGCTAACAATTGCTCAATAGAAACATGTCGAGGAAAGACTTCAAGCGAGACTGTGTAGTTGGAAAGGGAAACTACTATCCTTGGGTGGGCGGTTGGTTCTCATTAATTCAGTCATAAGTAATATGGTGTTGTATATGATTTCCTTCTTCCAACTACCAAAAGGGATCTTGCATCGATTAGATTATTTTCGATCAAGATTTTTTTGGCAAGGGGATGGTGAGAAGAAAAAGTACTGATTGGCCAAATGGAATGTAGTGTGCCGCCCTAAATACCATGGTGGTCTAGGGATTCATGACCTTCAGGTCAAGAATAGACCTCTTCTAGGTAAGTGCCTATTTAAGCTACTTACGGAAGATGGAATTTGTCAAACTATTCTAAGGAGAAAGTATATAGGCTCAAGAGCACTTTCCCAGGTTTCATGGAAATCAGGAGACTCACACTTTTGGGCTGGTCTAATGGAAACGAACAAATTCTTCTTCCTATTAGGTTTCTTCTCCATAAAAAATGGTTCAGAGATAAGGTTCTGGGAGGATAGGTGGTTAGGTAATAACACACTTCAAGAATAATATCTAGCTTTATACAACATAGTTCTTGGACGACACAAAAGCGATACTATCGCTAAGGTGTTGGAAAATTTCCCACCAAATGTGACGTTCAAGAGAGACCTGGTTGAGCCCCGTCTATTAGCATGGAATGAACTAGTTCATCGATTGTTGGTAGTGGAGCTGACAGAGGGTGTGGACGAGTTCAGATGGAATTTACACTCAAATGGTAAATTTACGGTGAGCTCGATGTATGAAGTGCTTCTACAACCAGATAGGCCAATGGGTAATAATAAGAAATTTTGGAAGATGAAGATACCACTCAAAATTAAGGTTTTTGGATGGTATCTTCGTCACGGGGTAATATTAACTAAAGATAACATTGCAAAACGCAATTGGCATGGTAGTAGACAGTGTGTATTCTGTCACAAAGACGAGACAATTAAACACTTGTTCTTCGACTGTACAGTTGCTAGTTCTATATGGTTAATCATTCAGATAGGTTCTACCTTATATATATCCACCGTCAAGCATCACCAATATTTTTGGGAGTTGGCTTAACAGTGTGGATAAAAGGTTTAAGACACTTATTAGGATGACAGAGCTTGCCGTGATTTGGTCGTTGTGGCTTTATAGAAATGACAAGCTTTTTAATGATAAAAATTATTCTCTGTTGCAAATTATCTTCAGGACTACAACTATACTTCATACTTGGGTACCGTTGTAGCTTATGGAGCACCGGGATCTTTTCTTGGAGGTGCGTATCAGACTGGAGGATACGGCGAGAGACTTTTTATCCCAGCATGGGTGACAGCATAATTTGCGGATTGGACTCCAAGCACCTTAGGCGTTTTTACTTTCTTTTGTAATCCGCCTCATTACTCGTGTTCGGTTTATTTTTGGCTGTGTGCCTCTTCGATATGCAGAGGCTAGGTGTAATACTTACATTAAGTGATAAAAGCTCCCTTTATCAAAAATATTTTTTTGGAGTTAATGACAACGGAATTAAGCGTCTAATTGTGTGTATAAGACTTCAGGTCTATTCAATATTGATGCACGAGGAGAAAGGCTCGCATAATCTCAACCTGTTGGATCTTAAATTGTCCAGCGGTTGACATGGGCATACCTAATCGGGTGCCCACCGTTGGTATACCGGGTGCAAACTAACCAAGGGCCCAACAGTCGTCTGCCAATACTCACGAAATCCAGGAAGCTACGAGGAATCTCTTGGAGCACAAGACAAGGACTTAAATATATAGTCGACTAGAACTCATGTAAACACTGCCTGATTACCTATATAAAGTCAGGAGGGAGGATAGAAAAGGGGAGACTACAATCAAGAACCACCATATCCATTGCGTCTACTTTCTAACCTCGACATCAATATAAGACGAGACAAGCAGTAGTAGGGGTTTTACCTCCACGAGGGCCCTAAACTTGGGTAAAATCTTGCCCCTTCTCTTTGTTAGACGAGTAGTCCACCAGCCGCATCTTCCCTAAAGAAACCGTAGCACATCAAGCATGGGATATTTCGTGGTACCCCCACGACATTTAGCTCCATCTGTGGCCATCTATGGAAAACTGGTGGGCTGGAGTCGCGACTTCATTGGCTCCATCATCTACATCGACAACGCCCCTTACGTGCAGACTGTAGGACAACAAGAACGACATGTGTTGCGGAATCACCGATGGCGATTCAGAACTCATCTTGATGATCCCTTCGGTGAAAATATGCAAACTTGAGTTTTATGCCAGCAGTTACAATTTCGACGGATTTCAACGGCTAGATCTTCCTGGACGACACAAACACTGAAACCCTGTCGGAACTTGACGGAACTCCGCGCGGCTTCGTGAAAATAATTACTGAGGTCGACTCAAACATCAAGTAAAAAATCCCTCTGTTTAAAACATGCGAAATATCATCCCGCACCACTCCAAGAAATTTGAGACAATTCTAATGGTTAGATCCCCGTCAGCGACTTGCGCACTGCAACAAGTTTTAGATCTAAGAGAGTTCATGAATTCAAATCGCACATCTGGTTTGAAACCTATTTCGTCGAATTGCGAGTCGACACAAAGAATAAGTATTCATATTCGGCATATACAAAGAAGAAATTTCTTATTGATTTACTAATTCCTACTTAATTTTGTAAATTATGCACAATTGATCTCGACTCATCGTCAAATATGGCCAACCTCAACATATTCGCCATCGGCTGCGATATCGACTACGCCATATGAGACTCGCGGCAACTATATTTCGTGGGAACCTCGACGCGACAACACCATATGATACTTTCCATGACCATGCCGGACATGGCTCACTTCAACCCGCCTTGCCACAATGTCAAACATGGAGACTCGTCGTACTAGTGCCCGAGTGCTCGACATCGACATTGCCCTCCACGTACATGCATCAAACACAACTCTACCGCGTCGACTCTGTTCGCCGTATCAACTATTCGGCTAAGAGTCACACATCTCCACCGTGTCAACTCCTTTCGGCTAAAAGCCGCACAACTCCGTCTTCCACGTCGACTCCTTTCAGCTAAGCACATCACGAATCCGCCGTGTCGACTCTGCCCGCCACATAGACTCCTTTTGGCAAAGAGCTGCACGACTCCGCCGCGTCGACTCCGACTGCCGCGTCGACTCATTTCGGCTAATCACCGCACGTCTCTGTCACTTCGACTCATGTTGGATGAACGCCGCATGAACACGCCGCGTTGACTTTGTCCACCATGTCGACTTTCTCTGGCTAAAGATACAGTCCCGAACTAGTCGCAGAAGTGCCCACTCAAGACTCGGGGGTTGTCCTTTGCTGCAGCCGCACTGAACACTCAGAGGATATCCTACCCGCAGTCACACTCGACACTCGGGGGCTACGCCGCGAAACAGTCGCACTCGATACTCGCAGGTTGTACTTCACCGCAGTCACACTCGATACTCAGGGGTTGTGTCACAAAACAGCCGCACTCGATACTCAGGGGCTGCGCCGTGAAACATTCGCACTCCACACCTTTGTGATGTCCTTCACTGCAGTCGTACTCTATACATGGGGGTTGCGCCGCAAAACAGTCGCACTCGACACTTTCATATTGCTCTTCGCCGCAGCCGCACCGGGTACTCGGGGGTTGCGCCACACAAGTTTACACTCCCATCTAGAGTTACTTCGATCGGAAAGCAAGGAAAATTGAGCCTATGCCCAACTACAAATAGTTGAGCATATCCTCGGGGGATACTCCTATCGGGACCACTATAGCGCACCCAACGAGGGTTGAGTTAAAATTATGTTTTCGCTCGGTCCTCGGTAGAGTTGACCTAATTTGTTTATGCCAACATGCGCGAATACTGAGCCCAAGTCGAGTACCTCCTTGGACACCTCAAGATTTATTGACTACAGTTGCACTCGAACAATTCTAGTGTCCACGACACAGCAGCAATAAACCTGGTCCTCAACATAGTCGACTAGAGTAACCGCAGTAAGACTTTACACAGTATCCGCAAGCATATTGGAGACACAAACTTCCCTAGCTCCCCGGATCACATCAGCTAGGCAAAATATCTAGATGCCACATCTATGACATGTAGATAAGACCCGTGGACCAAGTCCACCGGCCTGAGAGTCGCACCTGTTGCACTGCCTAGTTTATTCCGTGCCTACGGCATGATGAAAATCCTGATGGAAGCGTTGGATACCATATATAGACTGTAGTTTGACTCGATAAGGCCTTCGCCGCACGAGTCGAGCTAACCCAGTTTTTTCCGGATTCGAGCCCAGGGACTCAAATTTGATAAGGTTAGCGGTGTTTTTCCCAAGCGTGATTAACGGGCCCTGATCTGTCGAGTGCGCTAGGCCCGCTAAACCATTTCCCTCGATTACGCTATTAACTTTAATACTTATTTACATCAACTCGATAGACTTCTAAGTTGATGAAATTTTTCTTTAGAATTGTTGACTAAAACATAGACTCGATAGGTCTTCGGCCTTGAGTCTCTAGCCGAGTCTACGACTCCATAGACACCCGGGAGCTACTGACATGGGCATACCTTATCGGGTTCCCATTGTTAGTATATCGGGTACGAACTAACGAAGGTCCTGAATGGTGTCCCATCAATACTCACGAAGCTCGGGAAGCTATGAGCAATCTCTTGGAGCAGAAGACAATGACTTCTTATACGTAGGCAATTAGGACTCATGTAAACCCTACCTGTCAACCTATATAAAGGCAAGAGGGAGGAGATAAAAGGGGAGACTAAAATCTAGAACCACCATAGCCATTGTGGCGACGTTGTAACCTCGACATATATATAAAATTAGACAAGAAGAAGTAGGGGTTTTATTTCCACGAGGGCCCTGGAACTGGGTAAATTATTGCCCCTTATCTTTGTTAGCTGAGTAATCCACTAGCCGTATCTTCCCTTCCCTTACGAAACTCTAGCACCTCAAGCATGGGATATGCCATGGTAACCCCACGATAGTGCTTGTACCTGGTTGGCTAGGGTAGTACCTCTAGCTTCATGCAGTGGCAGTGCCGTTGGAGGTACCTCCAACAAGGATTTTCTCTCTGATATCCCCGTGGGTGCAAGTGGTATCAACCTAGTACTATCGCAAGGAACTCGTGTTTTTCTCTAAGGAGAAAAACATGCTAAGAGGTAGTACCGGTATCACCAGCGGTAGTACCATTGACGTCAAGAAAAGGTAGTATCACGGGAGGTACCGATCGAGGTACCGCTGGCATGGATTTGCTCACTAATGTTCTAGCAGTACCCCAATGGTACCAATCTAGTATACTGCCAGTCATCCCGATTTAACATCACGATGATGGCCAGAGGTAGTACCAAGAATTTAACTGGTAGTAGCACTGCTCCCGGAGTCCAGCGGTATCCCCACCCTTAGGTGGTGTAGTACCGGCAAACCTCCGCGAGCAGTACCTGCGGTACTGATACGTCTCCAACGTATCTATAATTTCTAATGCTCCATGATCATATTATGTCAATTGCTACTTGTTTTATCCCTTATTTGTAGCATTTTTATACGTTTTTCGGGAATAACCTATTAACAAGATGTCAAGTGCCAGTTCCATGTTTTCTGCTATTTTTGGTTTCAGAAAAGTTGTTCTGGAAACATTCTCGGAGTTGGACCTCACAAAGCCGAAGTTCCTAATTTCCCCGGAAGCAACCAGAACACCGAAGAAGAGTCGAAGACGGGCACAGGGGGGCCACACCATAGGGTGGCGCGGGTCCCCCTGGCCGCACCAGCTATGGGTGTGGGGCCCCTGGAGCTCCACCTCCTTTGCCCTTTCGCCTATTTAATCCCCCCGGATGGAAAACCCTAGGCACCTGATAAAGAATCCTCGAAAAGTTCCGCCGCCACCGTCACCGTCAACCCTAGATCAGGGGGGTTCTGAAGTTGTTTCCGGCACCCTTCCGGAGAGGAGATCATCACTGGAGGCTTCTACATCACCATGCCTGCCTCCGGAGTGATGCGTGAGTAGTTCATCCTTGGACTACGGGTTTGTAGCTGTAGCTAGATGGTTGTCTTCTCCTCATATGCCTCCATGTTTAGATCTCGTGAGCTGCCTATCATGATCGAGATTGATCTTATGTAATTATATATGCTGTGTTTGCTGGGATCCGATGAATATTAACCTTATGTCAAGTTGATTATAGTCTTTATTTGCATATGCTATTTGTGATCTTGCATGCTTTCTGTTGCTAGTGGTTGCTCTGGCCAAGTAGTTGCTAGTGACTCCAAGAGGGAGTATTTATGCTCGATAGTGGGTTCGTGCCTCCTCACCACCTGGCTCGAGTGGCAGTGTAACATCCCAAGTATGAAAATACCCCTAGAATGCTTTGTTCTTTGTTTTATTTCAAGCAATGCATCATGTCATCATGTTTACTTATTGTTTGCATTTGTTTTCCATCTGTTTTATCCTGTTTTCACAACTCAAATTCAACCATTTTTTCAAACATGGTTTCATACTTGCTCTGTTACAACCTTTGGAACCAAAATAACAAATAAAAACAACCCTTTTATTCATTGTTTTCACTCATTAAATTTTTGCTTTAAATCCAACCAATAATTCAATCAATAATTCTCAAATCACCTTTTAAATTCCCAAACCAAGTTCAAATCAGTACCTAATTTAAACCATCACAATTCACCACAAATTTGGGGTCCTAAACTCATTTATTTTAACCTAGGGATAACCCTATTCAAATGTTTGTTTTCAATAAAGAAATCTAATATGAAAATTCTCCCATATTTGGATTCAAACACAAACCATAATTTTAAATTTCAATTTTTGAAATCCAAGCTTGCAGGGTGGTTTCTATTTACCTAAAAGGCTTAACCAAATTTTTTCAAAATTTTCTATAAGCAAAACCCTACCTTTTTCTTCCAAAAGCAAACTGCAAAAAAAAAAAAAAAAAAACAGAAAAAGAATAAAAGGCAGCTAACCTAGCGCGCGCGCAGCAGCTAACCGCAGCCCAGCCCACCTAGCCTACGCGCGCGCAAAGCCCAGCCGCAGCAGCGCAACTTACCGGTTCGAGTTGCGCTGAGATTCGTGCGAGGGCCCTCCTCCTTCTTCTCGCGGTACGGCCGCGCATCGGCGGCATCCACCGCGGCCCCGAGCGACTCCGGCGGCCAGGAGAGCTCCGCGGGGCTATAAAAGGGAGCCCTAGCCCCCTAGCTATGCCCTGTCGCCCTAGGGTTCCTCAGCGCCGCCGTTATCCTCTCCACGATCGCATCCCCTCACCGTCTGAATCTCACCGGCGAGGCCAGCTCTGAATCCACCATGGCCTCCGCCGTTTCCGTCCACCTGCACCCCACCTGAGCTGCTGGATCGAGTCCCCGTTCTTCCTTCTCCCTCTTGGACACCAGAAGAACCCCTGGTAAGCCCCAAATCCTCACCGCCATCTTCTTCTGCTCCGGCCACCGTGCGCCCGTTCTGAATCTCAGCTTCGCGCCGCCGTTGCAGGCCACCGCTGCACCCATCGTTTCCGGGAACGAGCTCGCCACTCCTCCACCTTTCGTTTGGACACCTGAGGCCGCAAGGAGAACCACCAGGAGCTCGCCGCCGTCCTCGACTGTCCGCGTCACCGCCGTCGTCATCCGCGCGTCATCACCGTCGAGCTCCGCCCCGTTCTGCCACGGTGGTGAGCTTTCCCCATCGCTCCCTTCCTCCTTCTGCTCGCGCACGGCCCCAGTGAACGTACTGCACACGCGCGCGCAACCATTTGCTAGCACCACCGTGTCAATCGCCGCCGGCGAGCACCTCGTCTGTCCGCCGCGCGCGCGCTTCGTCAGAAAGTTCAGAGTTTTATCTGAACCTTAACTTTGCTACGTAGCTACTACTAGTAACAAACGTTCAGCAGCGCAGTTGGTTCAGTCGAGCGTGCGCGAGGGAGAGGTGCTGGGTTCGAACCCCAGCACCCGCGATTAATACCCACCTTTTTTTCTCCCGAGTGCTGACAGGGAGGGCCCCCTGTCAGTCACTCATGTGGCCACGTAAGCACAGCAACACTCGGGCCCCCCTGGCAGTGGCTGGGTGTATGTTTCTGTGCGTATAAAAAGATTAAAACAATTTCTGTTTTTGTTTTCTAATTATTTAAAATAGCAGATTAAGGAATAAACTTTAAAATTCAATATCTCCCATTTCATAAATCCAACAAATGCAAACTTTATATGTTTTCATATCCAAATTTCATAATCTTTCCATCTAGCTCATTTGTGTTCTGTTTTGAATTTTCAAAATTCATTTAAATTTCAAATTTGAATAATTCAAATGCAAATTGAAATAATTCATAACTAATTCATACTGTTTTCAAATAATTCAAATAAAATATGTTTTTCACACCTTTTTGAATACTCTATTCAAATATAAAATTTGTTTTCTGGTTTGAACAATTTAAATTGCCTAAACTATTTAAATCTTGTTTAATTCAATTAAAAATTGTTTAAAATTGTTTAATTCATAACTAATTAATCCTAAGTCCAATTTCAAATTGTGAAACATGTAATCCAACTAAAATTTGATAAACTTTTCAAATATAAAATTTGTAACTTGTTTTGCACACTTTAACTTGATGATAACAACTTTTACCTGTGTGCCATGTTTAAGTAACAAAAATTCCAAATTTAATAAATGCTTTTCTAAATTGTTAACTATCCTTCCAATTGCATTTAATTTTGTTATCTTATTGTTCCTCATCATGCATGCATCATACTAAGTCACTTACACATGATGCTTAGTGATAGAACAATTAATTCAACTCCAAGCATGGGCTTCCATATGCACCCTTTGCATATGGAATCCATTTAAGCTTGTGTTTCATGTCAAGCAAGTTATTTTGTTGCATCTATTAAACATGACATGCATCATCCAATGTTTGTGCACTTATGCCATGTATTGATTGCCCGTCTTCCTTCGTTGTTGTTTTTGCTTCCTCTCGATTAGACGACGACGTTGGTACCGACGAGCCTTACGACACCACTACTCAGGACCTAGCCCAGTACGAGGCTGAGCTGCCAGGCAAGTTATCACTCACATGAATCATCGAGTTCCTTTCCACACTTGTTGTCGATACTATCTTTTTGTCTACTATTGCTAGCCCTATGTATCGTTGCTTGTTCTCCGAACCCATCACATGATACCTTGAGCCATGATATTGCCATCACCTCCATACCTACAGCCTTTGCTTGTGCCTTAGTATTATCTAGCATGCTTAGGGTTGCTTTTACTCGAGTCTGTTGTCGGTTACTACTTTTACTATCTTATTATCTTGTACCGGGGCTCGTTGTTAATCAATCAATCCTGTTAATTGCTAATGGTAATAATAACTTGATGATAAGGCACCGGCAGGAGGCCCATGAGTGGTTTTGGAGCCTGCTAGTGTCGACCCTAATAGGAAAAGGGTCTTGTCTACTGATCCATGATGAGCGCACTACCCGCATTTGGGAAGCGAGTATGGGCGCCCCCCTCAACTTGACCTGATTCGCATCTCGTCCAAATCGCCTCATTTAGTTCGTGTTTTCCATTTGCCGCATGCATGTTTTTGCGAGCCCAGCGCAGGGTGGAACTTTCGTAGTCGGCATATAGGGGGACACGTTCTTAGAGTGCTATGAGGGTCCATTTTCTTCTGGGCTCGATTAGCCGTGCGCCCAAGGTGCTTTGGGCTTGATGCGAGGAATGGTTGGTTGTGTAGAGTACCCCGCTTGGTGGAAGTGCATTTCCATCTGGCGGGTTATTCTTGAGTGTACGGCCAAATTGGTGCAACCCTGCAGGGATAATCTTCTCGAGAAGCCGTGTTTTCCGCGGTTATGGATTACTTGGTGAAAGTACTGGCTAACAAGTACTCAGGACAACTTCAACATAACTATCAATCATGTTTCACCCAATGATTAATAACTTGACTAGTAATAGGTTATTCACACAATAACTTGATTCCCCTTATTACAACTGTGTGAGTTATCCTCGGATTGCTTCTTTGGATAAGGGGCGAGATCCAGGATGGGTTTGGTTGAAGTTATCTTTCAGTTGGTTACAATCCTCGATCTTATCTTTTCTGTTAGCCGGAATTTGTAGTTATCTTCTGTAGTTGTTTAGAGCAGCCAGCAGCAACTTTTATATTACCCTTTTCTTCCGTTGATCCCAAGCATCAATGCTTGTGTTGACGGGTAACTCTTTGATGAACTGTGAGTCTTGCTTGCCAGTACTTGGATGTACTGACCCCGTTGGGGCTGTGGTTTACGCAGAGTACTACTACGACTACGATGCTTCCCCGGATGGCTACTTTGTGGAGTTCGACGACGCTGCAGACGAGTAGTTAGCTGGACCAGGGCAGGATCCAGACCTACGTGGATGGGCTTCGCTTTTATTTATTTTCTCCGGCTTCTTAAGCCATGGATTTGTCTGTACTCAGACCCTTTGATTGCTTCCGCTGTTGTAATGGATGATATGTTGAGACATGTGTCCTCTGGATGACTGTATTCGATATTTTCTGCCTTAGTGAAGGCCAGTTGCACTTATTTCATTCTTTTGTGTCTTAGAGACATTCTGTGTTATCATTCGTACCAAACTGTGGACGTACCGTGCGTGTTTGATTATGAAGTACGTCGACAGTAGTGCCTTAGGTTCCTAGCGGATAGTTTACCTCGACGGTGGAAGCAGGGCTTGTGTTGTCGCGCATAAGCGCATGCCTACCAGGAAGCTGGGACGTGGGAGCAGTTATGCCCCATAATCCAAGCACCTGACTTCCAGTTCGTGCGAGGAGTATCCTCTAGAAACCTTGGGTGCGACAAAATGGTATCAGAGCCTGTCTGCCTGTAGGATCCCTTTTTACTGGTCGCAGTTGAGTCTAGAAACTATTTTGTAGCTATATAGGAAAAATGAAACGTGAGAGTAGGAATTCTGCCATTTTTCTTCTTTCCCCACCCACCCACCCTTTTCTGGTAAGGAAGTGCAACGTTGTTTTCTGTTCTCACCTAAACTTTCAAGTTAGGATTTCACGTGTTTTGGGTTCTCTGTAGTACCTCAGGACTTTTGGTCTCGTTTTCCCGATGTTGCTTCAATATCATGTTCTTTTCAACATCCTTTTCGTCCATTGAACCTTGTTGTTGTTTTCCACATCCTTTTCCTTCTACCGGAGTCTAATCAAAACATTCCAAATAATCTGCAGATGGGTCTCAACTACTATCCGCAGGTGGTTCGCATGACTCGCTGTGAGAGCACCGCCGGTTTTCCAGAGTTGCTGAGAGACATGGTTACCTTTCTGGGGTTCCGTTGGGCACCAGAGTACCAGGTCTACGAGCACCAGCGAGAGTTTGACCAGACTTGCTACCGGGCTATCGTCTACATTCTGTCGGATGATGGCAGGAGCATTGCACACCAGTACGAGGCAGTAGGGTCCACAGTGGATATGGCAGTGCAGCAGGCAGCGTACGTGAGTATCACCGTTCTCCGTGCTGACTACTGGGGGTTTGATAAGTCCAGTTTTCGTCACATCCCCCGTGGTTACATCACGGCAGCGGGAGCTCACTTCACTATCCACCGCGACATGGATACCTACGAGACTGATAGCTCCAGGCTCCAGGTCACTGCCCAGTTCGCTAGTCACAGTGATGCCGTTGCTTCCGCACTTTCTCAGGAGTTAGCCTCAGTCAGGGAGCAGCTCCACCTTGCTCTCACTCGTCTGGCGACGTACACCACAGACTTTGTTGGAGACGAGCGCTTCGCACGTGTCGTTCAGCCAGCTGGTCTTCCGTTGCCAGATGCTGGAGGTTACGAGCCGATCAGAGGCCCACTTCTCGACCTCGGAGCTGGTTACACAGGGATTCCCCGCTATGGAGCACAGGGAGAGGACGCTTTCTACTTCACCACACCGAGAGTTGCTCTCAGAGCAGTTCCTATCTACATGGATCGTCGTGATACCTACTTCCGTGGGATTCCTCCTCACCGTATCTCTCGTCGTACTACTCACCGCCGTCCTGCGTGATGAGCATGGGAGTACCGTTGTATCCATTACTAGCTGTGTCTAGTTTATCCTTTCGTTTCGAACCATGTATTGGTCTGTTGGATATTCTGATGTATTTGAACATGTGATGATGTACCTGTTGGTTATCTATTCATGCGTCGGAATAATCTATCTTTCGGTTACCAAGTCTATCCTTTTCTGTTGTTGTGCTAAAATGAATTTCTGTTCAGGATGCCTCCAACCAGGAACAACCCGCCTCCGCCACCACCAATGGGGGAGCTGTTGGCTCAGATGACCCAAGTGGTGACACAGATGGCCCAGATCCAGGCTAACCAGCAACACAACCAGAATGCTCCAAGGGTCACCATCAAGGACTTCCTCAGCTTGGGCCCAAAAGCTTTCGTGGCAACACGTGAGCCCCTGGATGCTGATGACTGGATCCGTGACGTAGCAAGAGCTCTGGAGATAGCTCATGTTGCTGAAGAGGATAAGGTCAAGTACGCCACCTACCTACTGAAGGGTCAGGCAGCTACTTGGTGGGAGAACTACCAGGCCATGAGGGCTGGCTTTCCTATCAACTGGGGATGTTTCAAGGATGCCTTCCTGAAGCACCACATCCCGGATGGTCTCATGGAAAAGATGCGTGAGGAATTCTGCTCTCTCAGACAGGGCAAGCTGGACGTTCTCGGCTACCAGAACGAGTTCAATCGTCTCGCTCGGTACGCTGGTGACGAAGTGTCCACCGAAGCCAAGAAGATGGCAAGGTTCCGCCGAGGTTTTAACCCGGAACTGAAGTACGCTCTCACAAACATCAAGTGCAAGGACTTCGTGGAGCTCGTGAACACCGCGCTCAATGAGGAGAATGGGCGCAAGGTGTTCGAGGAGTCGCGCAAGCACTCGCGTGAGGGTGGTTCCTCCTCCAACATGACCACCCCTCCGCAGAAGCGCCGCATCTGGGTGCCAAATGGTGCTGTCACTCGGGCTCCAAATGCCCAAGCTTCTCCAGGCTTTGGTCCCCGCCCACCCAACCCATCTCAGATGCAGGGTCAGAGGTTTCCGATGGGGCAGCCAAGGCCAGGTCCTTCTCGTATCGTCACTTGCTACAAGTGCAAGGATACTGGACATTATGCTGATAAGTGCACTCAGAAGCAGCTACCCCTACCTCCTCGCCCCAACACCAACCAGGCTATGGTTCGTGCTCCTCCGGCTAAAGCCTTCAACTCCAACAATAGGCCTGTCGGGAGGAACGCGAGGGTGAACCATATCAAGGCCGACAAAGCCGAGGAAGCTGCTGACGTCGTTCTCGGTATATTACCCGTAAACTCTATTCCAGCTAAAGTGTTGTTTGATACTGGAGCATCGCATTCCTTTGTGTCAAAGATTTTTGCAAAAGCATACAACCTAGCTCTGGTTCCGCTAAGCAATCAAATGACTGTTCACTCTCCGGGACCACAAATGTTGACTTCCAAGATAAGCATGGACAATGAGATCCTAATTGGAGGTCGTGTATTCCTTGCTTCACTCATGTTGCTGGGAAATTCTGACATTGATGTCATTCTGGGTATGGATTGGTTGAAGACCCACAAAGCTAAAATTGACTGTGCTCAAAAGTCAATAACTCTCTCCCACACTTCAGGCCAGATAGTCTATTCTCCATATGGATCAACTTCTGTTCAGCTGTTCAGCCTCGATGCCAAACCCCTTCCTGCAATTGAAAATGTTCCGGTGGTTTGTGAATTCCCTGACGTCTTTCCAGAAGAGTTGCCAGGGATGCCTCCGGACAGAGCAGTTGAGTTCGTGATCGAGCTTGAGCCAGGTACTGCTCCAATCTCTAAGCATCCATACAAGATAGCTCCTCCTGAACTGAAATTGTTGAAGGAGCAAATCGATATGTATATGGACAAAGGTTTCATTCAGCCTAGTTCCTCCGCTTGGGGTTGCCCAACTCTGTTTGTTGCCAAGAAGGATCAAACTAAGAGACTCGTGGTTGACTATCGTCCTCTCAACGAGAAAACCATCAAGAACAAGTATCCACTTCCTCGTATCGATGATCTTTTTGATCAACTTGCTGGAGCCTCAATATTCTCAAAGTTGGACTTGAGGATGGGTTACCATCAGATAAAGATCAGAAAGGAAGATATTCCTAAGACGGCTTTCACCACTCGGTACGGTCTATATGAATACACCGTCATGTCCTTTGGTCTCACCAATGCACCGGCAACGTTCTCAAGACTCATGAATTCTGTCTTCCATGAATACCTCGACAAGTTCGTTGTGGTATATCTCGATGACATTCTAGTCTACTCAAAATCCGAGGAAGAGCATGGAGAACACCTTCGTCTCACTCTCATGAAACTTCGCGAGCATCGTCTGTATGCCAAGTTTTCCAAATGTGAGTTCTGGATTCCAGAAGTTGCATATCTTGGTCATATCATCTCTGCCAAAGGCATAGCCATTGACCCGGAAAAGGTTAAGGCAATTGTTGACTGGAAACCCCCTAAGACGGTGAAGCAAGTCAGAAGTTTTCTTGGCTTGGCTAGCTATTGCCGTCGTTTCGTCCAAAACTTTTCCAAGATTGCCAAACCTCTCACTGATCTCACAAAGAAGGACAAAAAGTTCGTTTGGACTCCACAATGTGATGAGAGTTTCAACCTCCTGAAGACTAAACTCACTTCCACACCTGTTCTAGTTGGCCCAGATACCACCAAACCTTTCCAGATATTCTGTGATGCATCTCTCCAAGGCCTAGGAGCAGTTCTTATGCAAGAACGTCAAGTTGTGGCATATGCTTCACGTCAGTTGAACCCACATGAGCAAAACTATCCCACTCATGATCTTGAACTTGCAGCAGTTGTGTTTGCCCTCAAGAAATGGAGACAATACTTGTTGGGTAACAAAACTGAAATCTTTTCCGATCATAAGAGTCTGAAATACATCTTCACTCAGCCAGATCTGAATCTCAGTCAAAGGAGATGGATTGAGAAGATTAAAGACTTTGATCTCACCATTTCTTACACTCCAGGCAAGGCTAATGTTATGGCCGATGCTCTCAGTCGCAAATCCTATTGCAATAATCTCATGATCATGGAAAGCCAACCTCCACTTCATGAAGAATTCCAGAAGCTGAACCTTGGTCTTGTCCCTGAAGGATACCTTGCTAGCTTGATAGCCAGCCCAACTCTCGAGGACAAGATTCGTTCTGAACAACTTCGTGATAATGAAATCAAGAAGATTGTGAATCACATCAAGGAGGGCAATGATAAATTCAAGTCCTTCTCAATTGATGACAAGGGAAATGTGTTCTTTGAAGGACGCATTGCAGTCCCTCAGATTCAAAGTCTCAAGGATATCATTCTCAAGGAGGCTCATGAAACTCCTCTATCCATTCACCCTGGAAGTACAAAGATGTACCAGGATCTCAAGACTCTGTATTGGTGGCCTGGCATGAAACGTGAAATTGCTCAATACGTTTCTGAATGCGACGTTTGTCAACGTGTTAAGGCAGTCCATCAGAAGACAGCAGGTCTACTCCAACCTCTGAAAATTCCTGAGTGGAAGTGGGACATGATTGAAATGGACTTCGTTACTGGGTTTCCAAAGTCCAGGAAGGGCAACGATGCAATCTTCGTTGTTATTGATCGTCTCACTAAGGTTGCTCACTTCTATGCTGTAAAGGAAACTATCTCAGCTAGCCAGTTAGCAGAGCTCTACACAGCAAAGGTTGTTCCCCTTCATGGTGTTCCATTGGAAATAAGCTCAGACCGTGGAAGTATCTTCACTTCTCATTTCTGGAAAAGCTTTCAAGAAGCATTGGGCACTAAACTTCTGTTCAGCACAGCTTATCACCCTCAGTCTCAGGGGCAAGTCGAAAGAGTCAATCAGATTCTCGAGGATATGCTCAGAGCATGTGGTCTCTCCTTTGGCATGAAATGGGAGGATTGCCTTCCATATGCTGAATTCTCCTACAACAACAGCTACCAGGCAAGCCTAGGCATGGCACCATTTGAGGCACTGTATGGTCGCAGATGCAGGAGTCCAATCAATTGGTCTGGAGCTGGTGAACGTTCACTTTTAGGCCCTGACATTGTTAAGGAAGCCGAGGAGAAAGTTCGTATCATTCGTGACAATCTCAGGATTGCTCAATCTCGTCAGAAGAGCTATTATGATAGCAAGCACATGGATATGGTCTATGCACCTGGTGATAAGGCATATCTCCGTGTAACTCCCCTCAGAGGCACCCATCGTTTTGGTGTGAAAGGAAAGCTTGCACCAAGATACATTGGCCCTTTCAACATCCTCTCAAGACGTGCAGAGAATGCTTATCGTCTTGAACTTCCAGAAAAACTTTCCAAGGTGCACGATGTGTTCCACGTGTCACAACTCAAGAAGTGTTTCAAAGATCCAGATCGTGCAGTTGATCATGATTCCATCGAACTGCAAGATGATCTATCTTATGAGGAGCACCCTATTCGTATTCTCGATGAGACCGAGCGTAAGACTCGCAACAAGAGCACCAAGTTCTTGAAAGTCCAATGGTCGCATCATTCTGATAAAGAGGCAACGTGGGAGACCGAAGAGGATCTTCGCAAGAAGTATCCGGACCTGTTCAATTCTCAGTAGGGAATCTCGGGGCGCGATTCCTTCAAGGGGGGGCGTTTTGTAACATCCCAAGTATGAAAATACCCCTAGAATGCTTTGTTCTTTGTTTTATTTCAAGCAATGCATCATGTCATCATGTTTACTTATTGTTTGCATTTGTTTTCCATCTGTTTTATCCTGTTTTCACAACTCAAATTCAACCATTTTTTCAAACATGGTTTCATACTTGCTCTGTTACAACCTTTGGAACCAAAATAACAAATAAAAACAACCCTTTTATTCATTGTTTTCACTCATTAAATTGTTGCTTTAAATCCAACCAATAATTCAATCAATAATTCTCAAATCACCTTTTAAATTCCCAAACCAAGTTCAAATCAGTACCTAATTTAAACCATCACAATTCACCACAAATTTGGGGTCCTAAACTCATTTATTTTAACCTAGGGATAACCCTATTCAAATGTTTGTTTTCAATAAAGAAATCTAATATGAAAATTCTCCCATATTTGGATTCAAACACAAACCATAATTTTAAATTTCAATTTTTGAAATCCAAGCTTGCAGGGTGGTTTCTATTTACCTAAAAGGCTTAACCAAATTTTTTCAAAATTTTCTATAAGCAAAACCCTACCTTTTTCTTCCAAAAGCAAACTGCAAAAAAAAAAAAAAAACAGAAAAAGAATAAAAGGCAGCTAACCTAGCGCGCGCGCAGCAGCTAACCGCAGCCCAGCCCACCTAGCCTACGTGCGCGCAAAGCCCAGCCGCAGCAGCGCAACTTACCGGTTCGAGTTGCGCTGAGATTCGTGCGAGGGCCCTCCTCCTTCTTCTCGCGGTACGGCCGCGCATCGGCGGCATCCACCGCGGCCCCGAGCGACTCCGGCGGCCAGGAGAGCTCCGCGGGGCTATAAAAGGGAGCCCTAGCCCCCTAGCTATGCCCTGTCGCCCTAGGGTTCCTCAGCGCCGCCGTTATCCTCTCCACGATCGCATCCCCTCACCGTCTGAATCTCACCGGCGAGGCCAGCTCTGAATCCACCATGGCCTCCGCCGTTTCCGTCCACCTGCACCCCACCTGAGCTGCTGGATCGAGTCCCCGTTCTTCCTTCTCCCTCTTGGACACCAGAAGAACCCCTGGTAAGCCCCAAATCCTCGCCGCCATCTTCTTCTGCTCCGGCCACCGTGCGCCCGTTCTGAATCTCAGCTTCGCGCCGCCGTTGCAGGCCACCGCTGCACCCATCGTTTCCGGGAACGAGCTCGCCACTCCTCCACCTTTCGTTTGGACACCTGAGGCCGCAAGGAGAACCACCAGGAGCTCGCCGCCGTCCTCGACTGTCCGCGTCACCGCCGTCGTCATCCGCGCGTCATCACCGTCGAGCTCCGCCCCGTTCTGCCACGGTGGTGAGCTTTCCCCATCGCTCCCTTCCTCCTTCTGCTCGCGCACGGCCCCAGTGAACGTACTGCACACGCGCGCGCAACCATTTGCTAGCACCACCGTGTCAATCGCCGCCGGCGAGCACCTCGTCTGTCCGCCGCGCGCGCGCTTCGTCAGAAAGTTCAGAGTTTCATCTGAACCTTAACTTTGCTGCGTAGCTACTACTAGTAACAAACGTTCAGCAGCGCAGTTGGTTCAGTCGAGCGTGCGCGAGGGAGAGGTGCTGGGTTCGAACCCCAGCACCCGCGATTAATACCCACCTTTTTTTCTCCCGAGTGCTGACAGGGAGGGCCCCCTGTCAGTCACTCATGTGGCCACGTAAGCACAGCAACACTCGGGCCCCCCTGGCAGTGGCTGGGTGTATGTTTCTGTGCGTATAAAAAGATTAAAACAATTTCTGTATTTGTTTTCTAATTATTTAAAATAGCAGATTAAGGAATAAACTTTAAAATTCAATATCTCCCATTTCATAAATCCAACAAATGCAAACTTTATATGTTTTCATATCCAAATTTCATAATCTTTCCATCTAGCTCATTTGTGTTCTGTTTTGAATTTTCAAAATTCATTTAAATTTCAAATTTGAATAATTCAAATGCAAATTGAAATAATTCATAACTAATTCATACTGTTTTCAAATAATTCAAATAAAATATGTTTTTCACACCTTTTTGAATACTCTATTCAAATATAAAATTTGTTTTCTGGTTTGAACAATTTAAATTGCCTAAACTATTTAAATCTTGTTTAATTCAATTAAAAATTGTTTAAAATTGTTTAATTCATAACTAATTAATCCTAAGTCCAATTTCAAATTGTGAAACATGTAATCCAACTAAAATTTGATAAACTTTTCAAATATAAAATTTGTAACTTGTTTTGCACACTTTAACTTGATGATAACAACTTTTACCTGTGTGCCATGTTTAAGTAACAAAAATTCCAAATTTAATAAATGCTTTTCTAAATTGTTAACTATCCTTCCAATTGCATTTAATTTTGTTATCTTATTGTTCCTCATCATGCATGCATCATACTAAGTCACTTACACATGATGCTTAGTGATAGAACAATTAATTCAACTCCAAGCATGGGCTTCCATATGCACCCTTTGCATATGGAATCCATTTAAGCTTGTGTTTCATGTCAAGCAAGTTATTTTGTTGCATCTATTAAACATGACATGCATCATCCAATGTTTGTGCACTTATGCCATGTATTGATTGCCCGTCTTCCTTCGTTGTTGTTTTTGCTTCCTCTCGATTAGACGACGACGTTGGTACCGACGAGCCTTACGACACCACTACTCAGGACCTAGCCCAGTACGAGGCTGAGCTGCCAGGAAAGTTATCACTCACATGAATCATCGAGTTCCTTTCCACACTTGTTGTCGATACTATCTTTTTGTCTACTATTGCTAGCCCTATGTATCGTTGCTTGTTCTCCGAACCCATCACATGATACCTTGAGCCATGATATTGCCATCACCTCCATACCTACAGCCTTTGCTTGTGCCTTAGTATTATCTAGCATGCTTAGGGTTGCTTTTACTCGAGTCTGTTGTCGGTTACTACTTTTACTATCTTATTATCTTGTACCGGGGCTCGTTGTTAATCAATCAATCCTGTTAATTGCTAATGGTAATAATAACTTGATGATAAGGCACCGGCAGGAGGCCCATGAGTGGTTTTGGAGCCTGCTAGTGTCGACCCTAATAGGAAAAGGGTCTTGTCTACTGATCCATGATGAGCGCACTACCCGCATTTGGGAAGCGAGTATGGGCGCCCCCCTCAACTTGACCTGATTCGCATCTCGTCCAAATCGCCTCATTTAGTTCGTGTTTTCCATTTGCCGCATGCATGTTTTTGCGAGCCCAGCGCAGGGTGGAACTTTCGTAGTCGGCATATAGGGGGACACGTTCTTAGAGTGCTATGAGGGTCCATTTTCTTCTGGGCTCGATTAGCCGTGCGCCCAAGGTGCTTTGGGCTTGATGCGAGGAATGGTTGGTTGTGTAGAGTACCCCGCTTGGTGGAAGTGCATTTCCATCTGGCGGGTTATTCTTGAGTGTACGGCCAAATTGGTGCAACCCTGCAGGGATAATCTTCTCGAGAAGCCGTGTTTTCCGCGGTTATGGATTACTTGGTGAAAGTACTGGCTAACAAGTACTCAGGACAACTTCAACATAACTATCAATCATGTTTCACCCAATGATTAATAACTTGACTAGTAATAGGTTATTCACACAATAACTTGATTCCCCTTATTACAACTGTGTGAGTTATCCTCGGATTGCTTCTTTGGATAAGGGGCGAGATCCAGGATGGGTTTGGTTGAAGTTATCTTTCAGTTGGTTACAATCCTCGATCTTATCTTTTCTGTTAGCCGGAATTTGTAGTTATCTTCTGTAGTTGTTTAGAGCAGCCAGCAGCAACTTTTATATTACCCTTTTCTTCCGTTGATCCCAAGCATCAATGCTTGTGTTGACGGGTAACTCTTTGATGAACTGTGAGTCTTGCTTGCCAGTACTTGGATGTACTGACCCCGTTGGGGCTGTGGTTTACGCAGAGTACTACTACGACTACGATGCTTCCCCGGATGGCTACTTTGTGGAGTTCGACGACGCTGCAGACGAGTAGTTAGCTGGACCAGGGCAGGATCCAGACCTACGTGGATGGGCTTCGCTTTTATTTATTTTCTCCGGCTTCTTAAGCCATGGATTTGTCTGTACTCAGACCCTTTGATTGCTTCCGCTGTTGTAATGGATGATATGTTGAGACATGTGTCCTCTGGATGACTGTATTCGATATTTTCTGCCTTAGTGAAGGCCAGTTGCACTTATTTCATTCTTTTGTGTCTTAGAGACATTCTGTGTTATCATTCGTACCAAACTGTGGACGTACCGTGCGTGTTTGATTATGAAGTACGTCGACAGTAGTGCCTTAGGTTCCTAGCGGATAGTTTACCTCGACGGTGGAAGCAGGGCTTGTGTTGTCGCGCATAAGCGCAGGCCTACCAGGAAGCTGGGACGTGGGAGCAGTTATGCCCCATAATCCAAGCACCTGACTTCCAGTTCGTGCGAGGAGTATCCTCTAGAAACCTTGGGTGCGACAGGCAGAAACGTGAATGGGGAGGATGTGTTGTTGCCATTAGGGAGAAAGCAACAGTGAGAGTGCCCGCGTGCATAATCATTGCTTAAATTACACACTTTGTTTAATGCAGTTATCTGTTGCTTGCAACTTAATACCTAAGGGGGTTTGGATGATAACCTGAGGATGGATTTGTCGTGGGATAATCACGGCAGATGTTACCGGGGGTAACTGATCTTGGGGCAAGACGACACAGGTATTTGGGAGAGGGTTTAGCTCAGAGGAAAACATGGTGCAATTCGATCTGGTAGCCGGCAATCAAAGTCGCCGAGTCTCCGATCTTGATATAACAACTCAACTCTGGATTACACTAGATGCTCGATACCAAGCGCTATTGCTAGGGTTCTAAGATCTCTGTCTAAAACTAGACCTGGGGGTCGGTTTATAAAGCACCCGTACCCCCTGGCTTATTCCCCAAGGCGCATCCTGGATCCTACCCGGACACGGCGCACAAACCCTAGCTTTCCTTTACAGTAACCCACAATCCGGATTACTGGGCCTACAAACTTGGGCCTTCCACAAGCTTCCTTATCCTTAGCCGGATCCTGCGCACCGTCCTTTGGGCCGGGTTACTCCTTGGAGTTTGGCCTACCGGGTTATCATCCCCCCGTCAGTAGTCCCCATAATAGCCTGGGCTTCATGGATCCTCCTTGAAGCGCTCGCTATTCCCTGCAAAGATATCAAACATACAGGCATACAGATGCCGGGTTAAGATGCTCTGACATTCAGCTAGGCCTTACTCCACGGCGGCCATGTAGTAACCCGGGTTTTTTCCCCCAAACATCTTTAATTTTCCAGGTGTAAACCCTAATTCCATACTCGATAATCGATCCTGATATCACGGGATGGATTCCCTTCTCTCTTTTATCCAGATGCCTTGCTCAATATTTGGCGCATATCTCGCGGAAACTTGAATAAATAGCCATTTACCTCCGCAACTCCCGGCCCCCACTCACCGAACCGGGCTTACCCACTTATACTATAAATAAGCTCCTTGGGGGTAACCCAAACCCTAACGGCTCATTTCCCCCCATTCCGCTTCCTTTCTCCTTCTCAGCTCACTCTTACTGAGCACCACCACGGAAATCCCGCGCGTATCACCGGAGCCCATCGGCCGGAGGCTGCGCTCCGCCACGACTCGCCCCGCGCCGCCGCCGAGATCCGCCGGCGAATCCCCATCCGGCCCGTCAAGGACCGCAAAGGGACACCAGGCTTGCGCCATCTGCCTCCGCAAAGCCTCGCTCAGATCTCCTCCGGTAAGCCACTTGCGTCCATTAATTCGCCCTTGCACTTTTTGATTTCACCTTAGATTAGATCCAAATCGACCCGCCAACGATTCCTCGGCCATGCCGAATTAAGTTGCTAACATTCTTTCCAGCTCGCATAATAGATAGGTTATGGGTTCCAATCCATTCTCCTACTACCTGCAAGTACTAATTTCGCCACAAATCCGAAGATAAGATTCCCAATCTGGGCCCGATCCACTCAAAATTTCCGCCTTGGCCTCAATCACCCGGCCGGACTTCCCCTTTTCAGTTACTTTTATTCGCGTTAAGTGTCTATGCGGCCATCCATCGTCCCCAAAGAACCCCTTCAACATTTAGATCTCCATAATTTTCGTCATAATACTTGATACCCGGACAATTTCGAACTTTACTCGGTGAGCTAACACCCGGGTTGCACGCAATTTTTCATGTCTCAATATTACCCCACCGATACTCGGCCGGCTCACAACTTCCAGGTCTTAGTCCTCTTATCCTTTTACTTTGCATTTTGCAGGTCAACCACATGGCTCCCAAAAAGCAGGGGAAAACTCCAACCAAAGTTAAAGCCGCCAACTCCATATCCGCCAACTGGGCGCGGTCTACAGTCACCAAATCCAAGTTGGAGGAGCTAGTGGAGCTGGGAGTCCTTCCTCCTCAAGAGGATATCCAATGGAGAGTGCCGGGTAAGGAGACCCGGCCCACCCCGACAAAAGGCGAGGTAATTTGCTTTGTGGAACATGTGACCCGGGGCTTCCGCCCACCGGGTCACCCCTTTTTCCGTGATGTTTTAAATCATTACGGTCTTCGCGTCTTTGATATCGGGCCTAATTCTGTTCTCAACATCTCCCACTTCATAGTCCTTTCCGAATCATACTTGTGCACTTCGCCAAGTCTAGCTCTTTTCATCGAGCTTTTTCAATGCAAACCGTGCCGCGAGAGCGGTGACGGGGCGCTTCTCGCTTGCGGCGGGGTTTCCATCCAGCGCCGCAAGAATTCTCTGACGCCATCCCTCACCCTTAATTCCCATGTCAAGCACTGGCAGCTCTCCTACTTCTATTGCCAAGACACCTCCCCACCCGGCCAAAGGAAGCTGCCGGGTTACTCAGAGGGTCTTCTTGATATCTCTGATAAATTTAGTGCCTTTGCCCCTGACTCGGACAGGGAGGCAATTCAACCTCTTTTAGCCAAAATCACCACTCTCACAGCCCAAGGCCTCATCGGGCTCAACCTGGTGAAGACCTGGGTAGATTTCCGGATTCAACCCAACTCCATCCGCACAAAGTTAATGTGTGAGTATTCAGGGCAATCTACAGACCCGCTCCGGTACTCCGACAACATCTTCGCAGCTGGCGATACTCATAAAACCATCAAGGGCTTTCTGACCGAAAAGCTCGAGGTAATCCGGAACATATCCGGGTTAGAGCCCTTCACGCTTGAGAACCCAGCCCCCAAGGTGAAAACCCGACTTTGATGCCTTTACCTTTGCTCTTTCCACTCAATGCAGTTAATAACCCTTATGCTAACACTTTTTAGACTGATGATGATTTTTGGAAAACCAATGCCTCCCCTAGCTCCGAAAGTCCAGAGAAGCAAGAAACTGTTAACTCGGACGAAGGTACTCTCCGGATTTTATTTGGTTCCCTTGAACTCACCATAACCCCTTCATTTCCAACCATAATTTTGATGATATCCAGAACAAGAAGATGACGAGGAAGAAAACTCCGATGGCAAAGTAGAATCTGCCAGCGAAGAGGAAGAACTGGAGCCGACAGTCAAGGTCGGATCCAAAAGAAAGACTCAAGAGGCCACCTCCAAGGTTTCATATCTCCCCCTCGCATTCAACTCGCATTACTTTAATGATATACTTGAGCTACCTTGACGTTACCCCACTGGCCGTTCTTGAAGGAATCGCCCGTGCCCAAGCGTAGGTCAACTCGAAATCACCCGGGTGATGATGCCCTTAACCCGGGTATTTCATCGACCCCCCCCCGCGGCGGGCTGGTAACTACCCTATCTTTTCTGGGTCAAAACATTCTCTTTAAACCATTCCCATATGACATCTAACTTGATAATTTCCAGCTTCTCCCGAGTCTAGCGATGGATTTCCTTGTGACTTTGCGGTGAATACCGGGTAAGATCCCCTTCCTGATGTTCCACCATATTTCATCACCCTTTCTTGACTGTGTATTTAGCTACTCACTGACAACATCTTACAGGGTCACGGTCTTTGTCAGCGATCAAGAGGAAACGGGGACCGAGGGCCCGGGTAAGGGGAGCCCGGCTGATAAGACTACAGCCGCGTCCAGCGGTGAAAGACAAGTGTCGCCGCCAAACCCGGACACGCAAGGAGCCGAGTATCCCATTGCTTCCCATGCAAGCAAGAAGAACAAAACCACCGTCTTGGGTGCAGAAGAAGGAGCGTCGGATTCCGACACACAAATGACCCGGGTTCCGCCTCCTACTAAGAAGAAAGCTCCTTCCCGGAATTTCCAAGGCCCCGGGTCTTCTGATACGAGTAAAGACACTTTCGATCAGTTGATGAACACCCTCCTCACTATGAAAACTTCGGAGAGCCAGATCTTGGAGCGCATGGCTGCAGAGCACCAGGTAAGGACACTTTGTATCTCATATTGCATACCTAGTCCCCAAGTTCCAAGTATGACTTGCAAAAGTGATGCTTGGTACTTTACGGCACATTCAGCTTTCCATACAATCCAACTAATACTTGCATTCCTTGCTACTTACAGGCACAGGTAACCCGGTCTGATGAAACTTTACTGAGGACCGAACAACTTCTTCTTGCCGAGATGAAACGAAGGGAAATCCTTGAGGATGATATGAAAACCTTGAAGAAAGATGTTTCCAAATACAAGAAGAAGTGCAATGCCGCTCAGACCGAACTGAAGAAACTATCGGACCAGGTCTCCGATACTTATCAGATCTTGCTCAGTAAGTTTTCTGCTGTCGATTGGCTTCACGTCTTTGCTTTATTATAACAGACTCGGGAATACTGATACGCTCTTTCTTTTGTTACGACTGCAGGTGCCAACCTTGCGGCCCCAGAGGAAAATGCCATTGTCAAGGCTAGAACCCTCAAGACTGTGCTCCGGACTTTCTTTGCCGGAACAAAATTTATATTAGATGCTGTGAAGTGGTCTACGGAAGTATATCCGGGTGAAGAGAATCTCGTTCAAGCCTGCTCCACTGTGCCTGGCTGGATTGAAATCTGGAAACGCTCATCATGCCGGATTGGAATGACCCGGGCTTTTACTCTGGCCAAGGCTTTCTTTCCAAAGCTTGACCCGGCAAAGGTAACATCCGGGTTTCCCGAATTCAAGGCTGACGGTTCCAAATTTACACCCAAGGATTTCAAAGCCATACAAGCCGCGGTGCGCCCCTCAGCTACCACTTTGGCCGATAGCTTGGATCTAAATACGATTATGAGCGCATACGACGCTGATGGCAAAGTTATTACGAAGGAAGCGCCCCCGCCTTTTGATATCTTGGAGAAGTGGGTTTCTAGCTCGGCCAGGAAGAGGGAGGCGACTGCGAAGAGAGAGGCTGAGTTAGGATCGGGCTCGTCTGCCTCTACACCAGCCGTCCCTCCACCAGTCCGCCCTGATGCAATGAGTCCGGGTAAGGGTGCCGGGAAGGCTAAGCAGCAAACCCAGGACTCAGACCCGGAAGGCCGTATTTAGGAGGCCGAATAGGGCCGTACTATCATAATACCTTGTAATGCTTTGTATTCACACTGTTATGCTTTTGATGGTGCGCCTGTGCACCCCTGATACTGACGCTGTACCTTGTAACGTACTTTTAGTCCGTGATATACTTTGCGGCTTTCCTGGCCTTTTGATAACCGTATTGCTTGCCTATTCTTTGAACTTTTTCTCGATACCCGATTCTCTACTTTGGCTCCCTTCGTAAGACTCGGTTTTCCGAGTACCAGGGGCTTTGATATATGGACTTTTTGTTTAAGTCCCCAAGACTCGGATGGTGAGGTTTTTCGAACTGCGATAGCCAAGTAGTTTGTTTCTGTTTCGAAGTCCCCCAGTCCCCAGGACCCAAAGTCCGAGTCATGGGGGTGTGGCCTTTCTCAGAGAACAAATTATTTTTTACCGAGTCGCAAGCCTAAAGCCATTCCGTGTGAATACTGAAGTTATGCTTGATAGTTGTTGAGTTTCCGGCTTTTAGCCTTGTACTCTGCATAAACTTGTGGTTTAGATGACCCTTTTGACTATCTTGTACTGTAAGCCGGCTTTCGCGTGGATACCATGTTGTTACATCCATACGAGAACAGTGTCAGGCAAGTCCCATTGGGCTTCATGGCTGATTGTAATCGTAAGCGAACGAATCATGCCACTTTAGTGCGAGTCACATCGAGCTTAAGTAAGAAAAGTCAAGAAAATTTGGCTCCTTTGTCCAGTTATAAGATTGCAGCCGTACTCGTTTGCGAATAATCGGCCCTTATAACTTATAGGCATCAAGGCCGGGTCTTTTGGGTTGCTAGCTGGGCTACTTGAGCCGCCAGCCCCCGAGACCTGTATGTACTCAACATTCTTAATGATACGGAAATACTGATGCCACGTGGATACTACTTACTTGCAATCAGGCTGTAACGAAATAGGACTTGATAACCATCTCTTTATTGCTGCAAGAAAGTTTGGATCAGCAGGCCGCCTCATTAAAAACCTTCCAGTCCCCTTAGGTACCCTGGGTAGGAAAAGAGCGCGTCTGAAACCTGCTGCCCGTTACATTGTTTAGTTCTTCGTGGACACCGATCCCGAACTGGCGTGACCGGTGCACATTCTCCACACGTTAGACTTTTTCATGACGAGTACCGGGTTTGCTAGCCAACCCGGGTAAGGTGCTTCCATGACATGGCCGGTTGTGAGTGATCGTGCAGCTTCTTCTTCTGTGGCGGATTGTTTGGAGGGGTCATCCCTGACAAAAGCCACCATTTTAGCATCTTTTGTTACCTTGGATTTTACTCGTTCGCCTTCAGTACTCGGCCTTTTTGATGTGGCTCTACCCTCCGGGTATGCCTGAGACCGGTACTGCTTGAGTTCTTCTTTTCTACGGGCCTGCTCGGCCATTGCTGCATCTCCTTCGTCGCATTCAGCTGCTATGTCTCGATTTCCATGTATGGTAATGGTCTTCTTGGGACCCGGGATTTTTAGCTGTAGATATACGTAACACGTCCTAGCTATGAATTTGGCGTAAGCCGGCCTTCCAAATAACGCGTGATAAGGGCTGCGCAATTTGACTACCTCAAAGGTAAGCCACTCAATTCGATAGTTATCCTTTGACTCTCCAAAGGCTACCTCCAATGCGATTTTTCCCTCGGGGCATGCTGAATGACCCGGCACTATCCCATGAAAAACTGTTGAGCTTTTTTGCAGCTGAGATTCCTTGAGACCCATGCGTAGGAAGGTTTCCCAATACAGTATATTGATGCTGCTTCCACCATCCATTAAAACATTTTTCAGTTCGTACCCATTGACTTGCGGTGCGACTACTAGTGCCAAGACTCCTGGGTGCTCCACTCTTTCTGGGTGATCCCTTCTGCTCCATGTTACCTCCTGTTCTGACCATCTCAAGTACCTCGGGACAGCTAACGAAACTGAGTTGACCGCTTGCTTCAGTATCTTTTTGTCCTTGTTAGAGCCTCCTGTGGTGTGCACATGATATTGACCCAATTGTTTGGGGTTAGCTTGGAAACCTCCTGCCCCCCCTTGGTTATTACCTTGATTTCCAGCCGCCGGATTACCGGCTGGGGGTGGGCCGTTGCCCGGGTTTGCCCCTGGACCCGGTCCTCCTCCCCGCCCTGCACCTCGCATAGCTCTGTGCACTTCCTCATTTTTCCATCTTTGTAAATCGGCGCACTGTTCTAGGGAGTGGTTAGCTGGCCTGCCATTCCTGCTGTGCTTCGGGCATGCCATCCTGAATATGTCCCAATTGTTACCCGGCCTTGGTGGACCTTGATAGTTTCCTCCATTGTGGTTACCTCCGTTGAAATTTCCTTCTGCTCTGGGCCTCGAAGACCCGGCTTCTGTGTTGGCGACAAACTCGGAGCCTCCTTCGAACGGGCGCTTGTTCTGGCTATTTCCGTTATTACCTGATGCTGATCCATTGCCGGTTCTTCCGTTATTGCTTGTGTTTGCTTTTACCTTCTTGTCATCAGCTTCTTCTTCTGTAGTATCTGTCGCAGCGTGTTTGTTGCACGCATCCATCAATTCTCCCATTGTAACCTCCGACGCATTTCGACTGGACTTCATGCGAGTTAACTTTTGCACTAAAGGTATATACTTGCATGTTTTTGCCATGGCCTGTAGTGCATCCTTGGGCTGGATATCCGTGGATGAGTGAAGTATCTCCATAACCCGGCGCACCCAACTACGCGCCGATTCTCCCTTCTTCTGGACGCATCGCTCTAGATCATCAATAGTGAATAATTTCCTGCAGGTCCCGTGAAAGTGCTTGACAAACGCGGTCTTCAATTCCTCCCAAGACTTGATCGATCCTTCCGGCAAATTGGTGAACCACAATTTTGCTGCTCCTTCCGACATCATCAGGTACATGAACTTGGCTTGGAGGTTCTCGGACGCGTTGCGAATTGACATTGCCATCTCGTAACTGCTTAGCCATGTTTCGGGATCCATAGTTGGCTCATAATTCACTACTTTCCCCGGCTCTTTGAATTTTTCCGGGTAAGGTTCAGCTCTGATACTGTCCGAGAGACACTTAGGTCCCACAAGAACGGTTGAGGCCGGCCTGGCTCTAGAAACGTGTGATACCGCGGGGGGCGCGGCTGGGCGCGATGCTGCGGGAAGTCCATGCGCTGCAGACCCGGCCGCGGCCCTCCGAGCCCTAGAACTGTCCACGACGGCCTGTGCTGCTGATGCTACCTGAGCGCGGGGAGGAGGCGGCATTTGCTGCTGCTCTTCCCTCCATCGCACTGAACTTGTTTGGATATTCCCTTGCTGTTGACTGACGTATGGCGTCCCGTGCATACCGCTTCTGTGATCCGGATAATTGGCTTGCTGTGCCACCGCAGTGTGCAACAGATCGATGGCTTGCCGAGTCTTCTCTGCATGGGGCGACTCTCCCACAGGGATTTGATTCAACGCGAGTGTCGCTGCATATACATTGTCCATGGGGTTATTGTAGTGGCCGGCTGGTGTGCGGAACCGTGATGGTGGCGGTGGTGGTAGATCGTTGCCGGTTGTGACTCTAGTTTGTGGTGGGGGTAACCCGGTCCGCTCATTCGCCGGATGTGTCGCTGCTGTCACCTGTTGGGGTACGGTTCCCTGGTTCGCCACTGGTATCGGCTGGTCCTGAGGTGTAACAAATAAATTAGCCGGATTAATAACCCCGCCCATTGCTGGTAACCTGGTGTGGTGCCTTTGATGTATTCTAGACGTTTCCTCTCGGAGCCGGGTTTCCAACGCATCTAGCTCACGCTGCCGCGTGGCCATCCCTTGCTTTTCTGCCTCTACCTGCCTTCTTTGCTGTTCCAGCGCACGACAAGCCACATCCAGATCCCTGACGCGTTCCGCTGCGTTTTCCGGAGTGATAACCGTTGCGAGAACCGTGGGGTCTAGAATCAGATTGTTATCGAATAAGGCCGGGTGGCGCGGGTTCGAAGGACCCGCCCCTGGTGTCCGGTTTTCTAAGAATCCGAACGTATTTGCATGCAACTCCTCATCCGCTGCTCTGCTGGTTACTGACGCCGACTCTCCATCAACCCGGGCCAAGGCCGGGTCTCCGTTAGCCGCGCCCTGTCGCTGGGCCACTGCCTGAGCCGCCCCGACTGATGCCGCGGCTGCGTTTCCTTGGTTGGCCGCGGGGGCCGCATAGACTGCAACTCGGCGTACGATATCCGGTGTAAGTTCATGCTGTTTTTCCTCACCGTTCTCCTCATGCCGGTTTTCCAGTAGATCCAGGATAGACCCGGTATCATCTTCTCTTTCGGCCCGGTCGCGTGGGGTCCATGCCGGCTCCTCCGGTTGTTCCCACTCCGCGATGGGTTCTTCTGCCGGATGTGTCGTTCCAATCGATTCTTCATCATCTGATCGGGTAGACGTGGCTTTTCCTGGCATAGAATCAGATCCAACGTTGTCAGGGATCGAATTGGAAGCACATACCATACCAATGAAGACGCTGATCCGGCCGATCGTCACGACGGATCCGGATTCGAGGTGATCCGACTCCGGCCCCCAGCCGGAATCGTCCACCATCTTTTCTCCTTCGTGGTCGATGTAGACTTCGCCGATGACAAGATTCTCCATGCCCTTCCGAGCTTCTCCCGTGATGTAAACACCTTTGGACGCAGACCCCACGGTGGGCGCCAACTGTCGTGGGATAATCACGGCAGATGTTACCGGGGGTAACTGATCTTGGGGCAAGACGACACAGGTATTTGGGAGAGGGTTTAGCTCAGAGGAAAACATGGTGCAATTCGATCTGGTAGCCGGCAATCAAAGTCGCCGAGTCTCCGATCTTGATATAACAACTCAACTCTGGATTACACTAGATGCTCGATACCAAGCGCTATTGCTAGGGTTCTAAGATCTCTGTCTAAAACTAGACCTGGGGGTCGGTTTATAAAGCACCCGTACCCCCTGGCTTATTCCCCAAGGCGCATCCTGGATCCTACCCGGACACGGCGCACAAACCCTAGCTTTCCTTTACAGTAACCCACAATCCGGATTACTGGGCCTACAAACTTGGGCCTTCCACAAGCTTCCTTATCCTTAGCCGGATCCTGCGCACCGTCCTTTGGGCCGGGTTACTCCTTGGAGTTTGGCCTACCGGGTTATCATCCCCCCGTCAGGATTATTAGTCATTGATGCAGATGGATGTCGGTCTATGTATATTGTTGTAATGCCCGCACTAAATATCATAGTAATCATCATGTTATATTGTGCACTGCAGTGCAACCTCTATTTGTCAATTGCCCGGCTGTAATTTGTTCACCCAACATGCTATATTTTATGGAGAGACACCACTAGTGAACCTATGAACCCCGGTCCATTTTCCTATACTGTTAAACAAACCACAACAAATTCCTGCTTTCTTTACTTACTGCAAGCATACATCATTTTCCACACTATACGTCTAATCTTTGTTTTTAGCAAGACCGGTGGGATTGACAACCTCACTGTACTGTTGGGACAAAGTATTTTGGTTGTGTTGTGTGCAGGTTCCACGTTGTTGCTGACACCGGTGAAGCGCTAGCACCACCGTCAGTGGCATCAATCTTCCTGAGATCCTCTTCCTCCTGCTGGATTGATAACCCTGGTTCTTAACTAAGGGGAATTTCCTATCGCTGTGCTCATCACACCCTCCTCTTGGGGTATGCCAACATACAACATCAGGTACCGCTAAGACTCCAGTTAGCGGTAGTACCGCTGCACATAAAAACTGCACATAACGGTTATATTTCATGAGCCCTATATAAGGCGTCTTCTTCCCCAAAGGAAGGTTGTTCGTCCAAGACTCTCTCTCCTCCGTTAATACAAATCCATTAATGCTTAGATCTTCTTCCTCAACCACCCAAACTTGATGCCCTTCAAGTATTTTGTGGGGAAGATCTATATCTACATCTTCACCGAGCCAAAAGTTTGACCCCTCGCCCCTTTGGGATCTTATAATATCTTTGGTGCCCTGTAACCCTTGAGAAACCCTAGTTCTTGGAGCTTTAACCTTGTTGCAAGAAGCTTTGGATTTGTTGAGAGCCTCCAATTAAGTTGTGGAGATAGGCTCAACCTTGTGGAAGGTTTGGTCATCACCTTCAATAGGACCTCATAGTGGAAACGAGCATCTCCCTTACCGGAGAAGCTCAAGGAGAATAGGGTGCACACCTATGTGCTATTGGAGTGCCTAGGTGGCTTCTCAACCCTCCAACATAGACTTACTTTCCTTGGTAAGGAACTATGGGAAAAATATACTTGTCTCCTTTTTTACATTATCAATGTTTATCTTGTGCTTTACCTATTTCTTCCATTGCATATTTTGTATCTTGTCACATAGGTTGTTCACCTAGTTGAACATCTAGACAACCTTGTGATTTACTTGTTTATCCCAAACTTAAAATAAAATAAGAAAAATGTTAGTCACCTACCCCCCTCTAGTTTACCATACCTTACTTTCAATTGGTATGAGAGACTCGTCTCTTATGTAAGGCTTAACCTTGCTTTGAAGTTCAAGGTAATTGCCCGTGTTAAAGAATGTGAAGAATAAAATAATGAGAGCGATGAAGATGATCTCCAAAGAGACCTCCATAAGGTCATTTCTTTTTCCGCACATGACCATTGGAAGAGAAGGGAAGAAAGGAAAGCAGGTGCTCCAAGGCCTCCAAGAAACAAGAACTTCAAGTGAAGAAGCGAGCGCCCAACGACTTGCTATAATTGTGGAAGTGCATATCACTTTGTCAAAGAGTTTCATTTTGAGCCAAGAGAGCAGAATGAAGGAAAAAATCATTCACAAGGACAAGACCAAGGCTTCTCAAATCAAGAACTTTGCAAGAAGAGCCCAAGGGCCCTATACGTTCAAGAGGGTCCCATTGTGGAGTCATACATGTCTGGAGATGAATATGAAGATGAAGTTGTAGGTGTGGACCATGTCGCCATAGATATCTCCTCATCTTCATCGTCCTCCCTATTAGAATCCCCAAGTGAGAATGCTCCCATCCGACCTACATGTCTCATGGCAAAATCCACATCTGGGAATGCTTCCATGTCGATAAGATGTACGGTGGATAGTGGCGACAACATATGAACGGAAGCATAGGCACACCTAATCTCAATTGCATTTGCATCACAATTGGAGATAAATCCAAGCTTAAGGTATTGGGACGAGGCAATGTGGTCAACTCTAATAATCTATCTATCGAAAATGTCCTCCTTGTTGAGTCCCTTGGTTTTAATGTGATGTGCGTGCTTCAACTTACATATTGCAGTTTTTCTTCTTACTTTTATGATGATAATGTGATTGTCACTTGGAAAAAGACTCTTAAAGTAGCATTTGTTGGGTTTGTCGAAAACAACATGCATGTAGTGGATTTCTCTAAAGGAGACATGTGTGATGTGACTTGCCTAATAGCTAAAGTTAATGCGGGTTGTCTTTGGCATTGTCGGTTAGCCCACACCAATATGAGGACTTTGCATGATCTCCAAAGTGGCAGTCACATTCTAGGACTAAGTAATGTTATGTTTTCTAAAGATCGTGTGTGTAGCTCTTGCGCTTTTGGAAAGCAGCATGGAGAACCTCACAAGAGCAAGACCAACATAACCACCACGAGGATTCTTGAGCTCATTCACTTGGACTTATTTGGTCCTCTATCCTATGATAGTCTTGGTGGCAAGAAGTATTGCTTTGTGATGGTGGATGATGATTGAAGATATTGTTAGGTGTATTTCTTCAAGAGGAAAAGCGGGACTCAACAAAGGTTCATTGATATCATCACTTTGGTTGAACGCCAACACAATGAGAAGATCATGGAGATCCAAAGTGAAAATGGCTCCAAGTTCAAGAGCTACACCATGGAGGGATTTCTTAATGATGAGGAGACTTCTCATCAATATTCCACTCCCTATACCCATAAAAAAATGGTGTAGCAGAGAGGAATAATTAGACTCTTATGGATGCGTCAAGGACCATGATTGTGGATTTTTCTTCTCCATATAACTTTTGGGCCGAAGCCGTCACCACCGCTTGTCATGCTACGAACCAGTCATATCTTCGCAAGATCTTGTACGAAACTCCATCCGAGATTCTAACCAACAAGAAGCTGGACATATATTATTTCAAAGTATTCGGTTGCAAATGCTTCATTCACAAGAAAGGTAACCGGTTGTCAAATTTTGGTCCTGGATCATAAGAGAGTATCTTTGTTGGGTATGTGTTGGGGGAATGACTAAGGGGGTACCCCAGCCAGCATGTTCCTAAAACGGCTTTGGTAAAAGCGGGTTCATGGACAGTGTGTCGGTTTAACCCAAAACCAGCAATCAAGGAGAATAGGTTTACTGCTCCCATCAAAGCAAGACGGATATCCGGCCTTGGAGAATGGAAGACCCGTCTGATGTGCCGGAGAAAGGTTCTTAGACAGGGTCGGGCCCAGCAGAGCTATAGATCCGGTGATGGAATCCAGAACCGGCCGAGGCAAACCCGACCTGCCGGACGAACCGACACAAATTTCTGGGTTACGCTAGGACTCCGACTACGGGCATAACCCGGATTCGTCTGTAAGCCTAGTAACTTGTCTACTATATGAAGCGAGTTCCTGAGACGTAGAAACTAAGTTCTAGTTTATAGCAATAGCTCTTGACACATCGGAAGCCAGAATCACTCTTTTTAATCGAGACCTCCAATCATAAATAGTAAAGAAGTAGGAGTAGGTTTTACCCTCCATAGAGGGGCATGATGGCCGACGTTGGTAAACCCCAAGAGAAAGGTTGTGAAGAGTGCAGTGGCAAGTTTCCCCTCAGAAAAGAAACCAAGGTTGAATCGACCAGTAGGAGGACAAGCAATCTCTGAAGGTTGATGCAGCTGAGATGGCAGGGCGCACTACCGGTTCAGTAGCAACGTGGAACCTACACAACACAATCAAATCACTTTGCCCCAACGAAGCAGTGAGGTTGTAAATCTCATCGGTTTTGCTGAACACAAAGAGGTTAAACTTATGGTGTGGAAACAATATGAGAAAAGTATGAAAGCAGTAGCAGTAGTGTGAAAACAGTGGAAGAAGTGTGAAAACAGGGGAAGCAGTGTGTGTATTATCAGTATGAGAAAATAGACCGGGCTCCACAATTCACTAGAGGTTTCTCTCCATAAAATATAAATAACATGTGTGGTGAACAAATTACAACTGGGCAATTGACAGAAATGAAGGCTACACCGTAGTGCATATGCAAGACAAAAACATTACTATGTGATTCATGCGGGCATTACAACAAGATACATAAACCGTTATCCAACTGCATCTATGACTAATAATCCACCCTCCGAATATCATCCGGACAAACGTTGGGTATTAAGTTGCAAGCAACAGATAATCGTAGTAAGCAAAGTGTGTAATGTAAAGAATGTAAACTAAGTAAACACCGTTGTTTTCTCCCTAATGGCAACAACACATCCTCCATCCGTCACGTTTCTGTCACTCGAGCACAGATGCAAAGGAGGCATGAACCCACTATCGAGCATAAATACTCCCTCTTGTAGTTACTAGCATCTACTTGGCCAGAGCATCTACTAATAACAGAGGGCATGCAAGATCATAAATAACATATGCATGAAGATAACATGATATATTGATAATCAGAAGACATAGCATTCAACATTCATCAGATCCCAGCAAACACAACATGTATCATTACATAAAGATGATCTCGATCATGTAGTCCAGGGATGAATTCCCCTCCCGGTACAAAGTGGAGAATACAACCATCTAGCTACTGCTATGGACCCGTAGTCCAGGGATGAACTACTCAAACATCACTTCGGAGGAGGGCATAGTGGTGTAGACCCCTCCGGTGATGAATTCCCCTCCCGGCAGGGTGCCGGGGAGAGCTCTAGAACCCTCCCGATCTCGGGATGATGATGACGGCGGCCTCAGGTGTTTCTCGGGACGAAGTGGTATATTTTTAGGGTTGACGTAACGGGGGGTATAAATAGGCAAAAGGCGATGGCGTTGGACACTCGAGGGGCCCACACCACCCCTAGGCGCGGCCAGGGGGCGTCGCAATACGGTGTGGCCCCCTGTGGCCCCCCTCCGGGCCTCTTCGGGACTCCGTGGAACCTTCAGAAATTCTAAGACTTTCGGGCTTCGAATTTTCCAATTCCGAGAATATTTCCAAAACAAATTTTCTGAAACTAAAAATAGCAGAAAACAGGGAACTGGCTCTGTGGCATCTTGTCAATAGGGTAGTCTGGATAATCGATAAAAAAGACATTAAGTGTATAGAAAACATGTAGGAAACAACATCAAAACAACATGGAACATCAGAAATTAAGGATATCAGGGCCGAACCTGGGTAAACTAGTTTTTCGCGTTCCCACCATAACCCTTTCGCGTACGAGGACACTGGCCATGACAACACCATGATAGTTGGAGCCCACCGTGGGGCTAGCTCGTGGAAGCGTCATTTTTTTGGAAGGAGCCCTACTAGGGATCGAGAAACTCTCAATTGGCCGGCTTAGGAGGATACAACGTGGAAACTAATACGACCATGATACCTAGGGACCAGAGTTCACTTTCGTCGATCAGTTTTTGGGTCCCCTTCGGCAGAATTCGTGTTTTTGTCGGGTTTGTTGGAGGAGCCGGCGTGGAGCCGGATTAGGAGTCAGACTCGATTTCTGGGGAAGCTATGATCATCCACTCAGATGGACAATCGTCGGTCGGGAACGATGACCAAGATGAAACAGGTTATATCTACCAACTCTTCAGAGACAGGTTAGGAGGGATCTTGGAGGAGGAATCAGAAATCCCCTAGGAATTGGTTCAATGAACGACCGTCTACATGACAGGACAAAATTGTCCCACAGAACCTAGGTATGATGCTAATGGAAACATTGTTCAAGTGTTGGTAAATACAGTTCCAAGAGCGGGAGGAAATATAGGTCAAGGAGGAGTAGGAGCATCAGGATCTGGGACGGTGGAACCAGTAGTGCCACCTCCGTTTGTGCCAAGACCTAAATTAATGACAACAATGGACTTGTTGAATGAACTGCTTGCAAGCCCAATTACGGCTGAGAACATGGAACATCATAACACAGAGATAGGCGAGGCTTCGGCAAGAATTGACGTGCGCCCGCTAGGAGATCCAGATAGAGACAACTTGTATAAACAAGGCGCAGACAAATGTGATGCAGGAGATCGCTCGTTTGGACGCAGAAGGAATCCATCTGGGCTTCCGGCAAAGAGAGTTAGCTTCGGTTCAGCACATGCGTCACCAGACCCGGCTAAATTACGGCTTTGGAGTAGTACTTGGACCAATCAACCTTCAGGGCCATTTCTAGTCCCCAACCGAAACATCGGGCCCCACAGGACCGCCACCAGCAACAGGACCTGCTATGCCTCCACCAGGTCCGGGGGCGAACTAGAATCCAACAACCTATGCGTTCCAGACTGTACCAAATCAACACGTGAACCCAATGCAGAATCCACTTTATCAGCAACCTATCCCCTAACAGCCCTAATAGTTCCACACACCGGAGGGTCACTTCAATAATCCCATTGATAATATCTGGGCAACAACAAACAATTCGGCTCAAATACTAGTTGATGCAAATATTCCTTTGGGAGTAGAAGCAAGGAAGGCTATTGAGATGCTACAAACTGCGATTGTTCAACAGATGAACTACAACAATCAGGATAAAATCCATTCGACACCTTATAACAGCAGGAATTCGTTGCCAAGGAGTCACCATGGAAATTCTCCAGTTCCAGCAGGATCTAGTAATGCAAACTGGCAACATCCAGTTCGGCCGAGACTTGCAGTCCCACATGCCCCTTAAACACAGGGCATAGAGCAGCAAGAACTGAAAACAGAAATCTGGATTATGTGCAGGTGCCAGTTCAAGTCCCAATTTCAAACCAAGTAAAAGTTGTCCCTGCAGCTACTGGGTCACAAGGGATTGGAATCCAGTGTCTTGGACCAGCAATCAGAAACGAGAAAACCCCCGCAGACTTTAAAGGGCCTCATAAGGTCACAAATTATACCGCGGTCAAGGAGCCCGTATATTGGATAGAAAGTTACGAGATGGCAATGGAGATCTTGGAAGTTAGTGACGCAGATTGTGCTTGGTATTTGAGTATGATGCTTGAAGGTGCTGCGAGATCCTAGTTAAAGAATTTGCCTCCAAACTCGATCAACACTTGGCAAGAATTGAAAGATAAGTTTGTCAAAAACTTTTAATAAATTTGCAAACGACTGACTACGATCACAGATATAGAAAGCTTGTGTTCAGAAGGAAGGAGAATCGGCTCATCATTAGTCACGACGTGTAGCAAAAATTACCCACTCTTCAGTTGGTATTACGGCTCAGCATGCAGTTATAACCTTGGAGAGGAACTATAAATTTCATCCCCTGAGACATAAATTGGGACGCATCAAGAGAAATGTCACGTACATGAGTGAACTGATGGATGCCTTGACCAAGTACGTCGAGTTTGATAAAACAAATGACGCAAATTCGTCTGATGAAAGGTCAGGAAAAGGAAAGAAAAATGGAGGAATGAACAACCAGAACCTGAATCGGAGCAATGTGAACTACCAGAACCAGAAGAATAACAAGCGTAAGATGGGGAAGGGACATCAGACCTGGTGGCTAATACATAAACTGGATATAGGAACCAGCATTCGAATAACAACTTCAGAGGAAATCAGGGTTTCCTCCCGAACAGTTTTTCCCAAGCTCACCAAGCTCTAAAAGGACCATGCCCTCGTCATAGTAAACCTGGCAGACCAGCAAATCATTCTTGGGAGAACTATTTTATAATGCAAGGTTACAGACCCAACGGGAACAATAATCATGGATCTGGAGCTGGAAACCAAGGAAACCAGGAGGGGGACATTCAAGAACTGGACATCAGGAACTGGAAATTTAGGAGCTGGAAATCATGGTTCAGGAAATCAGGGTATGAACCAGGAAGGAGCTCACCAAGGAGGACAATTCGATTTCTCACATAATCCCAAGCAAATTAGCCAATGGCAATATCATCTGTTCACAACCAGTTCAGGCAGGAGAGATAAAAAAAATTACAGAAACGTGCAGTTAACGCGGTGGCTCCTACAGTGCCTACGTGGCTAAACTGGTCAAAACAACCCATAACCTAGAGTCGAGAGGACCACCCTCCTAGAGTTGATAACCCATGAGTTGTAGCTCCACATGCCGACGGCTATAAACTGGATAAAGTTCTGATGGATGGAGGAAACATCATAAACATATTATATTATGACACCTTCAAGAGGATGAACTGGTAGGGGAAACAACTTCAGCCATCATACTCTGTTTTCAAGGGATTGTTCCTGGTAAGTCAGCTCAGCCTGTTGGCAGGATCTACCTTGAAGTTGCTTTTGGAACCATGGATAATTACAGGTCCGAGATTTTGGCATTCAAAGTTGTCAAGTTCAAAAGCCCATATCATGCTCTATTCGGGCGACCAGCATACGCCAAGTTCATGGCCACACCCTACTACATTTACCTTAAATTGAAGATGCCAGGTCCAAAGGGAAGTATTACAGTTAACGGAGATAGAGATATAACTCTGGAATGTGAGGAAGGTGATGCAACATATGCTGAATCAGCACGCGTTGATGAACAACTGAAGCTGCACAAACTCCAGGTTGATCTAGAGGATAATACCTTGCTCAAAAAGCCATCAACTGAGTCTAAACTAACATACAAATCATCTTAGGATACTAAACTGGTAGATTTCACCCTAGGCGACTCTTCAAAACAGTCCAGCGTGGGGGCTCATATGAATGATAAATAGTAAAACGCGCTCATCAAGTTCCTCCGTGAGAATTGGACATCTTTGCATGGAAACCTTCTGACGTGCCGGGCGTTCCGAGGGAACTTGCTGAGTACAACTTAAGTATGGATCCTAAACTAAAACCCATGCAAAAGTTCCTCAGTCGGTTCAATGAAGAGAGAAGAAAATCTATTGGAGAGGAGATAGCCCGGCTTTTGGCAGTCGGGTTCATTGTAGAAGTACTTCATCCAAAGTGGTTGGCAAATCCAGTTCTGCTCCTAAAGAAAAACGATTCCTGGAGGATGTGTATCGATTATACATATTTGAATAAAGCCTGTCCGAAGGACCCATTTGCATTGCCTCGCATCGATCAGATCATTGACTCTACAGCTAGTTGTGAACTGTTATGTTTACTAGATGCTTATTCAGATTATCATCAGATCAAGATGAAGGAGGAAGATCAGGAAAAAACTTCGTTCATCACGCATTTTGGCGCATTTTGTTACACTTCCATGCGCTTCGGATTGAAAATGCAGGAGCTACCTATCAATGGTGCATTCAGAGATGTTTGGAAAAACAGATTGGGCGCAATGTACATGCTTATGTGGATGATATAGTTGTCAAGTATCATAAAGGCAACACCTTAATTTCATACCTGGAAGAAACATTTGTGAGTTCACGGAAGTATCAAATGAAGTTAAACCCGAAAAAGTGCATATTTGGATTGCCAACTGGAAAATTACTGGGTTTCATAATTTCTGAGAGAGGAATCAATGCAAACCTAGAAAAAAATTCACGCCATCCATAATCTAAAAAACAGGTTTGCCTAAGGGATGTCCAGAAACTGACAGAGTGTGTTATAGCTCTGAGCCGGTTTATAAGCAAACTTGAAGAAAAAGCCATACCCTTATATCGGCTCTTGAAAAGACTGACAGGTTCGTCTGGAACCAAGAAGGTGATGACGCCCTAGAAGCTCTCAAAAAACAACTCTCCAATGCTCCCATATTGGCCACACCTGAGAAAAAAGAGCCTATATTACTATAGATCGCTGCAAACAATAGAGCTATTAACGCTGTGGTAGTTGTGAAGAGAGCCCAGGAAGGAAAATAAGGCATGGTTCAGAGACCTGTTTATTATGTTAGCGAGGTCTTGACAGAATCAAATCAAAGATATCCACATTGCAGAAACTGGTTTTTGGCGTTTCCATGGCGAGTCGTAAACTGAAACATTATTTTTAGGAACACCACATTACGGTTGTCAGTTTTGCTCCTTTGTCAGACATTATACAGAACAGAGAAGAAACATGATGAGTTGCCAAGTGGGCCATCGAGATGGGACCATATCACATCAAATATGAGCCTGGAACTGCAATCAAGTCTCAGGCACTAATCGAGCTTGTCAATGACTGGACACAGTTACAAGTTCCAGCTGAGAAACCTGACACCAAGTACTGGACCATGCATTTTGATGGATCACGACAATTAGAAGGATCAGGAGCTGGCGTAGTCTTGACATCCCCATAAGGTGATAAATTTCGATCTGTTTTAATCTTGTTCAAATGCACTAATAATGTAGAAGAATACGACGCTTTACTCCATGGACTCCAAATTGCAAAGGAAATGAGTATAACCACGATTCATTGCTTGGGAGATTCAGACCTTGTTTCTTAGCAAGTCACGGGAATCTAGGATTCCAAGGACCCTGTTATGGCAGCTTACAGACAAGTAGTTACCCAGCTAGTAAGACATTTTCAAGGTTATCAAGTTGATCACATTGATAGATGACTTAACGAAACAGATGACGCACTACCTCGTTTGGGGTCTTGGAAAAAACAGTTTCCGCCAAATGTCTTTTTAGAAAAATTCACAGTTCATCAGTCAAAGTCCCCACAGAGGAAGACCTGGCAAATCCGGATCCTGAATCAAAACTGGTAGTAGCGCTTCATGCAACACCAGAATGGACTGAACCATATCTGGCTTATCTCGCGGGAGGCAAGCTTCCTCTAGAAGAAATCATCGCCCTTCGGATTATAAGACGATCCAAATCATACACAATCATCAATGGTGAACTGTATAAGTGAAGGACAACTGGATTTTTTCAAAGGTGTGTATCTCCAGAAGAAGGGTGTCATATCTTGAACGAGATCCACTCAGGAGATTGTGGTCACCATGCAAGTTCCTAGTCATTGGTGGCTAAAGCTTTCAGGAACGGATTTTTCCGGCTCACAACAATGGCTGATGCAGAACAAATTGTATGAACTTGTGAGGGTTGTCAGAAGTATGCAAGACAGGAACGTATGCCAGCTCAGGATCTACAAATGATTCTATAACCTAGCCTTTTGTAGTCTAGGGGATTGACATGGTTGGACCCTTCAAAAAATCACGAGTCAAGAAAACTCACCTCCTATTTGAAGTTGACAAGTTCACGAAGTGGGTTGAGGCAGAACCTGTAAGCAAGTGTGACACAGAAACAACGGTCAAGTTCCTGAAGAAACTAATTTTCAGATTTGGTTATCCACATAGCATCATCACCGATAATGGGACAAACTTGTCCGAGGGAGCAATACAGAAATTTTGTGAACTGAAACATATCAGACTTGATCTCACTTCAGTTGCACACCCACAATCTAATAGATAAACAGAATGAGCTAACCAGGAGATACTACGAGGTATTAAACCCAGACTCCAGGTTCCTCTTGAGCGTACTGCAGGTTGATGCGAGGAAGAACTGCCTGCTATGTTATGGAGCATACAAACTACTCCCAATAAATCAACGGGTTACACGTCGTTTTTTCTAGTTTATGGTGCAAAAGTTGTATTGCCAAGTGATATCCGCCATGACTCGCCAAGAGTCACTGCATATGTGGAAAATAAAAATGAGTTGGCTCGTCAAGACTCAGTAGACGCATTGGAATAGGCACGAGAACTCGCACCATCTAGATCAGCCATATATCAGCAACACTTGCATCGTTATCATAGCCACATAGTGAGAACTCGTAATTTCCAGGAAGGAGACTTAGTAGTTCGCGTGATTCAGAAAAAAGATGGGATGCATAAACTAATCCCTCCTTGGGAAGGACCGTTTGTGATTAGCAAAAATCTTCACAATGGCTCATTCTACCTCATTGACATACGTGACATTGACAAGTCATGAACATATGAGGAGGAGACCCCAAGATCATGGAATATAGCTATGTTACGGTCGTACTGCACATAGGATCATTGTAATCACTATGTTTTTATTATGATGAATGGAATAAAGCTGGCAGGCCTTACAGTTCAGGTCACTATCATTTCACCAACTTATCATAGTTTGGAAGAGTTTTCATTTTTATCATTGATTATAAGGTTACTTGGGGGTTTGTTGCCAAAGCACAGTTCATATCCTTTGAACCTGGCATATGCCACAATTTCTTTCTTGGTTAAACTTGCCTGCCAGTTAGTGGTTACATGAAACAAGGTGGCATAGATGTGAACCTAAAAAATTAATCAGTTTATACTCCTAAGCAGGATATAATCCGAACCTGAACTTTATCAGAGTTAAAACACACTAGAACAAGTCACGCGATAAACCGGCTGCGCAAGATATGCAAAGATAAACCAAAAGGGACATCAAAGACGGAACAAGTTCTTTTGAGAACTGAAAAAGGTTCGATAAAATATGAACCGGAAATTTGGCAGAACTTGCAAAACTCCATATTATTACAAACCAAATTGTAGCATAAGTGCACACTTGCACTATCAAAATGAATAGGACTAGAAATAAAATAGTTTATCTAGCCTATTACAAGCTCGTAGGGCCAAATTTATTATCACACTGAAAAAGGTTTTCTATTTACACAACAGATTTGCCTTTTTGTTGTGCAGGGTTTAAACCGGCATCTCCGGTGTTCGGGTCTTGAATCTCTTGGGCTTTCGTAGCATCATCAGTAGCAGCATCACCTGCGCCCAAAGCCGGTTCTGGTATATTAGACTCTGGAATATATTTCCGCTCCAATTGAGCCAATGCATCAGAAGTATCATCTGGTTCATACAATGGACGTGGAGGAGCCAAAACCACAGGAGTTACAGTTTGTGAAGCACCAAAAGGAGAAGCTGTGAATTTCAATGATAGCCGACTCTTCTTTGGCGCTTGCCGAACAATAGTCACAACACAGGGGGCTAAACGCCGGTTTGCGCTCTCCTGAAGGACCAAAACCGGCACAAAGATCATTTTGCTTCAACTTCTCCGCAATTGTACATGCCTGGAATCGGCACTCCTTCTCAATCTTCGCGAAGTCTTTATTCTCGTACCTGGTACCATCAACCCGGTACTAAGGGAATCCGCCAACCAACAGATCCGGATTCAGTTCCGGGTGATAGGCTTTCGCCAGTGGCATAACCTTGACGGCTCTTTTGCGGCAGGATGATACTGTATGCTCCTCTATCCATTGTGGCACATTGGTGAGCTCAATGAGGAAATCATATAGTTTCCTTGGGGCCATTATCCCAGTTCTTCATAGATTTAATAAATTCACCCCCACAGACATATAATAGCCGGATCAGCATGCAAATTGCCTTCAACTTCATATCTGGGAGCTACATATTGTTGGAATTCATTCTACCTGAAAGTTAGAACCAGAACCACATGAGAAACCATTTTACAAAGGCAAACAAGGAGGTAAACCGGAGGGAAGCAGTGTCGTAGAGTGGAGAAGACAGATGCCATGTGATGGCTAATTGTTGGGGCCGATGGATGCTGTAGGTATTCGGGGAGGGATCGCACGTCACGTAGACGCGTTCAGAAACACTGCAAACACCTCGATCTACCCAGGTTCAGGGCCCTCGTGTGGAGGTAACACCCCTACTCCTACCTATCTCTCTGTATATAGTTCTGCCGAGTAGCCACACAACTTAGGCTCACAGCCGAGTAGCCAGTCTCTCGTTCTCTCTCTCAGTGTAGCACTAAGGAGCGCAATAAATGCTCTCTGGACAACATCCCTCGCGCATGAGGGGGCTGGGCACCTTATATACTAGTACCCAACGAGTAAACAACGATTAAAGGTACACGATAAGACAACACCACTGTGACAGCAGCAGCACACTTCCGTGTTCCCGCTGACGCCGTTGCGAGAAGTCGCCGCGCCGTCCGGCTGACAAGACTTGTCCACCCTTTCAGTCTCACATAGTAGCCTCCTGACATGTCCTGTCCCCTCTGTTAGTGACAAGACACGACAGGCGCCCACCCTCACTGTACCCACGCCGTAGCGCAGATAATCATACTTCTTGTAAGTTGAACCGCACGCCTGTACGGCTGCGGGATACGCGGGATCTCGTCAGAACGGCTCCATTGACTTTGTGTCCGAGTAGGATTGATGCCCATCTACTCGGACCACCTAATCTCTACTCGGATGATTCCAATCTTCCTCTTTATCTTCTCTTGGCATTCAATACTTATTACCGAGTAGCATCTACCGGATACCAGATACCCGGGTAGCTGCCTACCCGGTAAACAGTACTCTGATCTCTGTTTTACCACATGTCTTACCCCTACTCGGGGGTAGCCCCCCGCCATTAGTCCCCGAGGCTGGTAGAGTCCAGTGAACTTGTTCGTTGAGCCCTGCCAGCTTAAACCAAATTGCCTCCGTGAAGCATTCTGGCCGAGTTGCTCCTCAACTCGGACACTCAAAGTCCTTGCTCGAACTTCTCTGATTAATGTCCTGAGAAAAATCTTCTAGGTGCCGAGTAGACCAGCAACGCAGAGCTCTGCCGATAACTCAACACTTAGAGAAAATTTCCACGCGCTCCCGCTCAATCCAGAGCAAATCCATCTTCTCGTGTCCAGGGAGGGCACGTGTCACGCACTCGCGCCTCCGACGCCTCGGTTCTGGCGGTACAGCGTGCCACGAGCCAGCCACTGCACCTGGGGCCCATGGCCCGTTATGTCACTTCGATCGTGTACTCAAGAGCCCATGACCCACGTCGTGGCATTAACTGCGCCCGTTACGCGCGCATTTTGCGCTGTGTGCGTTTCTAATGGGCAGTTAAGCCCCCACGCTGCACGATCCCAGCCACGATTAATCCAGCTAGTAACTGCAATCCGCAGACGAAATAAATACCCCTACGCCGCCCCGGTCTTCTCTTTCCTTCGCACTTTCCCCATCTCGCACCTCTCCTCCTCGCCTTCGCCTTTGCCGCAGAGCGCAACGCCGCCGCAAACTCGCCACGCGCCGCCGCACTGAGAGCAGAGAGAAAAGGTTCCCGCGCGCCTCCGTCTTTGCCGTCGTCCTCAATCTTGACGTAGCCGCTCCCTGGTCGAACGCACCGCCATGGAGCTCGACAACCTCGCCGGAGACCACGAGGAGGAGATGGCGCCCGCGCGCGCCGGCTGGGAGGGATCGGACGTCACTGCCGTCGACTGCCAGTTGCTGGTGAATACCCGGCGCGTCCCTCCCGGCGTGATTTGCCGCCCTCCCGGCAAGGAGATCGTCCCGACTCTGGAAGCCGGTGAGTATGTGGTTTTCCTTTCTTTTCAAGCGTGGCCTAGGCTTGCCAATCTCTAAATTCTTCTCCGATTTTCTCCGCAATTTCGGCCTCCAGCCGCACCATCCGCCCCCAAACGCCATTGTGATGATGTCCACCCACGCCGCCGTCTGCGAGGCATTCCTAGGAGTGTACCCCACCGTCCAAACCTGGGCTCGCTACTTCTTCCTCCGCCAACAAAGTGTTCCCAATCCAAACAACCCCTTAGTTCCTAGAGGCATGACCCAAACGGGTAGCGCTATGATGCTGCAGCGTAGCACAGGCCATCACCCACGAGTACTCGGATTGGAGACCGTCCGCAAGTGGCAGAGAGGTTTCCTTTATGTCAAGAATGCTCCTGCTGCCAAAGGAGAGAAGGCCGTGGACAGGATTGGGCTCCCCGAGTTCCAGAACGTCCTACCCACTAGATAGAATTGGGGGTATAATCCCAAGAAGACGGTGCCTGATGTCTTCCAGGTAGACAAGCGCCTGGAGCAGCTGGTGAAGGAAGGGATCCTTCAAGACGATCCCATAGCCTGCTGGGTGGAGCGTAGAGTACTCCCGCTGCAGAGCCGGGTACACAAGATGTGCTACATGGGCGACCCTAGAGACTGCACCCAGATGACCACCTTTGAGCTTAGCAAGGCAGAGGTGGCCATTTGGGCCAATTCCATCATGCAGACAACCCTCAGTGAGAATTGGGCTTATGGATTCGTGCCGTATAGCCGCACCAAGCCCATCTCCTAGGTTGGTTTTCTTCTCTGTACGCTCAGTATTTGTATTCGATGCCGAATATACTTCCTCTTAGCTTTATATGCTTTATGTTTGCATGCTGCGCCGAATAGATTTTCTCTTTGCCTTATATGCTTTATGTTTGCATAGTGCGCCGAATAGATTTTGTCTTTGCCTTATATGCTTTATGTTTGCATGATGTGCCGGATAGGGCCTTCTCTGTATACTTTTCCTATGATCTTTAGTATTTTGTGCTTAGTGTTTTCACGCTAAACTGAGTAGCACCTCTACCCATTTTATCTCCTCTGGTCCTTAGCATTTTGTGCCTTATGCTTGCACGCTAAACCGAGTAGGATACCTACTCTGCTGAAATTCAACTTACTATGCTTTATGTTTGCATCAACAGTACATCCATCGCCAGAAGATTGAGGACCAACCTATCTTCGAGGCCAACTGGGAGGCAGATAGGACAGAGGATGACGCAACGCCGTACGATATCCAGGACACCTTCTGCATCCCTCGTGCTGGTCAGGACAGTAAGTCCCGAGTCGCAGGTTCTATCCGGGACTGGTCAGAGGATGAAGAAGGTGACCGGGTTCACCTCTTTGCTTGCCTGCAGTGCAACTGAATTCAACTTTTTTTTATTCTGAATGCTTCCTTCTTTCCATTGCAGAGGAACCTGAACTGGAGGAGATAGAGGAACCCGTGGATGCGGTTCTGGTGTCTGTGGCTGCTCCCACCACCACCAGGAAGAGGACGGGTAGCGGGGCACTAGACCCCCCTGCCAAGAAGGTCAAGAAGAAGCCGGGAATCAAAATTGGAAACAAGCCCAACCTGCGCAAGAAGCGCCCCACTGTTGACGGGTAAGTCCTTCCGGGTTGATCTTAGTCTTTTGCTGTCTACCCTGCTTTCTTCCTGGCCTTCTTCCTTGCACGTTTTCTGATTCTCTTCCTCTCCTGTTCATTTCCTTTCAGTGAGGCCCTTGATGCCGATGCCACCAACGTACCAGCTCCCCGGAGGAAGAGAAATCCACCACGAGAACTCGTGGAGCTCTCCGACGAAGAAGGGGGTCAAGTACCAGAGGACCGGACGCCGGCGTCCTCTCCTCCTCGAGAAGAGCAAGACCTTGGCGCCGAGAACACAGGCACTGAGATGGATACAGAACGCACTCCGGAGCAGCGGCAGCCCACCGCGCAGCCCGCTGCTCAGGACGTCACCAACACCGAGAAGCCACCGACTCCTCCAGCTGCATCAGCTGAGGAGACCACTGATCACGCTGCCGAGCAGCGGCAAGAGGACACTCCCGCGGAGCAGCCGGATCCTACTGCCGAGCAGCAGCATGAAGACACTGCTGCAGAGCAGCCGGACCCTGCTGCCGAGCAATGGGTAGAAGATCCTGGGGAGGAGCCGCCATGACAAGACATAGTGTAGCCGGATGCTGCACCGGCTAGCCGGCCGCAGGCGCCGCCAACTTGCCAAGTGCCTCCGCCAACTCGCCAAGTGCCTCCGCCAATTCGCCAAGCGCCTACGCCAACTCGCCAAGCGCCTCCGCCATCCTCCAAGAAACAACCAATGCCTTCCACAGCCAAGAAAGCTCCAGAACCAACCAGAAAGCAAGCTCAACGAGGCGCATCGCAGGCTGGTGCGCAGCCAACCGGGCATGCGGCAAGCTGGGAAACATCAGCTGTCCCTCCAGCCATCAGGGGCCCAGCAGTCAGGAAGCCAGCCAGGTGGGCAACTCGCACAACAGCAGCCACCACCTGAGAACGCCAATTGGCCCCTTAACAAGCCCCCAACCCGAACACCAGGTTGGTGCAGAATAACATCCCTTTTGGTCCTGCAGAGAAGAAAGCTCCCGGCGCAGGCACCAGCGAAGCCGAGGAAACTCCTACCTTCCCCTAGTACTAGACTCAGCTGCAGGAACGCCACCAGATCAAGATGTTCCAGGAAGCTGAGCGAATAGCCTCTCTGAAAGAGCGAAGAGCCGTGTCCCGCTCCAAATCCAAGGGGAAGAAAGACTCCCTGATCATCAAGGAAATTACTTCCCGCGACGAGGATGAAGAGGAGCTCCCTGAGGAAGGCGTAGCAGCTATCCTTGACCGAGTAGGCTTCATTGAGAAGTTCTGGGATAGCAAGAGACTTGGCCACGCCGCATGGGACGGTACCGAGTTGCGAAACCTCGACAACTACCGGATAGAGTGGAACAAGGCCGACATCGGTCATGTTGGTATGGTTGTAGCCGGACCTTGCAGTACTCTGGCCAGCAAGTTGTTTGTTCTTCGCAAAAACATCGAAGACATCGAGCAGAGCTATGTGGTAAGTACCTTTTTTCTTTTGATCTTTCCGAGTTGCCAGATTTCTTCTTCACCTCTCTTCTCTTATCCACTACCCAGTGCCTGAGATTCGGGCCGAGTAGGTAAAGCTCCACCGAGTTGCCATCTACTCGGGCCAAATCTTCCAAACTCATCAAATTTCTTTCTTCTCTGCAGGATAGCATCCAGGAGAGGACTAAGGTCTTCCGCCAGCTCCTGTGGTCTCATCGCCAAGTGCGAGACAGGAACCGGGATCTGGAGTTCAAGAAAAGCGAGATGGACGCTATGGAGAAGAATTCCATGGACAGCGCTATCAAACTGTCCGCTATTGAAAGTAAGCTTTTAGCATTTAGGTTTGTGCGTTTTCTGCTTACGCCCGTTTTTTGCTTTTTTTGCTCAGTCATTGTCATCTCTGTAGGTGATCTCAAGACGCTCGTTGATAGGCACCAGGATTGTGAGGTCATGGCTGCATCCGCGCAGAGCACGATCTCTAGACTAGAAGGTGAGCTACTCCTTCTCTGTTCCCTTCACCTAGCTTGCTACTGCTTGCTCACTTGTCTAACTTGTTGCTGCTTGCTCACTTGTCTAACTTGCTGCTACTTGCTCACTTGTCTAACTTGCTGCTCTATCCGTAGAAGAATACAAGAAATTCCGAGAGGAACATCTGCAATGCCTCACTCCAGCTGAAGCGCATCACCAAGTGCTGGTCCGTGAGGCCGAGTTGCAGAAGGAGCGGGAGGCCGAGAAGGCGGAATTCGAGAAACTCCAGGTTGAGCTTACCGAAGCACTCCAAACTGCAACCAATGCCGTCACCGAAAAGAACGACATGGAGAAACGGGCCGCTGCCGAGAAGCAGGAACTCGAGAGAGAGATCAGAACTCTGAAAGAAAGGAACCAAGCTCTTGAGGGCATAGTCAATGACTCGCGCCGCATCCAGGATGAGCAGATCCGGGAAGCAGACGACTGGAGGACCAAGCTGGGAGCCCTTGTGCTGGAAATGGCTTGTGAGTTGCCGCTACCCTTCACTTTGTTTAGTTTTTTACCCTTCTATCTTCTTCTACTCAGTTTCTCTTCTTCTCGGTTACCCTTTCTGACCCAAACCAGCATTCCCCGATCCAGATATCTTCCCGGACCTCAATGTCGCCGCTGAAACCGCTGTGGAGAAAGCGAGAAGGGCTAGGGCAGCAGCTAGTCTGAGTGTTGATGACACCTCCAGCATCGATGATCATCTCGTCAACCTCAAGACCCGGGTACACTCCCTCAAAGGCTTGGGTACCTCCATGGTGTCCACTGCAATGAAGCTGCACAAACTGTTCTGGCCAGAACGAGATGTCCCGGATACCATCAGCGACATGGCAGCCAACCTGGATCATGTTAAGGAGGAGCTGAAGAAATGGCGCGCTTCCGCAGCCCGGGCTGGAGCTGATGAAACCCTCCACTTCATCCTATCCTGGTATGAAAATCTAGACCTTGACAGGATTGGCACCTGCAGAAATGGCTCCAAATGGACTGGGCGTCCCGAGTGCGATCTACGCCGAAAGGAAGTGGCGTATGAGATTGCCTCCTATGCTGAGACCAGCCAATACATCGACGGCCCCACCGAGCCGGATACCGATGTTGATAAAGTGGAGGAGGAGGGGGAGCCGAGTTCGAGGAATATGTCGGTGACGACCGCAGCCACGGCGACGGAGAAGCTGAGCAGGAGGAGGCCGAGTACGAAGAGACCAAACAAGAGGAGACCGAGTAGCGCGACACCGCGAAGGACTCCGGGATGGAAGCCAATCTGGAGACCGAGCAGCCGTAACCCGCCGCGCATGAGGCAGTTGTCACCACCGAGATGGTGATTGATGACCCCGCTCCCGAGTTGGACGCGACCGTGGCTGCGACCGGGACCGCCACCTCCGAGCTCTACCCTCTTCCCAGCGCTTCCATCACTCAGGCCTCCAACTCTGCGTCGGAGCCAATCGTCGCTACTCCAACTTCTTCTGCGGCCGAGCCCGTGTCTACAACTGCTGCCTCCGAGCCAGTGGCGTCTACCAGCACCAACTCGGATACCACCACCTCCACCGTCGTCTAAATTCATGCAGTTTTTATCCTAAAACACTTATCAGATCCCCGGGATGCCGGGTGCAGATGTAATCAATACACTTAAGTTTTCTCTCGAGACTCGGTTTTATTTGATTCACTTTTAGCAAGACTGGCTTAATGCCGGATTGCGTTATAGTGCAAGTCCCCGAGTTGCATTTCTCTTCCACTTGTCTTTTTGTCTTTGCTCTTACCTGCCACTTGTGGATTTTTGGTAGTCGAGTCACAAGATTTCAAAAACCAAGTTTCAGATACTCAACCACCTTGAGATTTGGATTCTAACGCTGTCCACCACTTAGCCGAAAAGAAAACAAAGAAGTAAATACACCCTACTCGGTTGCTAAATTACTCTTTTCCTTAGCAATTTTTCATGTGTTTATTGACCTTTGGCTTGTTCTCTTGCTTGCCATGAAGACGGGTTGCGGACAGCAGCAGAGTCGAAGAGTTGGCCCTTGGGTTTAAACACACTACTATATATGCGCATGAAATTCTAAGTAGACCAGCTGAATAGACAAAGGAAATAAAGTAAACAACACAAGGCAAGGTTTTTGCACAGGCAATCCCCGAGTTTGAATTCGGAGTGCCAACTTGAATTTTAACTCGGTTAAGGAGATACATACAATGTTTGCTCATGAATGAAAATGGCGGAGTAGAGCTACATTCCAGGGACGTTTGGATTCCTCTCCGGCTCTATCCGGCCTGTTCTTCTGCGGTGCCTGTGCGTCAACTAGATAGTAGGCATCATTGTGCAGAGCCTTGCTCACAATCAAAGGCCCTTCCCACGGAGGGAATAGCTTGTGCATCCCGGCCGTGCGCTGCACGAGCCTAAGGACCATCTACCCTTCTCGGAAAACCCTTGGTTTACTTTCCGGCTATGATAACGCCTCAGGCTTTGCTGATATATGGCTGAACGTGACACAGTTAACTCTCTTGCTTCTTCTAGCAGGTCAACGTCATTTTCTCGAGCTTCTCTCGCCTCTTTTTCAGTATAGAGTGTTACTCTGGGCGAGTCATGCTCTAGGTCAGTGGGCAACATGGCCTCGGCTCCATATACCAGGAAGAATGGTGTGTATCCGGTTGATCGGTTAGGGGTAGTCCTTATACTCCACAACACCGCCGGCAACTCGTCCATACAACAACCAGGGGTTCACTGTAATGGCTCAATTAGCCTTGGCTTTATCCCGGATAGGACCATGCCATTTGCTCTTTCAACCTGCCCATTTGAGGCCGGATGCGCAACTGATGCAACATCTAGCCGGATCCGCTTCTCCTTCCAGAATCCTGCAAACGCACCCTCAGCAAAGTTTGTGCCATTATCAATGATGATGCTGTGCGGGTAGCCGTATCTCAGAATGATATCCTTCAGGAAACTCACAGTTGTGACTCCATCACATTTCCGAATAGGCTTGACCTCAATCCACTTGGTGAATTTATCAACCATGACCAAAATGTGAGTCATGTTGCCTCTAGCCGGCTTGAAAGGGCCTACCATATCCAAACACCAGACAACAAATGGCCAAGTAATAGGAATGGTCTTCAACTCGGATGTTGGCATATGAATCTTGCTCGCAAACCTCTGGCACCCTTTGCACTTTCTCACTATATCGTCAGCTTGCCGCAAGGCAGTGAGCCAAAAGAATCCATGCCGAAAAGCCTTGTTGACCAGAGCCCAAGAAGAGGCATGGTGCCCGCATTCTCCCTGGTGTATTTCTCTAAGAACCTCTTCTCCTTCCTCTGGCTCAACGCAGCGTTGCAGCACACCAATAGGACTCCTTCTGTGCAACCCCTTGTTGACGATGGTGTAGCCCTTGGATCTTCTCTTTATTTTCCTGGCCGTGACCTCATCACTCGGTAATGAGGCATCCGTTAGAAAGGATAATATGGGCAGAGCCCAACCCGGTGTCTCCCCGATGGGAAACACTGGTTCTTCCACTTCCATTGGATCAGCTACCATGACCTCTTCCGAGTTGGAGACGAGTCCCCGAGTCCCCGAGTACTGAGAAATGATCCCCTCGATGAACGCAACAGTCCCCGAGTTGAGTGAAGCAGTCCCCGGGTTGCAAGTGCTAGTCCCCGGGTTGGAGACGACAGTCCCTGGGTTTTCCTTTGGAGCTTCCCAATCAATTTCCATGGGAACAACTTCCGATCCTGGCAGAGATGGAATAAATATGGATTCCGAGTTGGGGGATGGCTTGATGGACGGCTTTCTCAAATTCTCCAAGGCAATCCCAGCCGGGATAAACTGCCGAGAAGACCCCAACTTTGATAGTGCATCAGCTGCATCATTCTCAGCTTGGTGTATGTGATGAAACTCACACCCCTCAAAGAACCCGGTCATAGTTTGCACCGGAAACCGGTAGGATGCCATGTTGGCATCCAAGGCATCTCAATTGCCGGAAAATTGCTGAACCACCAAATCCGAGTCGTCATAACAGATAATGCGCTGAACTCCGATCTCCTTGGATACCCTCAAACCATGTACCAATGCCTCATACTCGGCCACATTATTGGATGCCTTGAAATGGATCTGCAGCACATACTTGACTTGATCTCGCTTGGGTGACGTGAGCACCACACCAGCACCGATCCCTTCCTTTACTTTGGAGCCATCAAAATGCATCTTCCAGAAGTTGGTTTCCGGCAAGGGAGGGTCGTAATGCATCTCGGCCCAATCCACCAAGAAATCTGCCAGAGTTTTTGACTTGATTACTTCTCTTCTTGTGTACAGAGGGGTGTATGCGGCTAGCTCAATTGCCCACTTGGCTACCCGGCCGCTAGCATCCTTGTTGCCCATGATCTCCGAGATGGGAGCAGTGCTCACCACTGTGATGGGATGCTCTTGGAAATAATGCTTGAGCTTCTTGGCACCTAGGTGCATGCCATATGTCATCTTCTGGTAGTGCGGGTAGTTTTGCTTGGAGCTGGATAGCACCTCGCTGAGATAATATACTGGCCGCTGCACAGTTTTGCCTTCCTCTTCTCTTTCCACCACTATCACCACACTGACTACCCGGTTGGTAGCTGCGATGTACAACAACATTGGCTCCTTGGGCAGAGGGCTTGCCAGGATGGGAGCGCTACCCAGCATGGTCTTGAGTTCTTTGAAGGCCACATCAGCTTCTGGCATCCAGACGAACTTGTCACTCTTCTTCATGAGCTGATAGAGAGGCAAGGGCTTCTCACCCATTCTTCCCAGGAAGCGGCTAAGGGAAGCCAAGCATCCGGTAAATTTCTGCACATCCTTCAGTGATCTCGGCAAAGACATGATCTCTATAGCTTTTATCTTTGAAGGATTGGCCTCAATGCCCCGAATGGATACCAAGAAGCCGAGCAGCTTGCCAGCCGGGACGCAAAAAGTGCACTTAGTCGGAATCAATTTCATCCTGTACTTGTGCAAGCTAGCAAATGTTTCCTCAATATCACTAAGCAGAGTATGTGTTTCTTTCGTTTTGATGACAATGTCATCTACGTACACCTGCACATTCTTGCCGATTTGGTCATGCAAACATTTCTGCATGCACCCCTGATAAGTAGCCCCAGCATTCCTCAACCCAAAGCACATAACACGATAGCAATAAGCCCCGTACGGGGTAATAAAAGCAGTCTTTATTTGATCAGCCGGGTTAAGAGGTATCTGATGAAAACCAGAGTAGGCATCAATGAAAGACAAAAGCTTGCACTCGTCAGTGGAATCGATCACCTAATCTATGCGGGGTAGCGGAAAAGGGTCCTTGGGGCAGGCTTTGTTCAAGTCGGTGTAGTCCACGCACATGCGTCATGCCACCTCGGCCTTGGGGTCCTCCTTCTTCTTCTCAACCATGATCGGATTGGCCAGCCAATAGGGATGCAGTACCTCCATGATGAATCCACTTATCAGCAGCTTGGTGATCTGATCAACGATAGCTTTCCTTCTCTCTGCCGCAAAGAGGCGCATTGCCTGTTTAATCGGTTTGGCATCTGGGCGCACATGTAGCGAGTGCTCAACCAACTCCCTCGGGACGCCTGACAAGTCCTCATTGGACCATGCAAAGACATCCCGATTCTCACGGAGGAAGTGGATGAGTTTGCTTTCCTATCTCTCGCCCAACCCGGCGCCAATGATGGCAACGCGGTCTGGGAACTCAAGGTCCACCTGCACCTTCTTGGTTTCCTGGGAGGCCTGGAAAGTTGCTCCATACTGAGAACTCGGCATGCCAGGCATACCGACTTGAGCTGCTTGAGCCATAGCCACCACCTCGTGTATCTTCTTCTTCTCAGCAGCGATGACCAAAGACTCTGCCAGCAGAGATCCAGCAGATGCGCAATCCAGGGAGCGCTTGTAATCACCCGAGATGGTGATGACACCATTGGGACCAGGTAGCTTCATCTTCAGGTAGGCTGCATGGTTTGAGGCCATGAACTTGGTGAGCGCAGGCCTACCGAGCAGAGCATGATAGGGGCTCTGAAGATCAACCACTTCTAACTGTAGGCACTCGGTGCGGCAGTTCTCCCTGGTGCCGAATAGCACATCTATCCAGGTGCGGCCGATTGGAGCGCAAGATACTCCTGGCACAATGCCATGAAAAGTGGTCCTGCTGGGAAGCAGCATGTTCTCGGCAAGGCCGAGCTTCTCCAGGATATCTCGGTACATGATGTTGATGCTGCTGCCATTGTCAATCAGCACCTTGCTGAACCTGACATTCTTTTTGGTTCCTAGGAAGGTGGGATCCACCACCAGTGCATATGTACCCGAATTGGGCATCACCTTGGGATGATCATCTTTGGACCAAATAATTTCTTGGTCGCACCAGTGCAAGTAATGCGGCACAGCCAGTATCACTACATTCACCTCCATCGCACGCCTACACTGCGACTGCTTGTCATCCGGCTCGGTGGTGAACACCATGTAGCTCTCATGATGCTCCTGATACTGGTTCCGGTCTCCACCACCATCATTGCTGTTGTTGTTGTTGTTGTTGTTGTTGTTGCCATTGTTGTTGTTATTGTTGTTCCGGTTGTTGTTGCGGTTGTAGTAGTTGCGGTTGCGGTCGTTGCGGTTGTTGTAGTTGCGGTTGGTTCCCTGAGCCACTTGATTCACATTCTCCCTTCTCGGATTCACAACCGGCCTAGGAGCAGCTGCCCGGATAGGCTGCACATTGGCATCCACATGCGGCAGAGGAGGAGGAGGGGGCAGGTGACCAAAACCTTCACTCTTGATCCGGTCCCACCAGCTGCATTGCCGGGTAGTGTGGTTGGCTAGCCTACTCGGATGCCGAGTATGGAAGCTGCAAGGTCCATCCTTCATTTTCTCAAAGATAAATCTCTGAGCATCTCCGGCTTCCAGGTTGGTGTTGCCTTGCTGGGGAGCATTGTATGGCTTCTTGAAGCCTTGGTCCTGATTCTGGTTCTGCCCGTATTGGGCTCCAACAGTTTTTTGCCTTTGGCTGCTCCCAGCAGCCGCAGTGTCTTGGTTCACAGCACTCACTTGCTCAGAACCGTACCGAGTATCGGGACGGTCATCTCTGTGCTTGTTGCGGAAGTCTTGGCGTCTGTTGCCATCTTGGTTTCTTCTTATTGGCTCGAAGGCATCGAGCAGAGGCTGAGTAGGGTCACCGAGTGCATACATATCAGCTATCTTGATCGTTTCGGCGAGCGTACTCGGCATCTCTCTCTGCAATTTTTGCCACAGCATGCTGCCATGCCTGCAGCCTTGAGCAAACCAGGCGATTTCCTGTGACTCATTCACACCCTCACAGGTGTTCCTCAATGTGCTCCACCGAGTAAGGTATTCTCGGTCAGTCTCCTCTTCTCGCTGCTTGCAAGCCGAGAGCTGCTGCGGCCTATTCGGCCTCTTGTACGTGCTGGTGAAGTTGCTGATGAAGGCTTCCAAGAAGTCGAGCCAGCAGTTGATACTGTCCTTCGGCAAGTTATTGAGCCAGATCCGGACAGGGCCCTCCAGCATCTGCGGGACGTATCTCACAGCCCATCTCCGGTTGCCGCCTGCAATATGCACGGCGGTGACATAGTCATTCAACCAGTCATCCGGCTTGGTGCTCCCATCATACGACTTGGTCCCTCTGGCCAGCTGTATCTTGGTCACAGCAGGCTCTCCCATAATTCTATGACGAAAACAGCTTGGGCCGGGTGGCCCCCACTCTTCTATCTGCTCGGACCAGTGAATCCGGTCCAACTTGTACCTTCCATCGCTGGGCTCCAGCATCCTGCCACCCAGACGATCAGTGACATCTCTCGGATCAGCGTACCCGGCTAGCTCCATTGTCGAGTTCCCATCATCATAGCGTTCTTGCTGCACGGGACCGGGTTGAGCAACCGGCTTGGCCGCTGCCACAACTGCTTGCAGCTGCACAGCTGCATGCGGCTGTATCTACTGAACCGGGTTGACAGCCTGATGCCGAGATGGGCCATCTCGGTTTCCTCCTTGTCCCTTGCTGCGAGCTTTAGTGGCTTGATAGTCGGCTCCTGCAGAGTTGTGTTTCTAGCTGGGCTACCGCTCTACAGCGTGCTGTTTTCCGGCGACAGCCGGGTCGTACACCTGCATTTGTTTGTTTTTACCAGAGTTCACACTCTGAGCCCTCTCAGTGCCGGGAAGCGGCGATGAGGCCTGATCCACCGATCTAACCCCATGCGAGTGACCAACATGGGAAGCACCGGCTCCCGGATTGGCTTTTCGGAAAGCCTCATTCTGCCTGCCAGCTTCTAGCACCAGCTCATTAAGCCTATCCTGCTGCCTAGCGCGAGCGTAGCCAGTGCGATGCGGCAACTCGGCAGCGACTGCCTCTGCAGCTCTAAGAGTTTTGGCAGGGGAACTATATTTTGGCCTACTAGCAGTGTTCAAACTAGCAGATAGACTAACAGTCCTACCATCTCTAGCTAGCTCAGCGCCCACGTTGCGACGAATGACGCCTATCTTGCTAGGCAGCCTAGAAACAGGAGTAAAGTCATGCACCCTATTGTACTCATTTTGATCCAGGTTAAGCTCAAGCCTAACCTTCTCCAGCTCCTGGGCCTCCACGAGTAGCGCTTGACGCTGCTGCTCGAGTTGCGCCCTCAACGCCATGAGGTCCGCGTCGGTGGGAGGCGGCATGCCCAACTGCTCGGTGGCGCCGACGCGAGCCGCCGGTATAGCCGTTGACGTGGAAGGAGCCACGTAGTCCGGAATGTTCCGGGGCATCTCATAAGGCTTGTGGCCCCTGGCAGCAGCCAGCTCCTCGACGACCTCAGTCGCAGTGGCCGCGCCTTTCCCAGCAGCGATGACCAGGCCCGTCATCATCACCTCCATGTTGTCCGCACAGAAGCCAGCTGGCTTCCCGCGGGCAGCGAGTACAGAAGGAGGATCATCCGCGACGAGCACCTCCTCCGGGAACTCGCGGATGACGGTGGTGGCGACGTACACTAGTTGCATGCCGAAGGAGAGGACCAAGCCGCCTGCAGGCATGGGCCTGCCGCCAAAATCGCCGGCGTTGTTGTTGACGAAGTCGATGGAGCCTAATCTGTGGACAAGGCCACAGACCACGCGCTCCCCTGATGCAGAAATCGGTCCCATCCGAATATGAACCCCAGCCAGTGCCGCTGCTGGCCCCACGGTGGGCGCCAACTGTCGTAGAGTGGAGAAGACATATGCCATGGGATGGCTAATTGTTGGGGCCGATGGACGCTGTAGGTATTCGGGGAGGGATCGCACGTCACGTAGACGCGCTCAGAAACAACGCAAACACCTCGATCTACCCAGGTGCAGGGCCCTCGTGTGGAGGTAACACCCCTACTCCTGCCTATCTCTATGTATATAGTTCCGCCGAGTAGCCACAGTACAACTTAGGCTCTCAGCCGAGTAGCCAGTCTCTCGTTCTCTCTCTCAGTGTAGCACTAAGGAATGCAATAAATGCTCTCTGAGCAACGTCCCTCGCGCAGGAGGGGGCTGGGCACCTTATACACTAGTACCCAGTGAGTAAACAACGATTAAAGGTACACGATAAGACAACGCCACTGTGACAGCAGCAGCACGCTTCCGTGTTCCCACTGACGCCGTTGCGAGAAGTCGCCGCGCCGCCGGCTGACAGGAACTGTCCACCCTGTCAGTCTCACAGAGTAGGCTCCTGACATGTCCTGTCCCCTCTGTCAGTGACAATACACGACATGCGCCCACCCTCACTGTACCCACGCCGTAGCGCAGATAATCGTGCTTCTTGTAAGTTGAACCGCACGCCTGTACGACTGCGGGATACGCGGGATCTCATCAGAACGGCTCCATTGACTTTGTGCCCGAGTAGGATTGATGTCCATCTACTCGGACCACCTGATCTCTACTCGGATGAGTCCAATCTTCCTCCTTATCTTCTCATGGCCTTCAATACTTATTACCGAGTAGCATCTACCGGATACTAGATACCCGGGTAGCCTCCTACCTGGTAAACAATACTCTGATCTCTGTTTTACCACCTGTCTTACCCCTACTCGGGGGTAGCCCCCCGACAAGCAGGATTACCAAAATCACTGCTGGTAATCTCGCCCAGCAACTTCTTCACATTCTCGAAATTATTCTCTGTTTCTTCATGTTTCTTTTCGGCTTTTTCTGCTCTAGCAGTAAGCAGTTTCTCTCTAACCTCAAAATCATGCTGCATTGAGGAAAGATTTTGGGTTGCAGAGAGAACATGTTCCTCCAGTTCTGCTTGGAGCTTTCTTGCCTCTTCAGTTTTTAGGGCCTCATGGGCCAGCAAGTTTTTCAAGTTCAAGATTTCTTACTGGGACCTAGCTTCCATAACCTGCAAAGATATGCATAGTTTTTCAGTTCTGGAAGTCAGAAAGTTACAAGATCAAAAAACAATTTACAAGTATGGGAAAGTCCCAGGTTACGGCAAGCATGCAAGCCGACACTCGGGGGCTACACTATTTCATTTTAGAACCTATTTTGACAAATTCTAAAGTCCCAGGGTTACTGCAAGCATGCAACCCGGTACTTGGGGGTTATACAAGTTCAATTTTCATATAAAGGTTAAATAGATGCAAGAACCAAGTTCCTGTTTACAATTACTTATAAACCGACACTTGGGGGCTACACTTTCAAGTTCATCAAGTGAGAAAATAATATCTAAGTTTATATCCATCAAGTTCATCAACTAAGAGATTGGGGGCCCACAGGATTATGAGTATGGATTGTAGCAGGTTTACCTCATATTTTCTTTAGCATAGCTATAATGCCGTCTTCACGAAGCCGTTTCTGTGAAAATTCCTGCAGCAGAGACTCGAAATTCCGGCCCTCAAGGGAGCCCATATCAGGAGCTATAGGTTTAGAGCTAGAAGCCAGCTTCACATCTTCTGGAATTTTTGACAAAATCGTAGAAGTACCGATTCGTTCCACAAATTGGGAACCGGTAATCTGGACTTCCGGGTCTTGATCAGTAGAGGCATGAACCAGCTGAACAATTGTTGGTTCCACATCCATTTGTGTCTTAGGTGCAGAATCATCATTATCTTTCTAAACCGGCAATGAAGCCGCCGGTTCGTCCTTCTCCTCCTGGTTACGTCTCAAACGTATCTATAATTTTTGATGATCCATGCTGTTATTATATCAATTGCCACATGTTTGTTTACACTTCATAGCATTTTTATGCATTTTCTGGGACTAACGTATTAACAAGATGCCACAATGCCAGTTCCTGTTTTCTCTTGTTTCTCTATCAGAAAATCTAGTCGCAGAATATTAGCGGAATTGGACGAAAATTGGCGTACGCAAATATTACAACAGAAGACTCCAGAAGCCTGAAGGGGACGAGCAGCAAACCCAGGAGGCGGCCACGCCACACCAGGGCGTGGCCCACCCCTGGTCGCGCCCTCCTGTGGCGTGGGCCCCTCGGGTGGCCACCGACGTCGCCCTTTCGCCTATATATTCCTTCTGCCCAAAAAAACCTAAATACCCGATCGATATTCCACGAAACATCCAGACGCCACCATCCTCGTCAAACCTAGCTCACGAGGGTTATAAAGATCTTCCCGGCACCCTGCCTGAGAGGGGAATCATCACCGGAGATCTCTACACCGCCATGCCTGCCTCCGGAGTGATGCGTGAGTAGTTCATCATTGGACTACGGGTCCATGGCAATAGCTACATGGTAGTCTCTCCACTTTGTGCTATCATGTTTAGATCTTGTGAGCCGCCCTACATGATCAAGATCATCGTTATATAATGCTACATGTTGTGTTTGCTGGGATCTGATACTATGAGCAAGTTGTTTCTTTATCCATATGCCTATGTTGTTTATATCTTGCATGCTCTCTGTTGCTAGTAGATGCTTTGGCCAAGTATATGCTTGTGACTCAAAAAGGGACTATTTATGATCGATAGTGGGTTCATGCCTCCAGAAATCAGCGTTTGAGTGAATGAAACATGCATGGTTGTGGATGCGTTGTTGCCACTAGGGATAAAATAATGATGCTTAGTCTACGTGTTTTTTGCACTATTTAAATTACACACAATACTTCGTGCAATAATCTGTTGTTTGCAACTTAATACTGGAAGGGGTGCGGATGCTACCCCGAAGGTGGATTATTTAGGCATAGATGTGCTGAATAGCATGTCTATGTAATTTGCTGTAATGCCCTGTTAAATCTCATAGTGAACATCTTGTCATATATTGCATTGTCATGCCCTCATTATTTGTTAATTGCCCAGCTGTAATTTGTTTTCCCAACATGCTAGAAATATATATGGAGAGACACCACTAGTGAATTGTGGACCCCGGTCCATTTTCCTCATACTATTAAACCACCTACTGCAATCATACTGTTCTATGCTATTACCTGCAATCATCACTGTTTTCTGCATCATACGGTTAATCCCTTTGTTTTCAGAAAGACCGAAGAGATCGACAACCTCTCTGTTTCGTTGGGGAAAAGTAGTGTGTTTGTTTGTGTGCAGGTTCCACGTCAGTTGCGCTGCTGACAACCTTCTGAAGAACCTCCGCGTCCTTCTGGATTCCATAACCTTGGTTAATTTCAAGGGAAAGCTTGTCGCTGTTCTACATCAAACTCTGCGCTTGGAGTAACCTAACGAACAATACGCTCACAAGGGCATCACTCCTCCACGATTTCCTTCTGCACATTGCTAGCTGGATCATCCAATGAAATTGGCACATCCTTAGTCACAACCTGAGCCCTACAGAAAGAAAAATATAGAGTTAAAATAGCAGGTATTGTAAACTACAAGTTCATAATAAAAATGAGTGAGATGAAATCTGATTACCCAGAGTTGATGGAGAAATCACTCTCAATGCTGAAGTGTGAAGACCCAGAGTGAGGGGAATCTATGTGATACGAATGGCTAAGTTTAGGTCGGATCCTCCCGTCCAAAGGACACGAAGCTGTAGGAGATTGTGGCGGCCTCATAACCCGATGAGGAGAAGGTTTATAAGGAAAACCTGCATCCAAATCGGTAGAGTCGGAGCTCCGGGTCCTCCTCTTCTTGCTAGCCTCCTCACCCTCCGGCGTGTCCTTCAGAGATGAGGATGAGTTCAAAAATGATTTTGAGAATCTAGATTGTGGCACCTTTGCAACTGTCTGCCGGGTCCTCTTCTTGGTGACTGGACCCTCCTTCTCAAAATCAGTATTAGACCCAGTAACTGGAGTGGTGGGGCTACGATCCGGCGTCTTCTAGACGGGGGATCCTGAGCTGATACCCCATGACCCGGATCCAAGCCAGCTTCAACCTGATCATCCTGCAAAGAACTGGCATCAGCAAGTTGGTTATACACGCGACCAAGGGAGTCAAGTTCAGAAAGATCTTCCTCTTTGTCGCCCTGTTCATGTTCCTCGTTTTCTTCTAGAGAAGTGGGTGGTTCCTCGGTGGTAACCCAGAATGCATCAGAGAGCTACAAACCGGAAAAAATGCCGGGTTAGCCACACTAATATTACATTTTATGGATAAAACAGTTCGTCCAAAAATACAATACAACTTACTGGAGGTGCCGGGTTCAACACAGAAAATGCTGGGAGACCAAAATTGTGTAATCTCTCCTTCTTCAAACCCACCAAGTTCTTGAGCATTCTTGACAGTTTAACTTTGGTGGGGATATCGATGGAATATCTCATCAGATCAGTTTCTAACCCGGTATATTCATGAAAAAGCCGGTTCCTAATGCTGAGAGGCTGGATGTGCCAAGTGACCCATGTCCGGGTCAGATCTAAACTGGTTAAGCCATGAACGATCTAAGACTTGACACATTTGAGAAGTGGAACAAGATTGGCGTCTTTCTTTGTAAACTAGACGCTCGACACGGTAACCCGGCAAACAAGGCTTGCCGGTTGAAGAAGTATCTTTGTAGTAAAAGAAAGATTTTTGCCATAACTTGGGGTGGCTAGCCAAGCTTATAGCCGAATAAACTATGTCTTTTCGTCTCTAGAAAGACACGCCCCCGCAGCAAATCAATTCACCCCGTGCTACTTGCGGGTGTTTGTTACAATAAAAGTACTCCAGAAACAAGTCTAGATTGGGTTCTATTTTGAGATAATCTTCGCAGAGGACTACAAAAGTTGCTAACATTAAGAACTGAATTAGGAGGTATATCTTGGGGGTGAAGGCCATATTGATCTAGAATTCTACGGAAGAAACTTGACCCGGGAGGACGGAAACCCCGAGCCACGTGATCGGCGAAAACAATTACTTCATCCAGCCCAGGAGTGGGCCGGGTCTTGTTTCCGTGCACGCGCTAGGAAATGGTGTCCGACAGTAAACCGGAATCCTGCATCTCTTGGAGCCTTTCCTGGGTGATCTCGAACTTACACCTGTCCACTATCATCTCCTTCTTATTCCTGACGGAGGAATCGGTGATGTCTCCGGCTTTCTTCTTTTTCCAATTCCTACGCCCTTGATGACCATCGTCTTCTCTTTCATCTGCTTCAACTCGTGACGAAGCTCCAGCGACGATGGCACGACTCCGGCGGGGCGCTGTAGGTGGAAGATGAAGTGGTGAGCGAGGGTACGGAATGATCCTAAGGTTACCCCCTGCCCAATATTTATAAGCGAGGGTGAAACCCTAGAAGTTACCATGGTAAATTTGCAAAAACGACCCAGAAGATCAACATATTTCCAAATTGGTCCTAGGTCAAATCAACGCAAAATGGAGATAGAATATCTTGGATTTTGCGAGCTTGATGTCTACGCACGCTTCTATTCTTGTAGACAGTGTTGGGCCTCCAAGTGCAGAGCTTTGTAGAACAGCAGCAAGTTTCCCTTAAGTGGATCACCCAAGGTTTATCGAACTCAGGCAGGTAGAGGTCAAAGATATCCCTCTTAAGCAACCCTGCAATTAAGATACAAGAAGTCTCTTGTGTCCCCAACACACCCAATACAATTTCAGTTGTATCGGTGCACTAGTTCGGCGAAGAGAGAGTAAAATACAAGTAATATGAATGATAATAAGTGATAATAGCAATCTGAAATAAAAATGGCAGCAAGCAAACATGTAGCAGAACTGATTGTAAACGGTGTTTCAATGCTTGGAAACAAGGCCTAGGGATCCTACTTTCACTAGTGGACACTCTCAACAATGATCTCATAATTGAATGCATAAATATCTCTCCTTTCACTATGCTACTCCGAACCACTCTCCGCTCGAATAACAAACACCACTTCATCGCGTAGGGCTGTAACGACACTCCTCAAGTTTGTATTCCCATGTCTAGTTAACCCCACGCTGTCACTATGAGCGCCCTAGAAGGTACTAAATAAACTCCACAATTTCATAGGGTCATCCAACACAAGATATAAATATCATGCTAAACCACACGGTGCACACACTGTCACCTTTACACCATGATCAAAGTGTTTACGGAGATCTCATAACAAAACCACTTGAGTAGCATAATACATGAGGAGAAACAACTACTAATTCAACTAGATACAAAGCTCATGATCACACCATGGGAGAGAGAGATGAACCACATAGCTACCGGTAGAGCCCTCAGCCTCGAGGGAGAACTACTCCCTCCTCATCATAGGAGACAACAATGGCGATGGAGATGGCGGTGGAGTCGATGGAGATGGCTTCCGGGGGCACTTCCCCATCCCGGTAGGGTGCCAGAACAGAGATCTGTCCCCCCGAAACTTGTCGACGGCGGCGGCGGAGCTACGGATGTATTTTGTGGAAAAGGTCGATTTTTTTAGGATTTTCCCTCGGGGGAGTATATATAGGCGAAAGGGTGATGTCGGGGGGTGGCCAGGGGGCCCACACCACTAGGTGGCGCAGCTAGGGGGACCCGCGCCACCCCATGGTGTGGCCACCCTGTGGCCCCCTCCAGGGATGCTTCCGGGACTTCTGGATGCTTCCGGGACTTCTAAGACTTCTGGCTTTCGAATCGTCCAATTCCGAGAATATTTCCCGAACAACTTTTCTGAAACTAAAAACAGCAGAAAACATGAACTGGCTATGTGGCATAGTCCCGGGAAATCGATAAAAATGACATAAAGTGTAAGGAAAACATTTGGGAAACAACATAAAAACAACATGGAACATCAGAAATTAAGGATACGTTTATGACGTATCAGGTTCCCATAAATCATCTAACTTCCTAGGGACAAAGGCTTCACATTTTAATTCTTCTTCTCTAATTTGCATGAGAGCATTTGTAATATGTTTTGTGAAAGCTATATTCATAGTACTAGCATTAGGACTATTAGAAAGTTTTTGTAGGAACATAATTACTTCATAAATATTGCAATCATCAAAATCAAGATCATTTTTATCAAAAGTAATGGGACCATTGTCTCCCATATTTCAAAAAAGTTCAGCACTTTTATGAGGAACAGTTTGAGTGGTTTTAGGCAATTTTAAACGTTTAACAGAAGAAGTGGAGACATTATCAACACCAATTACTTTAACATTAATAGTAGGAGGTTTACTAGCATTTGAAACTTCAGTTTTACTAGTGGTGGTAATAGTACAAACTTTAGCTATATTATTATTTCTAGCAATTTCACCTTCTCTTTCCCAACTAGCATGCAATTCAGCTAACATCCTAACATTGAAATCAATTCTAACTTGGATGGAATTCAAAGTTTTGCTCTCTTTAACATCATGATGCATAACCTTTATTTTAAGAAGATCAACATCAAGAGCAAGGATATCAAATTTAGAAGCAGGAACATCAATTTTGCCAAACTTTTCCTGAATAGATTTGTTAAAAGCAGTTTGGTACTAATGAAATTCTTAAGAATTTTTTCAAGATCAGAGGGTACACTTATATTGTTGTTGTAGGAATTACCATAATAATTGTCATAACCATTACCATTATTTGAAGGATATGGCCTATAATTGTTGCTACCAAAATTATTCCTATAAGCATTATTGTTGAAATTATTGTTTTTGATGAAGTTCACATCAACATGCTATTATTGAGCAACCAAAGAGGCTAAAGGAACATTATTTGGGTCAACATAAGTTTTACCATTCACAAGCATGGCCATAATATCATCAAGCCTATCACTCAAGGAAGAGGTTTCTTCAACATAATTTACCTTCTTACATAGTGGAGCTGTCTTAGTGTGCCATTCAGAATAATTTATCATCATATCATCAAGAAGCTTAGTTGTAGAACCCAAAGTGATGGACATAAAGTTTCCTTCAACAACTGAATCCAGAAGGTTTCTTGAAGAAAATTTCAGACCTGCATAAAAGGTGCGACAATTCTTTACCAAAGATTTCATTATTTCCCAAACTTTAGCAACATGCTCATTATCAAGTTGTTTAAAATTCATAATGCTACTTCTTAGAGATATAATCTTAGCAGGAGGATAATATTTTCCAATGAAAGCATCTTTACATTTAGTCCAAGAATTAATACTATTTTTAGGCAAAGATAGCAACCATTGTTTAGCTCTTCCTCTCAATGAGAAAGGAAACAATTTCAGTTTAATAATATCTCCATCTACATCCTTATATTTTTGCATCTCACAGAGTTCAACAAAATTATTGAGGTGAGCAGCAGCATCATCAGAACTAACACCAAAAAAATTCTCTCTCATAACAAGATTTAACAGGGCAGGCTTAACTTCATAAAAATCAGCAGTAGGAGCGGGTGGAGCAATAGGTGTACTAATAAAATCATTGTTGTTTGTGCTAGTAAAGTCACAAAACTTAGTGATCTCAGCAGTACTCATTTTAGCAAGCTTAAAATTAACAACTAGAATAAGAACTAATTTATTGGTGTTTTTTTATATAGAGAGGAAAACAAGATAAAATAAAATAAACTAAGCAAAACAATAACAAAGTAAAGAGATTGGAGGTGAGAGACTCCCCTTGCATAAATCCTCTTCCTCCCTGCCAAGGACGCCAGAAAAAGTGCTTGATGCGCGTAGATGTACGCTCATTGGGAGACCCCAAGAGGAAGGTATGAAGATCACAACAACAAGTTTTCCCTCAGAAAGAAACCAAGGTTTCATCGACAAGTAGGAGAAAGAAATCACTTCTGAAGGTTATTGGCAGCTGATGTTGGCAGGGCGCATTACCAGGCTCAGCAGCAACGTGGAATCTGCACAACACAACCAAGATACTTCGCCCCAACAAAACAGTGAGGTTATCAATCTCACTGGTTTTGCTAACACAAAGGATTAGATGTATAGTGTGGAAAACAATACTTGTTTGCAGTAAATGAAAAGAGAACAATGATGAGAGTGAATGAGAGGAAAACAATGATTGAAGTAAAGAAAACAGTGTTTGTAGGTTGTATTATTAGTGTAAAAGAATGGATCAGGGTCCACAGTTCACTAGTGGTGTCTCTCCATAAAAGATAGATAACATGTTGTGTAAACAAATTACAGCTGGGCAATTGACAGATATAAATGCTGCACCATAGTGCATAGGCATGACATGATGATTATTATGTGATTCCTGCGGGCATTACAACATAATTCATAGGCCGTTATCCAACTGCATCTATTACTAATAATCCACCCTCAAAGCGTCATCCAATTAAACCTCGGGTATTAATTTGCAAGCAACAGATTATTTCCTTAAGTAAAGTGTGTAATGTAAACAATAAAAAAATTATTGTTTTTCCCTAATGGCAACAACACATCCCCCATCCGTCACGTTTCTGCCACTCGAGCACAGATGAAAGGGAGGCATGAACTCACTATCGAGCATAAATACTCCCTCTTGGAGTTACAAGCATCAACTTGGCCAGATCATCTACTAGTAACGGAGAGCATGCAAGATCATAAATAACATTAACATGATAGATTAATAATCACTTGACATAGCATTCAATATTCATAGGATTCCAACAAACACAGCATGTAGCATTACAGATAGATGATCTTGATCATGTTAGGCAGCTCACAAGATCTAATCATGATGGCATAAAGAGGAGAAGACAACCATCTAGCTAGTGCTATGGACCCATAGTCCAAGAACGAACTACTCACGCATTACTCCGGAGGTAGCATGGTGATGTAGAGCCCTCCGGTGATGAATTCCCCTCCCAGATGGGTGTCGGGGAGAGCTTCAGAACCCTCCTGAACTAGGGTTGACGATGACGGCGGCTACAGAACTTTTCGTGAATGGAGGCTCGGGTATTTAGGGTTAACCCGAGGAGGATCTTATATAGGCGAAAGGGCAATGTCGGTGGGTGGCCAGGGGGCACACCACCTGGTGGCACGACCAAGGGGAGGCCACGCCACCCTATGATGTGGTGGCTCCAGGGCCCCCCTCTGGATCCCCTCCGGACTCCGTGTACGTGACATATTTCTAGGACCCTGGGATTTTGTTTCGTCCAATTTCGAGAACATTTCCAGAATAACTTTTCTGAAACAAAAAATAGCAGAAAAAAGGAACTGGCTCTGTGGCATCTTGTTAATAGGTTAGTCCCAGGAAATCCATAAAGGTGACATAAAGTGTATAGAAAACATGTAGCAAATTTCATGAAAACAACATGGAATATCAGAAATTATAGATATGTTTGAGACATATCAGGTACCCCAGCCAGCATGTTCCTAAACCGGCTTTGGTAAAAGCCGTTTCATGGACAGCATGCCAGTTTACCCCAGAACTGCAATCAAGGAGAATAGGTTTACTTCTCCCACCAAAGGAAGATGGAGATCCGGACTTGTAGATTGGAAGACCCGACTGATGGGTCGGAGAAAGGTTCTGAGACAGGGCCGGGCCTAGCGGAGTTGTAGATCTGGTGAAGAACTCAAGAACCGGCCGGAGCAAACCCGGCCTGCCAGACGAACTGATAGAGATTTACGGGTTATGGTAGGACTCCAACTACGGGCATAACCCGGATTCATCTGTAAGCTCAAAAATCTATCTGCTATATAAAGCGAGTTCCTAGGACGTAGAAACTAAGTTCTAGTTGATAGCAATAGCTCTCGAGACATCAGAAACTGGAATCTCTCTTTGTAATCGAGACCTCGAATCATCAATGGTAAAGAAGTAGGAGGAGCTTTTACCCTCCATAGAGGGGTCGGACCTGGGTAAACTCGTTTTTCTTGTTCCCACCATAAACCTTTCGATACTTTTCTTAGAAGTTATGGCCTCACAATCTAGTTCTTGCACGAGGACACTTGTCGTGATAACACCACGACGGTATGCTACAAATGCTCACACCTATAGAGTCTATACCAAGTCCACCAGAAAAGTTGAAGAAGCTATAAATGTGATATTTGATGAAGATAATGTATCCCAAGGGGTCGCATAAATCATGGTGTTGTAGGTGATGCAATTCCTCCTATCATCATAAGAAGAATGAGGATTGGTGAAATAATCCCCGTCGAGGGACCCCTTTTGGCGGAAGGAGAAGGGGGAGTATTGGAGAGGGGTAGCAATGCTCCTCATGGCCATACCTTAATTTTAGAGGCTGCCAGGTGGGACCCAGGGCACCACATATTTGTATTTGACATCCCGGCATTTTTCCTGAATTTAATTGGAGAGAAAAGGGAGAAAAGAAAAAGGGAAAAAGGAAAAAGGAAAGAGAGAGGTGGGATTGGACTCCACATGAGTCCAATCCGAGTTGGGCTAGGAGGAGGGGTGCGGCCAAGCCCCCTCCTAGCCCAACTATAAAAAGGACCCCAAGGCTATGAGAGAAACCATAATTTTGAGCAAGCCTCTCTCTCTCTAGTAGAATTAGAGGGTCCAATTAGATCTTCTAATTAGAGCCCCTCTAATTGAATTAGAGCCTCTTATAATTTAATTTAGAGTTATACTCTCCCTATTAGACCTAGCTCTAATTATCTATTCTCTGTATGTGTTGAGAACTTCCAGATGCACATGTAGCTCTAATTACAGTTGATTACTTCTACCAATTAGCAACGCTGTAAGACTGTCTCTCTTTGTTTGTGCTGAGTCCTGAATGACGAAGTGCTGACGGGTTGACATGAGCGTACGCGTGCACACCATAAGAAGGATTACACATGTGATCCTTGACGAGGGAAGCTTAGCAACATCCTTACAACTAGGCCTAGTTGTGAAGATCTACGACTGTTCAGATCTCTTACGACTATATTGATTCCGCTGCCCGGTGAGTCGTGATCCTGATCCTTGCATGTATGTGCATGCCTTGTTATCTGCATAGTGATTTTGGAGGCCTACGTAGGGAATTTTTTTAAAATTTAGCAGCGTAGACCAGCAGCTGGCTCGGAGGATATGATCACTACCTCCAAGGGATGGAAGTCTTAGGTGTGCTGGTACTTGGGATGACATAAATCTTGAAGATGATGCCACTAATCCGCGTGCTCCCTGGACTCGTCGTGACACCGATGATGAAGTCCAAGATGTGATGTGGCCACCGATGATGAAGCTGCCATGAGCCCTACAAGTGGCTCTAGCCCCGACGATTGATCTCCACAAGGGAAGTTAGCATCGCCTCTCTATTTTTTTATCTTGATGCCAAAAGGGGAGATAGTTATATTAGGAGTTCGGGTTATCTACATGGGTAGGCACAAAACAATTGGTTTCTCTTTCGTCGTTTTCATTTGTGCCTAATTGTTCTATATCGTCCTTTCAGAACTCTTTGGTTTAAGCATGTGGTAAGACATGTGGTACCTTCGGTTTTAAAGGCTTGTAGTTGCGTTTAAGTCTCTTATGTCTTGTCTTTTTATTGTTGCAAGTTGTGTGCTTCTCATTCCTATCCTTAAAACTTGCTAGGACTATAAAATCTAGGGTGAGCTTAATTCCTAGAGTGTGTCTGTTTTGCGTTCAAAAGAAATCACTTAAATAATCCTTACCTCTAGGGGAACCCCGTCTACATTTTATGTGTCCTCTTATTTATGTTGTCATCAAACTCCAAAAGGGGGAGATTGAATGTGCATCTTGCTTCTATAATGTTCTAGAGTTAACGAAAATGCAATTAAGCGTCTAACTGTGCGTATAAGATTTCAAGTCTATTCAATATTGGCGCACGAGGAGAGAGGCCTGGCGTAATCTTAGCTGGTTGGGTTTTAAACTGTCCAGCGGTAGTACCGCCACCTTCAGGCAGCGGTATTACTGCTGGTAGTGCCGTTGGAGGTACCGCTAGCAACGATTTCCTCTCCGATGTCCTGGCGGTACCCATCGGTACCAACCTAGTACTACTGCTAGGAACTCATGTTTTTCTCTAAGGAGAAAAACATGCTAAGCGGTAGTACCAGTATCACCACTGGATGTACCGCTGGCATCAGGAAGCGGTAGTACCACTCGCGGTACCGGTCGAGGTACCGCTGGCATGGATTTTCTCACTGATGTCCTAGAGGTACCCTAGTGGTACCGACCCAGTACTACCTCCAGTCATCCCAAATTAAATCAAGATGATGGCCAACGGTAGTACCGGGAAGGTTACCGGTAATAGTACCACTCATGTAGTCCAGCAGTATCCCCACCCTCAGGTGGCGGTAGTACCGCCATACGTCAGCGAGAAGTACTTGTGGTACCGCTAAAACTCCAGTCAGCGCTAGTACCGTTGGGTCTGGCGGTAGTACCGCTGCACAGAAAAACTGCACATAACGATTAGATTTTATGGGACCCTATATAAGGTGTGTTCTTCCCCAAAGAAAGGTTGCTCGTCCAAGACTCTCTCTCCACCATTAATACGAAGCCATTAATGCTTAGATTTCCCTCCTCGACCACCCAAACTTTCCCTTCAAGGATTTGGTGGAGAATTTCTAGATCTACATCTTCACTTTGGGATCTTGTAATCTCAAGGATTTGGTGGAGAATTTCTTCCCCAAAGTTCTATACCCCCTCCCTTCCCTTTGGGATCTTGTAATCTCTTGGGTTCTTTGTAACTGAGAAACCCCAATGCTGGGACCTTCCACCTTGTTGCAAGAAGTTTCAGATTTGCTGAGAGCCCCTATTAAGTTGTGGAGATAGCCTCAAACTTGTGTAAGGTTTGGTCACCGTTTTCAAGAGGACCTCATTGGAAACGAGCATTTTCCTCACCGGAGAAGCTCAATGAGAATTGGGTGCACACCTCCGTGCTATTGGAGTGCCTAGGTGGCTCCTCACCCCTCCAACGTAGACGTACTTATCTTGGGAAGGAACTATAGTAAACATATCCTTATCTCCTTGCTTACACTATCGTTGTTTATCTTGTAATTTATATATTGCTTCCGTTGTGTACTTTGTATCTTGTCACATAAGTTGTTCACCTAGTCGCACATCTAGACAACCTTGTGATTTACTAGTTTAGCCAAAAATAAAAATAGAAGAAGAAAAAGTGTTAGTCAAATATTCAACCCTCTCTAGTTGACCATACCATATTTTCACCCATTCATGCCCACCTTTAGGACCGACGTCATCGCCATCTTGCAAGCCGTGCACCATGAAAGGCCTCCCCCACCACACAACAAGGGCACCCATGGCGTGGACGAGGGTGATGGCACGCCACCACGTCCGATCAGGGGACGCCCTAGGATCCAAAATCTGTCACGGAAGAGCAGCTGGAGGTCCCTACCCCTTTTCGAAATGAGGCACGCGCCACCGTGGTCAACGCCGGTGGCAGCGCCGACATGGCGCTCCTTTGTGGACTCCCGTGGCGTGGAGACCTTATTCCCCTGGGCCGACCAGATGGAAGACACGGGGATCGCGCGAGGGAGGGGATGGAGAGAGCAAACGGCGACATCGGTGGAGCCTGGCGGCGGCAACATGGATCGCATCTCCGAGAAAATAGGATAGATCCGATTCCCACGTATATGTCATATAATAATCTTGTGTCTAGCCTAGCAGCTTTTTGTCTAGTCTATTTCGACTACTCACGATGTCTTTATGTATTAGTCTCAGGTGACAAGTGTTCGACTATAACGGCTAACCTACCGGGTAATTATAAATCCAACTGTAACCTACACATATTCGACACATATTCAACATCTTGTAGAGAGAGTCGATTGGTACAGTACAAATAATTTACAATGTATGGGCCGAAATATATGGTCACCGAAAAGAGTTATAGATGATGATGCAATGAACAAAATCTTAGTAGTTGGAGCATCTAATCTTTCAGCGTGTGCCCACAGATTCGAAGGAATGTTTTAGCATTATAGCGCACAGTAAGATTGTCCATTGTATGGAATGTACTATATATTACCAAATTCTTCATCTAGCAGCTTCTAACTTCCAAGACATGCCTGCAAACCTTTCTCCCAGAGTTCCATCCAGTAGTGGTACGTAAAATTATTTCTTCACATAGCTTCAACCAATCGTTGTACATTCTCGTGGAGGTTCTTTCTCCGATTCTTCTGACCTCTAGCTAGAGAAGATATACGTCACTATTCACTGATCAAAGATGTACCCCACATGATATTTTTCTTCTTCTTGTGAATAGGTAATGTAGTAGCTAGTAGCTTTCAACCAATACAGTTTTGTTCGGTTGGGAAGTGCTTGTGCTTTATCCTAGAATCATATATAATACAGAACCAGCTAAAAAAAAATCTTGATATATATATATGGGTAGCTGAATCTGCATGACTTAGACAGTAGAACACTAGTAATCTGAAAGCACATCACTGCACATCACTGATCACTCTCTAACAACGACTAGTCAAGACATCATTCGTCATCGAGCAGCATATATGCATGCGTGCTACAGACCAGGAGGCTAGCTAGCCGACTATGCATGATGTCCAAAGCCCAGTGCCACCATCATTACAAAGGGACATGATTCTTCGATTCGAAATAATATATTGCTACCGGGTGCGTGATTATCTCAGGGAAACTGCAATAATAACCCACTTTTGAAGTTGTTAATGCTGCATGCTTGCATAATGTTGGAGGGAATCGATGGCCCCCATCCCCTTTTGTGAACACTTGCGCTAGATATTACAGATTAACAAGGGACGCATTATTCCTTGTCATTTGCTTTGCTTTTTGTCCATGATCTGTCTAAACGAGTAATCTTCGAGCCTAAAAGCTGGGCGCAGGCTGTGTCGTAGTATATGCTTGTTAAAATGTTGGGCATAAAGTCAGCTTGACAACTTGACTCATTTTGTCTATTCTTGTTTTTGTGATGGAACCTCTATGTGCTAGCCATGGGCCATCCCAAATTTGTGAGATCATACATAATTGGCTTATCTTCTTTCAATATAAGGCAAGCAATCCAGCAGGAAGATCTAGCTCGTTGGAATGTTTTGCTTTTTATGGCCCTGACCTAAGAAAAGCGAAAAGCTATTTTGTACAGGAGAAATTTGTAGACTATATCGATCCAGTCCCATCCATGCATCTAAAGCTACCAGCTTAGCCTACCAACACACGCCGGTTGCAGGAAACGTTCCCATGATCCAGTCATTGTGAAGACCAGATCATGGGTTTTCACCCTTGAGAATAGGTCCAACAAATCTCCATGCGATGACTTTAGCAACCTAGAAATGCCTAAATATCGCTATTACCAGGAACAATCAATGAAGGTGAGACCAAGAAGCTTTCACCCCGAAACTCAGACCCAGTACTAGAGTAGCCCCACTAAACTTCAACCACCTTGTGTGTTGCGGCCTCCACATGCCAAGCCAACTAAAAAGCGAAATCAACTCCGTTAAGTGTGGCCAAGCGGGCTACTAAAAAGGAGGCTGATGATTGCTTAGCGAAGTTAAAACGGGATGAAGAGACTAAATGGGCTCAGAGGGCTAAGGTAAAATATATTCAAGAAGGTGGGAGTAATACGAAATATTTCCACCTGATCGCGAATGGTAAACATAGGAAAAAACGTATTTTTCAATTGGAACAAGATGAGGGCACAATTGTGGGAGAAGCAAATTTGAGGGTCTTTATTGCTGAATTTTATAAGAAATTATTTGGGGCACCGGCTCCGAGTAATGTTACTTTGATGGAAGACAGGATCGATGATATGTCTCAAATATCGCCTGAGAAAAACGACATTCTAACGGCACCGTTCATGGAAAACGAGGTATTTGAGGCAATATCACAGATGGAACTTAATAAGGCACTAGGACCGGACGGGTTCCCTGCTGAGTTTTATCAACGATTCTGGGATGTCATTAAGGTAGATCTTATGAATATGTTTGGCCAATTGTATGCTGGTGATTTACCTCTGTTTAAACTAAATTTTGGGATCATTACGCTGCTGCCCAAAAAGGATGATGCTAGTAGGATTGAACAATATAGACCTATTTGCCTTCTCAATGTAAGTTTCAAGGTGTTCACTAAAGTTGAAACAAATCGGGTCACCTCTATTGCGAGTAGAGTAATCAGACCTACACAATCAGCGTTTCTTCCAGGCAGGAATATTTTGGAAGGGGTAGTAGTTATCCACGAAACTATTCATGAGATTAAAAGAAAGCGGATGGGCGGGGTTTTATTTAAAATAGATTTTGAGAAAGCATATGACAAAGTGAACTGGTCTTTTCTTCAACAAGTTTTGCGCATGAAAGGGTTTTCACCAATTTGGCGTGATTGGATAGCTCGTTTCGTGCAGAGCGGTAGTGGCGGCATAAAAGTAAATGATGACATCGGACATTATTTTCAGACTTTGAAGGGTTTAAGACAGGGTGACCCTTTGTCCCCTATTCTTTTTAACCTTGTGGCTGACATGTTGGCTATTCTCATCGAACGAGCTAAAGAGGATGGTCAAGTGGGTGGATTGATACCACACCTTGTCGAAGGAGGGGTATCAATCTTGCAGTATTTGGATGACACGATTCTATTTTTAGAACATGATCTTGAGAAGGCTTTGAACATGAAACTCATTCTTGCGTTCTTTGAGCAATTGTCCGGCCTTAAAATAAATTTTCACAAGAGCGAGATCTATTGTTTTGGGAAGGCTAAGGATGTTCAAGAGGATTATCGTCTTATTTTTGGTCGTGAAGCGGGTGATCTTCCATTTAAGTATCTTGGCATCCTAATTCATTATAGGCGGCTTTTAAATAGGGAGTGGAAATTAGTCGAAGATCGCTTCGAGAAGAAATTAAGCTCCTGGGCTGGGAAGTTGTTATCATATGGGGATCACCTCATTCTAATTAATTCTATGCTTACCAGTTTGCCTATGTTTCTCCTCTCCTTCTTTGAAATCCCCGTTGGGGTTAGGAAGAGATTAGACTACTACCGATCGAGATTCTTTTGGCAAAGTGATGTTAAGAAGAGAAAATATCGCCTTACCAAGTGGAATATAGTTTGCCGTCCAAAAGATCAGGGTGGTCTGGGTATCGAGGTGCTTGAAATTAAGAATACGTGCTTATTAAGCAAATGGCTGTATAAATTTTGACTGAAGAGGGGGTTTGGATTGATTTGGTTTCTAATAAATATTTATGAGGTAAAACGTTATCTCAAGTTACGGCTAATCCTTCTGACTCTCCCTTCTAGAAGGGGATTATGAAAGTGAAAAGTGAGTTTTTTTCGCGTGGAGCATTTTCGGTAGGAAATGGACAACAAGCACGCTTTTGGGAGGACACTTGGCTTGGTGATGAACTGTTGTCATTAGCTTACCCCCTCTCTGTATAGCATCGTGTCGCACAAGAATGTTTTGATCGCTGATGTGTTATCACTTAATCCTCTGAATATTCGTTTTCGGAGAAAGTATTACGGGTCCTAGGAGAGATCAGTGGCTCTCGTTAGTAGAGAGACTAATGAGCGTCTCCTTGACCAATATGGCGGATTCGTTCCGATGGAATTTAACAGATAATGGGGTTTTTTCGGTTAGATCTTATTATGCTGATATGCTTCATGGTTCTACAAGATTTTTGCGAAAATATTTGTGAAAGTTGAAGGTACCATTAAAGATCAAAATATTTTTATGGTTCCTTAATAGAAAAGTAGTATTAACTAAGCGAACCAACCTGTGCTTGTTGCGAACCAAACTGTGATTGGATGATAATGAGGGTGGTTGTATTCTCAGCTCACCATAGTTCAAATTTCACGTCTGACCGACCCATCGGCTCAATCTCTCGGAGGTGCTCATATGGATAGGATGTGTGCGTGTATGCGTTCATAGTGGTGAGTGTGTACCTGTGTATGTGAGCGTTTTTTCTTGTACTGTGTTTCTAAAAAAAAATATACCGTGACGACATAGATAAAAATAGGTCCATGTATGCATTAACACAAACGCTAGGGCTAAGGTACCAACAGTTCATACTTCAGCGTCTAACTAGCCTAACAAAGTGTACTCCATAGTCGACGCAATCTAAGTGAATTCTTGTTTAACAGTCAAACTCGGTAACTCAATAGCTAATAAGATTAGTTTAGTGAAATGAACAACAGTAATAAATGGCCAGGTTCCCCGCTGCCCCTGCGTCGCTTCCTCTGGGGCGACTCGGGCGGCGACCCAAACCCTAGCGCCGCCACCCCCTCCTCTCTCTCTCTCTCCCCCGCCTCACCGCTCCCGGAAGCCGCCGCCGGACAAAGGCCTCGCGGCGCCGGTGATGGGGGCGGTGGGGATTTGGCCTCGGGGCTCTCGCGCGGCGGCATGGAGGTCCCTGCGGCGCTGGGCCCGTCCGCGATGTCGAGGTCGCTGGCCGGTGTACCTCCCCGTGACCTTCCCCCGGGTTCCAGCAGCGGAGGCGGCAGCAGCCCGGTGGGCTGGCTGCGGTGTTGAAGTGGCCGGCGGCTGCGTGCGCCCTGGCATGGTGCCAATCTCAATCTAGCCGCGCGGGCCCGGTCTGGGTCGTGCGGGCCTCGATCTGAACTCCCAGGCCCGTTCTGGAGCGTCCGGGCCACGGTTGTCATGCGGGTCGCTTGTCCTTGCCGGCCGTCGGGAGTAGGGACTCCCGGGCCTGCCTAGCCCCAGCCTCCCCTGCACGCTATGTCTCGCCCCCGCCTCCGCCATGGCCAACCTTGCCTCGCCTCTCAGTCCGGTTCCGCCGCGGGGCTCCGCTCCTCCTCGTGGTACGCTCCTCCGCCTGCGTTCCTTGCGGCCAACAACCCTGCCCCACTCGGGTATGCGGGCTCTGCTAGATCCATGGGTCGATCTGAGGGGTCGGCTGGCCCGGACGCCGCGGACTGGAGACATCTCGGTGGTGGCGCCGCGCCCCCCGACGCGCGCCGTGACGGAGAGTCCGATGGCCAGAGGCTTGCGGCCGTAGGTAAGCTGGATTTTGGCACCGTCGGGTCGATGGCCAGATCTAGGTTTTGGTGGTTTGCGGTTGTTGTCGACTGACGTGCGTGCCGCCAGTGTGCCCGATAGGGGTCGGGCCACCGCGCTCCTTTGGCTGGGAGGTCGAGAGGTCTCTAATCCACGGTCGTCTCTGCGTCCCCGTGACGGTGGCCATCTCTATGCGGGAGAGGAGCACCAACGAAAGATGTGCAGGTCCCCCTGCCCATGACGACGACACTGGAGCGCGCCGTCTACCCTCTTGGGGGCGTCGTGTTGATGCCTTCCTCTTCCGATCTGCTGGATCACGTCTCTTGTGCCCACATGGTCGTTCGTGCGTGCTCGATGGGTCACTGGTCTGGGACATGGCGAAAGCTTTGCATGACCTTGGTTTGTGCCGACGACGACGACGCCGCTTGGCGCCATTCCCCTCCCTGGAGGTGTTGCTCGAAGCCCCTCTCCGACGACTTTGTCTTGCCTGTTACGTGTGTGTTGTGGATTCAAGTGGGGTTTGTTGCTTTCGATCGAAGTCGATGCCTCTCGCGTGCAACTGAAGACAAGGCTCCATCTCCGGGTTCAAGCAAGCTCCTTATTAGCTTAAGTTTGTGTTGCTTGTTTCCTGCATCTTCTGCAGTCTTTTGAGTTGTACTTTGTGCCTATATGTGTAGCTGGTAACCCAGCGTGGTGTTGTAATCCTTGTACTCCTAGCCGGTTGTTGGCTTTGTTAATTCAAAGCCGGGCTCATTTCGAGCCTTCCGTCTAAAATAAGATTAGTTTAGACTTTTCTATCCAAAATCAGATTATTGGGTTTAAAACCATTAGGATGTCCTAATTAATTTTCGGATAACCATATTCATATTCTTATTTATATACTATATCATATACCGTATTCCGGTTTCATTTCGAAATGGAATATCACTAACGATCGGATTATTTCGAAATGAATGTTGATTCTTTAAAGGGGTTTAGAAGAAAATTTGGTGTGGAAATTATCCTATCCGCTTCCATCCCTACATTATGTTGCCCTGTGTCGTCCTCACCAATGACCGATCTTAAAGGGGAAGCCTCTTCCAAGATCCTCCGGCTTCTGCCATCCAGCCGCTGCAGTACTCCATCTCTGGTCACCCAAAGACCAGCACCATTACCGCCGAATCTGAAGGTCCAACACCATGGGTGGTTGCAGGCATGTTCCTCGCCGTTAGGGTTGCGCGAAAATCGACGGAGAGTTGGCCATCTTTATTAGTTCAGATGTCAGTCACGTGTAGTCTTAAACATGAACATGAACATGTTATGTCTTTTTTTTTTGAGCGTAACTACGGCGGGCTCTTAGAGCCAGCCTGAACCTTTTATTGAAACAGACAAAAAACCAGAGTACAGGGGCATTACAAGGTGAGTAGGGACAAAGGGGGAGGAGAGTACAGGGGGGGGGAGGTATAGGATCACGGAGGATCAAAAGTAGTACACCAGTTCCTAAGGACATGCGCAACAGGAGCAGATGAGCAACGATAGGCCCAGAGGCGAATATCATCGGTGCATTTTTGCAGGATCACGGTAAGTGGCTCGTCAACGCCATTGAAGGAGTGGTTGTTGCGTCGCTTCCAAATGTTCCAGGAGATGGCCGTGCATATGGTGGAGTCAGCGTAGGTGCGGCAGCGGACATCCCACAGCTCGCGGATGCAGCCCGGCTGAGGGGTGTTTCCAGTCGGGAAGAAGTGATCCCAAACTTCACGGGCTCTTGGACACAGGATCAGGAGGTGGTCCGTGTCTTCCACCTGAGAGCAAAGAAGACAACTCGGGGAGGAGCTGAGTTGGTGTTGATGGCGTCGATCGTTTGTTGGAAGGCGGCGACGGTAGGTTAGCCAGTTGAAGATTTTGCACTTTAAAGGTGCCGCGTTTCTCCAAGCCTTCTCAGCCTGATCATCTGGTCGAAGCTGCCTGTAAAAGTTAGCATAGAAACCTTTGTTCGAAAAGCTTTTCTGTGAGTGTCTGCAAAGGCGGACATCAGGGACCTCGTTGTTCAGCGAAATGGTTGAAATCTCCGCGTTTAGCTGAGCCAGTTCAATAGTCGCGTAGGTGGAGAGGCGAGGGGCGAGAGCCAGCCCGGAGTTCAAGCAGTGTTTGACCTGAGAGTGGGTTTTTGTGGCATGAGTGAACAGGGCGGGGAATCGCTCGGAGAGCGAGACGGGGCCATGCCAGGAGTCAAGCCAGAAGGCGGTGGAGGCTCCGTCTCCAATGGTGATGATAGAGTTGGAGCGAAAGGCAGCAAGGCCGGTAATAATAGCTTTCCAAATCGGGGAGTCGAGATGGTGGTGTTCTCCCAGGTCCCTTCCATCCGCCCAGCCGTACTGGCAGCGAAACCAAAGAATCCACGGGGCAGAGGAGGGTGAGTGAATTTTGGAGAGGAATTTTGAGAGAAGAGAGGAGTTTTGGTGTGGAATTGATAAGACCCCAAGGCCCCCAAACTTTTTGGGGGTGCAGACCTCGGTCCAAGCAACCTTACAGTGCCCTCCGGAGCAGGTTTCTTCGCCTGTCCACAAGAAGGCACGTCTGCGCTTGTCAATAGCCTCGATAGCGCCAGCCGGGAGAAGTCCAGCAGCCATAACATGGGCAAATTTGGCAGTGATGACCGAGTTGACAAGGATGAGACGTCCGCCAATAGGGAGAGACCGCCCTCTCCATCCTGATAGGTGCTTGTCGCATTTGGCAATGATGGGGGAGAGATCGGAGAGGCGGAGCTTGTATGGAGAAAGAGGGAGGCCGAGATAGGTTTGAGGGAAGGAAGAGACGCTACATCCAAAGGAGGAAGCCATGGCGGAGGCGATAGAGGGTTCTGTTTTTATGGGAACGAAGGTACTTTTGTGGAAGTTGATGACGAGGCCGGTGGCATTCGAAAATTGGTCGAGAAGGGTTTTGAGATTGGAAACGTGTTCAGGCACCGCGCGGATAATAATAAGAGTGTCGTCCGCGTATTGCAGGATTGGACAAGGAAGGTCGTCGACGAGGGGGTGGAGGAGAAGGCCGTCGCGGGAGGCCTGAAGGAGAAGTTGTTGGAGGACGTCTGCAACAATGTTGAAGAGAAAGGGGGAGAGTGGGTCCCCTTGGCGAAGCCCTCGGCGACACTGGATCCAGGGACCGGGAATCCCGTTGAGAAGGACAGAGGTTTGGCTGGATAGGTTGATAGATTGGATCCAGGATCGCCAAAGCTGGGGAAAGCCTTTGGCTTGGAGAATTCTGTTGAGAGCGTCCCAACTGATAGAGTCGAAAGCTTTTCGGAAATCAAGCTTGAACACGGCAGCCGGGGCGGCCCTCTTATGGCAAGATTGGACAATGTCAGCAGCGTAGACAAAATTTTCCGCGATCGACCGCCCGGCGATGAACCCAGTCTGATCAGGGTGAACCAGGCAGGGAAGCAGGGGTCGAAGGCGAATGGTAAGGCATTTAGTGATGGCTTTCAGGCATGAGTTTTGGAGAGAGATAGGACGGAAGTTATCCGGTCTATTGGCCCCAGCTTTCTTGGGAAGGAGGACGATGGAGGACTTATTTATTGGTCGAAGGTCAGCTTTCAGGGAGTGGAAATCGTGTAAGGACCTGAGGAGAGAGTCTTTGACAAGGTCCCAGTATCGTTTGAAAAAAGCAGGACCGAACCCATCCGGTCCCGGGCTGGAGTCGTCTTTCATGGAGAAGACGGAGGCCCGGAGCTCCTCCAAGGAAAAGGGGGAGGTGAGGGAAGCCGCTTGGAAGCGGTCCAGGGAAGTGGAGGCGACAAGGGAGTGTAATTCTAGCTGGGAGGAAACCAGGATAGGTTGTCCGAGGAGATTTTTAAAAAAGCGGTGAAGGATGTGGGCCTTAGCCTGATGAGAAAACAGGGGGGATCCGTCGTCGGCCTCCAAGACATTAATTTGGTTTTTGCGAAGGCGACCGGTGTCGTGGTGGTGTCACCGCAGATGCCATGGGATGGCTAAAGATGTGGGGACGAAGGACGCTGGAGGTGCTCGGGGAGGGATCACGCGACGAGTAGCCGCGTGAGGTACGAAGTAAACACTGCAAACAACACGATCTACCCAGGTTCAGGGCCCTCGTGAGGAGGTAAAACCCCTACTCCTGCCTTTCTTTGTGTATTTTGGTGTCTCACCGAGTAGCCACAGTACAATGTTCTTGCTACCGAGTAGCCGCTCCTCTCTCTACGTGATGAATTAGGTCAAGAACCTAGGGTTTCCTCAGTTCAATCTCAACGTGCCCCTCGCAGGAGGCGGCGGGGCACCTTATATACATGGTGCCCAGCCGGATACGTCCAAATCTAGACAAGTGTCGACATAGTGTGCACATCGTCCTTCTTCCGGGTTCCCGCTGACAGCTTTGGTTCCTAATCTTGGCTGCATCTGGAAAGTCGTTGGGCAAAACAAGGGGACAGACTGGTATCACTGTGCCAAACACAGAGTAGGCCCCCCTTATCCTGCGACGGCCTGCTTCCATGCTGTCACTGTCAGGCAGGCCGGTCCCAGATGAACAGTAGTTCGAATACTGCCAAGTACGGACCCAGGATACGCGGGATCCTGTGTGAGAACGGCTCCTTTGACTTTCTGGCCCGAGTGGGTTCCCGCCAATTTTACTCGGACCAACTCTTCTACTCGAACAGACAGAACTTGATTGATTCTTCCTTTTGGTCATCTTGAGGTGAGACCGAGTAGCAGTCAACCGGGTAGCAGGTACCGGGTAGGCGGCTACTCGACCAAACCTCTCTTCTGACAGTTGCTTTTACCACGTGCCTTTACCCTACTCGGGGGTAACCCCCCGACAGCAGTCCCCGAAGCTGGTAGAATCTTGCGAACTCGTTCACTAGGCTCTGCCAGCTTTAAACCAACCTTTGCAACATAGCCCTTGAACCTCAAGATGCCGAGTAAAAGACCTCCGAGTAGTACTCTAGAAAGTACCTTGAGTTTCCTGTCTTCCGAGTAGCACCAGCTTTCTACTCTGTAACCGAGTAAAAAGACTTAGAGAATTTCTCCTCTGGCGTCTCTGCAGCGTAGAGCACAATCCAGCCTTCCGTGTCGCAACTGGACACGTGCCAAGCATCCACGACCCCGACGTCTCGTTTCCCAGGACACGACGTGCCACGCGCCCAGTTTTCACGGAGCGGGCCCACAGGCTCGTCATGTCCCATCAAGCGCAGTAATATCCCACGATCTGGTCGTGGGATCAACTGTGGCCGTTACGCGCGCGTTCTGCGCTTGCGTGCGTTTCTATCCGGCCACAGGCCCCACCACACAGGAATCATGGCCACGATTGATCCCACTACCCCGATGGTAACGGTAGCCTGAGGCGAGGGTATAAATACCCCCACCGGTAACTTCCTTTTCTCCTCCCTTCGCACTTTTCCCCTTTCATCTCTCTGTTCTTCTCCGCCGCCGAGCTCTCCGCCGCCGCGCAACCTTTCGCGCCGCCGCGGACTCACCCAATCCACTCACCACACTCCGATTCTTCCCATCTTTCCTGCTCGTGGCCATGTCTCGCGCCGGCTGGGCTGGTTCGCACGTCACCGCCGAGGACTGCGCCTGGCTCGTGAACACCCGGAGGGTTCCTCCTGGTGTTCAGTGCCGGCCGTCTGAGGGCGAGATTGTGCCAACCCCGCGGGAGGGCGAGCATGTGGTCTTTCTGTCCCACTTCGAGCGCGGATTCGGCCTGCCGGCCTCCGACTTTCTCCGCCGCTTCCTGGACCACTTCGGTCTTCAAATGCATCACTTGCCACCAAACGCCGTCGTCTTCCTCGCTTACCACGCCGTGGTATGCGAGGCCTTTCTCGGTATCCATCCCACTACAGATACCTGGTTGAAGCATTTCCATCTTCGCCAGCAAACCACCGGGAAGAAGGATGGCGCGGCCGCCAGCGCCCGCGCGACCGATACTGGCTGCGCCATGATGGTGCAGCGGTCGGGGACCAATCACCCTCGCATCAAGGGTTTGGAATCCGTCCGGATGTGGCAGAAGACCTTCCTCTATGTCAAGAACATCCCCGCCACGGAAGGAGGCCAGGTAACTGACAGAATCAATCTGCCCGCTTGGAGTACTCGTGCTCCATCCGGGAAGAATTGGAAAGCGAAGCCCTCCAACGACCTCAACTCGATGGAGATAGATGAGCGGCTCGGTGCTCTAATCAACGAGGGCCTCAAGAGTGATGATCCTGTGGCTTGCTGGATCAAGAATCGCGTGCTGCCTCTGCAGGAGCGCAGCCATCTGATGTGCTATATGGGAGGCCCCCACGACTGCACCAGAACGACCACCATCGAGCTCGACAACGCGGATGTTCCCGTGCACGCCAGGGCCATCCTGACAACAAGCCTTGGTGACCACTGGCAGTATGGGTTCATCCCATTCAGCCGCACGAAACCGATTCCCCGGGTACGTTCTCCTTATTTTGCTTTCGATATTTGCCATCCGACTAGAAAATCTTCTCTCTTGGCTGCGATTAGCAATTGCATTCCGTACCGAGTAGAGTACTTAGTAGAATTGCGTAGGCTTAGTGTGCTTTGTGCCTGCACGCCTTGTCGGGTAGGATTTTCAGTAAGGTTGCTTAGGCTTAGTGTGCTTTGTGTTTGCACGCCTATCCGAGTAGAACATTCGGTAAAATTGCTTAGGCTTAGTGTGCTTTGTGTTTGCACGCCTATCCGAGTAGAACATTCGGTAAAATTGCTTAGGCTTAGTGTGCTTTGTGTTTGCACGCCTATCCGAGTAGAACACCTTTCTGCTACTCGGCTAACTTGTGACACTTCTCTGCTCTTCAGGTCCTCAATCGCCAGCTCATGGAGAGCTGTGAACGCTTCGAAGGCAATTGGTTTGCTGACCGAGAGGAGGACGACAAGGCCTCTTTTGAGACTGCAGACCAGATCAACCTTCCTCACTCCCCTACGAGAGAGAAGCAGCCTGCCGAAACATCTCTTCGCGACTGGTCTGATGACGAGTTCGAAGGTAACTGAATTCGCGCTCTCCCTCTGCGAAAAGCTCAAGCCCTTTGCCTGCTGTTTCTGAAGTGGTTTCCTTCCTCCCTATTTCACAGATGCTGCAAATGCTGAGGATGATGACGAGGACGAGGAGGAGAAAGCCCTTGAGGTCAATCCTCTTTCTGTTGCTGCACCTGCTACCTGCAAGCGGGCCGGCAGCGGCGCCCTAGAGCCCCCCGCCAAGAAGAAGAAGGCGACCGAGAAGGCGACCAAGAAGGCGGTCGTGAAGAGAACGAGGCGAACCATTCCCTCCACCACCGCGTAAGTTTCTTCTCGGTTGCATGTTTCAGTTTGCTTTGCTCTTCTCGGTTGACTCCCGATCCTTTTCCTTCACTGTTTTCTCTTGTTTTCCTCTGCCCTTTTCTTATCTTTGATTCCAATTTCCTCTTCAGAGCCCCCTTGAACGCGGATCCCGCTCTTGCATCCAGCGAAACTCAGAAGAAGACTGCCATCGATGTCGACAAGCTAATCGACCTCGATGGCGACGAGAACAATGCCGCTAATGCACCCTTACAGGGCACTGATGCCCAAACCACTGACACAGAGCAGCAATCCCGTGCCGAACAGGAGGCGCAGGGTACTGCTCATCAAGAGAGGCCACCTTCCCCTCCGGCCGACACCGCCGAGGGGAACCAAGACCGTGACCAGGAGATGCACGATGATGACGCCGCCGTCGAGCGGCAAGAAGCCGAACCTGAGCAGCCAGCCACAGACGCTGCCGGACAAGAGGATCCCGCTGCCGAGCAGTGGGTAGACGATGCAGCCATGACTGAGGAGTATCCCTTGAGCAGTGCGCAACCAGGCGCTGCACAGGGTAGCGCGCAACCAGATGCTGCACAAAGTGGTGGGTCCGTGGTGCCACCCGTTGATCAAGGCTCTGCACAGCCAGATTCCTCCTTGGTGCCACAGACCAAGGACGCAGCCAGCCCTCCTGCCGGGCGAGTGACCAGGAAGCAAGCCCTAGATGCTCTGAAGGAGGCAGTCGAGAAGAGGGCAGCCGAGAAGAAAGAATCCGAGACGCAGAAGGTCGAGAAGCCGACCGCTCAGAAAGAGAAGGCAAAGAAGAAAGCTGCCGACAAGCCGCCGCCGACACCAGCTGGCCAGTCCAGGCAGCTGGTTATCCGCAATCCCAGTGCGGTTCCTGCCGCCGCTACCGTAGCTGATCAGTCCCTCTACCCGGATTATATGGTGAAGGTCAGCCAACAGCGCCAGATTGGCCTTTCCGTCGAGGACCGGAAGATTGCTCTCACAAGAGGAAGGAAAGCCTTGGCGGTGGACTCCGGGCCCTCGGCCCCAAACCAGGATAGATCCGCCTCCATTGCTTCTCGGGGAGCTCAAGACCAGGCGATATCATCCCAGAGCCTTGAGCAGGTACTCGACCTCATTGGCTTCATTGATGCCAAATGGGATAGTAAGATTCTCGGCAACCCCAACTGGAACGGCATCGCTCTGGGCGACATCGACCACATGCGCCAGGACTGGAACAAGGTGGACTTGGGTTGCAAACCCATGACCATCTCGACCACTTCTGCCACTCTGGCCGCCAAGATGTTCGTGCACCGCAAGAATGCAGAAGATCTCGAGCAGTCTTACGCGGTAAGCCTCAACTTATCTTTTCCGAGTTGCATCTCTACTTCTTTTCTTCTCTTCCTCTTATCCTTATCCATCACCCAGTCCCCGAGATTCTGGCCGAGTAGGCGGACACTCTTCCGAGTAGCCGCCTTCTCGGGTGGAATCTCAAATACTTTGCCTGACACTTGTTTCTTTTGCTTCTCAGAATAGTGTATTGAAGCGGACCGACTTGCACCGCCAACTTCTCTGGAACCACGCCATTGCCAAGAGGCGTATTGCCGCCCTTGAGAAGGAGAAGGTGAGCGCTGAGGAAGCCGACAAGGAGGTTATGAACAGTACCATGAGGCTGTCCGAGGTGGAAGGTACGCTTCTTGCTTACGCGGTTCTTGCATTTTTTGTTTACGCCCGCTATTGCTTTTTGCGTTAACCATCTCTATTCTGCAGGGAAACTGAAGGCCCTGGCTGACGAGCACTCGAACTGCCGTGCCTTTGTTGCGAATGCCGAGACCACCATCAAGAAGCTAGAAGGTAAACCTCCGTCTACTCGGTTTGCCCTTGTGTCTGTTTCCTTTGCTTCTCTGCTAACCGTGCTTTGCTCTTTTCAGAAGATCATAAGAAGTTTGTTGTCGAGCATCAGGATTGCCTTAAACCTGCTGAGGTTCAGCAACAGTTGTCCAGCCAGTCCGTTGAGCTGGTTTAGGAGCACACAACAGAGATGGAGCAGCTGCAACTCCAGCTGCAGAAGGCCCTCCAGGATGCTCTCGACCTTGGCGCCGAGAGGGACAGAGTTATCGCCGAGAAGGCCAAGGCTGAGACAACTTTCAATGCCAAGATAAAAGCCCTCGAGCAGGAGTGCGAAGTGCTGAAAGAAGGCAATGCTGGGCTCTTCACTTAGCTGGATGGCCTGCGCTTGCTTGAGGAGAAGCACGTTTCCAATGAGGAGGAATGGAAAATCCAGTTGCAGCAGCTGCGCCACGAGCTTCACAGTAAGTTTCCTCCTTTCTGCGTCTCTTCTTCTCGGTTCTGCCTCTTCTCGGATCCTGTTACTGAACTTGCCACTTGCTTTTGTGCAGAAATCTTCCCTGATCTCGTGTCCGCTTGCGCGCCAGCTTTGGCCAAGGCCCGAGCAGCTCGCATTGAGAAGGGCGAGGCCGCTGACACCAGGGCCGAGATCGAGGATAGCCTGCTGGTGATGCGAGGGCACTTCGAACGCCTGGCCGGCGTGGGCACCGACCTGGTGCGCGTCGGCTTCGAGCTCCACAAGCTATTCTGGCCTGAAGATCCCGCGCCGACAACCATCGGTGGCCTTGCTCTGAAGCTGCGCAATGTGAAGGCCGAGTTGAAGAGATGGCGCGCCTCGGGAGCTCGGGCAGGCGCTGATCTGATGCTGCTCTGCATCGCCTCCTGGTACGAGAATCTGAACATGCAGGTCATCCGCGGGAAGCGCGCTAATTCCAAGTGGGAGATGGATCCCAGCTGCGTGACCACGCGCAAACTGATTGCGTATGAGGTTGCGGAGTGCGCGGACACGGCAACCTTCATCGATGGCCTCCCTGAGCCCGACACCGAGATGGAGGAGGACGAGGAGGAGGATGAAGAAACAGATCCCGAGCTGGGCTTCTTTGATTCTCCCCAGGGCAAGGGGAAGGCCGCAGTCATCGCGAGTAGCGATGAAGAGGTCGAGGAGATCGACACAGCTTCCCTCGAGTTCGGCACCTCCTCAGGAGCCGCCCTCGACGACACGGTGCGCCCCCACGCCCCCGAGACCGGCTCTGCTTCCGCGACAGCGCCCATCTCGGTGGCCACTGCTACTTCTGAGCAGCTCGCCACCGAGCCTGACGCCGAGCAAGCGAGGACTGCTGATGCCAGCGCAGAGGCGGACGCCACCAAGGCCACTGAGGAAGGCGAAGCAACCAAGGCGAGCACCGAGAACGCCCCGTCAACTTGAATTTGATTTCATCCTGCAAATTTCTTACTCAAACACTTATCAGATCCCCGGGATGCCGGGAGCAGATGTATCAGACTATTTTATTCCGTTGCTACTCAATTTTATTCCCACTTTTGTTATTTCCAACTTAATTAATTTGTTCAACCTGGGCTGGATGCCGAGTTGCGTTATCATGCGAGTCCCCGAGTTGCATTTCTTATTCACTCTCCCTTTTCGTCTCAGCTCTACCCGCAACTTGTTGCTTTTTTGGTATTCGAGTCACAAGAGTTAAAGAGTAGAGCTGCAAATACTTAGCCGCTTAGAAACAATCATAGTAACGCAGCCCACCACTTAGCCGAAAAGACAATTCACAGAATAGTAATAAAAACACCCTACTCGGTTCCTGCACTCTTCTTTTCCTTAGTAATTTTTCTTGTGCTCATGGACCTTTTGCTTGTTCTCTTGCTTGCCATGAAGCCGGGTTTCGGACAGCAGCAAAGTCGAAGAGTTGGCATGTAGGTTTAAACACAGTACTCAATGTACCTTTGAATTTTGAAGTAGAGCAACCGAATAGGCGAAAGGGTAAAGCCGAGTAAAAACACTTAGAGCAATTTTGGACGAGGGCAGTCCCCGAGATCAATTTCAGATTGCAGAGTAGAATTTCAACTCGGATAAGAGGGTACATACACATCTTTGCTCACGAATGAAAACGACGAAGTAGAGCTACATTCCAAGGGCGCTTGGTTTCCTCTCCGGATTTATCTGCCCTGTTCGCCTGTGGTGGGCGCACATCTACAAGATAGTAAGCATCGTTGTGCAGCGCTTTGCTCACAATGAAAGGCCCTTCCCATGGAGGAGACAACTTGTGCATCCCGGCTGTGCGCTGCACAAGCCTAAGGACCATGTCTCCTTCTCGGAAAACCCTTGGGTTCACCTTTCGGCTATGATAACGCCGCAGGTTTTGCTGGTAGATAGCCGAACGTGACAGAGTCAGCTCTCTTGCTTCTTCAAGCAGGTCAACGTCGTCTTCTCGAGCTTCTCTCGCCTCCACCTCTGTGTAGAGGGTTACTCGGGGGGAGTCATGCTCTAGGTCTATTGGCAACACGGCCTCAGCCCCGTATACCAAGAAGAATGGCGTGTAGCCGGTTGACCGGTTAGGGGTAGTCCTTAGACTCCACAACACCGCTGGCAACTCGTCTAACCAACACCCAGGTGTTTTCAGCAGCGGCTCCATCAGCCTTGGCTTTATGCCTGCCAGTACCATTCCATTTGCTCTTTCAACTTGCCCATTGGAAGCAGGATGCGCGACTGACGCAACGTCTAGTCGGATATGCTTATCTCTGCAGAACCGCACCATTGCTCCCTCAGCAAAGTTTGTGCCGTTGTCGGTGATGATACCGTGCGGGTAGCCATATCTCAGGATTATATCCTTCACGAATTTCACAGCCGTGGCCCCATCACACCTCCGAATAGGTTTCACTTCAATCCACTTGGTGAACTTGTCCACCATGACCAGGATATGAGTCATGTTGCCTCTAGCCGGCTGGAAAGGCCCAACCATGTCCAAACACCAAACAACAAATGGCCAGGTGATAGGAATTGTTTTCAACTCGGAAGCAGCCATGTGAATCTTACTTGCGAACATCTGGCAGCCTGTGCACTTCCTCACGATATCCTCAGCTTGCTGTAGTGCTGTGAGCCAGTAGAAGCCATGCCGGAAAGCTTTCTGTACCAGCGCCCGAGAAGAGGCATGGTGCCCGCATTCTCCTTGGTGTATCTCTATCAGGATCTCTTCTCCTTCTGCTGGATCCACACAACGTTGCAGCACGCTAGTGGCACTTCTCTTGTGCAGCACATCTCGGACAATAGTGTAGCCCTTGGATCTTCTCTGAATCTGCCTTGCAGTCACCTCATCTTCAGGTAGAGTACCGTCCCTTAGAAAGGATAATATGGGCATAGCCCAACTCGGTGTCTCCCGTGCGGGAAACACTGGTTCGTCCACTTCCATTGGGACGGGTACCTCTGGTTGCTCTTTAGGGTGGGAGCACTTCTTTGCAGCCCAGATCGATTGGCGAGAACCTCCTCAATGAATGCGATAGTCCCCGGGTTAAGGACAGCAGTCCCCGAGTAAGGAGTGTCAGTCCCCGGGTAAGGAGTGGCAGTCCCCGAGTAGGGAATGGCAGTCCCCGAGTAGAGGACGGCAGTCCCCGGGTTTCCTGTAGCATTCTCCCAGTCAATCTCCATGGGATCAGATTCCTCACTTGGCAGAGAAGGAACAAATATAGACTCCGAGTTGGGAGAAGGCTTGATGGATGGCTTCCTCAAATGCTCCAAGGCGATTCCCGCCGGGATGGATTGCCGAGAAGATCCCAACTTGGATAACTCATCTGCTGCTTCGTTCTCTGCTCGGTGAATGTGCTGGAACTCACAACCTTCGAAAAACCCAGTCATAGACTGCACCAGGAAGCGATATGATGCCATGTTGGCATCTAGAGCATCCCATGTACCCGAGACTTGCTGCACCACCAGATCTGAATCTCCATAGCATATGATGCGTTGCACGCCAACCTCCTTTGCTACTCGCAAACCATGCACCATTGCCTCGTACTCTGCTACATTGTTGGATGCCTTGAAGTGAATCTGCAACACATACTTGAGCTGATCTCGCTTGGGTGATGTCAGCACCACGCCAGCACCAAGGCCTTCCTTCACCTTCGAGCCATCAAAGTGCATCTTCCAGTAATTGGAAACTAGAGCAGGAGGTTCATACTGCACCTCGGCCCAGTCCACAAGAAATTCCGCCAGGATCTGAGACTTGATGGCGTCTCTTCTCGCATACGCGGGAGCATACGCAGCTAGCTCAATCGCCCACTTGGCTACTCTGCCACTCGCCTCCTTGTTGCCCATGATATCCGAGATGGGAGCAGAACTCACGACAGTGATGGGGTGCTCCTGGAAATAATGCTTTAGCTTCCTGGCGCCCAGGTATACGCCGTAGGTCATCTTCTGGTAGTGCGGGTAGTTTTGCTTGGAGCTGGACAGTACTTCACTGAGATAGTATACTGGGCGCTGCACGCTCTTGCCTTCTTCTTCTCGTTCCACCACAATCACCACACTGACTACTCGGTTAGTCGCAGCAATGTACAGCATCATTGGCTCCTTGGGTAGCGGACTAGCCAAGATGGGAGCACTAGCCAGCATTGCTTTCAGCTCATTGAATGCCACGTCCGCTTGCGGAGTCCAGACAAACTTGTCACTTTTCTTCATCAACTGGTACAGAGGCAGGGCCTTCTCGCCCATTCGGCCCAGAAAACGGCTCAGAGATGCCAAGCAACCTGTGAACTTCTGCACATCTTTCAGTGATCTCGGTAAAGACATGCTCTCAATAGCTTTTATCTTGGAGGGATTGGCTTCAATGCCCCGACTAGAAACCAGAAAACCGAGTAGCTTCCCAGCCGGTACACCAAAGGTGCACTTACTCGGATTCAGTTTCATTTTGTACTTGCGTAGGTTAGCAAATGTTTCCTCCAGGTCGGCAAGCAGAGTATGTGTTTTATTCGTTTTGATGACAATGTCATCTACGTACACCTGCACATTCTTGCCGAGCTGGTCGTGCAAGCATTTCTGCATGCATCTTTGATAGGTTGCACCCGCATTCCTCAAGCCAAAACACATGACACGATAGCAATAAGCCCCGTACGGGGTAATGAAAGCAGTCTTTATTTGATCAGCAGGATTGAGTGCAATCTGGTGGAAACCAGAGTAGGCATCTATGAAAGACAGCAGTTCACAACCAGCAGTGGAATCGATCACCTGATCGATGCGAGGTAGCGGGAAAGGATCCTTGGGGCATGCCTTGTTCAAGTCGGTGTAGTCGACACACATGCGCCACGCAGTGGCAGCCTTGGGATCCTCCTTCTTCTTCTCGACCATGACCGGGTTGGCTAGCCAATCCGGATGCAGCACCTCCATGATGAAATTGCTTATCAGTAACTTGGTGATCTGGTCACCAATGGCCTTTCTCCTCTCATCTCCGAAACGGCGCATAGCCTGCTTCACTGGCTTGGCGTCAGGACGCACATGTAAAGAGTGCTCAACCAACTCCCTCGGGACTCCTGGTAGATCTTCATTGGACCAGGCGAATACATCCCGATTCTCACGGAGGAAGTGGATGAGCTCGCTTTCCTATTTCTCCGCCAACCCGGAGCCAATGATGGCTACGCGGTCGGGGAACTCGGGGTCGACCTGGACCTTCTTTGTCTCCTTGGCAGCCTGAAAAGCAGTGCCGTGCTGGGTACTCGGCACACCTTGCGCGCCAGCTTGTGCGGATTGCGCCATAGCTACCACCTCATACATCTTCTTCTTCTCGGCAGCAATCACCATCGACTCCGCCAACTGGGAGCTAGCAGAAGCACACTCCATGGACTTCTTGTAATCACCAGAGATGGTAATTATGCCATTGGGACCAGGGATCTTCATCTTCAGATATGCAACATGGGTGGAGGCCATGAACTTGCTCAGAGCAGGCCTGCCGAGTAGAGCATGGTAAGGACTCTGATGATCCACCGCCTCGAACTGCAGGCGCTCTGTGCGGCAGTTATCCCTGGTGCCGAATAGCACATCGATCCACACTCGGCCAATCGGGTTGCACGAGATCCCGGGCACAATGCCATGGAAGGTGGTCTTGCTAGGCAGCATCATGTTCTCGGCCAGGCCAAGCTTCTCGAGCGTGTCTTTGTACACGATGTTGATGCTGCTGCCGTTGTCGATTAGCACCTTGCTGAACCTCACATTCTTCTCGGGACCCAGGAAGGTAGGATCCAGCACCAAGGCTTAGCTACCCGGATTGGGCATCACCTTAGGATGATCTGCTCGGGTCCACCTGATCTCCTGGTCACACCAATACATGTAGTGAGGGACAGCAGGAATCACTGCATTGACCTCCATGGCCCGCCTGTGCTGTGATTGCTTGTCGACTGGCTCAGAAGTGAAGATCATGTAGCTCTCGTGGTGCTCTTGGTACTGATTGGAGCCTCCGCCCCCATTGTTGCCGTTGTTGTTGTTGCCCTGGTAGTTGTTGTTGTTGCCTCTGTTGTTGTTGTTGTTGCGGTTGTAGTTGTTGTTGTTGTTGCGGTATCTCTCATTGTTGAAGTTTTGGTTGGCTCCTAAAGCCACCTGGTTCACATTCTCTCTTCTCGGGTACACTGGCGGCCGAGCTGCGGGTGCGCGAGTAGGCTGCACATTGGCATTGGCTGCTGGCAGAGGGGGAGGAGGAGGCAAGCCATCACTCTTGATCACATCCCACCACTCGCACTGCCGAGTAGTGTGGTTAGCAGGCCTCGAGGGGTGGTGAGTGTGAAAACTGCATGGGCCATCCTTCATGTCATCAAAGACAAACTTCTTCGGCTGCTCGGAGTTCCCGCTACCCGACTGAGAGGTGCGAAATGGCTTCTTGTTGCCTTGGCCCTGGTTCTGCTTCTGCCCGTAGGCTCCAGCAGGTTTCTGCCTCTGGCTGCCACCAGCCCCAACAGTCACTGCGTTCACCTCTTCAGGATCATACCGAGTATCTACTCGGCGCTTGTTGCGGAACTCGTTGCGCTTGCTGTTGCTGAAGTTTCTTCTCGGCTCAGAGGAGTCCATCAGTGGCTGAGTAGGATCACCAAGTGCGTACTGATCCGCAATCTTGATGGTCTCTGCCAGAGTGTTCGGCATCTCCCTCTGCAATCTCTGCCACAACATACTGCCATGTCTGCATCCCTGCGCAAACCAAGTAATGGCATGTGCTTCATTCACACCCTCACAGGTGTTCCTCAATGTACTCCACCGAGTAAGATACTCGCGATCTGTCTCGTCTTCTCGCTGCCTGCAAGCGGATAGCTGCTGTGGCCTATTCAGCCTCTTGTATGTGCTGGTGAAGTTGCTGATGAAGGCGTCCGAGAAGTCCAGCCAGCAATTGATGCTGTTCTTGGGCAAGTTGTTGAGCCAAGTGCGGGCTGGACCCTCTAGCATCTGCGGGACATAGCGCGCCGCCCATCTTCTGTTGCCGTTCGCGATATGGACCGCGGTGACATAGTCATTGAGCCAATCTTCAGGCTTGGTGCTGCCATTGTAGCTCTTGGTGCCTCTTGCAAGCTGGAAGTTCTTCACGGACGGCTCGTTCATGATGCGCGGGCCAAAGCACTCGGGGCCAGGAGGACCCGTGCTCTCCAGCCGCGCTGACAAGCTGATCCGGTCCAACTGATGCCTCGCATCTCCTGGCGCCAGCATGCGCTCGCCAACACGATCATGGACATCATAGCCCGCCATCTCCATGGCCGAGTAGCCATCATCATACCTGTCCACCTGCACAGCTGCAGGCTGCTCCACCGGGTTGGCGACTGGTGCCACTACGCGCGGCTGCTGCCTCTGCCGAGTAGGCTGAGCTGCGGGTTGCCGAGAAGGACCTGGACGCGCAGCATCTCGGGCACGGCTTTGAGCTTGGTGGACTTGAGAGCCTGCTCTTGCAGCGTTGTGTTCCTGCCCGGGCTGCTGCGGCACAGCAAGCTGTCTCGCGGCAGCAGCCGGGTCATACACCTGCATTTGCCTGTCTCTGCCCGAACGCCCGCTGCGGCTCTTCTCGCGGCTGGGATGCGGAGACGAGGCCTGATCGTTAGATCTAGCCGCGTGCGAGTGAACCACCTGCGAAGCCCCAGCACCCGGGTTGGCCTTCCGGAACTCCTCGTTCTGCCTAGCAGCCTCCAACACCAACTCGTTGAGTCTTTCTTGCTGCCTAACACGCGCGTCGCCATCTAGGCGAGGCAACTCGGCAACTACGGCCTCTGTAGCTCTGAGTGTCTTGGCGGGTGTGCTATATCTGGGCCGAGTGGAGGTGTTTGCGGTGGCGGACTGAGCAGGAGCCTCTACAACTGTTGCCATCTCGGCGCCAAGGTTGCGCCGAGTGGAACCTACTCTGCTAGCCCTCCTAGCGACTGGCGTGAAGCCGTGAGCCTTGTTGTACTCGAGCTGATCTAGACTCAACTCCAACCTCACCTTATCCAACTCCGCCTGCTCGGCAAGCAGCTCCAGGCGTTGCCGCTCGAGCTGCTCCCTCATGGCCAGGAGCTCGATGTCGGTGGGAGTTGGCATGCCAGGCCGCATAGCCGACGCGGGAATGACCGTAGACGTGGAAGGTGGCAAGTTGCTCTCCTTCTCGTAGGGCCGGTGAACCCTGCCACCAGCAGCCGGTGCATCAATCTCCTCGACGACGGCCGCAGCGCCAGTAGCGGCTGCGCCAGTGTTTGCCGCCAAGCCCGTCACCATCACCTCAGCGCAGTTCGCAGAGCGGCACGCGGGCCTTCCGCGAGCAGCGATCACCGCGGGAGGATCCTCCGCGTCATGCACCAGCTCGGGGTACTCGTGGCTGGCGACGTAGACGAGGTGAGAGCCGAAGGAGATCACCGAGCCGCCCTCCGGCATGGCCCTGCCGCCGAAATCGCCGGCGTTGTCGGTGAAGAAGTCGAAGGAGCCAAATCTGTGGACAAGGCCACAGACCACGCGCTCCGCTGAAGAAGATCCCGTCCGAACAGAAACTCCAACCAGCGCCGCTGGTTGCCCCACGGTGGGCGCCAACTGTCGTGGTGGTGTCACGGCAGATGCCATGGGATGGCTAAAGATGTGGGGACGAAGGACGTTGGAGGTGCTCGGGGAGGGATCACGCGACGAGTAGCCGCGTGAGGTACGAAGTAAACACTGCAAACAACACGATCTACCCAGGTTCAGGGTCCTCGTGAGGAGGTAAAACCCCTACTCTGCCTTTCTTTGTGTATTTTGGTGTCTCACCGAGTAGCCACAGTACAATGTTCTTGCTACCGAGTAGCCGCTCCTCTCTCTACGTGATGAATTAGGTCAAGAACCTAGGGTTTCCTCAGTTCAATCTCAACGTGCCCCTCGCAGGAGGCGGCGGGGCACCTTATATACATGGTGCCCAGCCGGATACGTCCAAATCTAGACAAGTGTCGACATAGTGTGCACATCGTCCTTCTTCCGGGTTCCCGCTGACAGCTTTGGTTCCTAATCTTGGCTGTATCTGGAAAGTCGTTGGGCAAAACAAGGGGACAGACTGGTATCACTGTGCCAAACACAGAGTAGGCCCCCCTTATCCTGCGACGGCCTGCTTCCATGCTGTCACTGTCAGGCAGGCCGGTCCCAGATGAATAGTAGTTCGAATACTGCCAAGTACGGACCCAGGATACGCGGGATCCTGTGTCAGAACGACTCCTTTGACTTTCTGGCCCGAGTGGGTTCCCGCCAATTTTACTCGGGCCAACTCTTCTACTCGAACAGACAGAACTTGATTGATTCTTCCTTTTGGTCATCTTGAGGTGAGACCGAGTAGCAGTCAACCGGGTAGCAGGTACCGGGTAGGCGGCTACTCGACCAAACCTCTCTTCTGACAGTTGCTTTTACCACGTGCCTTTACCCTACTCGGGGGTAACCCCCCGACAACCGGAGGCACAGAGATGGAAGTATTTGGAGTTCTCGTCTCCCAGGATGCAGTGACGAATCTTCGCGCGCTGTCTCCAATAGGTGGCGCTAGCCCAGTTACTTCTACAAAGGGACGCTTTGGCTAAGAGGCGAAGGCGAGTCTCTAAAGGGCTTAGAGAACGGATCTCCTCAAGCGTATCTAGAAAGAAAATAACAGTGCGGCAATTGGCGAGGTAGATAGAGGGGAGTTTACGGGAGCGAGCCCAAATACGGGCAGCAGAACGGATACGCTTGAGCTTAAGGTTCAGCTGGCCGATAGGTGGAGTGGCGTAGTTGGCAGAGTTGACACTGGTCCAATTCAGGGAGACCAGGTTGGAGAAAAGGTGGTTGTTGAGCCACGAGTTTTCCAGCCGAAAGATGGAGCTTCGGGGGGCTTTGGAGGAGGCTTCGAGGAGAAGGGGAACATGGTCCGAGGTGGGCCTGTGGGAAGAGGACAGGGTTGTGTCTGGGAGAGCTATACTCCAATCTGGATTAACCAGAGAGCGGTCGAGACGAGCGAGGATGGGGGGGTTTTGTTGGTTGGACCAAGTAAATTGGCGATCGAGGAGAGGGATTTCAATGAGCCCGCGAGAGTTGATGAAATCATTGAACCAGTAGGCTTCCGTAGAATTGAAGTTGTCGTTTGAGCGTTCGCAGGGCTCCCTAATGAGGTTGAAATCACCAAGGAGAGCAAAAGGGCCAATAAGGGTCGAGACGTCGTTGGCCAGAGAGGTAAGGAAATCGAACTTGGATGAGTGTCCACAGGGCCCATAAACATTGATGATGGAGAAGCAAAGGTTGTCAAGGCGGAAGGAGAAAGTAGTGGTGACCGAGAACGCGCCGATAGAGTGATTGACGAGCTCAAGAATCCGGTCGTCCCAAGCGGTAATTATGCCTCCAGAGGCACCCTCGGAAGCTTTGAAAACGTGAGAGCGAAGATTTGGCGGGAGGAAGGAGGTAGCAAGGAAGGAGGGAATGTCCGTGAGCTTAGACTCCTGAAGGCAAAGAATGGAGGGGGCGAAGCTGTGACGTCATCACGTTTCGTTTTTTGACCGAGGCCTCTAACATTCCAGTCTGCAATGCGGATTTTAATAATCATAGGAAACCCAAAAGGACATCAAAAGACATAAAAAGAGGTTCAGGTTCAGCCGCCTCATTACAATCCAGGATACAAAGGTGAAAAAGACAGAAAGTAAAAATACAGCGGGCGCCCAAAAAACAGGTTGGGCAACCAGAACAAAACGGTAAGAGGACAAGGCCCGGCGGGGCAGACCAGCTCTGAACGTGGGTCGGGGCAAGGAGCTTCCCAGCGAGCAGAGGCCCAACGAAGGTAGCATGGGCTGAAATTCTTAAAAAAGACAGGAGGTTGGCGTAGACAGGCCGAGAGGCCTAGAGCTGTAGTTCGTCTTCAATCATGGGGAACCTGAGGGCTCCAAAGTGGTAATCTGTCCCGCGTCAAGTTCCACGCGGGAGATGTCGCAAGCCAGGGCCAGGGCAGCGACGTCCTCGTCAGACAAGGCGTTGCCTCCCTCAGCAGCAGCGGCCAGCAGATCCTCCGAGGCGAGCTCTCCATTGCGAGCAGAGCAGAGCTTGCCCGAACCCTCCAGGCGCAGTTGCTTGCGTTTAGCAGCTTTGTCGACGATGGAGACGTAGGCGGCTGGTTCAGCAGCAAGGAGCCTGGAGCTGCGGCGAGGAGCGGGCGGGGCCGGCTGCGCATCCTGGAGGAGAGGCTCGGCGCTGAAGCCAACGGACGTGGTCTGCGCCTTCCCGTCCAGCACCGCAGGTGGCGCCAAGCCGCAGTCAGGCAAAGCTGCCTTAGGTGGGGAGGCAGCACCAACCTCGAGAGCTTGGCATCACAGCCCATCACCAAATCGGAAGCCAGGCCAACAGGGATCTCTTGCTCGGGGTGAACAGGAGAGCCCCGCGCAAGGACATCCACGGAGAGGAGTGGGCGGTGCAGAGGTCCAACAGTTGCGATGGAGGTAATGACCCCCACAGAGGCAGTGGCAAAGTTGGCAACCATCATGCCTTTGCAGCCGGGATCAGAGGATGCCGTCCTCATGGGAAGCAGGAAGACCGCGCGCTCTCCAAGGGACCCTAAAGCAGAGACCTCAAAGAACCCGAGGTGCATCTTGAAGGTCACTGATTTTGGCTTGGATCGTAGTGGCTCGCCAATCACCACAGGGAGAGGAGGGGCGCAGGCAAGCGCTCTGCTGACAATAGAAGCTGCAGGAGCAGCACTTGAAGGAGCGCCGTGAGGGACGGCAGGGGGTGGCACGCCGAGCGCGTGCAGAACGTCGGCGAAGCCCGAGCCGCCTGTCAGCTCACGGCCATCGAGCTCGCCATCAGAGAGAGCCTCGGGGATCGAAGAAAGATCCTGGTCAGAGGGAGGGTCCGAGCTGTTGCCCAGATTCTCGAAACCGATGATAGAGACACGGCCGATAGAGCCTTGGCTGCAATGATTCTTGAGGTTGAGCTGCAAGGGGATGTCAGTGAGGGTCTCAGCTTTCACAGTGACGAGAACAGCTGAGTAGTCCAGACCCAGAAGGCATATTGGATCAATATCATGTGGATTGGCGTAAGGAGCCGAGGATATGGTGATATGGTTTCTGTGCCAATGCTCAAGAGCAAAGTCCTCAATGGCGAGAGCAGCCATGACTTCATGTTCGAAAAGGAAACGATTATCCGTTTCATCATGTCGAACAAATTGGACCGAGGTTTCGGAGCCAAGGAAAGGGCCATTGGCCACCGCGTTTTCTCGGTCCCAAGCAGAGGAGAAGACGGCCAATTTGGTGCCATGAGAAGAGGACAGAAGCGTAGCTCGGTTAGGGCCGCACCCTAAGGCAACAGCCTGATGGATCAGGGGGGCTGGTGACACCACCGGAGGGGAGACGAAGACGTAGGCCAAGTTGTCGAAGTGATTCATGTCCACAAAGGGCATATAGACATCCAGGTAATCCGGCCGAGCCGGGTCCTCCAGGTCTTCTTCGTCAGGGATGGAATCAGTAGCTGAAGGGAGAGGCTCGGAGGACGGCGGAGAAGCGGCAGCGTCCACAATGGGGATGAATCCATCTCCACCGTCCACAGGCTGCAAGATGCCTTCCTCCTCGCCACTTTCCTCGTCAGAGCTGTTGAAGAAGATAACAGGCTCGGGATCTTCTTCGTCCTCGTCTTCAACCGCAGCAGCAGCAGGGAAAGCGAGGCGGCAGACGGAACGGTGGTGATCTTGGGCGAAACAGAGGCTGCAGAAGGAGGAAGCAACGGTGGGCGCGGTCGCGGGGACATCCACAGACGGGGCACCAGTGCCCAGGCCTTGGGGAGGGGAGGCCATCTGGGAACTGAGAGGAAGGTGAAAAAGATTAGGACGGGGGAGATTGGGAACAGAGAAAGAGCCGAAAGGGGGGAGCTTACACTCACGCTCGACGTGTCCGGAGTGGCGGCACCGGCGACACCTGATGGGATCACGGCAGTCGGCCACAAGATGATCAGAGGCGAAGCAGCGGTGGCACCGACGACCAGAGGAGACGAGCGGAGGCGGTGTGCGGATAGGGGAGGGCGGGAAGAAATGAAGACTTTTCGTTTTTCAATTTTGTAGATAGACCTGTCGTTTTTTTTTTTTTTGTGAAGGAAAGAATGAAGATTTGTCGTTAATTAGCCCAGGATGAGACGATATGGCATCGATCCCGCTGATCTGGAAACCAACAAGACAACTCTACAAATAATTAACAAATTGATCCAAGCAAGAGGGAGTTAGTATAAACGATCAAATTGTCACCCAAAGCAGCGATGCTTTTCTTACGTTGGCCCGCTGGAATAAACCGTACGCATCCCCCAATTGCTGCCCGGCGCGCGCTCACGCTCCATCTGGGGAGTAGGTCATTCCTCGACCTCGTAGCCGCCCGGGATGCGGCGTCTTTGCCTTTTACCGAGTGCAATTTTGCATCCAAACTTTAGTTTTGATGCTAGCCCCTCGATCTTAGTTTATTGGAGCTAGTGGCACTGCTCTGCTGCGCCATTTGCGGCAGTTTTAACCAGATCCATGTTGCCACAAAACTAACGTACGGGCTTTCCTCCCCGGCTGGCCGGCCCTATAAATATGGATCCATCGAGTACTCCTCCGGCCACAAGTCGATCCGTCCATTGGCCGCCACAAGAAGCCAAACTAGGTAGATAGTGAAGCCGAGAGAGAGGCCTAGCTTGTGTTTTGCTCAGAGTGAGAGAGATCGAGATGGCGTGGAGCATACCGGAGAACGACAGGTTCGAGCGCGCGCTGGCCACGTACGATCGCGACACCGCCGGCTTCTGGGAGCGCGTGGCGGCGGCTGTCGGCGGAGGGAAGACGGCCGACGACGCGAGGCGCCACTACGACCTGCTCGCCGAGGATCTCGGCGACATCGAGGGCGGCCGCTACGGCTACCCCACCGGTACCGGCGCCACCAACACCAACCATCGCAACAACGCCAGGAACAGGTAAGCACGCACGTACGATAGATCAGTGATCAGTTACATGGGTGTTAAAACTTTACAACAAGTCGCTTAACCTTGTGCCGTCGAGTGCAGAGCCAAGGGGCCCCAGACATGACGGGTTCATGGGATTTACAGAGTCGAAATGGATCAAGCAGACGTACCATGAAAGTGCGAGCAAACTAGCAGCTTATTATGGATGCAAGCGTGTCGTGTATATGTGCGTACGTTTATGATGTATGCTTGGGTCTTGGAGTATAGCTACTAGTAGTAGCATATAGCTCTGTCGCGAGACAAGAGTACGTACGTACGTACGTGTGCATGTTCCTCTTGTGTGACTGCAGAGCGCATGAATGGGTGTAAACTGTAAAAAGCTTTTGTGATGGCTTGTTTGCTTGTACCGATGATGAACGAATGAATTAATACGTGTCGTTGTTACGTGTATCGACCTTATTTTCACGACTGCAAACGAATAACCATAGAACAATTTCTTCCAGACAGATAACTTGATTTGTCTAACTAGCTAGCTAGATGCTTACACAGGCACCAAACCAATTTGCTGCCTCTCAATAAAGTAGCCAAAGTTCAAACGAGGATACGACTACACAAGCGGCGTTCGGTGGGCTTTTCCTGCAAACTAGGCCTGCCTGCAAGGCTCAAGCCCAAAAGCTCCCATGTGCTAGCATCTTTTTTCTCTTTTTAAGAAAGGAACACCTATTATTTGCGTTCTATTTCCGCTGGAATTGGTGAATGGTTCTTCTTTTTTCATTCAGTATAGCTCCATGCAGCGGTGTTGGAAGGAGGGCAGAACTCACACCATTACCCTTCACAAACAGAAATCAACTAAAAAAATGCCTAAAAATCTATTTCCGCTGGAATTGGTGAATGGTTCTTCTTTTTTCATTCAGTATAGCTCCGTGCAGCGGTGTTGGAAGGAGGGCAGAACTCACACGATTAACGGTCACAGGCAGAAATCAACTAAAAAATGCCTAAAAATTAACAGAACTTCTCCATGGATGATCTGGGCTGAAATCTCAGCTGCAATACAGAGGATAAAATTCTGAGGTATGATCACAAAGATCCTTTTACAGCCTCTTGAACCCCTTCTCCTAGCAACACAACTAAAAAAAAGGTACCAAACCCCAAAAAATACAAATATCAAACCAAGGAAAAACTCATACCACAACAGATAAGCTTGACATACATTGAAACTATTTAGATCTGCAGCACATATAACATAGCTGATTTCACACAAATTCACGGGTTCCATGATAATTTGATACACCGGGAAATTTACAAAGTATCGTGGGAAAAATAACAATAGGCATGCATCTAGAAAAAACTTTGTGCAGACAAGTAGTAATATGGTAAAAAAGGTTGTCCTGAAAAAGAACAAATGAAAATTTTGCGCATAAGTAGATTATTCAATCTTCTGATTGCTTCCAAGTAGATTATTTGATTCGCACATCTACCATTGTACCTGGAAAACAAAAGGAAGTTTAATAAAGGAAAGTAGTTTTTGAAGATAATGCGCGTAAAATTACTATAGCTTGTTTGCACTTTGATTACAGATTTATTTCAAATTTGATAAGAAAGTGGAAAATTATCCATTGCTAGGTATGAAGGGATCAAACATTGAACTTCCACTGAATATAGACTTGCATAGAAAATGGTAATTCACAAAACAATTACCATGTTTTCCCTATCAGTTGACGGATTTTTTTTTTGAAAATTGACATATTTGTTCTCTAGTAATCGTCATGTTCTCTAATTTTAATTGCCATGTTTTTCCTTGTAAGTTGCCTAATTATTTCATAGTTGCCAAGTTCTTTCTCTAGTAATAATCATGGTGTATGTGGGCAAAGCCAGAATTCAGACATGCGGGAGGCAAAAAAACCGACAACGAGAGAAGAGAACAAATATTACAATACATTAAGTCCCAAAAAATAGCATATCGATATAAATATTTGAATACAAGTTTGACGCTACGAAGGAAATTACATGTCTATTAGCTTAAACTGTGCTCAACGACCATCGGTGTCAAATAAATTGATAATCTCATCAGAACTAATCTTTACAGCTATTTCCCTCCCAATGAACACAATCATGTCATGTCGAAGAAAATCATCTCCCATTTTATTTCGAAGACATGTCTTGATCAGTTTCATGGACGAGAAAGCTGGCTCCGTGGTTGCAGTTGACACCGGAAGAGTTATGATTAATCGCAATAATCTATCAACCATTAAATATGTAGTAGATTTACCTGTTTTAACTAGTCTAACTGTTAAATCAGGAAGTGAAGGAAAGCAGTTTAGTTTGGGATTATTGCAAACATCCAACTAGAAATGGGGAAGTTGAGACTCCAATTGATACATTTCTTGACTAGAAAAATCCTCGAGTTAAAACTTTTCAACCAATGTGCATATCTTTGATACGTCAAAAGATTCATGTCTTGGATGTGAAGATCCAAAAAGTGTCAAGAGATCTGGACCTTGAATACCAAAGCGGTCATTTATCTCAACGAATTGTTGATCTATAGCAACATTAAACACATCTGTGTAGTTATGTAATGTTGTTGTGTTATCATGCTTGTTGCGAGATCTTGTCACATCAACATACCTGAAAATTTGAATATATATAAATATTACATGTATGCATATGATAAATAATATTCTACTTTACATGTACAAGGACATGAGTATTACTTGTGATTCAAATCAGGGGCCTCAACCTTATGCTTTAAACAAAAAGACTGAACCTCCTCTAAAAGAGATTCCCATCCATCTTCTCTTAGCTTACCAAGCAACATTTTTTGTGTTCGTAACTAAATCTAATGAATTTAAAATGTCAATGGATTTCCTTTGGAGTGGTTGAAAGCGCATGGTGCCCCCATATGTGGTTTTGGTAATTAATGACAATTCTTAAGGACTAATGTTTATATTGAGACATTCTTTCAAGACTTGTCCATAAGAATAGTTTGTAGTCCTTGTGTGGATCGAAGAAGATCTTTTGATCATTTGTTATCCAAGATATGGCCGCAAAGCTTTTTCTCTGTCTAGCGGTAGTACCGGGTTGTGCAGCGGTAGTACCGCTCCTCATGGAGTTGTACTGCTGCGACACACCTGGTACACTCCAGACATCGGTACTACCGCTGGTGATACCGCTAGCAAAGAAAAGGCCACTGATATCCATGGTACCCAGGCGGTACCGGCATAGTACTACCGCTGGTACTTAGTCACTTTCGGAGCAACACTCCCCATGGCGGTAGTACCGCTCCTTCCAGGACGCGGTAGCACCGCTGGCAGTACCGGTCAAAATATCGCCAGGGAAGTTTTGCTCACGGTAATGATTATGGTACTAGGGCGGTAGTGGTCTAGTACTACTGCTAGCCATTTCGATTTTATATAGAGTTCGGGGCCAACGGTAGTACCACTACTGGAGCTTCACGGTACTTTTCTGTGGTACCGCTGAGCACCAGTGTGCAGTACACTGGGTACCCTGAGATGTCAGTGGGCGGTAGTACCTCTATGTGCAACGGTAGTACCGCTGTGATGTTAAGCTTATTTCTTGTATGTCTTGAAGAACAAGATGGAGTGTTCATTCACGTCTACCTTCAAGACATCAACATTATGGATGAAGAAAGAAGAAAATATACAAGGTTTATCAAGCTTGTGATCAACACACAAAGCTACAATATGTGCCTAGTGGGATTATTGTATCTCGTGGAATGATAAGCAATTGTCCATATAGCTTTGTGAACTAACCCGTGATATGTGTGTGGCATCTCTAAGTGTGGTTAGGTATCTTTTCATGGGCATTCTTCAAAAAGGAAGATTTCATATAGCTCATGGTCTATCTTGTCAAGCGGTGTTCGTCATCAAGCTTGACGTGGAAGCTCAAGTGAAGCATCTCGAAGAAATATTATGCTTGATGCTTGCCACCCATTTGGAGATTGTGTCCATCTGAAGATTTTCCATAAAGGGTCTCTCCCATAATGTATGGGGGAGCAATTTGCAAGTATTCATCAAGTGGAGCTAGTGCTATCTAGCACGATCAAGAAAGAAGAACCAACTTGAGAGAATCAAGATCGCCATCATCTAGCTCAAGTGGAATGCTCAAGGCAAAGGTATAATCTTGATAGGTTTTATATTTTACGGTCTTATACTTTTGGGGAGACCGGGTTATAGGATCGATAGTCGTACTATCAAGAGGGGCTCTCAAGTGAGTAACTTGATCGAATCGTTGTGGAGAGATCAAACCTTTTCACTCTTGTATATCATCTTTCTTGGTTCTTATTTGGCTTTTATCTCTTTGGGTTTTGGGTTATTGTTGTGATCTTCATGACAAGAAGAATTTCATCAAAAATAATTTTAGCATGAAACACTTATTGAGTTTTTGATGTTGAAGGTTTTCCCCGTTGGTCTTTTTTAGATAGGTCTTTCCTTTCCACATTTGGTTTGAAGTTTCATTGGTGTACAATGATTTTTCTCTGCAGTATCTTGTAGAGCTCGTCGTTACGATTTCAACAAACCTAAGATCATCTAAAACGGAGCTCGTCGTTGCGATTTCAACGAGCCCAAGATCATCTAAAACAGAGTCCAGACGCAAAAGTTATGATCGTTTTTGTATTGAGTGTTTTGCTGTTTTTGGCCCGGAGGTAGTACTGGTCCAGTACCGCCCGAACCAGTACCAAAACGCCCCGTAGTGGTAGTACCGCTGATGGGCAAGTTTTTCACTTAACAGTCATATTTTGGGTCTTCTATTTAAGGGGGTCTTCTTCCCCCATTGACCCCAAGTCTTCCAAGCACGTTTTTCTCCCTCTCCCCCACCATTGTTGACCTTGGAAACCTTGCCCCTCTCTCAATCCCTCCAATGATTCTTTCATATCTTTGAGGGAGAAGTTAGAGGAGCTAGATCCATATTTCCACCAATCCATCTCTCCTCTTAGTGAGGAGAACTTAGTGAATCTAGATCTTGGAGTTCTTTGTGTTTCTCATCCATTGTTCTTCCTCTCTTATTCCCCCATAAGCATTTGTTGCTTTGTTGGAATTTGAGAGTGAATAATTTGAGCACTTGTGTTCTTGACATTGCATCTGTTGCATCGGTTTTTTTCTCTCTCCACGAGGATTCGTGGAAGTGAAAGTTTTTGAACTTGTTACTCTTGGGTCTTGGACCCTAGACGACTTGTGGTGTTCTTGGGAGCCTTCAATTGAATTGTGGATGTGTGCCCCAAGATTGTGGTGACATCGAGAGCCTCCAATTAAGTTGTGGATGTGTGCCTCGATTGAAGATTTCCAATAGTGGAAGGTGAACTAGGACATTGTGGTGAGGTTCATCGGAGAGTAAGGTGAGGAATTTGTGGCGTTGAGTAGGCCTTCGTGGTGAGCTCACACCCCTCCAACAAGACGTACTCCCCTTGTGGGTGTAACTCGGGAATGCATCATCGTCTCTGTGTGCCTCGGGTATAGGGTTTGCACATCCTTCCCTAGATTGCACGGAATTGGGAGCAGAATCTAGCTCGGATACGTGCGAGAGGTAAGGGAAGGCTAATGTCAGCATGACGTCATGCGGTGGGACCCATCGGTCAGAGAGAGAATGGAGAGGGTGTGAGGGCCGCGTTGCTGGGCTGCACTGCTGACCTCCTGTCCGCTGCACGCGAGGCAGTTAAGTTTTGGGTTCGGCTCGGTTGGGCTCGCTGTGATGTTCTCTCTCTCTCTAGTCTTCTTCTTTTTTCTTTTCTTGTTTAATTCATTAAATCATATCTTTTGATTTAAAACACCAAATGAGCTCAAATAAAAAGCTAAAATTTTGTAAAATTAATCTCTTTGAAATGGAAACATTTATGTGTTGTTTTAAACACAGTTCAAATTTTGTGTTTTCAAAATGTGAATAAATGACTAATAGTGACTAAATGTTATTCTCCTTTAAAAAAAATGATATTATGGTCAATTAATTTCAATGACATAAAATATTTGAGAACATTGTTTTCCTAAGTTATTTGCTCACTTTCACACCAAGATAAACTTGTGAAATTTATTTTATGGTATTGATACTTAATCTAGTAGTTGAGAAATAATATATTTAAATTTGTCTTTAAAAGTATTTTATTAATCAAATAAATGAAAGACAAATTATTATTGATGGATAAAAGTGGAAAACAACTTGTTTATGGAAAACCATTTTATATTCTTAAGGTATGCAGTTAGGGGTGCATAATTATTTATTTTGAGGATTTAGGGTTTTAGAAAACAGAGGCATTTGGATTATCATTTCCAATAACATATAATATTTATGTTGTGTTGGAGTTTTATTTGTTTTTGGTGGCTTGCTTTAGTGGAAAACAAAAGTTTTAATTTTTTACAATTTATGAATGTCTCCAAAAACCAGGGATGTTACAAAAAACCCAATAGGATTATTGATAGTAAATTTACACCTTAAACTCCAAGTGTTTTAAACATATTGTATTAAGGATAAAAGTGTCTTCTCATGAAATAGATATGGAAATTATATTAAGTTAAGATTAAAATTCTTTGGAAAAAAGTGGCAACATGCAAATGTTTCCAATTCATCACTTGTGTCGACACCCGCGCCAGGGGGTGTCCCTTATTTCTGAAGCACGGGCCCCATCGGACCTCATTCTGACTAACACGAGCAAGGCGTCGCTCGAAGTTGTCTGCTATTGCGTTACATGGTAGCGGACCCGAGAGGACCTGGCACGAGACGGAGCATGAAGCTAGCTTCCGGGGAGAGGAGCACACATCACACAAGGCCCAGGGAGAAAGCCAACAACACTTGTCCGGAGGATGGCGTTGAAGCATGCCAGAGGGCCAAGTTGGGCTCGTCGGCCTAGGAGAGGTTGCCGCCCCATGGCGAACGGGGATGCACGTGGAAGACATAAGAGGCAAGATGTGTCCCTCCTACAGTAGTTTCGGCCAAGTTTTTCTTGGCCGGACACGTCGAAGACATGCAACCAGACACCTGTCAGGACACCGGAGATAAAAGGGAGGGACCGATAAAGAGGAAAAGGAGAGGAAAAAAGGTGGTGCACAACGAAGAAGAGAATAAGAGGAGGAGGAAACAAGTATCTAGAGCCCCAGGCACCCTCCGCCCTGAGCTATCCGCCGTATCCACCATTGTAATCCATTCATCCACTATAAAGACATTAGGAGGTATGGATCCATCTCACGATGACTTAAACCTGGGTAAAAACTGTGTACATGTGTCATGTGTCGTTCTCCACCTCTCCAATTAAGCGTACAGTCGGAGGCAAGGGTCTCCTCATGCCCATCTGCCAAACAAATTAGTGAGTGGACGTCGGTCTCTCCGGGTGTCCGTGTTTCGACAAGCGATAACTGGCATGCGAGCCTTTGCCTCGACTGGCAGCCGACATCCCGCTCACAATGGTCATGGCTTCTCTCGCTCGGGGGGCGCTATCTCGTTCATCCTCTTTGGGGTCTGGTTTCTCATCCTCTGGGTTGCGAACCGTAGGAGGAGAAGGAGGGGCGGAGCAAGCAGTAGCAGTGCCAAGCTTGGCTTAGACATCAGAAAACCACTGGCGGCGCTGCTCACTCTCCTGAAGAATCCCCCTATGGAGGTGAGCAGGGAACCGCATGCCCGGGTATGGTTGTCCAGCTTGTTCGCCATGACCGATACGCGCAACATTTCCAGTACAAGACATACCTTGGTGTTTCCCATGCCCCCACTCACCCCAGCAATAGCCGGAGTGGCGGGTGCACCAGGGCGCGTCGGGTCCTTCGGGTGATGGCGGTCGTGCCGAGCGGCGCCATACCCAAGGATCTCCGCCTGTCTTGGTGGGACATTGTCTCCACAGCCGTTGGGTCAGGCCCTTTCCTCTCCTAGCGTCTCTGGATGAATTGTCACAAGTGAAGCAAGAACCAAGCGAGTCATTGTGCGACTTTGTGGTGCGGTTCCGCCATGTGGAGGAGCGTGTGCCACACATCAGCGACGCTGCCACAATCGTGATCTTCTGGTGCAACGTACGTCATCGACTTCTCTCTGGGGTGTTAGACTGCAGGGCGCCCGACACAGCAGTAGAGTTGTGGCGCACCGCTTTCTACCACGTCTTAGGAGATCTAAAGGATCTGCCACCTGGAGGGCGTAGCGACATCGTCTGCATGACGACTGTCACGCCCGTCCTCCTCCGAAGAGTTGCAGGAACGGGCGCGCAGCGTGCTATGCACCCCCGAAGACCACCGTCAAGTCACGTTTGGGAGGAAACCAAGAAACCTAAGTGGCACAGCAGGGCAAAGCCCCGACGCATTCCACCGAGAATAATGAAGTCGGGAGCTTGTGGCGGCTTCCCAAGGAGAAACATGTATCCGAGAGATTATCATGCTTCTAAGAATCTAGTGTTATGCCACCTTTATTTCAGGTTGTTCGGTCAAGCGGGGGTGTACCCGAGAAAGGAAAGTGAGTCGTTGGCTGAGAGCGCCCAGAGAGCATGCCGCGGCCGTAGCAAGAGCGCAGGGACCGCTCTGTCGAGGCGGACGTGGCAACCAGAGAAAAAGAGAGGCACTCGTATTCCTTCCCCCTATCTTGGGCGCACAAACCTCACTCCCTGATAGCCAGAAGAGGTCACATGACGCTTCACTCGTGGAGCAGACCAGTCGAGGAGCGGGTGTCCAGACGGCGAGCCCGCGACCCAAGGCATACCGCGAGCGTGGGCTAAGAGATAAGTACCTGTGAGAAACTTTTCTTAAATCTTATGTTGATCAAGCTTAAAAAATGAGGGGAGGGTTTGATCCGTATGGCCTAAACATCAAGTGGCCGATCGACGGAAGGGGTAGTTCTTGTGGTTCATCCTGGTGCGACCCGGGGTCTCTGCGCTTGGAACCCACTTCCCGAGATCGGAGTGGCCCCCGGCCGGCGGAACACCCCGTGTGACGGCGCTCTGGATCCGGTCCATCCCGGCACGGTCCAGTGTGTGCGCACTCGGCTGGCACCCCAAAGACGCAGGGCACTTCACATACGAAGATATCCTTCCTCGGGTCTAGAAAGTTCGGTCAAGAGCCAGAGTGCAACTAATAGATTCACAAGACAATAATAGAGCCTGATCCAATTCGGTGTCGCTGGATAAAGACGATGGGAAGAACCAGCTCGGTGAATGCCACGTGGGTGTCATCGGTGACCTGGCGCAAGGTGGTCGTATCGTCGGCACGCTGCAAGGCTCCTGCCTCCAACTGTTGAACCTTCGCCACGGCGTCCTCTGATACCCCCACGGCCTCTCGTGCGACCTAGAATTAGAATGTCTAATTATAACTTCTAATTAGAGTCGATTCAAATTAGGTTTTGAGGTGTCCTCTCCCGATTAGACCTAGCTCTAATTCTAATTTTCTCTCATGTGTTGAGAATATTCATATTCATAATAGCTCTAATCATAGTTGATTAGAGATACCAATTAGCAACGTGAAAGGTTTTCTCTCTTTGTAGATGTCGAGTCCTGGATGGCGGAGCACTGACGAGTTGTCACGAGCGTATGCGTGCACACCATAAGAGGGATTACATTTTTATCCTTGACGAGGGAAGACTTAGAGACAATCCTTGCAACTAGGCCCAGTTGTGAGGATCTATAATTGTTCAAATCTCTTCTACGACTACATCTAATATGTTGCCCGGTGAGTCGTGTTTCTGATCCTCGCATGTATGGGCATGTCTCGTTATCTGCATGTAGGGCAAATTTTTAAATTCTACAGCGTAGACCAGCAGCACCGACGGCTTACTACTAGGTCCGGTATGGCGGCTAGACTAAATGGGACTAGGGTTTCCAATGCATGGAAGTGTCTACCGTTACCTTTGGGCATCATGCGGCCCATCTTATATACAGAGCGCAAGTAGGCTCCACAACACTTTTAGCCCATCACTAGGCCATATTCTCGTCTTCGTGAGTCCAACTCACTAACTTAGTCTGTGTTCGGTTCGGGTCCAACCCAACGATATTTCTCCAGCTGTTAAGTGTGTGACCCTAGAGATTTGGACACGATTGGAGTCCGACTCAATATCAATCGGTAGATGCTCCTATTAGAACGTGCCAACTCTCAAGTACCATAGAAGTCATGAAGACATCCCTTTCAACGTGACTTTTGTCCAAGTCTTTTTTTCCTCATGATATACCTTGTCGATCTATAAGTGAATTACGGTCGTCCCTTTAATAGCTTAACTCTCTTATCGATGTGTGATATATGATTCATCTGGGTAACTCTTAGTCAATTGCCTCGATTAACACTAAACAGAATTGTGCATGGTCATGCTTTCTGAAACATATCACCCGAGAGAGCCCAAATAATATCTCTCCAGTTGGAGGGGCAAAATCCCTTCTTGGTTATCCACATCATGCAGCTTGATTCTTAGCCGACCCGAACTATACCTTGATAACTATTATGTGACGGAACATCGTTTTGACAGAACCTAAGTCAGTTGATGCACAACTAGGATTGTGCAACAACCTCTAGTCTAAGGATTACATTGACTGTGGTACACAAATGAAGACTTACTTGTTGTATCTTAATATGGGTCGGTCCGACTCGCTAAACTTGTTAGTAGAATTCGTGCAAGTAAGAATAGCATCACCATACCCACGGCAAGTGAAACCGAGTCATCAGCCGACTTTGCATTAATGTAAGTAGTGGATCCAACACAATCTCAATGACCAAGGTCAATCTATTATGAACAACATGAATATATAGTTCCACAACTGAATCACATATTCAATGATACATATCAGATGTTCGTACAGGGACAACTTAATAACTTTATGAATACATTGGGAATTACATCATACATGATTGCCTCTAGAGCATATTCCCAATATTTTTTGCCCCATTTAAAAATATCGAAGAAAATACAAAAATTTAAAAAATGGAAAACTTCACAAATAGTCCTTCTATGCAGTGGCGGAGCCAACGCAGAGCAACGCCCCGGGCAAACAACTATGCTACAGTGTCAAACAGTGATGTACAGTGCCAAATAATACTTCAGAGTATGCAAAAAAAAATTGCCATGACTTGGGCCATGGTCGGGTCCTGTCTCCGCCCCTTCTTCTATGTGGCATGGTTTCCAGGAAAAAATACCGAACCTAGCAAATAGTCCTCCACTATTTAGCATCTTCAAAAAAATGAAAACATCTGGATTAAAAGAGCATATATCCAATCGTTCGCGACTTAGCAAAACTGTCGTGGGATAATCACGGCAGATGTTACCGGGGGTAACTGATCTTGGGGCAAGACGACACAGGTATTTGGGAGAGGGTTTAGCTCAGAGGAAAACATGGTGCAATTCGATCTGGTAGCCGGAAATCGAAGTCGCCGAGTCTCCGATCTTGATATAACAACTCAACTTTGGGATTACACTAGATGCTCGATATCAAGCGTTGTAACTAGGGTTCTTAGATCTCTGTCTAAAACTAGACCTGGGAGTCGGTTTATAAAGCACCCATACCCCCTGGCTTATTCCCCAAGGCGCATCCTGGATCCTACCCGGACACGGCGCACAAACCCTAGCTTTCCTTTACAGTAACCCACAATCCGGGTTGCTGGGCCTACAAGCTTGGGCCTTCCACAAGCTTCCTTATCCTTAGCCGGATCCTGCGCACCGTCCTTTGGGCCGGGTTACTCCTTGGAGTTTGGCCTACCGGGTTATCGTCCCCCCGTCAGTAGTCCCCAGAATAGCCTGGGCTTCATGGATCTTCCTTGAAGCGCCCGCTATTCCCTGCAAAGATATCAAACACATAGGCACGTGGTGGCCGGGTTAAGATGCTTTAACAAGTGGCTAGGCCAAACTCCATGGTGGCCATATTGTAACCCGGGCTTTCCCCAAACTCTTTGGTTTAATTTTCCAGGTTCAAACCCTAATAAAAATGCCAAAATTCCATACTCGACAACCGATCCTGATATCACGGAGTGGATCTCCTTCTTTCCCTTGTCCAGATGCTTTGCCCAATACTTGGCGCATATCTTGCAGAATCCACGTGGATAACCGTCACCCCACGATTTCCGGCTTCTGGCCGTTAGGATAGGCTCACCCCTACTTTATAAATAGCACTCAGGGGATAACCCTAAACTCATCACTGCGCCTCAGTTTCCACTTTCCTTCCTTGCTCCTTTCACCCTCGCGGCACCACCGCAAGAAACTCGCACTTGTCATCGTAGCAAGACCGCCGCCGGCCGCGCCCGCTCTCGAGCCATCCCGCGCCGCCGTCAAGTGTCGCCGTCACGCCTTTGCTCCTCTCGCCAAGAATCGCGGAGAGACATTCGAGCCACACCACTTGCCGCTGCCGCGCTAGACTCCAATCCCTCCAGTAAGCCTCTCGCAGCCGTTTAATTTAGCCCCATAATTTTTCAATTCATCCAAGATCGGATCTAGGTCAACCCGTGAATCATTTTTCCGATTTCATCAAATTAGATCGATTCGATGCTCGCCAACTCCTTTAACCGTCTGCTAGATAGTTACAACTCATCCTCCTACCCTCACTAATCACCAAATCTCCTGAAAAACCGGTCGCAAACTTTCCCATCTAGATCCACTTCTCCTTGATTTTCCGCTCATTGCGTTAACACCCGGAAAACCTTCCTTTTCCAGCTATCTTGCTTGCAGTAGACACATGGGCAACCACCCATCTTCCCCAAATGCTTTTCCATACGTAAGTGACCAATAATTTTCATGATTGTATTTAATACCCGGATACCTTGCAATCTCCACCTCATAGCGTGACACCCGGATAATTCTTAGCTCTATACTTTCTTGATACCTTATACTCGGATAATCCAACACTTCCGAGTCTTATTTCCTGAGCCTCTTTTTCTTACGTTTTCGCAGGTTGATCCCATGGCTCCCAAACGACAAGGAAAACAGCCGACTCAAGCGAGGACTACTCAAACCATTTCCGCCAACTGGGGGCGTTCCACAGCTACAAAAGCCAAATTGGACGAGCTAGCCGAATTAGGGATCCTTCCTTCTCAGAAGGACATTCACTGGAGGGTGCCGGGCAACGAGACCCGGCCCACACCTGCTGATAACGAGGTAATCTGCTTCGTAGAGCACGTGACCCGGGGATTCCGTCCTCCGGGTCACCCTTTCTTCCGGGAGGTCTTAAGCCATTATGGCCTCCGGGTATTCGACATAGGGCCTAACTCTATGTTGAATATTACCCACTTCATCGTTCTATCCGAGTCGTACTTGTGCATGCCGCCTAGTTTGACTCTCTTCATCGAACTATTCCAATGTAAGCCGTGCCGTGAAAGTGGTGACGGTGCACTTCTTACTTGTGGCGGGGTATCCATCCAACGCCGCAAGAATTCACCAATGCCAACTCTCAATTTGAACTCCCACGTCAAACATTGGCAGCTGTCTTTCTTTTACTGCCACGATACCTCCCCAGACGGCGAAAAGAAACTGTCGAGTTACTCGGAAAACCTCCTCGAACCTTCCGAGTCTTTCAATGCCTTTGCACCAGACTCAGACAGGGAGGCGATCCTTCCCTCATTAGCCAAGATAGCCATCCTCTCAGCTCAAGGCCTCCTCGGGCTAAATTTAATAAAAACATGGGTGGACTTTCGGATCCAACCCAACTCCATCCGCACCAAACTGATGTGCGAGTATTCGGGGCATACCACGGATGCACTCCGATACTCCACCAAGAGCTTCGCGACCGGCGATACTAACAAAACCATCAAAGGCTTCCTGACAGAGAAGCTGGAGGTGATAAAGGGTATCACCGGGTTACCCCCGTTTACTCGGGAAAACCCGGCTCCAGCGGTAATACCCGGTATTCATAGCTTATTTCCACATTTTGGCTTGATATAGCTTCTAACCCTTAATCTCATTCTTTTTTCTTAGGCTGATGACCCTTTCTGGAGGGTTGAACCTTCTCCCCCTTCCAGAGACCCGGAAGAAGAGGACGAGCCGGCTGATGATAGTGAAGGTATTTGCACAGCATTTGTATATCTTTACTTGCATCACTTCCTCCCGTTCACCTTTTTTCCAACGAACACACACCCGATTCACAGGACTGGAGGACGAAGGTGAGGCCAATGAGGATGACCCGGAGGCAACCGAGTCTGACCAAGAGGCAACAGTGGGTGCCAAGAGGAAGACCAGGGGGCAGTGTCCAAGGTTCCTTTTTCCTCATTATCCTCTGAACCTTACTCCTTTGACGCCATGCGACAACTTAACCATCAATTATCAAATTCGTCGTGCTTGAAGGATTCCTTCCCAGCCAAACGCAGAGTAACTCGGAGCTCCCCGGGTGAAGATCCCCTTAACCCGGGCATCTCTACTCCCTCGGTCCCTCGTGGCGGCGCTCCTCCGCCTCGTCCTTCCGACTCTCCTCGACGCCACCCTTCTCCTAACCATCCACGTGCCGGGCAATTCCGGGTCCCGTTAGTGGTCCCCGTGGCGACCTCATCTACTTCCAGCGGTGAGCTCCCGCCTGATTACACCGTGAATGCCGGGTAAGTTTGTGCTACATGATTTCCTTTTAGGCCTAACAAATTTCCACTCAAGCCACCGTCATCACTAATAACTGCCTTTTCTCATCTTTCTTTTAGCGCTCAAGCCGTCGTCAGTGACCCGGAAAACATAGAAGCAGATAACCATCAGGCGGAGAAGCCGACTGACAATGCAGACGCCGCGACTGGCGGTGACACGGCGAATAACCAGGGACAAGGCCCTCTGAACAATCCTCTTCCCCGAGCTGCCGGATCTCCTTCCTCATCGGAACCAGTAGACGAGGAGATCGAAGTTCTATATACAAGGATGAGTTCTCCCAACCCGGCCACCCAAACTGTCCGGGTCTCAACTCCAAGGGCGGGGAGAGCCCCCTCACCAAGCGACCAAGCTGCCGGCTCTTCCGGTACTCGATCCGAGGAACTGACATTTGCCCAGATGCTGGAAACCCTTCGCACTTTAAGGGCTAATGAAGAAAACATCTTGGGAGCTTTGATAGCCAAACACGAGGTAAATCCGACTAATGTTGCTTATGCCTTTGTCGAGTCCCCAAGTTCCGAGTGAATTGATTCATAATTTACTTGGGACTTTATTATACAAGCGACTGATAACTTGCTTCTCTGCCCAACTGATCCTTGTTTGCATGCATGCAGGCTTTCGTAACTCAATCTGAGGAGAAACTGGCGGACGCCACCAAGCTCATCGAAAAGGAGGTAGCTTTACGTGAAGCAGCCGAAGCCGAAGCCAGGAGAAATAGGTTGATAATGAGGAAATATAGGAAAAGGGCTCACCGAGCAGAAGATGACCTAACAAGCCTTTCCGTCCAAATATCGGACACATATCGTGCTTTACTTGGTACGTTTCCTCCTCCGGGTTTATCTTTTTGATAGATAGCAGCAGTTTCCCGACTTACGTCTCCATTTCTTCAGGCCCGGACGAAACCATGCCGGAAGAGGATGACATGGCCAAGCTGAAAACCATGAAGAGCGTTATCCGGCAGCTATGTGCCGGAACCAAATGGATCCTTGAGGAATTGCGGTGGCCGGGTAGAGGACATGTTGATCTGAAGAGGATGCTGGATGCCTTCTCCACTATTCCCGAGTGGATTTGGCACTGGAAGCGCTCGTCTTGCCGGGTTGGAGTGACCCGGGGGCTTGCACTTGCCAAGGCTTATCTCCCCAAGCTCGAGCTAGTGAAGCTTATGGGCGGCTTCCCAGAGTTCAAGCTTGACGGATCCAAGTTCTCGGTGAAGGATTTTCAGGCCGTCCAGAAGGAGGTCCGTTACCCGGCCAGCGTAATTGCTGATGAACTGGATGTTAATATACTTGTTCCAGCATACGATGCTGCCGGTGAAGCAATTAAGTCAGATCTTCCTGAGCCGTATGATATGCTGGCTCGGTGGAAGGAGGAAGCTGCTGCGATAAGGGCGGAGGCTGCCAAGAAGCAAGCTGAAGTCGGCTCTGCCCCTGCTACCTCAACACCAGTCGTTCCACCTCCTGCAGGGGCTGGTACCGCTGATCCGGGTGCTGCTGCTACCACCAATGATGGCAAGGGCAAGGCCAAGATGAACGCCGAGTGATATATGATTTCTAATGCCTCTTCTTATGCACCGGTCGGTCAACATACTTTTTAAAACAGTTATATTTTGGGTGGTGCGCCTGTGCACCTTTGATATCTTTTCACCAGGATTTTCTAATGCACGCTAAGGTCTTGATATACTCGATGCCTGTTCCGGCCTTTTTAAGTTTATCCATTATTGAGCTCATCTGTTCTCGATATCTGGCTTTCTTTATTGTTCCTTTTGTGAAAACTCAATTTCCGGGTCTCATGGGTATTGACAAGCGGATTTTGCTTCTAAGTCCCCAAGTCCCCAAGACTCGGATAATTGTGTTTTTGGAATTATACAAGTAAGCCATTTTTTCTCTTTTCAAGATTTCAAGCCATCCGGACCCGGATCGCCGAGTCTAGGACACTTGATCTTGAAAGGGGAACGAACTGCCTACTGCTAATTTCACAAAGATCCCTGAGTTGTTTCACATAGGTTTTGAAGTTACGCTTAATAGTCGTTGAGTTTCCAGCTGTTCAGCCTTGTACTCTGCATAACTTGTGGTTTAGATGACCCTTTTGACTATCTTGTACTGTAAGCCGGCTTTCGCGTGGATACCATGTTGTTACATCCATACGAAGACGTAGCCAGCCAAGCCCCGTCGGGTTTCATGACTGACTGCAATCGTAAGCGAACAAATCATGCCACTTTAATGCGAGTCACATCGAGCTTAAGTAAGAATAGCCAAGGAATTTGGACTTCTTTGTCCGGTTATAAGATTGTAGCCGTACTCGTTTGCAAGTAATCGGCCCTTATAACTCATAGGCATCATGGCCGGGTCTTTGAGTTTGTAACTGTGCTATTCAAGCGACCAGCCCCCAAGACCTAGATATACGCATCATACTGAGAGTACATAACCTGATAATAACCATCTCTTTTCTTGATAACCACCTCTTTACTTGATATGAAAAATCTAGGTCAGCAAGCCGCCTCGTTAAAAACCCGTCCAGTCCCCAAAGGTACCCTGGATAGGAAAAGAGTACGTCTGAAAACCTGCTGCCTATTACATCGTGCAATTCCACTTGCCAATATAATCTTTTTTAAGTATAATATGGACGTAGCTGAGCCACGTTCCATGGTCTATCTCTTTCTTGCATAGATGAAGTGGTATGTGCGGTGTCGTTAACTGTAGCCGACTCTTCCCTTGCATCTATCAAGTAATATGATCCATTATGCAGATTCCGGCTTATGATAAATGGTCCTTCCCATGGTGGTGATAATTTGTGTTTTCCTTCATTTGACTGTACCAGGCGCAGAACCAAGTCTCCTTCCTGGAATACCCGGGTTTTCACGCGCCGGCTATGATACCTCCGTAGATCTTGCTGATATATGGCTGATCTTTCCAGGGCTTGTTCTCTTTGCTCTTCTAACATATCTACGGCGTCCTGCCGGGTTTTTTCGTTCTCCACTTCGACGTAAGCTGATACTCGCGGTGAGTCGTGAATAATGTCACTCGGTAACACTGCCTCCGCACCATAGACCATGAAGAAGGGCGTCATCTGAGTGGACCTGTTAGGTGTAGTGTTGATACCCCAAACCACAGAAGGAAGTTCTTCGACCCATGCACCAGCAGCCCTGACACAGGGAACTCGCAATCGTGGTTTTAACCCGCGAAGCAATTCTTGGTTTGCTCTCTCCACTTGTCCATTGGCCTGCGGATGAGCCACCGATGCAACATCAAGCCGGATTCCATTGTTGCCGCAGAACTTCTCCATCTCACCAAGGGACATGTTGGTTCCATTGTCGGTAATTATGCTGTGGGGATACCCGAACCGGTAGATAATCCTTTTCAGGAACTTGACTGCTGTAGCTGCTTCGCAATTAGTAACTGGCATAACCTCAACCCACTTGGTAAACTTATCAATAGCCACCAAAAGATGTGTCTTCTTGCATGGTGACATATGAAAGGGGCCAACCATGTCCATACCCCAGACAGCGAACGGCCAAGTTAACGGGATGGTCCGTAACTCCATAGCCGGCACATGGGTTTGGCGAGCGTACCTTTGACATCCGTCACACCTTGCTACCAATCGTTCCGCATCCGCTAGAGCCGTGAGCCAGAAAAATCCGTGTCGATAAGCTTTAGCCACAAGAGACCTTGTGGATGCATGATGTCCACAGTCGCCTTCATGGATTTCCTTGAGAATCTGTCGGTCTTCTTCTGGCGCTACGCAGCGCAAAAAGACTCCTGCTGCGCTTCTCTTGTATAATTCTCCATTGATGATGGAATATCCGTTTGCTCGCCCCAAAATTTGCCTTGCTAACACCTCCTGTTGTGGTAACTCGCCCCGCGACAGGTAGGCCAAAAACGGTTCTGTCCATTCGGGAACAGTACGTACTGTAGCCACAAGTCCTGAATCCGGGTCTTGGTTTGCCAATTCCTCCTCTGACTCGGTTTTAACCGATGGTCGCCATAATTCATCCAGGAAAACGTTAGGTGGAACCGGCTCTCTGCGCGAGCCGAGTCTAGCGAGCGCGTCGGCTGCCTCGTTCTTTCTTCTGTCTATATGCTCCACCTCATACCCGGAAAAACATCCTGCAACCCTATCAACTTCCCTGCGGTATGCTGCCATAGTTGCGTCCTTTCTATCCCAAGTTCCTGACACCTGCTGTACCACAAGATCCGAATCTCGGAAACACCGTATCCTTTTGATGTTCATCTCCTTAGCTGCCCTTAGGCCGTGCAGTAGGGCCTCATACTCGGTTACGTTGTTGGAACAGTCAAAGTGGATTTGTAGTACGTAACTTAGTTTATCTCCTTTGGGTGACGTCAGCACCACCCCAGCTCATGATCCCTCGTATTGCTTAGATCCATCGAAGTGCATGATCCATGACTCGGAATTTGGAACCGTTGTAGTCATGCATGTATGTGTCCAGTCGTTAACGAAATCAATTAAAGCTTGAGATTTGATTGCTGACCTGGGTTCGTAGTTGATGTGATAATCCCCCATCTCTATCGCCCATTTGGCTATTCTTCCCGTCGCGTCCGAGTTTCTGATGATATCCGACATTGGTATTGAACTAACCACTGTTATGGGGTGTTCTTGGAAGTACGGCTTCAATTTCCGGCTAGCCATAAAGACCCCAAACACCAGCTTTTGCCAATGTGGGTAGCGCTGCTTTGCTTCTGATAATACCTCGCTGACATAATAAACCGGCCTCTGAACCGGGTAACCTTTCCCGTCCTCTTTACGCTCCACAACAACTACTGCGCTGACGGCTCGGGGGCCAGCTGCCACGTACAGCAACATAGGCTCTTTAGGACCCGGCGCCGCTAGTACTGGTGGTTCGGATAACTGCTTCTTTAGTGCCTCGAATGCCTCATCCGCCTCTTGATCCCACACGAATTTGTCTGATTTCCGCAAGAGCCGGTACAAGGGTATTGCCTTTTCTCCGAGTCTGGATATGAATCGGCTCAAGGCTGCTACGCAGCCCGTGAGCTTTTGAACATGCTTCAAATTTTCTGGTTTTTTCAGACCCTGGATGGCCTTGATTTTATCCGGGTTTGCCTCGATCCCTCTTTCGGAAACTATAAAGCCGAGTAATTTCCCGGCTGGAACTCCGAACACGCACTTTGTCGGGTTAAGCTTCATCTGGTACCTCCTCAAGTTTTTGAACGTCTCCTTTAGATCATCAATAAACGTCTCCGCCTTCCTGGTCTTGATGACCACATCATCCACATAGGCGTGGACGTTGCGTCCGATTTGGTCTTCGAAGCACTTTTGAATACATCGTTGGTAAGTTGCACCGGCGTTCTTCAATCCAAACGTCATGGTTTTATAACAGAAGGCCCCAAAAGGGGTTATGAATGATGTTTTCTCCCAATCCTCCCTCTTGAGCTTAATCTGATGATACCCGGAATATGCGTCCAGGAAGCATAATAAATCGCTTCCAGCTACTGCATCTATAATCTGATCTATCCTGGGTAGTGCGAACGGATCCTTTGGGCAATGTTTGTTGAGACTCGTAAAATCAATGCACATCCTCCACTCATTGGTCTTTTTCATCACTAGAACCGGGTTTGCCAGCCAATCCGGGTGAAATACTTCCATGATAAAGCCGGCTGCCAATAGCCGAGCGATCTCTTCGCCTATAGCCTTCCTTCTTTTCTCATTCATTTTCCTCAAGCCCTGCTTCACGGGCCTGGACTTGGGATCCACATGCAAACTGTGCTCGGCCAGCTCTGTAGGGATACCCGGCATATCGCTAGGTGTCCAGGCGAACACATCTGCATTTGAACGAATAAACTCCACAAGTGCTTCCTCCTGCTCTTTTCCCAAGTTAGACCCTATGGTAAACTGCTTAGTGGAATCGCCTTCAACAAAATCTATCTTCTTGGTGTCTTGTGCTGCCTTGAATTTTGCTCTCTCGTCCTCGGTATTCGGCTTGTTCAAGGCTGTTCTATCATCCGGGTTCACTTGAGACCGGTAATATTCGAGTTCTTCCTTTCTGCATGCTTGCTCAGCCATAACCGAATCTCCTTCGTCACACTCGGCCGCTATATCCCGGTTCCCATGTATGGTGATGGTCCGTTTAGGACCCGGAATCTTTAGCTGCAAATACACGTAGCACGGCCTAGCCATGAATTTGGCGTAAGCCGGTCTTCCAAACAGCGCGTGATAAGGACTGCGCAGTTTGACCACCTCGAACGTGAGCCACTCAACTCGATAATTATCCGTCGATTCTCCAAAAGCAACCTCCAAGGTGATCTTTCCCTCGGGGCTCGCCGAGTGACCCGGTACGATCCCATGAAAGATTGTCGAACTTTTCTGCAACTGGGACTCTTTGAGACTCATCCGTAAGAAGGTCTCCCAATAAAGGATGTTGATGCTACTTCCACCGTCCATCAGGACCCTCTTCAGTTCGTAACCATTAACCTGTGGAGCAACCACCAATGCCAAGACTCCTGGACGCTCTACTTTTTCCGGATGATCTCTTCTACTCCATGTTATCTCTTGTTCTGCCCATCTAAGATATCCCGGCGCGGCCGATGAAACCGAGTTTGCCGCTTGCTTTGACGTCTCTTTGTTCCTGCTAGAAGTTCCTGTAGTATGCACATGATATTGTCCTTTTAAATTAGTCGTTCGTACCATACCGACGAAGATGTTGATCCGGCCGATCGTCACGACGGATCCGGATTCGAGGTGATCCGACTCTGGCCCCCAGCCGGAATCGTCCACCATCTTTTTTCCTCTGCGGTCGATGTAGATTTCGCCGACGACGAGATTCTCCATATTCTTCCGAGCTTCTCCCGTGATGTAAACACCTTTGGACGCAGGCCCCACGGTGGGCGCCAACTGTCGTGGGATAATCACGGCAGATGTTACCGGGGGTAACTGATCTTGGGGCAAGACGACACAGGTATTTGGGAGAGGGTTTAGCTCAGAGGAAAACATGGTGCAATTCGATCTGGTAGCCGGCAATCGAAGTCGCCGAGTCTCCGATCTTGATATAACAACTCAACTTTGGGATTACACTAGATGCTCGATATCAAGCGCTGTAACTAGGGTTCTTAGATCTCTGTCTAAAACTAGACCTGGGGGTCGGTTTATAAAGCACCCGTACCCCCTGGCTTATTCCCCAAGGCGCATCCTGGATCCTACCCGGACACGGCGCACAAACCCTAGCTTTCCTTTACAGTAACCCACAATCCGGGTTGCTGGGCCTACAAGCTTGGGCCTTCCACAAGCTTCCTTATCCTTAGCCGGATCCTGCGCACCGTCCTTTGGGCCGGGTTACTCCTTGGAGTTTGGCCTACCGGGTTATCGTCCCCCCGTCAAAAACAATAATCGAGTCTTTTAGAGTCAAACTAAGGGTGGTTCCCTAATGTCAACCTTCATATGTGAGTGTCAGGACAGGACTTAGTCGAGAAATGGCACTTGTTCGCGGCTGGGTATCTCAAACCCGTGCATGGCAAACACACCACCCACCGCCACCCGTCACCCAAGTCCGTGACAAGATGCTCCACACCCCACTCCCGTCCGCGCTAAGAGGCTTCCCCTCCCTGTTGTTCCTCTCTAGAGGAACCGATCGTTAGAAATGCGCCGGGAAAGTCGGATAACGTGATGTGTAGTTGTTTGATGCTGCTAATTATGTTTGTATATATGCTCGAACTGGTTTTGCACTCGAGTTTTGTACTCAATATGTTCTAGTCAGGCAAGTAGGACTAATTATCAATTGAAGCATAGTCGCCAAAGCTTATAATTTTGTTAGTTTTTCTCTAATTGGTCGATTGAAACATTGTTTGTACTCGATATGCTCCATCATTTAACCGTTTGACATTGTTATGCATGTGCTTGATTTATTTGTTCTAATTGGCTTACATTGTAGATTGCGCTAGATCGATATGTTCTCTTAAATATGTGACCATTATTTTTTTTTTTGCACTCAATATTTGTACACATACATGTTCTTTGAAATATCTTAAACCTTCTGACTATGCACTATATTCTCAACAGATGGACAAAAGTTGGATAGTGTGTTCCAAAAAAAAATCCTCACCTGCACAGCTCAATTGCATTGCAAAGTTTAAGGGGTTTTCTAGAATTCGTTGCAGGAATCAGAATGGGTTGTGTCCATTCTATCTGCATGTTGTTGCTCTGTGGAGTATCAATGATTATCCAGTTTTGGGCACTCCGGCAGGAAGAAGGACCAGATGTTATGATGCATGTTTCACCGAGTTGAAGACGAAACTTAGTTTGCTAAATAAGTTGAAGAGGAACCTCAGTATTTAGCACCCGATATTGTCGTGCCACATGGTTTGCCAGCTGAAGAGAGTGATGCACCTAGATCTAGTGACATTTTCTATATGATTTGTGCCACGAGGCCAAATTAGATGCTAGCTGATCCACATCTGACCCACCGTACGTATCTCTTTTATGACTACTGTAATGTGGGGCTACCTTATGATTCATATGTATTTGCTTGAAACTTTAATATGGGGCTACTACCTTATTATTAGTTTGTATGATTTTGTTTGTGTAACTATAATGTGGAAGTACTACTTATATATTCGAAATGCAAAGGATGAAGGCAACATTCAAATATCTGAAATCCAGCAAGAGAAGTGTTGGACACATCACATTGCAAAATGTCACATGCTACCTAATTAATCCATCACATATATCAGTTCTACCATCATAGTGAAACACATTTGATTACATATGATTGAGATGATTCCGTTGACCTGGAATTAGACCAGATTCAGACCACCTACCCCCTCGGGGATCCTACAAAGATGCGGCCACCCTCACGAAACAGAGTCGTCCCGGTGTCATCGATTCTTCCGACCCACGTATAGTAGACGTGATGGGAAACCATGTCTTCGCTCTCAACGGTCAGGGCGTGCAAGAAGGGTGGCGGTTCACGGTCACCTCTTTGTCTTTGACATGCACGGTCACTTTATGCTAACGGAAAGTAGGTTGTGCCGAGTGTGCAGTATGTTTTGGCTCTAGCTTAGGGCATCTCCAGCTGTGTCGCCCCCCAGGGCCCAAAACGCCGCTGTTTTGGTGGCGCCGCGGCGCCAAACGGCGCTAATCTGGAACCTGAGGGGGCGCGGTTTCCAGTCGGCCCCCAGCCCAAGTCTCGGTAAAAATTAATTCAAAAACAGCGAATTCGTTGAAATAGGCGCAAATTCATAGATTCGACGATATTTTTACAGAAATTTAACTAAAAATATTTAAAAAACATAGAAAACCTAAAAGCTACGTCTACTGCAGGCCGAGGCTCGCCGCGATCACCTGGCTATAGTCGTAGTCGTCGCCGCCGTCGTCGTCCCACCTGCTCGTGACTGCGCCGGGGTCGCCGCAATGCGGGTCGCTCGGGCCTGTGCCGGCGTCGTGTAACATCCCAAGTATGAAAAACACCATTAGAATGCTTGCTCCTTGTTTAATTTATGTTTTGCATCATGTCATCATAAGAATTGCATGTGGTATGTGTTTCAAATTTGAATTTCAAATCAAATTTCAAACCATTATATTTCATACTTGTTCTGTTACAACCTTTCCAAATAAAACTTTCAAACCAAACCATTTATTTGTTTCCAATAAACTTGATTTTTCATACTATTAACTTGCTTAAGTTTCAATATTTCAATTATTGCCAAAATTCAATCAAATTCATTTAAATTACAAACAGCAATAAAATTTAAATTTTTGAAAAATAAAGTTTGTACAACTGGGCTTTTGCAATAAATAACTTATAAAAAATTATCCCCAAAATTTTTCAATCCCAAACCCCTTCTTTTCTTCTCTTTTCTTTTTCTGCAAAAAAAAACAGAGAGAAATAAAAATAAAAAACAGGCTGGGGGAGGCAGACCAGGCCAGCCAGCTGGGCCAGCCCAGCCCACCTACCACCCCAGCACGCAGCGCACGCGGCCCGCGGCCCCCTTCTCCCTCCTCCGTACGGAGATCGTCACCTGACGACAGCAGCGCACCACCGCGCCCTCTCCACCTGCTCCCCTCTCCCCTTTATCTACCACCCGAGGCCCCAAACCCTAGCGCCATTCCCCTCTTCCTCCATCTCCGCCGCCGCCGCCGTTTTCTCCTCTCTCTCTCTCTCTCCCTTCCTCCTCTCTGTTTTCCGGCGATCGTTGGGGGGAGGTTGCAGAGCATGGCACCGCCGTCGACAGCACGCTAGGGAGCGTCTCCGGCCAAGCCAGGGGCACGAGCAGCACCCCCGTTTCTTCCTCGACACCATCCACATCTCCGTCGAGTCCCAGGAGCCGCTGATCCTCGACGACGAGCTCGTCACCGCCGCGGCTGCTCTGAAGATCGTCGACGCGTCGCCGTCTCCACCTCCCTCAGCCCCGTACGAGCACCGCAACCACCCCAAGGTGATCTCCTCTGTCGATTCCCGGCCAAAGATCCCTCCTTTGCTTCCTGGTTCGCCTCTCCGCTGTCGGGCTGTCTCAGGTGACCGCCATGGCGCCATGTCCGAGCGGGGAGAGGTCAATCGCGGGTCCCGTGTGGCCGCTGTGATGGAACCCAACACGCGCACATACACGCACGGCCAGCACGCGCACACGGCTCGCTGCACGCATGTCACCCAGCCGCAGCAGCGCAGCGCCAGTCGCCGGCGATCACCGGCCCGACACCAAAGTTCAGAAACTGAACTTTTTCAGTTTCAGTTAACAGTCCCGCAACACCACCTCAAAACCCCACGCATCTCTCTCCTATCACCACCGTCGAGCTAGCCCAGTGGCAAGATCCAGCGGCTCTCAGCGCGAGGGCGCGATTTCGATTCCCCCCGCGCGGAATAAAACCCGCCTTTTTGCCCCGCTTGCCACGCAGCCGTGCGTGCCCCACCTGTCATTGACAGTGGTGGCCACGCCAGCTTCCACGCACGGCCACGCAAGCGCCAGCTGGGCACTGGCCCACTGGCCAGTGACCCAGGGCACGCCTGCCCTGCGTAACGAAAACTTCCAGGGGCCTCTCCGAAAATTCTTTTTCGCACCTAAGCCCCTGGAATAAATCTGAGACTTTTAAAAATTGCACAATAGCCCCTGTTTTTCAAATTTAAATAACTTTTGCATATTAATTCCAAATCTAATAAATAAAATATGTTTTCCATACCAAATTAAATTCTCTATATGTTAAAACCATTTGTATACTGTTTTGAACATTTCAAATGATTTCAAAAATTCAAATTCAAACAACTCTTTCAAATCTGGTCAAATTCATAACTAATTCAAATTTAATTCAAATGGCACATGTAAAATATGTTTTCCATGCAAAATTGAACAAGGTTTCCAAATATAAACTTTGTTTCCTGTTTTGAATAATTAAAATTGGTTAAATAATTTAAATCTTGTTTAAATCATTTAAAATTGCTAAATTAATAACTTGGTCAAACCAAATTCTTTTTGAACATATAAAATATGTTTTCCATTCCATTTTTCATGAACTTTGCAAATATCAACCTTGTGTTCTGTTTTAAATAAATTAAATTACTGAAAACAACTGTTTCTTAATTAATGCATTTAAAATTGTCGAATTAATAACTTGCTCATTTTAAATCCATTTTCAACAAATGAAATATGTATTCCACCTAAAATTTTGTGTTCTTTCCAAATATGAATTTTGTTATCTATTTTGAACAATTAAAATTGGTGAAAACAATAAATGCTTGTTTAACTCATTTAAGAAGCCAAATTTCATAACTTAATAAGTAAAAATTCCAAACTTGGTAAACAACATTTCAAATTGAAGCTATTGTTGTTTTCTTATTGTTTTCATCATCCATGCATCATTCTAATCAACTTTCACATGATGGTTATTTGTAGATCATTTAATTCAACCTTAATTCATGGGCTTTTCCATATGCAATCAAAATTGCATATAGGCCCATTTAATTATGTTACCATGTCAACTAGCTTATCTTTGATGCATCAATTAAACTTTCATGCATCATCCCATGTTTGTGCATTATGCCATGTTATTGATTGTTTGTCTCTCTGCGTTGTTTGTTTGCTTCTTCTCGAATAGATGACGACGTTGAGACAGACGAGGTTTACGACACTACTTCAGAGGAGTTAGCCCAGTACCAGGCTACTGAGTTTGCAGGCAAGTATTCACTCACCTGAACCATTGTGTCCTTTCCACACTGGATACCGATACTTTCCGTTGTCTAATCTGCTAGCCTTAAGATTCGTTGCTTGTGTTCCGATCCTATCACATGTTATCCTGTAACCCTGATATAGTCTATCCTCCACACCTATAACCCCGTTGCTTGTTGCCTGTGTCTTACTAGCATGCTTAGGGTTGTTTACGCTCGAGTCTGATGTCCGTTATTTCTGTTACCATATTTATTATGTTCTGGGGGCTCGATGTCTAAACAACAACCTGTTAATGTTTGAGGTAATGCTAATTTGAAGATAAGGCACCGGCAGGAGGCCGGGTATGGTTTTGAGGCCTGCTAGTGTCGAACTCAGGAAAAGTTCTTGTCCTCTAGATCCATGATGAGTGCGCTAACCGCATGTGGGAAGCGTGTATGGGCGCCCTCCTCAACTTTTATTCGATTCGCATCTCGTCCAAATCGCCTCATTTAGTTCGGGTTTTCCATTTGCCGCATGCATATGCAGGTGCGAACCCTTGGCGCCAGGGTGGTAACTTTTGTAGTCGGCATTTAGGGAGACACGTTCTTAGAGTGCTATGAGGGTCCCCTTTTCTTCGTGGGGCTTGATTAGCCGTGCGCTCAACTGCACGGGGTTCTTTGGGCTTGATGCGAAGAAGAGTTGGGTTGTGTTGAGTGGCCTGCTTGGTGGGTTTGATCCCCGTCTGGCGGGTTATTCTTACGTGTACGGCCAAATTGGTGCATCCCTGCAGGGTTAAATCTTCTCGAGAAGCCGTGTTGTCCGCGGTTATGGATGACTTGGTGATAGGGCTGGCTAACAAGGATTAGACAACTTACACCTAATTAATAATAATTTGACTAGTAATAGGCTTTTTGACACAATAACTTGAACCTTCATTAATCCAGCTGTGTGGGTTATCCTCGGATTGCTTCTTTGGATAAGGGGCGAGATCCAGGATGGGTTTGTTTGAGGTTAGTGGTAGTTGGTTCCGATGCGCTATCTTATCCCTTTCTCTTAGCCGGATGTTGTAGCGTGTCTCTGTAGTTGGTTAGGGAAGCTCGCTGCCGCACTTTTGTATCCCCTATCTTCCGTTGAACCCAAAGCATCTGTACTTGGTGTTGCCAGGTACACGTTGGTATCTTGTGCGTCTTGCTTGCCAGTACTCGTCTGTACTGACCCCTTTGGGGCTGCGTGTTCTGCAGACTACGTTTCCGAGGATCCCCATGGTGGCTACTACGTGGAGTATGACGAGGCTGCTGACGAGTAGATAGCGGACCCGGGCAGGATCCGAGACTTCGTGGATGGGCTCCGTTCTTTCGTTTCCAGCCTCTTAGGCCTATTTGGATCTTGTCTGTACTCAGACACTTTGGATGTTTCCGCTGTGATGTAATGATGACTTGTTGGGACATGTGTCCTCTGCATGACTGTATTTGCTATCTCTGCTCTAGTGAGAGCTTTTGCCACTTATTTCTATTTCTTTGTGTCTTAGAGATTTGTTGTGATATCACTTGTTCAAATGCCGTTGACGTACCATGTGTGTATGTTATGAAGTACGTCAATGGAAGTATTCGGATTTCTATTGGATGGTTTCACAGACGATGAATAGTAGAGGATGGTTGTCACACGTTTACGTGTTGGCCTACTCATATTGAGATGCGGGTGCAGGTAGGCCCCGTAAGACATCTATCTACTGTTTAGCGGGTTGTGTGTATCCTTTAAAAGTCCGGGTGCGACAAATGGTATCAGAGCCTGTCTGCATGTAGGATCCCTTTTACTGGTCGCAGTTGAGTCTAGAAACTATTTTGTAGCTATATAGGAAAAATGAAACGTGAGAGTAGGAATTCTTTTCTTCTATTTCTTTCCCCATCCACCCTCCCTTTTCTGGTAAGGAAGTGCAACGTTGTTTTCTCTTCTCATCTCAACTTTCAAGTTAGGACTTCACGTATCCTGGTTTCTCTAGGATGGTTATATCTACTAGACCATAGGAATGGAGGTGGTTGTGACATGATTTATCATGTTGCCTACTCACGATTGAGAACGGAGGCACATAAGCCCCGGAAGCAAATCCTCTATTCCTTAAGCAGTAGATATTGATCCTTTAGAAGCCCGGATGGGTTTTCCGTAGTACCTCAAGAGTGTTTGGTCTCGTGTTTCCCAAATGTTGCTTCGATATCCTGTTCTTCTCAAGATCCTTTTCGTCCGTTGGAACCTTGTTGTTGCATGCCACTCCAGTTTTTCTACCGGCGCCTAATCAAAGCTTCCCCGATCATCTGCAGATGGATCTCAGGTTCTACCCGCGGGTGGTTCGTATGACTCGTTGCGAGAGCACTGCCGGTTATCCGGAGATGCTGAGAGACATGGTCACTTTTCTGGGGTTCCGTTGGGCACCAGAGTACCAGGTCTACGAGCAGCAGCGAGAGTTTGAGCAGACCTACTACCAGGCTATCGTCTACATTCTGTCAGATGATGGCATGAGCGTAGTCCACCGCTACGAGGCAGTGGGTTCCACAGTGGATATGGCTGTGCAGCAGGCAGCTTATGTGAGCCTCACCGTCCTTCGTGCTGACTACTGGGGATTTGACAATTCCATCTATCGCCACATCCCCCGTGGTTACATCACTTTGGAGGGAGCTCACTTCACTCTCTACGACAACTTGGATGTCTACGAGCATGATAACTCCAGGCTGCACACCACCGCTCAGTTTGTGAGGCACAGTGACGCAGTTTCCCGCACACTATCTCAGGAGTTGGCTTCAGTCAGAGAGCAGCTTTACCTTGCTTTGACTCGTCTGGTGACTTACACCACAGACTTTGTTGGAGACGAGCGCTTTGCACGTTTCGATCAGCCAGTTGGGCGTCGTCTGCCAGATGCTGGAGGTTACGAGCCGAGCAGAGGTCCACTCCTTAATCTTGGTGATGGTTACACTGGGATTCCCCGCTTCGGAGCACATGGAGTCGACGCTATGTACTTCACCATGCCTAGAGTCGGTCTCAGACCACGTCAGATCTATGTGGATCGTCGTTCCACCTACTTTTGTGGGCGTGCTCCTCACCGTACCTCTCGCCGTACTCCTAGCCGCCGTCCTGCGTGATGAGCATAGGAGTACCGATGTATCCATTCTTAGCTATGTTTAGTTATCCTTTGGCATTCGAACCATTTATGGTGTATTGGATATTCTGATGTATTTGAACATGTGATGGTGTACCTTTTGGTTATCTATTCATGCGTCAGAGTAATCTATCTTTCCGTTGCCAAGTCTATCCTTGTCTATTGTTGTGCTAAAATGCATTTCCATTCAGGATGCCGCCAACAAGGAACAACACGCCTGAGCCACCGCCAATCGCGGAGCTGTTGACTCAGATGACCCAAGTCATGACGCAGATGGCCCAGTTTCAGGCTAATCAGCACATCAACCAGACAGCTCCACGAGTCAGCATCAAGGAGTTTCTCAGTCTGGGCCCAAGAGCTTTCGTGGCCACACGCGAGCCTCTGGACGCTGATGACTGGATCCGTGAGATAGCTAAGGCTCTGGAGATTGCACACGTAGCTGAAGAAGACAAGGTCAAGTATGCCTCCTATCTGCTGAAGGGTCAGGCAGCTACTTGGTGGGAAAACTTCCAGGCCATGAGAACTGGGATGCCAGTCACGTGGGATTGTTTCAAGGAAGCCTTCCTGAAGCACCACATTCCAGATGGTCTCATGGAAAGAATGCGTGAAGAGTTTTGCTCTCTCAAGCAGGGCAAGTTGGACGTCATCGGGTATCAGAGTGAGTTCAATCGCCTCGCTCGGTACGCTGGAGATGAGGTGTCCACTGAAGCTAAGAAGATGGCAAGGTTCCGCAGAGGTTTTAACCCGGAACTCAAGTATGCCCTCACCAATGTCAAGGCCAACAGCTTCGAGGATCTCGTTAACACCGCGCTCAATGAAGAAAATGGGCGCAAGGCGTTCGAGGAGTCTCGCAAGCACTCGCGTGAGGGTGGTTCCTCCTCCAACATGACCAACCCCCCGCAGAAGCGCCGCATCTGGGTACCAAATGGTGCTGTCACTCGGGCTCCATACGCCCAAACTTCTCCAGGCTTCGCTCCCCGCCCACCCAACCCTGCTCAGGTGCATGATACAAGGGCTTCAATGGGGCAGCCAAGGCCAGGGCCCCCTCGTGTCGTCACATGCTACAAGTGCAAGAAGACGGGGCACTACGCCGACAAGTGCACGCAGAGGCAGCTACCTCCACCACCACCTCGTCCTAACACAAACCAGGCAATGGTGCGCGCTCCCCCGCCTAAGGCCTTCAAATCCAACAACAGGCATGTCGGGAGGACCGCAAGGGTGAATCATGTCAAGATCGACAAAGCTGAGGAAGATCCTGACGTCGTTCTCGGTACATTCCCCGTAAACTCTTTTCCAGCTAAAGTGTTGTTTGATACCAGAGCATCACATTCTTTTGTGTCAAAGACCTTTGCCACAACAAACAACCTAATAGTGGTTCCACTAAGCAATCAGATCACTGTTCACTCCCCGGGATCTCAAATGTTGACTTCCAAGATAAGTAAGGACAATCAAATCCTAATTGAAGGACGCATATTCCTTGCTTCTCTCATGTTACTGGGAAATTCTGACATTGATGTCATTCTTGGTATGGATTGGCTGAAGGCCAATAAAGCAAAAATTGACTGTGCTCAAAAGTCAATAACTTTGTTCCACCCTTCTGGCCAGATAATCTATTCTCCACATGAATCAAGTTCCATTCAGCTGTGCACCCTAAATGCAAAACCTCTACCTTCACTTGAAAATGTTCCGGTGGTTTGCGACTTCCCTGACGTCTTTCCAGAAGAGTTGCCAGGAATGCCTCCGGACAGAGCTGTTGAGTTCGTGATCGAACTTGAACCAGGTACTGCTCCAATCTCTAAGCATCCCTACAAGATAGGAACTCCCGAGCTGAAGTTGTTGAATGAACAAATTGATATGTACATGGAAAAAGGTTACATTCAACCTAGTTCCTCGGCTTGGGGTTGCCCAACTCTGTTCGTTGCGAAGAAGGATCAAACAAAGAGACTCGTTGTTGACTATCGTCCTCTTAACGAGAAAACCATCAAAAATAAGTATCCAATTCCTCGAATCGATGATCTTTTTGATCAACTTGCTGGAGCCTCAATATTCTCCAAGTTGGACTTGAGAATGGGTTACCATCAAATAAAGATCAGAAAAGAGGATATTCCAAAGACAGCTTTCACCACTCGCTACGGTCTATATGAATTCACTGTCATGTCCTTTGGTCTCACCAATGCACCGGCGACATTCTCTCGACTCATGAATTCAGTCTTCCATGAATACCTCGACAAGTTCGTTGTGGTATATCTTGATGACATTCTTGTCTACTCAAAATCCTAGGAAGAGCATGAAGAACATCTTCGTCTAACTCTCTTGAAGCTTCGCGAGCATCGTCTCTATGCCAAATTCTCCAAATGTGAGTTTTGGATTTCCGAAGTCGCTTATCTTGGTCATGTCATCTCTTCCAAGGGCATAGCCATTGATCCAGAAAAGGTTAAAGCAATTGTTGATTGGAAACCTCCAAAGACGGTGAAGCAAGTAAGAAGTTTTCTTGGCTTGGCTAGCTATTGCCGTCGTTTCGTCCCAAACTTCTCCAAGATTGCCAAACCTCTCACTGACCTCACAAAGAAGGACAAGAAGTTCGTCTGGTCTCCACAATGTGATGAAAGTTTCAATCTCCTGAAGACTAAACTCACTTCTACACCAGTTCTGGTTGGCCCAGATCCTTCCAAACCTTTCCAAATATTCTGTGATGCTTCTCTCCAAGGTCTAGGTGCAGTTCTTATGCAAGAACGTCAAGTTGTGGCTTATGCTTCACGTCAGTTGAACACACATGAGCTCAACTATCCCACTCATGACCTTGAACTTGCAGCAGTTGTGTTTGCCCTCAAGAAATGGAGACAATACTTGTTGGGTAATCGCACTGAAATCTTTTCCGATCATAAGAGTCTGAAGTACATCTTCACTCAACCAGATCTAAACCTCAGGCAAAGGAGATGGATTGAAAAGATCAAAGACTTTGATCTTACCATTTCTTATACTCCAGGCAAGGCTAATGTTATGGCCGATGCTCTCAGTCGCAAGTCGTATTGCAAAAATCTCATGATCATGGAAAGCCAACCTCCTCTTCATGAAGAATTCCAGAAGCTCAATCTTGGTCTTGTTCCTCAAGGCTATCTTGCAAACTTGACAGCCAGTCCAACTCTCGAGGACAAGATTCGTTCTGAACAACTTCGTGATGCTGAAATCAAGAAGATTGTAGAACACATCAAAGCAGGCAATGAGAAATTTGAGTGCTTCTCAGTTGATGACAAGGGAACTGTGTTCTTCGAAGGACGCATTGCAGTTCCTCAAATTCAAAGTCTCAAAGATGTTATTCTCAAGGAGGCTCATGAAACTCCTCTCTCCATACACCCTGGAAGTACAAAGATGTACCAAGATCTCAAGACACTGTATGGGTGGCCTAGCATGAAACGTGAAATTGCTCAATACGTTTCTGAATGCGACGTTTGTCAACGTGTTAAGGCAGTTCATCAGAAAACAGCCGGTCTTCTCCAACCTCTGAAAATCCCTGAATGGAAGTGGGACATGATTGAAATGGACTTCGTCACTGGTTTTCCAAAGTCCAAGAGGGGCAACGATGCAATCTTCGTTGTCCTTGATCGACTCACTAAAGTCGCTCACTTCTTTCCTGTCAAAGAGACAATCTCAGCTAGTCAGTTAGCAGAGCTCTACACAGCAAAGATTGTTCCTCTTCATGGTGTTCCATTGGAAATAAGCTCAGACCGTGGAAGCATATTCACTTCTCATTTCTGGAAAAGCTTTCAAGAAGCCTTGGGCACCAAGCTTCTGTTCAGCACAGCCTACCATCCTCAGTCTCAAGGGCAAGTCGAAAGAGTCAATCAGATTCTCGAGGATATGCTCAGAGCATGTGGTATCTCTTTTGGCATGAAATGGGAGGAATGTCTTCCATATGCTGAATTCTCCTACAACAACAGCTTCCAGGCAAGCCTAGGCATGGCACCATTTGAGGCTCTCTATGGCCGCAGATGCAGGAGTCCAATCAATTGGTCTGGAGCTGGTGAACGTTCACTCTTAGGCCCTGACATTGTTAAGGAGGCCGAAGAGAAAGTTCGCATCATTCGTGACAATCTGAGGATTGCTCAATCTCGTCAGAAAAGCTACTATGACAGCAAACACAGGGACATGGTCTATGCAGCTGGAGACAAAGCATACCTCCGTGTAACTCCCCTCAGAGGCACTCATCGTTTTGGTGTCAAAGGAAAGCTTGCACCAATATATATTGGTCCCTTCAACATTCTCTCAAGGCGTGCAGAAAATGCCTACCGTCTTGAACTTCCAGAAAAGCTATCCAAGGTGCACGATGTGTTTCACGTGTCACAGCTCAAGAGGTGCTTCAAAGATCCAGGTCGTGCAGTTGATCATGATTCAACTGATCTGCAAGAAGATATATCTTATGAAGAGCATCCTGTTCGAATTCTCGATGAGACCGAGCGCAAAACTCGCAACAAGAGCACCAAGTTCTTAAAAGTGCAGTGGTCTCATCATTCCGATAAAGAGGCAACGTAGGAGACCGAAGAGGATCTTCGCAAGAAGTATCCGGACCTTTTCTCTTCTCAGTAGGAATCTCGGGGCGCGATTCCTTCAAGGGGGGCGTTTTGTAACATCCCAAGTATGAAAAACACCATTAGAATGCTTGCTCCTTGTTTAATTTATGTTTTGCATCATGTCATCATAAGCATTGCATGTGGTATGTGTTTCAAATTTGAATTTCAAATCAAATTTCAAACCATTATGTTTCATACTTGTTCTGTTACAACCTTTCCAAGTAAAACTTTCAAACCAAACCATTTATTTGTTTCCAATAAACTTGATTTTTCATACTATTAAATTGCTTAAGTTTCAATATTTCAATTATTGCCAAAATTCAATCAAATTCATTTAAATTACAAACAGCAATAAAATTTAAATTTTTGAAAACTAAAAGTTTGTACAACTGGGCTTTTGCAATAAATAACTTATAAAAAATTATCCCCAAAATTTTTCAATCCCAAAACCCCTTCTTTTCTTCTCTTTTCTTTTTCTGCAAAAAAAAAACAAAGATAAATAAAAATAAAAAACGGGCTGGGAGGCAGACCAGGCCAGCCAGCTGGGCCAGCCCAGCCCACCTACCACCCCAGCGCGCAGCGCACGCGGCCCGCGGCCCCCTTCTCCCTCCTCCGTACGGAGATCGTCACCTGACGACAGCAGCGCACCACCGCGCCCTCTCCACCTGCTCCCCTCTCCCCTTTATCTACCACCCGAGGCCCCAAACCCTAGCGCCATTCCCCTCTTCCTCCATCTCCGCCGCCGCCGCAGTTTTCTCCTCTCTCTCTCTCTCCCTTCCTCCTCTCTGTTTTCCGGCGATCGTTGGGGGGAGGTTGCAGAGCATGGCGCCGCCGTCGACAGCATGCTAGGGAGCGTCTCTGGCCAAGCCAGGGGCACGAGCAGCACCCCCGTTTCTTCCTCGACACCATCCACATCTCCGTCGAGTCCCAGGAGCCGCTGATCCTCGACGACGAGCTCGTCACCGCCGCGGCTGCTCTGAAGATCGTCGCCGCGTCGCCGTCTCCACCTCCCTCAGCCCCGTACGACCACCGCAACCACCCCAAGGTGATCTCCTCTGTCGATTCCCGGCCAAAGATCCCTCCTTTGCTTCCTGGTTCGCCTCTCCGCTGTCGGGCTGTCTCCGGTGACCGCCATGGCGCCATGTCCGAGCGGGGAGAGGTCCATTGCGGGTCCCGTGTGGCCGCTGTGATGGCACCCAACACGCGCACATACACGCACGGCCAGCACGCGCACACGGCTCGCTGCACGCAAGTCACCCAGCCGCAGCAGCGCAGCGCCAGTCGCCGGCGATCACCGGCCCGACACCAAAGTTCAGAAACTGAACTTTTTCAGTTTCAGTTAACAGTCCCGCAACACCACCTCAAAACCCCCACGCATCTCTCTCCTATCACCACCGTCGAGCTAGCCCAGTGGCAAGATCCAGCGGCTCTCAGCGCGAGGGCGCGAGTTCGATTCCCCCCTGCGCGGAATAAAACCCTCCTTTTTGCCCCTCTTGCCACGCAGCCGTGCGTGCCCCACCTGTCATTGACAGTGGTGGCCACGCCAGCTTCCACGCACGGCCACGCAAGCGCCAGCTGGGCACTGGCCCACTGGCCAGTGACCCAGGGCACGCCTGCCCTGCGTAACGAAAACTTCCAGGGGCCTCTCCAAAAATTCTTTTTCGCACCTAAGCCCCTGGAATAAATCTGAGACTTTTAAAAATTGCAGAATAGCCCCTGTTTTTCAAATTCAAATAACTTTTGCATATTAATTCCAAATCTAATAAATAAAATATGTTTTCCATACCAAATTAAATTCTCTACATGTTAAAACCATTTGTATACTGTTTTGAACATTTTAAATGTTTTCAAAAATTCAAATTCAAACAACTCTTTCAAATTTGGTCAAATTCATAACTAATTCAAATTTAATTCAAATGGCACATGTAAAATATGTTTTCCATGCAAAATTGAACAAGCTTTCCAAATATAAACTTTGTTTCCTGTTTTGAATAATTAAAATTGGTTAAATAATTTAAATCTTGTTTAAATCATTTAAAATTGCTAAATTAATAACTTGGCCAAACCAAATTCTTTTTGAACATATAAAATATGTTTTCCATTCCATTTTTCATGAACTTTGCAAATATCAACCTTGTGTTCTGTTGTAAATAAATTAAATTACTGAAAACAACTGTTTCTTAATTAATGCATTTAAAATTGTCAAATTAATAACTTGCTCATTTTAAATCCATTTTCAACAAATGAAATATGTATTCCACCTAAAATTTTGTGTTCTTTCCAAATATGAATTTTGTTATCTATTTTGAACAATTAAAATGGGTGAAAACAATAAATGCTTGTGTAACTCATTTAAGAAGCCAAATTTCATAACTTAATAAATAAAAATTCCAAACTTGGTAAACAACATTTCAAATTGAAGCTATTGTTGTTTTCTTATTGTTTTCATCATCCATGCATCATTCTAATCAACTTTCACATGATGGTTATTTGTATATTATTTAATTCAATCTTAATTCATGGGCTTTTCCATATGCAATCAAAATTGCATATAGGCCCATTTAATTATGTTACCATGTCAACTAGCTTATCTTTGATGCATCAATTAAATTGTCATGCATCATCCCATGTTTGTGCATTATGCCATGTTATTGATTGTTTGTCTCTCTGCATTGTTTGTTTGCTTCTTCTCGAATAGACGACGACGTTGAGACAGACGAGGTTTACGACACTATTTTAGAGGAGTTAGCCCAGTACCAGGCTACTGAGTTTGTAGACAAGTATTCACTCACCTGAACCATTGTGTCCTTTCCACACTGGATACCGATACTTTCCGTTGTCTAATCTGCTAGCCTTAAGATTCGTTGCTTGTGTTCCGATCCTATCACATGTTATCATGTAACCCTGATATAGTCTATCCTCCACACCTATAACCCCGTTGCTTGTTGCCTGTGTCTTACTAGCATGCTTAGGGTTGTTTACGCTCGAGTCTGATGTCCGTTATTTCTGTTATCATATTTATTATGTTCTGGGGGCTCGATGTCTAAACAACAATCTGTTAATGTTTGAGGTAATGCTAATTTGAAGATAAGGCACCGCAGGAGGCCGGGTATGGTTTTGAGGCCTGCTAGTGTCGAACTCAGGAAAAGTTCTTGTCCTCTAGATCCATGATGAGCGCGCTAACCGCATGTGGGAAGCGTGTATGGGCGCCCCCCTCAACTTTGATTCGATTCGCATCTCGTCCAAATCTCCTCATTTAGTTCGGGTTTTCCATTTGCCGCATGCATATGCAGGTGCGAACCCTTGGCGCCAGGGTGGTAACTTTTGTAGTCGGCATTTAGGGAGATACGTTCTTAGAGTGCTATGAGGGTCCCCTTTTCTTCGTGGGGCTTGATTAGCCGTGCGCTCAATTGCACGGGGTTCTTTGGGCTTGATGCGAAGAAGAGTTGGGTTGTGTTGAGTGGCCTGCTTGGTGGGTTTGATCCCCGTCTGGCGGGTTATTCTTACGTGTACGGCCAAATTGGTGCATCCCTGCAGGGTTAAATCTTCTCGAGAAGCCGTGTTGTCCGCGGTTATGGATGACTTGGTGATAGGGCTGGCTAACAAGGATTAGACAACTTACACCTAATTAATAATAATTTGACTAGTAATAGGCTTTTTGACACAATAACTTGAACCTTCATTAATCCAACTGTGTGGGTTATCCTCGGATTGCTTCTTTGGATAAGGGGCGAGATACAGGATGGGTTTGTTTGAGGTTAGTGGTAGTTGGTTCCGATGCGCTATCTTATCCCTTTCTCTTAGCCGGATGTTGTAGCGTATCTCTGTAGTTGGTTAGGGCAGCCCGCTGCCGCACTTTTGTATCCCCTATCTTCCGTTGAACCCAAAGCATCTGTACTTGGTGTTGCCAGGTACACGTTGGTATCTTGTGCGTCTTGCTTGCCAGTACTCGTCTGTACTGACCCCTTTGGGGCTGCGTGTTCTGCAGACTACGTTTCCGAGGATCCCCATGGTGGCTACTACGTGGAGTATGACGAGGCTGCTGATGAGTAGATAGCGGACCCGGGCAGGATCCGAGACTTCGTGGATGGGCTCCGTTCTTTCGTTTCCGGCCTCTTAGGCCTATTTGGATCTTGTCTGTACTCAGACACTTTGGATGTTTCCGCTGTGATGTAATGATGACTTGTTGGGACATGTGTCCTCTGCATGACTGTATTTGCTATCTCTGCTCTAGTGAGAGCTTTTGCCACTTATTTCTATTTCTTTGTGTCTTAGAGATTTGTTGTGATATCACTTGTTCAAATGCCGTTGACGTACCATGTGTGTATGTTATGAAGTACGTCAATGGAAGTATTCGGATTTCTATTGGATGGTTTCACAGACGATGAATAGTAGAGGATGGTTGTCACACGTTTACGTGTTGGCCTACTCATATTGAGATGCGGGTGCAGGTAGGCCCCGTAAGCCATCTATCTACTATTTAGCGGGTTGTGTGTATCCTTTAAAAGTCCGGGTGCGACACGTCGCCCCACCTGCTCACCGCCAGGGCGCGCTGGAACTCTGCTTCGTCCTCGCTGTCGGGGTCGAGGACGACGTAGTCGACCTCCTTCGGCTGCGGAGGGGGGGACGTGGCGGCGGGCCGCCTTGGCAGCGGCTTCCTGCTGGCGCTGCGCCTTCAGCCGTTCCGCCTCGGCGAGGAGCCGGCGCTGGAGCTCCAACTCCTCCTGGGTTCTCTCGCGCAGACTCCAGTCGATGGCGACGTCGTCGGCGACCGGATGGAGAGTGTTCAACGAGAGCTCCTCGGCGGCCTTCATGTCAGGCCACTCGTCCTCGTCGCCCTCCTCCACCTCCTTCTTCGGGTGTACGACGCGCTCGAAGCCTGCGGCGGGTCGCTGGCGCAGCTCGCCGATGCGCAGGCGCCGCTGGTGCGCCTGGGGGCAGGGCGCCCGGAGTTGAGGAGTGGAGGAGTGAGGGCCGCGCCGGAGGAAGAGGAGGTGGCCGACGAGGACCCTCCCATCCGCCGCGGTGTCCATGAGGGTTGCGGGCGGGGTGGCATCTGCAGCCGGGGCTCGTTGCCGGCTTCGATGTAGTCGAGCACCCACTCGAGAGTGCGGTGCTCGCCTCCCCACCACCGATTGCGGCTAATGCCGTTGGCACGGCCCTCGATAAGGCCGTTGTTGCCCTCGGCGGCGACGTCCTCATCGTGGCGGCGTCGGAGGTACTCCCACCAGAAGGCGTCGTTGCCGCGCGCCCTCCAGCGCAGCTGCGCGGCCTAGTCCGGCGTCAGCCTTCGACGGACCTCGTCGATGGCTTGCCTGAACTCCGCCTCTATGGAGGGGACGGGGGGCACGGGGATCCCACCCACGCTGAGCTGCCACCGCGGTTGTCCGGCGGCGGCGCTTGGGACGCGCATATCGGGCGGGCACGGATACCCCGCCCAATACCCAGGCCTCGTGCTTGCGGAGGTGGCGGCGGCGGCTTCGTCGTAGCTCGACACCGAGAATGGGAGAGAGGGAGCGGCGAGGGGCGTCGAGAATGGGGGAGAGCGGGCCCGTAGGGGTGCGTTTTGTAGCTCTGGCGGGGCATTTACTGCGCCGCGTGCCGCCGTTGCCGCTCGCCATGCCATTACTCCGGCAGCCTTTTGACAGGCGCATGCACTGGCCGCCCGTCACGCCATAAACGCCAGCAGCCTTTGGCCGACGTGGGAGCCGAGAAGAAGCTCACGGGCGGGGGTTTCTGCTCCCGCGGTTTTCCCATGCGTCGTTGACAACGCTGGCCCGCGTGGGTTGTCCCGCCTTTTCGCCCCCTCCCCCCCCCCCCTCCCCCCCAAGCCGAACCCAGCGGGCTGGGTTTCACCTGGGTGTGCCGGCGCGAAATAGCGCCGAAACGACGCTATTTGGGCTTCTCGGAGGGCCAAGTGGTGCAAAAACCGCGCTTTTTGCTTCCGCCGGCGCTAAAAAGGCCTCTTAGGGGGCTCTGGGAGCGACGGCTGGAGATGGCCTTACATACGTCAACACCGATGACCTTTGGGACGTGTGAGGTTGACCACTCTCGCATTTATGCAATCACCTCCACATACCAGTTTCCGGGACGGTGGAGTCATCCTGGCGAGGCAACGACCCATGCTGTTGAGAAGCTCCTTTAACGACTCTGGATTCCAAGCCTTTGGCGGCAAGCCTTCGTAGCTTATCTCTTCTCTATCTCTACTACTTAAAAGAAAAGTTTGGTTCTGTCTTCTCCCCTCCGCGATACGTCGTCCGGTTCGTCAAACGTTTCCCTGCTGTTTTGTTCGTGGCGAATTTTGCGCTTCCGTTTTTCGTCGCTCCTCCACCCTTCGCACTAGGCCCACCTTGTGTCCTGATTCTCCTCCCCTGGCGATTCTCCTCACCCACGTCTAGCAATAATTTCTCCGCCTCTCCGCTCGATTTCCTTCCTCCGCGATTCTTTCCGAATTTCTTGTCGATCTCTCCCACTCCCATCTCACCTGTACCACATAGGACGGCGATCCACATTACCCTTTCCATCTCTTTCTATTCCTCGTGGCCGGCACCAAGCTAGCCTGCTGGCACCGTGCCAGGGCCCTACACCTGCCCATCGCCATGCCCGAATCCTCTAAGGCGGTGACGCCGGCCACTGATCTTGCAGGGACGACGCCGGCCACTGATCTTGCAGGGACGACGCCGGCCACTGATCTTGCAGCGGCGACGCCGGCCACGAATCTTGCGGCGGATGTGCTCCACAGATCTGGGCGGCGTAGAGCAGCGCCATGCCGCCATGTGCATGTGGTCGTTGCTGCGGTACGGGAGCTCGGCCTGTTCCGCTTTGCTCCTGGCCGGCGTGGAGTTCTGCCCGGCAACCGCGGGTGCGAGGAGGAGGCAAGTGAGAGTGGCGCGGTTTACAACCTCGTGGTCTCCTCTTAGACGACGAACTCCTGCATTTCGGCTCTGTGGCTTGTGGGTGTGCGTGGCGGCGTGCCGCCAAGACGATACGACGAACACCAGCTCTCGCCCTTCACAATGCTCGTTGGCTCTGTGGCCTGTGGGCGTGCGTGGCAGCTTGTCCATGTCGAGATTCATGTAGGCGGGAGTGTCAATCCAGGAGGCCAGGTCCGCCAGGAGCATGCATCTGAAGTGCATGCTGCATCTCCCAATGGTACGCTCCGCTAGACTACTTTAATCTCCAGCCTGCTTACGTGCTTGTTTGGTTGTTTCTTTGCTGAAATTAAGTGTAGTTCGCTGTGGGTTTGGGTCTTGGATTACGAACATTGAGCAGTTGACAGACGAACTTGATTAAGCACTTCATCTATCCAAATTGTTATCAGATGCTTTTCAGTGAGAGAGCGTGCAAAAAATAGCTAGATGATGGAAAAGAGTAGAGCACAATGGTCATCCAGTTTAAGTATCTTCTGTAATGAAGAGGCTAAGTTTGCAGGACTATGAGTATGATATATCCGTCTTTCTTGTATTGGATGATTTTGTTTTCTGTTCTCTTTCATTGCTGTGTCGCTAAGATTGAATAGAGTGAAACATTTTTATCCTATATAGTTGTATTAGTTAGGGAGAACAACGCTGCAAAGGGCACACTGATTTTACATGAGTTCAGAAATAAATTTTTATCACAAATATTTTATATGAATGTGTAATTCTGAATCTGTTTGTGCGCTCAGTGGTAGGAGTTCAAGGTGCTGAACCCGCACACCCGTGTTCGAGTCTCGTCCTTTCTAACAATTGATTGTTAATGACAAACAAATTTGCTTTGTTCTTTCTCTTAAAATTTTTCTATATTCATCACTACTTATCTTGGTGTCTAAGTTTTCAATGGCCGGACCATTTTTATTATTTTTCCTGGTTCATAGTTGTAGTTTCATGATGGTGTGTGCCAAGTTTAGTTTAAGAATAAGATCAAATTAATTCTTGAATAGTGGCACTGCTGTGATTTCTGATTATTTACCTACTCAATTTTTATATTTCACCACACCCCGATTTTTTAGAGAATGCACTGGCGTTTGTGTGTGTTCATTTTGGAATTTATTCAGATTGTACTTCTTAACACTAACAGTGTTACCCTTCTCAAATAATAATGTCTGCAGAAGTCAAGGTGAAATAGACGCACCGTAAATTCCAGTGATTTATTGCATGTGGCATCGAAAGTCAAAATTTCTAGGAATGTTATAGATATGCTCACAGTACAACTGTGCTTGTTATCACCACTTTTGCCATCCTAATTTTTTATTTGTGTATTGCTTTCAGGTGGAGGATCTTGGCAATCGGATCAAGCTTTACTCTGATCGACACTCCCACTTGATCTCCTATTACCCCTTTAAGCAGTATTTGTGCAAAGTTGAGAATGTTGGGCACGAGTAACCGTTTTAGGTTAAGCTTTTTTCTTCCATGCCGTTATTATTGAGCAGCCTCGAGAGTTGCTCATCTGAAGTGTTCTTATATTAGCCCAGTTTGCAGTTGAATTAATTTTGATATGTTCTTGTCCCGCTAGATTTGATGCTCCAAACATAATTACTCAAGTGTCTGTATTTTAATGACTGAGGGCAGTGGGAAATTACCTACATCGCATGCACATGAAGACTCCAGTGGGGAGACATGAAGATTTCATAAAGCACAACATACATGATAGAAAAAGGATTTATCATGCTCCTTATCATGTCACTCTTTATCACAAATGCTACAAGGATAGGTTTATGGGAAATATGTGGAGAAATGATGCGTCCTTACACTGTTTCACTATTTTAATATGTTTTGATGGTGTAGAATTACTGGATAGCTAAGCTTTGGCATGTCGTACCCATGGGTTCTGAAGGATGAACTGGAGATCAAGGCATTCTAGGATGGAAAACATCATCACTGCAGATCTGCAGCTTGAGCTCTGTTGCCACCGCTGCATCTAGGTTGCCGCCAAATCCACATGCATAGAATGGGATGGTGCTACTCCTTCCTGCACCATCTCCTTGCAACCATGGACAACCATGAGCACATGTGAGCTCATCCGCAAGCGGCAACAGCCTAAGTGGTGGTAGGGAGGAGTAGGTGGCGTGCGCGGTGTGGTCATCAGTTTAGCAGTGGAGGAGCCAGTGGGTCTACCTATATGATCAAAATGATCTTTCTTGGTAACATTATTGAACAATTCTTTTTTATTCTTCTTTGAGACCTTGCATCCTTCACTATTAACTAGAAGTTTGCTTTTTTTGCTTTGCCCTTCCATTTTGAATGTTCGAATCTAAGTGAAAATGGGTATTATTACTATGTGAAAGTTGTACTTTATTCCTTCTGAAAATTCTTTTCAGAACTCTCTTTCAATTACTCTATTATTATACTCCCTCCGTCCCAAATCAATTGTCTCAAAGTTGGACAAAAGTAGATGTATCCAACACTAAAACATGTCTAGATGCATCCACTTTTGTCCAACTTTGAGACACTTAATTTGGGACGGAGGGAGTAGTTCAGCTAAGCAAAAAAAATGTTGTCTTGTTTTTGTTCAAATTCAGTCTAGAGAATCGCCCAAAATATAGCAGATGAATTTAACTTGCACATCATAGCTTGCTCTGTCCTGGACTCTTTCTGTTTGGATTTATTGTTCCATGTGATATGTAAAATACACATAATGATAGTCCCAAACAAATGCATTAGTGTAATCAGATATTTTTCGTCATTAAATTGTCTTGCACTAAAAAAAGAAAAAAGTTCCTAATCCATCTAAAAACGCTAACAGTAGCATTGCGCTCATCTCGTATTCTCTCAACAGTAAAAGAAAGCCCGGGCATATGACAATGTCCAACATGATATGGTTAATTTATATATGTTTGAAGCATAAAATGACAACAGTAAAAGCAAGCCCGGTCATATGACGATGTTATTGTTAGTTTTGTAGCACAACAACTTTGCCATCACAATATCTACTAGAGTTCTTGATATCACAAAATGTCGCATTGCATCTGATCAATTAGAGGAGATCAGGGACACCGTGAACTATGTGGTGAAGTATCTGTTCTTGGACAAAGAGAGAGGGAAGAGGTATGGGGTATTCATTGGAGAGCAAAGAAACGGGCGAAAACAATTTTTTACATGCATCATATTTAGAAAAAACATTAGAAAAATAATTGTCAAATATATCTACATGTTGTATTGTTAACTTTGTGAGGTATGCAATGTTAAACTGGGAATCAAATCGTAATAGCATGTCTTGATGGTAGCAATCGCATGATTTGAGTTTTCTCTGATACACACTTCAAGTTTTTTGCTTCTTGCAGGTTTCGAGATGGGGACGAGCAACCTGGCCGTTCTAGAGGGGCATATTGTCGTGGAGCTGCAGCGACTTCAAGCCTCCGGAGGTGACACTGGTGAATAGAGATCGATGAAGGAGTTTGCGGCTAGGTGCTCGACAGCCGAGAATTAGAAATGGGTAGTGGGGTGTTGCATATGGAGATTAAAACTTGGTAACTAGGAAAGGAAAGTGAGGGAACGCGGTGTAGGTGGAGGAAGACGTTGTGGGAACTGGGAACAATGCATTATTTATGTATGGCTACATTGTGATGGACACGTTGTAGCAACATTTTTCTGTTTTTCCCTTTGGCAGGGAGTTTTTAAGCTAAGTAGGACACTATGAGCTTCTAGATGGCTAAGCAAGTTGTAGAGGCATGCAAATGTGTATCATATTTACATTTACTACCTGACATCTTATTTTGTGACAATTCACTGGTCATTGTATCGAGGTAAAGTGTAATTAGTCTAACAATGTCAGAACAAGGGCACTTGAAGTCGTTTATAGGATACGATACGACCAAAGTGTAATCTTAGTCAATAAGAGATACTTGTTCAATTATTTTTCGATACATATGTTGTCGTATTATATATTTTTATCACATTACATTTTAATCAAAATACAATCTTGCTTTTTTTGCAATATCTTTTTTTATGACTGTAACTACGGTGGGCCAAGGCCAGCCTGAACTTATATTGATATGAACAGCAGGGGTTACATCTTAGGATTACAGAGGGTAGACGAAAAAATTAAAGGAGTCCGTAGCAACGCACGGGCATTCAACTAGTCTTGTTAAAAACGGATTCTCACAGGGCTCCACGCCGTAACCAGTTGGCTGCAGCCAGGCAAAGCTCACGGAGACGCCTTCACAACGAACAACGACGCAAGATTCGAGCACTGACTTGCAGTCACGTGCGCTCTAAAACCTGATGAAGAAATCAACCTCCCATCTAATACTGTAGATGACCAACCTTCGGTTAACCCTAAACTATTTTATTTGCACATCAAAATAGTACTCCCTCCGATCCATATTAATAGGTGCTGAAGTGGATGTATCTAGACATGTTTTATTGCTAGATACATCCACTTCAGCACCTATTAATATGGATCGGAGGGAGTAAAAACATCAGCAGCAGTATTAAACAAAAAGGGTGAGATTGGATCACCTTTGCCTCAAACCCTTAAAGAAAGGACTTAGTTGGTACTGACCATAATGCAAACCTTAGTGGCGACTACATTCATAATCCAATCTACAAACTTACCGGGGAAGCCCTTCATTTACAGGACATTAAACATAAAAGACCAATTTATCTGCCTTTTCAAAGTATGCTAACTCCAAATCTATTCTGCCTATGCATGTCGTCTAAACACTCGATGCAACAAATCACACTATCTAAAATGTAAGTATTTTAACAAAATGTAGATTGAGTAGCAAAGACTACTTTATCAGCTAACCCTTGTAAAGATTTTGAATAGAACACTCAATAGCCCTTTAGGTAGCAAAAGTAATAATCTTTAAAAAGCAGAACTGGTCATGACAAAACAAATGCCAAAACTTACGGTTAAGATCTATTGGGAGGCCATATGGGCAACATGGGTTATCATGTTCCATATCAAAGGCAACGGTTTTTCTCTCGTCTAAAGATCTGTATCTGCGTCATCTAGCAAACAGTCCAAATGCTGATACAAAGAAACCGGCATTAAGATACAATACTCCCTCCTTGCCATAATATAGTGCATATAAGTTTTTTTTTAAGTCAAACCATGTAAATTTTGACCCAGTTTATTGAGAAAATTATGTATTTCCATGGTATTAAATGTATACCATATGAAAGTATACATCATGATGAATCCGTTGGTATTAATTTGGTATTCTAGATGTTGGTGTTTTTTATATGAACTTGATCAAAGTTTACACGGTTTGGCTTTTTAAAAATTTCATATGCTACATCTGGTAAGGAAGGAGCATGAGAGAACTGTTTATATAAATTTGTAGCATAAGCAAGAGTGGCCGTCACCAGAGATGATCCCTGATCCCCCTCAGTCATTGATCCAACTAAAGTACAAGCAACATTATACCATCTAAAAGCATTTCTCATAATCCAGATATATCTGATTTAAATTAGCTTGCAGTCGCACCACAGCGTCATCTCTCGTGGCGGTGATAATAAACCAGAAAAAAAAAAGTGCGACCTCTATAATAGACCATGGCACAATCATTAGAACATAATGAAGGATGTATTTGGACATGTCGACATGTTTAAGATGTTTTAACATTTTGTAGACAACATGTACCTACATGTTTACATGTTTTAGTGTAAGATACATATGAATCTATACACTAAGCCGTGTCTAGATAAGTTTTGTCTAAAAAACGGTATTTATAATTTACACACTAAACCGTGTCTAGATACGTTTTGTCTAGAAAATGGTATTGATATGGAGGGAGTAGTTTACAAATGAAAAATCACACATCTATTGATGCACACAAAGAAAGAACTTATGTATATATCTCATTATCCATCATCAAAATTGAATGAATCCAAATACATTCATTATTTCTACAATACAAAAACTTGTTGGATAGCTTCTTGATCGCAGGGAACCTATATATCATGTTCTGCATAAATTACGACTACAATGGAAGAACAGAAATAAGACAACAATTGCTAGTATACAACACTTGCCCCTTGGTTTTTTGCTGCCACAGCCAAGAAGCTTCTAGATTTTGCAAATACGGTGTCTACTCCACTTTCTGTTGGTCTTGCAATAATTGCTAGTATACAACACTTCCCCCTTGGTACCTTTTATGCATAAACCAAGAAGCTTGAAGATCACCACACTTTGCCAATGATGTTCCTATACCTGTTTTAGCCAAAGTAAGTTCTAGTAAGTAGTAACAGCAAAACAAGGGCTAGAACCAAACAGGAAGCGGGCCTAGTAGCGGCCCTGACCTGGTGGTCTCCTGTTTGAATTCCTATCTAAGGTGCCATAGCGGTTTTGTGACTGCTGTGGACGTGAATTAGGCCTTGCAGGAGGCGCCCCGCCTCTGGAGTAGGAACTATGAGGTTGTTGCTGCTGCCACTGCTGAGCCGCTGCATATGGTGCAGGCTGGTAGGCCCCACTATATCCCCCAGCGTGCGATGGGGGTTGCCCATACCGCCCATAACCAGATGCTGGAGGAGCAGGATGTGATGAATATGCATGGCTACTATTCTGGTGGTGTCCTCTCGAATCATTGTGGCTATCTCTTGCATATGGGTGTTGTCTTCCACGATTATCTCTTGTATACTGATGACCTGATGGCAATGCATAGGCCGGTCCCTGACCATTAGGTATATCACTAGGACCATGCCAACCAGGACGTCCAGAAGGCTGCTCCATCCTTGGTGGCATTCCATTTGGATAATGCATACCATTCATTATAGTTTGATATGGCCTAGCCGGAGCGTACTGCCCGCCTCCCCGAACGTTCAAACTGTTCACAACTAGTCGATGGGCAGCCTCTCCAAGTTGGCGGCCATGTGCCGCTCCTGCAGGGGTTTTGCCTGAACCATTTCACAAGTATGTTAGGATCGGCAATGTGGAAGCAAGGATTCACAAAATAAGGCAAAGAGCTCATACACTACCTGCTGCTGTTATCAGTATGCCTCCTGTTATTATCAAAAGGCCTCCTGCCACTGTCCTCATGCCACAGAACAGGTGGTGGTTTCAGATCACTAGCTTCAACAATCTTCAGAGTAGATTAAACAATAAGGTTGTTAACCATGAGCACATCCCAGGTAGAATGATATACTAATGTTGCTTTTACACCACAATCATACTATACCTTCTTGGGTATGATAACACCAACAGGTGGGCGTGCTATGTGCTTCTGAGGATCGGGAAGCTTATAAATTGAACATCTAATGAAGGCAAATGTCATAATCTTTAACTTAAATACCAATATATTATACTCCCTCCGGTCTGTTTTAAATGGTGTGGGAAAATAACTGAGGCAGGCATAACTCCAAGTATAACTTGCAACAGTTTTTTGGGATCAGAGGGAGTATAAATAATACATAAAAGAATGAACTTACATCACTTGATTGTCCATAATATCCTCCAGTCCATACACAGGTGATCTGAAGACAGGTGGGCTTGGATCCCCACCACAAAGTGAGATGTAACCATTCATTCCTCCGCTGCACAGAATAAGCAAGAGCAGCTAAGTTTTAGTTATTATAGTAGCATATAGAAGAGGCGATTTTTTGTTAGTAGTATTATATTATAAGATGGCAATCTACTCATGTTCACTTAATTGAAAGGTCCCAACAAACAGCGTGTTCAGAATAGAATCTAGAAGGCCAATCAGTCAATAACTACTACGCTTGAGAAAAAAATTAAATAGAGTCTGCAGGCAATCAAGAATCCTGGTATGGTAGGGTTAGCTACCTAGTCAATAACTACTACGCTTGAGCAAAAAATTAAAAAGAGTCTGCAGATAATCAAGAATCCTGGTAGGGTTAGCTACCTAGCAGAAGGATCGAGCTGTTCTTTAATTTCGTTTCGCTCATTATCAGATAGATGTCCGAATTTGCTGCTGAGAGAGTAGATATAAGGCGAAATTGGATGGGAGCCATTCACGAAAAGCATATTGTGCATGGTACTGTTTCGCCTTGCTTCCTCGGGCTACACAAAAGATGAGGAAAATGATGATGAGCTTAATAAAAGGCTTCCTAATATCTATGACAAACATAATACACCCATGAGAAACTGTTTCATACCGTCAAAGTATGCTCGACCTTTTTAATCTCAGACAGCAACCTTGCTTCATCGATAAAGGGCAGTTTCGCTATGCCCTGCACAGTATGGATTTTATTTAAACATGGCTGACATATGATATACAAATCATGCTCACTGAAATCAACGTACCTGCCAAGAAAACCTCTTTCCGTTCATGTCTACTTCAAAATCTGCAGAGTAAACAGGTGAAGACAGATTATAATTGGCTCAAGGTTGTAGGAGAATGTGATAAATCCGTGATCGCAATATCAGCATACCAATAGGATAAAAGTCGATTATAGGCGAACTCGGATCAGACATCAATTGCCGATACTGTAGAGGGAGTGCATGCGAGCTAAAATATAGTGAAACAACCCATCAATAATACACCACATTAACTATAAGATTGAAGAAAGGAAATATATATTCACCTCGCTGCTGGGAAAACTCCCATAAGCTGATCGAAAGGTTTGAATGGTGACCCAAGTTCGAAAGTTATATTAAGCTGGCCTAAACCTTTTAAATCCGAAGCAAAAGGGGCATAGTGGTAGGGGTAAAACCTACATATGGTAAGGAGAAATTAGAAAGAAAAGGGTATTGGGGGAATGGATAGAGAATGATATAAGAATTATCAACAACTGTGCTACAAATAAAACTGTAATTATACTTGGCCATTACGACAAGCTTACCATTGCCATGAGCAGACACCTTCATAATAGTAGTGCATTACCCAACACAAACCTTCAGTATATTTGAGAACCTAAAGGAGCATAAAGGACGTCATAAAAGATCATACACGATTATAAGAGAAATATTTTCCAAACAATGATCATGTGACATTTTCTATAAAAGTTGGCACTTGGCACGAATAGAGTAGTAATGGCAACAGTCTCTGGTGTCATTAATGAGTCATGAATGTGGTAAATTAATAGGGACTTTCCACAATACTTACAACATCTCTGCGTATTTCTTCAATTTGCTCAGGTGTTCTTGCCCCAAACTTTTCTTCGTAGTACCTTTCCCTCCATCCAGGTTCTCCGAGCTTTATCTGAATATTAACAAATAAGTTTTCACCATACAAAAATTTGAGCTTCATGAGGTCCAATAATAGAAGTATATTTTGAATTCATGTTGGCTCAAATATCTTCAGTTAACTTAGTGTTGCATGCAACACACTAAAAGTTCCAAAGAACAGGGATGGGGCACTATCCCTCGGCAGGGCCTAATCCTGAGCGCTTATATTTAAGATCCGAAATACAAAAATGTGCTTTCATTAAACCAGTCCCAAATATCTTCAATAACTCAGTTTCACATAAAGCAGTTAGTAAAGGTCAAAAAGACCAAGGATAGCGCAGTCACCCTGATCTATCTTCCTACAGGACTGGCTAGTATAAAAAGCGGGACCTAATGTGGTCTGTGTATGTTTTTTCCAGCCCTAAAACGACAAACCAATCGGGGCCTAAGGAATATTCAACTGATATAAATCATTGCCCTGCCAGGAATGTAATTTAATCCTACCTTATCTCTCAAGAAAGGAATCGACGTGACGGCATACAGTGATCAGTGTTTAAAAAAATACCATATGACAATATGCCAGATTATTGTTGAACTTACAACCACAAAGAACGAATAGAGCAGCAGCACAAGAATTGCACATATATAACCAAAGATATAAAATATACCTTGTCCTCCTCTGCATTTTCAGAATTAAAAAGATCTGATTTCTCACGGAGTGCATCTTTAAGCATTGACTTAAGTTCTTCTTTGTTTTCACGTTCCTGTGGAAGTTGCAGCAAGATTCAGATGAAACCATAAACATGTCTTCGAACAAATACAATATCTTCTTAAACAAGGTCAAATGAAGTACCTGTGCTTCAAGGCCAATTTCAGCTTCAACAACAGCAGCAGAAAGGCTGGAACCTGACGTTGACACACATGCTTTCTTAGCTCGACTGCCCTTTTCTGTACTATCTTTGCGAGATCCATTCTGTTCGTAGGGTGAAGCCACAGACCCAGAGGCAAGGCGAGACCCTTGGAAACGTGCAACAGGTACAATAAGATCATTCCTGACATGGGGATCCAGATCATCACCTCGCTTTGCTTGGGCCTTATCACGTTTTACTCTTTCCGCTTGACGCTACACAAGACAACATCGGTGAAAATGTTAATTTGAGTGAAAACACGCACTACTAGTTTCTATCACTTTTAACAATTAACCATCAAATGTATAGAAGTAGGTCACATATCATTTGCATTCAAGAGCATCATTTATTGTCTAGTTCCAAGAACTTTACAGCCTCAAGAAAATGTGTTGCACTAAATCAAAATTCCATGACATGTTCGGATGTCCTCCACGCTCCAGCTCCAGGGTGCTCCAGCCAGGAGCAGCACCAAACGTGCGAAAATCTTGGGAGCCAGAAGCAATTTGTGGAGCACCAGGGATCCTCAGAGCAGCCAATCGCGGAGCAGTCAAAAATTACACCAAAAGTGCCACCCCCGAGTGAAAATGGACGGTTTGCTTCTCTACACCGAGCTGGCTCCCATGCGCTATATCTCCTCTCGCGATACGTTCCCCAATCAAACGTGGCAATCTGTTGCCTTGACCTAGCTGCCGCCATGGGAGGCTGACGCGCCACCGCTGCCGCCCCCCTTGACTCCGGCAGCCGGCACCCACCCCCACCTTCGCAGCGACCTCGCCCCGAGCTTCCTCCTCAACCTCCCTCTGCCACAGTCTACATCGCCCCCGACCCAACCTGCGTCCACCTCCAGATCGAGGCTCCCATCGGCCACCATTCCCATTCCCATCTCTGGCCAGCCTTCAGGTGAGCATATGGTGCAACATTTCTGGGCAGCTAGTTTAGGATTAGATTGATTTGTGAGCAGCTAATGTGGTATGGGTACACATTTGTGAGCATATCTTGTATGATAGGTGATGTTGTGTAGTGTGTACTTGCTTATGGCTGCACTAGCCATTAATTTGGGATAAAATTGCAGTGGTTGTAGTAGTGCTATGTTCTTTGCAGTGTGTATTTGCTAAGTAAAAATAATTTAGTTGTAACTGCTTGTGAAATCATGCTACAGAAGTGACACCAATTTTGTAGAAGTGACAATGGCTGCTGAATGGACTGAGGACAACACTACGATAATCACTGATTTGTTTGCCAAGCAAGTGCGGATGGGTAAGAGGCCAAACACTCATTTTGACACCTAGAGCATACGAGAATGTTGCTAAAGAATTCAAAATGATTACCGAACTGACAGAAGTATACAAGGAACACAATTATAGAAAGAGGGAGATTAGTTGCCACTTGCCAACATGAGAAAACACGCAAGATTATCCATAAAGAAATGTCATATTGGCATATTGCTCTTCACAGTATACATGCCAGGTATAATTGAAGTTAAGAGCAAAATCAAGCTAGCCATCATTGTTTACCTTGTGAATATGTGCTCTTTTCTGAAATATTCTATCTTCGTACGAGCCAACTGCTTGAATGAAGTGTTCAACTTTATTCAGATCCGGCTGCGACAATGAAGAAAGAACATGTTATTGCTGAAATAACTGTACGGGTCGTTTGAAATCAAGTAGATATTTGACAAAGAAGCCGCATGGATCAGCTCCTGCACAAATGAAATTAAATACCGTGCATGCATCAGTTAAATAGCCACCCATTGAAGGAAATTCTTTCTTGTATACAGCCATTAGCAAATTAATAGCTCCCTGCAGACAGAAAAAGGAAGTTAACACTGTGTAACAACAATTTAAGAGAGTGAACTACAAGCAGAAAATGAGAACATGTTGAACTTTCAAAGAATAAAACAGAGCGCCACTCTAGTAACTATTAATACTACATATCTTGTTCGCTACAAAATAGAAAACAAACCTCACGAATCTCTAGTGTTGGCATGTGTGGAAGAAAATCATTGCCAACAAAAAAGCACATGAAGATGAAATCATCAATGATGCGTTCAAGATCAATCTCGAAAGGTGGATTTGGCATTTTGAACTCATAACTTATGTATTCCCGTAGGGTCCATATATTCAAGAACTGTGATGAAAAAAAGTTAGGTAAGTCCACTGAATAAACCCATCAACTATGTTGCAACAAAAAACACTCCCTCTGTCTCATATTAATTGTCTTAAAGTTGGACAAAAGTAGATGTATCTAACACTAAAATATGTCCAGATACATCCACTTTTGTCCAACTTTGAGACAATTAATATGAGACAGAGGGAGTATATCGTCATTACCTGGTAAGGTTTCTTTGGTACAATTTCATCACCTTTCTCGTCAAATTCCCCAGCTTTACGTTTTGCCTTTCCTTCACACTTTGCCGCTAGATGTCCAACTTGGCCACATAAGAAGCATTTATCCTGCTGCCCAGGTGTAAAAACCACCTGCAAACACAAAGTGCATGTAACTAAGCTTTCATGGCATAATGTCAAACAAAATGTTCAAGAAAAAAGAATGCTCTGAAAGGAAGGTACAACTCATAAATTTCGAAAGGTGGAAAAGTAGGTAATGTAGACAACAGGATGATATAACAAAACAATTTGCTTTTCTTAGCATAAGGCAATGATATGTATGTCTAGAAAGAAGCGTAAATTTTCAGCATTTTGAGAAGAAGAGAGAACCTCTCTCAGTATGGAAAAGTGCACTTCATGTGTTGCTAAAGCTAACATGATAAGATCTGCATCCTGCATTTATGAGAATAATCTATACATTAGCAAGACAACTAACAGATAAAATATTTTCCAACAAGAAATAAAATATTTATCATAAAGAGAACTTACCAGGCCATATAGGCAATGTCTGGTATTCGGGTTAAATCCAGGGAGATTCCTTTGGCCACGAATATAGGACATAACTTTGTGTTCCCCTTCACCAGGAACATTCGCATCAGAAAGAATAACCTTCAGAAGATTTTAATCAGAACATACATTGTTCATACATACTTTTCCAGTACCAATCTATCACGTTTCTGAAAGAATAACCTTCAGAAGATTTTAATCAGACATATATTGTTTATACATACTTTTCCAATACCGGTCTATCATGTTTCTGAACCATAAGGAGATACGCCTAAAACATGCTAACTAAAGGTAATGCCCAGTAGCAAGTCAAATTATCAAAAGAAAAACATGCTTACTTTAATCTGTTTCCATCCAGGATCATAATTCAATCTGAGATGGATGTAGTACTGCAACGCAACTGATAGAACGGCCATAAACTCTGTCCCTGGAGTAATAACATTAGAGTCACAGGTCTGCGACTGCAGTTTTGGAGGAAGTTTTCTGCCTTCCCTCTCAAACTCTTCACGCAACTTTTCTTCTTCAGAAGCCTGGATATAGGACAATAGTGACCGGTGAGTGCAATCATAAGATGGTTGCAAATATATACAAACAACAAGAAACACAACTGTACAGTTATACACTGAATATAAGAAGATAATTCTGCTAGAATACTAACCGCATCAGCTGCATCCTTTGCAGCTCTGAATCGTCTAGAGCGCTGCTGGTTCATCTTAGCGCGAGGAGCCACCCCATCTGTAGACCATTGTAGTAATACAAAATGTAGAAAAAAGTATCTAACGTAAGTCCATGACAGAGAAGCTTAAAAGTAAAAGAATTATGTCGTCATTTTTCAGACAAGGGCCTATTCGTTCTAAAGGAAGACTACGACTATCATGAGAGTGTATACATCAGGACGAACTTCTCCCCCTCCTTCCAAAAAAAATATAAAGCATGTCAAAGTTTTACAAGTTCAGACAAAAAATATCAATATCTATAACAGCAAACAAATAGCTACAAAAACATGATTTTCGTGGCGTGTCTACTAATATTAATTTTGTTCTACTCTAGATGTTTATTTTTTCTAAAAACTTGGTTGACTTAAAAAAAATTACTTAGGATTATATTTCAGGAAGGAGGAAGTACCATGTGAACATATACATAGTCACATTATAATAAGATTAAATGTTCTTCATGACAGTACCTAACCAGAAACAGAATTAAGTATACCGAGCAATCATAATTTCTACCAGTAATCCATACATCAGTTCAAGCAACATTAGAACAGGCAAAGATATAAGAACAGCGAGAGAATTCCCTCCATAACAGAGACGTTATGCGTACCAATGGCCATATACAAAAGCTTCCGGGGGCGAACCATGATAAAGAGCCGATCTATGTAATCAAACATGCACTGGAAAACCTCGGCGAATGTTGTTGGTGAAGGCTGTGGCAAGAAATACAATAGCACAGAGATTATTAGAGTCATCGCAGGAGTTAATAGCAATTGAGCAATAAGCTTTCTTATTGACAGGAAATAAAATGATTCCGGTAAGACTGTTAATAAAGTAGGAGCGCAGAGTCTGCAATCTGCAAGGCCTCCTAACTAACTAAGATACACTTGACTGTTCCTGGCAGACTCGCTTATCCAGAAATTAGTTTGCAATGCGGTTTGACAGAGAACAGGAAGACTCGATTTTGATAACAGAACTGCAGCATCAAATTTGAGTAGTTGAGCTGCAACATCCTCCAGGCATCTCAAGATGGTTTGGGGACAATTTAGAAGCTCGGTTTTAATTACAACACTCAATTCTCCAACAATTAATAAATCCAGATATCTTCTCCAAACCAAATCTCTTCTCCGCATTAGCTCCTCACATGTCAATCGTCCAATCACAAGTATATAAAGCACCTATACTACACCATCACATTCCTAGAATGGCCATGTTTATCTAAAGTATATGTTTAATTTGGAACATCAGGAATCACCTAAATTGGTTCAATTAGCTTAATTTTGTGCGTAAAATATCACAGATGAAGATTGAGAGGCTATTCTTCCTTTTAGATCTCGCGTTAGAGTAGGCTGCAACACAGCCATCCGTTCCTCCTAAAGCAGTTAATCCAGTTTCCATTGCATCTGCGAACTATAAACTTTTTGTTCTTCAGAATATACTTGGTTAATTGAACAAGTGAACTGTATACGGGTGTCTCAGGTGTGGACAAGGAAGTACTGGTAGAACCATTAACTAGATGGATATGTTGATATGGAAATTTTGTATTCCTTTGTGAACTGCAGGTGGTAGGGTTGGATTTGGTTGATGAGAGTAAACCTGAAAGACGTCCAACTAAGCACGTGCCTACACCTTAACAATGGACGAATGTCTTCAACCCTGCATTCCCATAGTATGCCTACTACTGCTATGCTAACTTATACACACTGAACAAAGGTAGGCATATCAGTCTTTTACCTCTGTCTGTCATCATATTTTGAACGGATCTGTTTGTCATCATGTCACTGGTGAGTAATACATCTGGTATATACTTCAATTATCAGTTGCGTGAGTCAAAGGGGATGAACACTATCTAATTCCGTCCAGTGAGGTAAAATCTCCTCGATGTTCTGGTGTTCAATTCTGACATTCTGGTGTTGTGTTTTCTCTAATTGGTATGGCTGTACAGGCTGGAGACGTTGACCACTTGCAGCGACATTTCTTCTTTGTCACAGTATATCACATGGAATCAATTTGAGGAAGTGGCATGTGCTTCAGTATCTGTACTATCTGGGTCAGGTAATACTGCCTATTTTGGTGTTACAATAATCAGCGTAATCTTTTAGTGTTTTGTGGTCGCATATTTGTGAAGTTACATATTTCAATTTTTAAGCGATAGTGGTATTACTTTTTGACATGTTGCTTTTGAATTTTATCAGATTGGTCTGGCAATGTCATCCCTCACCCAAACACCCCCAGCCTTTGGAAGCGCCAAACCGAAGAGCCTAATCAAATCAACACGTCTCAAGATCGAGGGGGGTAGAGATAGAGCGAGCGAGCGAGCGAGGTACGTACCCTGTCCTCGGGGTGGAAGCAGGGGTGTATAATCCCGTTCATGTCGAGGTAGAGGTTGTCGAACTCGAGGCTGTTGGGGTTGGGCTTGGAGGTGTCGACGGGCACCTTGACGCCCTCGATCTCGACAGGCTCCTCCTCCACCACGTCCACCACCACCATCGGGTACTTCTCCGCCAGCCACCGGTAGAACGCGGGGACACCCATCTCCGCCTCCGCCGGCGAGAAGGATAGCTCGCGGCAACCCTAACCCTACAAGCGAACGGGCGGCGCAGGGGCAGAGAGGGAGGAAGCGCGAAACCCTACACGGAAAGGGCACGAGGGCCGGGATGGTATATGCCTTTCACGGCGTGGAAATATCTCAAGATGGGGAACGAGGAGAGGCCAAATTGGGAGAGGCCGGATGCTTCCGCCGTAGCATCTTTAGCACACCCGTTAGGTTGCGTTTGGTTGGACAACGAACCGGAACGGAATGCAAGAAAAACTCCAACACGCCGACCCTAAAAGGAAGGAAGGTAGGAGCAACTCTAGCGGGACCCCTAAAAGGGCCAAAGCTAAAAAAATCCGACGTTTTTAGGGGCTGCGTTCAGTTTCGAGGCCGTAGCAGAGCCCGAAAACTCGGTCCGGCCTGAAAACACGATAGCGGCCCCCCGAATCTCTCCTCCCAGCCCCTACTTATTCGGTACCGCGAGCCGTTTTCGGGTCCAACCCCCTCTCGAACCCTAGCCGCCTCCACCGCGATTTCTCACCGTCCCTACCCCCGCCGGCGAGCGATTAGAGTAGATCGTACCTAGATCTCCCCCCACCGCTGCCTCCCCCGCACGATGGAGCCACAGGCCAACAACGTCGGCGCCTCCAACAGGAGGATTGCGTCCCCTCCTCGCCGCGCACCACCCACGGCCATCGTGGGTGAGGTCGTGCGTCGAGTGGACGAGCACGGCCACATCCACGGGCAGTTGTCCCCAGCGCGTGGTTGGGGGGCTTCCACGGGGCCAGTACGACGTCGTCCCCCCTCCCCCCTGGTCGCCGGCGACGCGCTAGCAGGCAGCGGTGACGAGGACGGCCCTTTCCAGTTCGTGGAGACCGACGAGGACCTCCTCCAGCTCGGGGTCTAGAAGAGCCTCCGCCACGCGCACCGCCAAGCGATTCGACAGCGCCGCTACCAGGCGCACGTCGACGACTTCAACGACCGTCAGCTTCAACGTGGCCTCCGTGTGGAAGAGGAGACGCAGGCGGAGAAGCGGGAGTGGGAGGCCATTGCGGCGGCCCAGTTCCAGCCAGCCGCCGCCTCCAGCGACTCCAGCGGGGAGGACTGACGACGGCGCGGCGACGCGAAGAAGAAGAAGAATCCCCGGCGAAGTAGCAGCTTGGCATTTTGGCCCTACTAGCTGTAGGTGCGGCGATGAACCCTAGTTCATCGTCGCCTTTAATTAACCCTAGTGTGTATTCTGCAACTCCAGCGGGGATCAGCGAGTTCATCCGGCTGTATTCCCGCCTTTAATCTATGAAATGTGAATTTTCAGTTCTAGTTTACGGGCACTGCTACGACGCACACCTTCGTGAGAGGTTGAATTGGGGAAAAGGCGAACCGAAAACTCAGTTTTCAGTTTTCAGTTTACGGGCACTGCTAGAGTTGCTATAAGAGCAACTCCAACGCGCCGACCGTTTTCGTCCGTTTTGGCCCGGTAAACGGACAGAGAAACCCGTGCGCGTTCGCCCACAGCCCAAATCCACCCAACACGCCCAAACCATTTCAATTTTTATATAATAATATTTAAGTAACGGACCTAAAAGGCCCAATTTCTTACATATATAGGGGATTGGCCACAAACGGCCATTTTAGATAACTAAAATAAAAAAGGAAATAATAAAGGGTGGCGCGTCGGCGCTGGCATCAACCCTAGTCAAGGATGATGTAGTACGGCGCGTTGCAGAGGTGCGCCGGTGGCGCCTGCTGCACCTCCTGCTACGGCTCCGGCTCCGACGCCGCCTAGTCCACCTCTTGTTCCGGCATTGCTGGAACCACGTCGCCGCCCCACAGTCACGACTGCCCGTAGAGCTCGGGGGACAGGGTGCGCTCCTCCGGCTCCTGGGGCATGTACGTGTACCACGGTTGTGGCGTGGGGAGGGACTCCTCCATGGCGCACTTGAGGTCCTCGTCGTCGACCTGTGGAGGGGGCTGCGTGAGGGACTCCCGGACGGTGAGCTTGAAGTCCTCGTCCACCTCGTCGGTGAGCTCTTCGTCCTTGACGGGGGCGGGGATGTCGCCAATGCGGAGCCCGCCGCGCCCGAGGACGTTCGTGTGGCGGCGGGGAAGACGTGGGAGGAGGAGCTGGGCCCAACCGAAGAGGTTGCACCGCCGTTGGTCGTGCTCCTCCCAAAACCAAGTGTCCCAGTAGAGGGACGTCGAGGCGAAGGTCGGGTCGTCGAGGAACTCCGGGAGCAGCCGTGCGCGCCGTTCGCGATCGCCTCCCAGCGAGCCCTGCCGCTGACGGGGATGGCCAGCACCGGAATCCTTGGGGATTCAGGTGCCACTCGTCCAACAGTTTTACGTCGCTTTCGTGTACGGGAGTGGCGTGCTCCCAGTACCAGCAACAGGCGTCAACGCCAATGTAGGTGCGGTGTCGGGTCCGCGGTGCGGCTCCGGCACCGGTGGCCACGACGACAGCCCCCGGTGGCGCTACCTCGAATCGGGTTGGGGGATTGATGGGCATGGGAGGAGGCGGCGGGAGAGGTGGCGACGAGCGGCGCGCACTCCTGGAGATCCTCGCCTCCGCGTCGTTGTGCGTCTTCCTGCCCCACGGGAACCCCATCGGTGGGAGGTGTGCGGTGGGCGGCGGCGCGGTGGCTAGGGCTTGCGTGCCGGTGGTGGGGAAGCAACGCGCAATGTGGATTGGGGAGTGATGAGGTGGACGTCCCCATCCACATGGTCTCATTTAATAGGACCTGCGCAGGTAGGCGAGGGGGCGGTGGATGCCACTGACCGCTGGGCCCGGAAGGAGAGTGAGCGCCGTTGACCAGCATCCGCACGCGCTCCGCCCACGTCTGCGCCGCCGGATTTCTGTCCCAGATATGGGACGGGAATGGGGCGAGACGGAACAAAACGGGCCATCCGCTCGTCCGTTTACTAAATGGGTCGGCGCGTTGAGCTCTAATTTCCAACGCCGGAGCAAAACGGACGCGCGCGGACCAGATGGGTCGGCGCGTTGGAGTTACTCTAATGGTTCCGTTCCACTAGAACTGGAACGGAACGGTTCCATCTTTGTGTTTTATTGAAGAAAATAACATGGAATGTAATGGTTCCATGTCATGTTTGGTTGGAGGAATGGAATAGCACTAATACTTTTAAATCTGCAATTAGCTTGTACTCTCTCCATCCCAAATTAAATGTCATGGATTTGTCAAAATTTGGGACGGAGGGAGTATAAATTAGCAATCATTTATCTAGATCGGAAGATTAGTGACTATAGTTGGCCAAACGGGCGGCACGGCACGACCCAAATCGTGCATAAAAAAGCCCGGCCCGTATATGGCCCGGCTTAATCGTGTCGTGCCAGGCCGGCCCGTGGGCCGCAGTTCTGATATGGGCACGGCCCAACAGCCCGACTATAGCCCGACGGGCCGATTTTGGCACGATTGGCCCGTTTATGGCATAGGCATGGCTGGGCCAAAAACTTGGGCGGGAATAGAAAAAAAATCGAATTTCTGTGGACCGGAAGGAGGGGGAGCGGGAGGGTTGAATTTTTTTTCAGTTGGAGGCTAATTATGGGTATAATTAGGCTATTTTAAGTGTGATTTGTGTCAATTTAGAGCTGTTTTGCTATATTTAATCATTAGATAGCTAATTTAGTCAAAAAATTGCATTATTTATCTATAAAAAGGGGTTCCACCCCTCTAATTTAATTGTGCCATGTCGTGCCCGTGTCGTGCCGCGTGCCGGCCCGTTTATGTCGTGTCGTGCCGTGCCGGCCCACGTGCTTCAAATCGAGGAGCGGCCCAAGCACTAACGGGCTCGTGCCGTGTCGCGACCCATTTAAATCGTGTCGTGTCGTGCCCGTGCCGTGTCAAAAAGTCGTGCTACGGGCCAGCCCATTTGGCCCGGCCCGTTTGGCCAGCTATATTAGTGACCCACTACAACATTTGACGATTTGAGCAGCCGCACGTTGCCCATCATCTGCGTACTAACTTAGATATTTCCTCAACAGGTCATTACTAATCGGATCACTCAAGGACCAGCAATCTGCGTCGCACATCAGCGTGACATTCGGTCTCCAGTGGCAGCGGTGACCACCGGCCTCCAGCTGTAGCACCGACTGCTGTCGCGCGTCTAGGAAGATATCCTCCGCCCGAAATCTCCGGCCGCTGCCGCATGTGAGAAGGGTAGAGATTAGCATGTCGTCGACTGCGACTGCTGCCCTCCCTGGCGTCGCCTCAGAAGGCTGCCTCCAGCTGCTCAGGGAGCAGCAGCGCATCCTCCTGCGAGCAGGCAACTGAGAGTGGGGAGGATGACGGTACCGTCAGGGACAAAGGAGAAACAGGGAAGGGTCCTACAGGCGCCATGCGGGTGGGGGTTCATACTGGGTTTCCTTTTTTTCTTAACCAAATGGAACCAAGCGATTCCTTCAATTTGGTGGGATGGTCCAATTCCGAATCTGAGCGAATATTCAGCTCGTGAGGATCAGTTGGTTTCGGTTCTCCCTCCCTGCCAAACACGTGAATGAGGTCCAGGAGTGGGTCGGACCCGTTCTATTCTACTTGATGACTCCTACCAAACACACCATTGGAGCATCTCTGCTAGAGCCAGTAAAATGGTCAAACTCGTAAAATTTTGGCGTGTTTACGGTTTGGGTCAAGTTTCGAGACCTAGCAGCACTTGTAAATGCGGCCCGGGCTGAGAAGGCGACTCGAGGGCCTGAGAATTCCCCCTCCAGTCGTTATATATACGGACTCCCGAGTCGTTCTCAAGTCAAGACCATTTGGAACCCTAGCCGCCTCCGCTGCAATCTCTCACAGTCGTGTGTAGCTCCGACGAGCGATTTAGTAGCCCCCCGCAAGATTACATCTCCCCCTGCCGTCGTTGGATTTCCGCGATGGAGCCGCACGCCTACCCTTCGCAGGAGCGAATGGCTGGAATGCCTCTCCCCCTCCCCTCCCCACACCACTGCCATCCACCGAGGTTGGGCCTCGTATCGACGAGCAAGGCCTCATCCACGGCGGCCTAGCCGGCAACCTTGCAGCCTGGCCAGTACCTGCGCGGCCTCTCCGCCGCGTTGGGCGGCCCTGGACCCGACCACCACCGGAGTAGTCCCCCCGCGTTCACCGGTGACGGTGATGCAGGTCCTCTGGGAGGATAGCTTCGGCGACGAGGCCAACGAGCAGGGCCCTATGGAGACTAAGGAGGTCCTCCTCCATCTCGGGATCTAGAGGAGCCTCCGGCACGAGTGGAGGCAGGAGATTTCGCTCCGCCGCTACCAGCGCCACCTCGACGAGTACAACGAGCGCTAGATGTGGTGCGGCCTCCATGCGGATGAGGAGACGTAGGAGAAGAAGCAGGAGTCGTCCTAGTTCGTGCAGCATGCGGCCTCCTCTAGCTGCTCCTCCTCCGACGACGACGACTCCAACGAGGAGTGAAGACGGCGCGGCAGAGGGGAGAAGAAGCCTCGACGACGACGAAGAAGAAGAAGACCGGCATTTTGGCCCTAGTAGATGTAGGGTGCGGCGATGAACCCTAGTTCATCGCCGCTTAGTCTAATTAATTTTATTTTGCTAAAATCGGCGAGAACAGCGAGTTCGTCCGTCTGTACTCCAGCCAAATCAATGAAACCAGCAATTTCCAGTTCGCGTTTACAGGTTCCACTATGACCCCCACCTCTACGGCTCGTAGAATTAGGCAAAACGCGAACTGAAAAGCGGTTATTCAGTTTTCAGCTTGGGCGCTCTGCTAGAGATGCTCTTATCCCGTGAACCTATATAACAAGGATAGGCGTCGAATTGTCGTGTTGTTTTCGAGCAAGACGCGTACCGCAAATGGAAACCGTATACAAAACTGTAAAATCAAAATTAAAATTTTCCCGGGAGAATTCAACGGCGAGTTCATCATCCATACACGGATTTTTACAAAAGTAAAAGATAAAAATGGCGCCGCCCTCCCTATCTAAGTCCAAAAGTTGGGCTCATTGGTTCTTTGCTGGAGCCCTACGGGAGCGGCGGCGCCATTGACTCCGGCAGTGTTCTACTCATCGGGGTCGAGGTCGACTAAGACCTCGTCTAGCTCCTTTGCCTCGGTGGCCCACTCCGCCACCTTCTCCTGCTGATGCAGGAACGTCGTGATGCCCTACTCAAGGAGGACATCGTTGCAGACGTCGTCGTCGAGGTGGCGCCGCTTCGCCGCGTCCTGCTCCTCCCGCTCGCTGCGATGGCGGATGACGCGGGAGACATGCTCGAGCATATCGTCGGAGATGAAATTCTCGGGCCCGATGGCGCCCTCGAACGTTGTCGGGTCGTAGGCCTCAAAGGCGAGCTCAATCTCTAGCGGGCGCAGTGATACGTTGCAATTATATCTATAATTTTTTATGATACATGCTTGTTTTCTACCCAATACCCTTTTTCACATATTATCTACCGTTTTCCGGATGTTTTCATTGACTAACATATTAACAAGATGCCCTAGACCAGTTGATGTTTTCTGTTGTTTTTCTATTTTTGAAAAGTTCTTAAAAAAAATGTCGGAAAGGGTTGAAAATTCATGGAGATCGTTTTTTACCCAGAACGTAGACGGAGTCCAAAGAAGAGCCGGAGGGAGGGCACGCACGGGCCCACCCTAGGCCACACCTGGTGGGCCCCTAGCTGCCGTGGCCACAACCTCACGTCGCCTCTTTGCCCATAAATTATCTCTTGGCCTAAAACATAAGACCCTGATGTCTACTACATGTTGCTACTCGTGTAGACTATGTTGGGCCTCCAAGCGCAGAGATTTGTAGGACAACACCAAATTTCCCTCAAGTGAGAAACCCAAGGTTTCTCGAACTCGGAGAGGTATAGATTGAATTTATCCCTCTCAAGCAACTCTGCAATTAAGATACAAGAAGTCTCTTGTGTCTCCAGCACACCTAATACAATTGTTAGTTGTATAGGTGCACTAGTTCGGCGAAGAGATGATAAAACATGGGTAATATGGATGGGAAAACAAGGTTTTGTAAATCTGTAATAAAAATAGAAGCAAGAAAACAAGTAGTAAAAATAAAAGAAAACGATATAGCAATGGTGGAAAACAAGGTCTAGGGGTCATACTTTCACTAGTGGCAACTGTCAAGAACATTAACATAATTTAACAGATGGTAATTCCTTCTAACATTATGCAAGATATATCAAATAGGATGAGAACCGCGTAGGGCTACACAAGCACACCTTAAAGTTCTTGTTCCCGTCAATGGACACCCCAACTATGTCACTTTGAGCATCCAAATATAGTACTAATAAACACCACAACCTATCTATTGAATAACCTCTTTCTAATACAAACATAGCACCCACACTAGCACCTTGGCACTACGAAGATTATACTCAACACATACATCAAGAAACATTATGCTTCCATAATTCAATCCAACAAAGAACATCAAAGCCATTACATAATTGCAACAGCCCAATTTTTGGAGGACAGGAAAAACTTGTTTTCAATAATCCAAAAAGCAGGGCCAACAAAAACTTTTTGAAATAATGTTTGACTTATGCTTGTGTTTTCATTTATATTTGCTTGTTGCTTGTGTTTGTGTTTGTGTTTTAGTTTGTTAACAACTAACATTAAAACCAATGATCATAACTTTCTTAAAACACAACCCTTGTGATCAAGTCATGACAACAAAACTTATCACCTTCATCTAACACCCTCTTTTGACAAAAACATTTTTGAAAATGTTTTGATTTTAGAAGAAACCCAAAAGCCAAGTTTTGAGAAAACAAAAGGTATTTTCCAAAACTATATGAAAAGTATTTTGGAGGTAATCATCTCCTACCTGTTTTCAACCAAGATATTTTTTGCAAGTATTCGAAAAAAAAAACCATCTCACTTTCTCTTTTGCAAAACTATAAGTGGGGACTATATTACCCCTATGTTTTTCTTCAATTATATTATTTTGGAAATATCAAGCTTTGATTTGAACTTGTTCACAAAATCCTCTTGTCATGATGTGGCTTTATCCCTACCTATAATTAACACTTGAGAAAACATCCTGGAAATGGAATTGAAGAACTCGGTTGCTTGAGTGAATCCATTAGTATTGTTGTTTATATGCTTATTGTGTGATCTTATCTTGTGTTTGACTTGAAGTGTTTTATCAGTTTGTTGATCATGTGTGTTCTTTTAAGTGAATAAAATATATAAATAACAAGACCATGCATCAATATCATATTCCATTCTTTGTCTATCTCATCTTATCTTTTTCTTTAAAACTTTCAACTTTGGAGACATGCCTCTATGTCAAATCTTGTTCTATTCATCAATGTACCTTCATGGATCTCATGTTTCCTATCTATAACATCCATCCAAGTTGTTATTTTGGATATTGAAACTCTTTTGCATTTTCTTTCAAAGTCCTTTAGAAGGCATTCCTATATAATGATCATATCTCTGTTATCTTGAAGCACTTTGTCTATGTTACTAAAAATCACTCCTCTTTATTTTCAAGCTCCATCAACCTAACCTTGCCATATTCATGACTTATATATCACCTCCATGTGGTCCATTTATTTTTCAATGGCCATTTAATTATTCTTCTCTCAGGGTTTTTCGGCCTATTAAATAAACCCATATTTTCACGCTTTTTCCACTTGGAACCTCAAAGTTTTCAAAAAGGTTGTTTATTAAAAAACACTTTTGAGACCTATCTTATATATTCTCACATCCCAACTAAAAAATGTTCGTTTTAAAGATTTTTATTATTTATTATTTTTCATTTTCCAAAAGGCCACAAATGGACTTTTAAATATTTTGTGAATAAAAGTATTTCCTAAAATCTTGGAAAAATTACCCAACATGGCCATGGTCATGTGGGACTATTTTATACAAAATCATTTGCAATTTCTTTTGAAAAATTGGAAGAAAACATTTAAAAACGGTTGCAACACTTATTGAATTTCCAAAATTTTGTGAAACAAATGTTTTAAAAACTTGTGAGGCCACCATCCCTAGACTCCATTTTTCATTATATATCCAATAGACATGATCATTCACTTGAGTTCTATTCAAAATTTTGGAGAAAACAATCAAATACCATTTCTGGTATTTCTGGTCACTATTGAGAGCAGGCATGTTCTGACCAATCATTTCCCCCTCTCTACCTCTCTCCTGCTCTAGGAGATACAAAACTTCTTACTCAACCCCCTGCACATGATCTCTCTCTCCCCAAAAACCCCTCCCTTCTCCTCCATAGCTCCCCCAACAGCAAGACTCCAAGCTAGAGCACATGTGTCGCTTGAGCTCTGCTCCACTCGCCACGCCTCACTCCCTCTCCTTGTCAACTAGCCTCACGAGCACTCCAGGAGCATGCCCGTGAACTCCATTTTCCCTAGATTGCCCCTTGTCTTCCTTGCTCGTTATCAAACACATGCGGGTGAACCATGGGAGAGCATGCAATCCGATCTCCTCGGACCTCCTCTATCCCTCCCCTCTGTCCCTGGAGAACCTCCACACCTGAGCAAACCTCGAAGACATGCTCGTACTCCCCCTCCTCCGTGTGAGTCGGCACGCCGTGGTCCGTGCTCGCCGAGCTCTGGCGTGATCCATCTCTGAGCTATCCTCCTTGTTGTGACCTTGTCAACCCAGCTCCTCTCCCTCTCAATCGACTACCGATGAAAAATCCCCCTCCCTTATCAACCGGTTCACCGGAATCAAGCACCGCACCCCCTCGGATGACCACCCGTTGAGCCACCGGCACAGGCGAGGCCCAACCCTCTTCTTGCACTCCTGTATTCCTATTGCTCTCAGTAGCCCATTAGACATCTCCATTGGTCTTTTTATCCACTGCAGGTTCGCTCCCGACGACGCTTTGCTCGGCTTCCGCCACCGTCTGTCGAACACTCGCCTGCAGGCTTTCCCGTCAAGCGTTGATGGCACCACGGGCTCGGCGGTGCTCTCGGCATCCTCGTGGTAATTTCTGCGCTTCCAGGAGGCCACAGGAGACCCCGGCGACAAACTTGAGCCTCCTGCAGCGGTGACCAGAGAGGACTCCGTTGTCTGCTTTGGTCACGGGCGGTTGGCCCTCCGTGATCTGTTCCTGGCCGTCGGATCAAGATCTTACGGCAGATCTCGAACCACTCCTCCACGACACTGACCAGCGGGCCGCGGTCAGCCGTTTGACCCTGCCCCCACGCGGGAAAGGTCCCTGGGACGGCCCATCGCCGAGCTACTCCTTTTTTGCCTGGCCTGCCTCCGCATGGACCATGTCCTTGCCAATCCGGCCTTTTTTATTTATCTCCAGGTTGATTATTCATTTTCCTATAGATCCTATTCGGATACCTTACTTTAAATAGAAATGAAAATGTTAGATTGTGAATTTTGCCAAACTAAAAATCATAGCGGTAGATCTACAAATTCTTAAGCACATACAACTTCTAGATCTATGTTTTGTGTTGTATTTAAAGAGAAATAAAGTAAATGGCAGAACTGTTCAGTTTCACCTTTTAAATCATAACTTGAGTTTTAAGTGTCCAAATCTTGCAAACTAAATTATTTTGATAAGCCCTTGTTAATACCTACCTGTAAAAATTAACCTTGTGTTTACTTGAGTTGTTGTTTGAAAATGCCATGCATGCTTGTTTTTGGACCAGAGAGCACTTCTGTGATTTATTTAATTTTATTGGTGATGAATTTTTATGCGAATCCAATTGTGTTGGTTTGCTAGTGATTAGGAGCACATAATCCTAGGTTTTCATGATTTTAGGAGTTATAGAAAAGGCTTGGTGAATTATTTAGTGTTTATCCCTTTTCTGCTTATTACTGCTACATCTTTATTAATTATTGTGTTATATTGTTATTGTTGTAAATACGATTCCTAGAATTTGTAGAGTGTTAATCCATAATTGATGCGTGCTTTGTGTGTGTCACTAGCATGTTAGGAAATTGGATGTGAAAGCCATATTTGTTATAGTTTAATTCTCATAGGGTTGTTTTCCTAGTAAAAATATGTTAATATTTGTTATTTTTCATTTTAGCATGAAAACTTGGGTGAATGCTTTAGTATTGTTTTCCATAGCATATCTACTGTTATTGTGGCATATTATACTTGCTTGCATGATTGTTTTGTCTCTAGATCATTTGGCATGCATTGCTAGTTTTAGAGGTTTTCTGCCATAGTTATTATTTGTATGCTTAGTTTTTTATACATTGTTTAGGTTGTTGTTTTGATACTACTAGCATGATTAGGTGTTGCTTTCTCTGTTATATGGATGATATGTTATAGATCTAGCATCTTAGAATAATTCTTGTTTGATGTTCTATTATGGTTATGCATGTATGCATGTCTAAATAGTCATTTTCCATTGCTAGTTTTAGTCCTTGTTTTGCCCCATGATTATTTTCATGTATCGAGTGATGCCATGAAATGTTTAGTATAGATATGTCTCTTTTATTATGTTGCTTATCCACTGGTTATATTATTTCTCCATGTTTAGAAAAGCATGTGTTTCTATGGGCTTGTAGTATTGCTCGTTACCATGTTCCTGTGCATGTGTAGTTGTTTCAAGTTGTTTTCTTGTTATTTTCTTCATCCTCATGAATGACCAGAGAGTCGTCTAACCGTATATGGCCATGTTATGAGAGTGGCACACCCACTGGACTGATACGTCTCCAACGTATCTATAATTTCTGATGCTCCATGATGATATTATGCCAATTGCTACATGTTTTCTCCCTTCTTTATAGCATTTTTACACATTTTCCGGGACTAACCTATTAACAAGATGCCAAGTGCCAGTTCCCTGCTTTCTGCTTTTTTTATTTCAGAAAAGTTGTTCTGAAAATATTCTCGGAATTGGACCCCACGAAAGCCAAAAGTCTTAGAAGTCCCGGAAGCTTCCAGAAGGCCCGACGAGCCCCGGAGGGGGGCACGGGGTGGCCACGCCATGGGGTGGTGTGGTGACCCGACATACCACTGCATGTTGTAGTACGCCAGTCGTTGATGTAACACTCACAGAACACCATTCCACAAATATTACATCCCTCAGGGTGGTACAACAGAAACATTGCGGGCCAGATTGTCATACAACAGATATATTACAAAACAAAGTGTACAGACAAAAGGATGAGCTCACAACGAGGTCATCCATTATTGAAGTTAGAACGCCAACTAAAAGTAAACAGATGCTAACACGGCACTCAACAGCCAACAAGAGACTATGGCTGCTCGATTCAACCGTGATAAGTTTTTGTTTAGACTAGGCTAAACCTAGTCGGACTCATCCCCATTGGGGTCAACTCCGTACTGGATGAGATAGTCGACTCCTTCCACTCCACCGGAGAGGTCCGGTTCTTCGTAGAAGATATCTTCCTGGCCTCCAAGGATGTTGAAGGATGCTTCTTCTAAGTTCTCATAACCTAAGCAGGGGTCAAACGGGATTGAATGAGTAACAAGCGTTACTCAGCAAGTTCTTGTAAGTACAGAGTTAAGGAATGCACTAACTATGGTCCTCGACTCTAAGGAGTCTAGACAGATGCAAGTTTTGTCAAAACTTTCTTCAAAAGATTTCTTTTAATACTGAAAACTATGCCCGCCAGATCTTCACAGGACTAGAACTTCATGGAGTTGCCTTTCCTGCGGCGTTCGCAGCTCCTTCCCGGAACAAGGGGTAACATGCCACATCCTTTTACACTCTGCAGAGGTGCGTTACTTTACCCATGGACGACCAAGACCATGTTGCACAACCAGGCGCGCGATCCTGTCCACTCCCACTCAGGTGTGGGGCCCGGTTGTTGGTCCAAGCCAAACCGTGCTTCTCCGCACAACGCATGCCCACCCATTTCTGCCAGCAGGTTGAACGCCTGATTCCACCCCTCACGATGGATATCTACACGCCCCTGGCAGACCATCATAGACCCGTAGAGTCCGTGGGAATTAAGGGATCCCACCCATGTGCTTGTAGTCCCGCAGAACCTACAGCGTACGTCTCTGGCAGCCCGTTGACATGCGAACGAGAAAAGTATCACGGCTGTCTTACTCCTCCCATAGAAGATCCATGGTCAACGCGAATTTACGGCGCAAGAATCCTGACGGCAGTTGTGGTTAATCCTAGGTAATACTTTCCCATGCAGATGGAACCTTCCTTAGACCTATTCATCTTACCATGTCTCCATCCGCCCACCAAACAGAACACTACCACTCGGTAGTCATTCCAATAGTCATATTTTTATAAAAATAGGATCATGCATTCTTTTGAGTGGAGATGGTATTACGATAGGGTTTTGAAAATAGTTGTTATGAGATAGTTCAAAGGACATGAGCAAGTGATGAACTTGCCTGGATACGGACAGGTATTGAAGTCTGAAGTTTGAGGTGGATCCTGACTTCCTGGTTCTACAAAAATAGCATCATTGTCCGGCAAAGACAATGTTTAAAGAAGCAAATGATGCTATGCATAATGATGGAATGTATGCAATTTTTGGAGGATCATTTGGTATAATAAATCTTTGATAAACTTGTTTTGTTTGATCACACTACTCTTCATGATTAATGGTTATTGATGTTGTTTTTATTATTTTATTATATTTTTATTAATTTTAATTAATTGATTGGATATTTATTGTTTTCTCAGAGACATGAATTATGAAATGTTTTGAAATGACTAACTAGACTCCATCGCCTCCTCCCCCTCCGGCGATTTCTCCGCCCCTCTCAGTCCATCTCCTCCGCCGGGTCCTAGCGCCACCGCTACTCCTCCCTGCCCTCTACCACGCCTCCTTCTTCGATCTGATTTTCTCCCTTTGTGGCTCCCGTGGCAACCTCAAACCCTAACCCTAGGTTTCGGTACCCGGGTGCTCCACCACCTCTCCGGTGACCTAGGCTTCTTGAGGTGGTTCCTGGAGGCTCTTGGAGGCTGAGGTGCTGCTGCTGCTTTGGGTGGCTAGGTTTCCGAGTCGACGTCGCCGGGACGGCCTCCTGGAGGCAACCGCAGCTCGCCACCGTGCTCCTCTCACCATCCGGATGTGGTCACCACGATGGTGACCACCTGTAAGTGCCTCTCTCCTCTCTCTCTCTAGGACTCTTCCTTTCCCCCTTGCTCTGGAGCCTAGCCATCGAGCTAGCTCATACCGTGCCTCCCTGTGATGCTCTCTGTGATCTAGTGCTTGGTTGGGTTAGCTATGGAATTACTACATGATTTATTTGATATGGGAGATATGGAAATCATGTCATGTTCTGTGATGAACAAGGAATTTTTATGGTGCACCTAGGTTATCTCTGTTGCTAGGTACTGTGAGGTGTTGCTGGTTATTGGGCTTGTGCTGGTGGTGGAAATCTATCTGGGATTTATTTCCAATGTTATTACTATGGGATCACACCCTTTGGGTTGTTCCCTGTGTCAAACTCTTGTTGATTGGCTATCTGGTAAACTCCTGGTAGCAAACATATGCTATACAATGTTCTATGGGTGTGCTAAGCTGTTTGATAGGTGTTACTCTGAATAATTATTCAGAGAATATGCCATCAACCCTTAATTCCAATTTTACTGTTTTATGTCATGATTCAGTGGTTCTGTGGTATCAGATCCTTGGATCTGGTGCCCAGCACCCTGTATGTGGTTGTGGCATAATCCAGTGACTTTGGCTGGTAATTTGACTCAAGTCCCCTTTGCTAAAAACCTTTGTATCTAGTGGGTATGATATTTCTTTGTATCACATGATAAGAACAGAGCACTACACCTGATATATTTTCCTTCTTTGAGACTTATAATTTAAGAACAGATACTTGCACTAGTTCTCTTGGCCCCAAGCCAATGATGCATAGTCTGAGGCCTTTTCTAAATAAGAACAGATACTGGACTCGATAAATAAATCCCAATGATGAGTTTAGCATAGCACCTCTATGCCTATCTGAGGGTACTAGCATCCCCAACCCATCTTGTGTGCAACTTAGCCAGAAAATGGCTTAGAAGGTACTCAAGATATTCACCTTGTGTGTTGATCAAATTGGTTGGTGGATTTTGGTGCTTGTGGATTGCTTGCTTTTCTCCTTGTGCTCCCTGGTACCTTGGCCTTGATTGCTTGATTGCAAGTTTGCAATCACTTACTCCAGTATCTAGTGTAATGTTTGATTTGGTGATGTTATTCCCTGTGCTTGTGTGCTTGAGCAGGAGAAGATGAGATGTGTGTTTTCCCCATACGACTGTTGGGGATTTTATACTCCAGATTCAGTTTTGACAGCACAAAAGGTGGTGCCTGAGTGTGCTGTGTGCTTGTGTATGACTAAGCTGCTTGCTGCTTCGTGAGTAAGCTATGTGCCTGTCTGACTAGTGAATAGATATTTTCACAGGCACTCAGTTGGTCTTATCCTTGCTTGGTAATATTTTTGGTGATGCCAGTTGTATTTCCATGCCTATGCCTATGATGTTGGTCTGAGGCTATTTGTAACAGAACAGATACTACCTATTTAGTTTAAACCCTGTGATGATTAATCAGTGCATCTCACTGACAGCCTGAGGGTACTAATCCCCCCCTAACCAATCTGTTTTGGCTTAGTGTTTTTGTTTGCAGGTGTTGAGGAATTTGGATGCAATGGAGTAGTTAGGTTTAGTTCTAGGTTTAGTCCTTGTATTAGCTTAATGGTATAACTCTTGTAATTTATCTTTCCTTTGATCCTATTGTAAGAACATTGTATCATTTGTATGATCATCAATAAAGTGTAATTGTTTTCCTATAATTGTACTTGTTAATATGTAAGGATATTTCCATATTTGCAATGTCAATTGTGATCAAATTATTTAAGCTTAAGATATAACCTAGTATTTTCAATTTGATTTCAAATTTAATTATAATTCAAACTCAAATTCTAATTGTCCTAAATTCAAATAATTCAAACACTAGTTTCTCAAATTCAAATAATACCCGGAGGTCATGTCGAAATTCCACCAACTAACAGTAACAACTTCTATCAAAGCATCAGTTACTGGGTAGAACCTTATTCACTCTGGGGTTTTAACTTTGCGAAAAATTTATTCAGGTTTTGCAAACACATGCATGCAGATGCACAAATTTATATTCTAACCCCCGTGAGTTCCTAAACGCTGGGACATTACAGGTGGCGCGGGTCCCCCTGGCCGTGCCACCTGGTGGTGTGGGCCCCCTGGCCACTGTCACATCCTCTTTTTGGAGACAAGGTTGTAAGGAGAAAAAACATAGAATTAGGGACCAACAAAAAACTTTCAGTTGATCCTGTTGTTTTTCTGAGTTTTTAAACTCCTTATGTAAACATGATGTCTCCTTTGAGAAATAAAGAGAGTAAGGTTATCTTATTGTTCTTGTCACTTTTCAAACTTGTTGAGCTTGGTATTTTCTCACCCAAGAAAGAAAACAAGATTTGAATTTGAAATCCCTAAGGAAAAACATGATTTTTTCCTTTTCTTTTTCTAGCTATCGCATACACTTTTGGACACCATTTTTATCCATGAATCCTTATTCTTTTTGAGTATTTCTTTGGTTTTCATCCATGCTTATGATATGGAGTTGCGCAACATGTTCAAAGAAATATTTTTGAACCAGTGGAAATTATGTTTTCATGATATGGAGTTGCGCATGGCGACACTTCCTTATGGGAAATAGGTGTGAGATCTATACTAACCACAAGAGCTTGAAATATATCTTCTCTCAGCGTGAACTCAATATGAGGCAACGCCGGTGGATTGAACTCATCAAAGATTATGATCTGAGTATCCACTATCATCCTGGCAAAGCAAATGTTGTCACTGATGCACTCAGTCGAGAACCCACCGCTCTGAATGCTATCATCCAGGCCAGACAACCTGAGTTATGGAAGGAACTTGATCAACTGGGTATCGAAGTCGTCAGCCATGGGATGTTGAATACTATTGAACTCAAACCTACTCTAATTGATCAAGTGAAACAATCTCAGAAAGGCCAAAAGAGTATTGAGGGAATTAAGAATCGAATGAAGAAGGAACTCGTGCCTGGTTTCTCTGTCGATTCCGAAGGAATACTCTGGTACAAAGGTCGCATTTGCGTTCCATCCGAATCTGAGCTAAAGCAAGTTATACTCTCCGAGGCTGATGACACCCCTTATGACATCCATCCCGGAGGAACAAAGATGTATCAAGACCTTAAGGAAAAATTCTGGTGGCATGGTATGAAGCGAAAGATTGCTTCGTACATAGCCAAGTGTGATATCTGTCAGCGTGTGAAGGCAGAACACCAACGTCTAGCCGGTCTTTTGCAACCACTCCAAATACCCAAGTGGAAATGGGATGAAGTTGGAATGGATTTCATCACTGGACTTCCCAAGTCAAACCGAGGGCATGATGCCATATGGGTTATTGTGGACATGCTTACAAAAGTAGCTCACTTTATTCCTGTTCGCACAACTCATCGTGGAGACCAATTGGCTGAACTCTATATATCCCGGATTGTGAGTTTGCATGGTGTACCCGAGAAGATTGTATCTGATCGAGGTACTCAATTCACATCCCGGTTCTGGAGAAAATTGCATGAAGCTCTTGGAACCAAATTGTCTTTCAGCACCGCTTATCATCCACAAACCGGAGGACAAACCGAGCGTGTTAACGAGATCCTGGAAGACATGCTTCGTGCTTGTGTGTTGTCCTATGGTGCTAAGTGGGAGGATTGTCTACCATTTGCGGAATTCTCTTACAACAATAGCTATCAAGCTAGCCTGCAAATGGCTCCTTTTGAAGCCTTGTATGGTCGCAAGTGTCGCACACCCTTGAACTGGTCTGAGTCTGGTGACAATCAGATATTTTGTGTGGATACATTGCGTGCCGCCGAAGAGCAAGTTCAACTTATCCGTGATCGTCTCAAAGCTGCTCAATCTCGTCAGAAGAGTTATGCAGACTCCAAGCGACGCAAAGTTTCCTTCCGTGTGGGAGATTTCGTGTACCTTAGAGTCACGCCTCTCAAGGGAATGCAACGTTTTCATGTTAAAGGGAAGCTTGCACCACGTTACATTGGGCCATTTAAGATCATAGCCCGACGTGGTGAAGTATCTTACCAACTTGAGCTGCCCGCTGATCTCTCGGAATTCCATGATGTCTTCCATGTGTCTCTGCTCCGGAAATGTCTCCAAGTGCCTAATAAGGATCATTCTTATAAGGACATCGATTACCGGACCATTGACATCAATCATGATTTGACTTATTGTGATCGACCACTCCGTGTTCTTGCCAAAGATGTTCGCATGACTAGGAGGCGTAAAATAACATTCCTCAAGATTCAGTGGACTAATCACTCTGAGGAAGAAGCCACCTGGGAACGCGAAGATTATATCAACAAGGAGTTTCCTGACTTCCACTATGACTAAACCCCCGAATCTCGGGTCGAGATTCTTTTAAGGAGGGGAGGTCTGTCACATCCTCTTTTTGGAGACAAGGTTGTAAGGAGAAAAAAACATAGAATTAGGGACCAACAAAAAACTTTCAGTTGATCCTGTTGTTTTTCTGAGTTTTTAAACTCCTTATGTAAACATGATGTCTCCTTTGAGAAATAAAGAGAGGAAGGTTATCTTATTGTTCTTGTCACTTTTCAAACTTTTTGAGCTTGGTATTTGATCACCCAAGAAAGAAAACAAGATTTGAATTTGAAATCCCTAAGGAAAAACATGATTTTTCCTTTTCTTTTTCTAGCTATCACATACACTTTTGGACACCATTTTTATCCATGAATCCTTATTCTTTTTGGGTATTTCTTTGGTTGTCATCCATGCTTATGATATGGAGTTGCTCAACATGTTCAAATAAATATTTTTGAACCAGTGGAAATTATGTTTTCATGATTGTTTTTCTATCTAGTTGAAAACAGGAAAAAGGAAAACAGAGAAAACAGAAAACTACCCCTGTTTCAGCCCTATTTTCATCCACTTCCACATTTTCTAAATTCAGAGAAAAATGTGTTCCTGAAACTAGATCATGTGCTCTTCAAATCCATACCTCCATCTTTCCATTTGGAATTTGTTTGCTTCTCCAAAACAGCACCTACATTCTCTATCTCCTGTCTGTTTTCAGACTTAGAAAAATTCAGAATTTCCTTAACTGAATTTTTCTGAACTGAACTCGAACACTAACAGTGTGTGCACCCGAATCCAATTCTGCTCAAATCTTCGTTGTTGATCATCGTGTTGCCAACCACTGGTGCAAAACCATCTACCCCCACTTCCCTCTCTCGATTCCAGCCCGTGGTTTTGCTCTGGACACTACAGAGGAGGAGAACAGCTCCAGGCCAAGGATGGTGCCCCGTCGGGCCGCCCTGTCATCAGAGAACAGTGGCACCCGTGCCCTGCTTTGTTTCCTCCACGGCCTAGGGCCAGAACACGCACGGCAGGGACGCCACCAAGCTCACGCATGGCTATCCACGTGCTGCTTGTGCCCTGGAAGCGAGTGCGAGGTGGCAATCGCCATTGCGGCCGTGGCGAGCTCCCGAGCACCACCCCACCCGTGAGCTCCCTGTATAAGTAACCCCTACCCCTCTCTTCTTGCCACACACCTCTCCACTTCCACCGCATCCATCTCCACCCGCCCCTCACTCTGATTGCTCTCTATGTGAGAGCCAGAGAGCCCGCTCTCGCCGTTCTATCCGCGGAAGAAAATCCAGACGTCCTGCACTCGTCTCTCCCTCTCCCACCTCCATTTTCTGTTCATCTGCTTCCCCTACTCGAGGCACACGTGCCTGACACTTCCGTTTGCTCAATGGCTTGCAGATCTTCCGCCGCCGTGCTCGACGCCGCCGGGAACTTCTCGGTGCGTGCGGGCGCTATGGAGTGATCCAATCCTTGCTGCTGCCTCTAGACGTCCCCACCATCTTCACTGCATCGCCTCGTCCCCAAACACCGAGTCCAATCGAGCCCAAGGTGAGCCTCTGCCCGTACGGGGTTTCCCCGAGCTCGCCGTGGTTCTGTTCTGGGCGCGAGGAAGAAGAACACGTGGGCGCCGTCCCTTTTTAGATCAATGGTTCTGTTTGAATCCCTCTGGGATGTGTTCTTAGCCGCTAGATCTTGATCGCGCGGCAGCTTACCGGTTCGCTCGCGCGCGCAAGCGAACTGGGCCGGCCCAGCGCAACGCGCTCTGGCGCGTAGAGGCAAACGGCCCGCTAGGCCTGCGCTGCCCTTTTTAAATCAATTTTGAATTTCCAGAAAACTGCCTAATCACTTTAATCCTGCTAAAAATACTAAAACTCCAAATCTGGCCACTCCAATTTTCTTCAGTGTACCTGCATGTTTTTCCAACCACATGCAAGTGGCAGATCCACATTTGCATCCCTGGTTTGACTTTGAAAAATCCTACAAACCAGCCTATTTGAAAACATAAACATGCAATAACTTTTGAATTAGGAATCCAATGGAACTGAGGTTGAGCTCTTTGGATAGATCTTGATGGAAACTAACTAGAGCAGTTGGCCTCACATGCACTTGAGTTTCCTATTTTAAATGACATGCAAAATGGTAAACAACCAGAGAGCAACTAAATGAATTTTATGATTTTTTTAAAATACTTTTTGAGATAAATCCTTTTGGATGTGCTTCTGTATGATTAGATCTATCATATCCTAGATTTGTGTGATGTTTTGAGTTGTAGAATAATTTTGGCATGCATTACAAGTTTTATAGTATTATGCCATGTGTGAATCTCTTATGTTTTTATTTTTATAAATGTGTGTATGCCTTGTGTGATCTTACTAGCATGTGTAGGAGTTGTTTTCACTGCCATAAGATTGTTATATTATGGATCTACCATGTTAGGTTGAATCTTGTTCATGAAAATGCCATGGTTTGTCATGCATGTCTATATATATGCTTATTTTCCATTTTCTTGGATTGCTAGAGTTGTTTGCCATATGTATCTTCATGCCATGATTGTTTTCATGCCATGCATGCTTTGATATGCCTTTGTTATATACTTGTTTAGCCTCTGGTTGTATGCTTAGTTATATTTTACAACTAGATTATGGCTTGCATGTTTATAGAAATGCATGTTTTCGCATCTCATGCTTGTTATTTGTTTCCTAGATTTATTTTCCATGCTATGTACTCATTTTGGTGAATGACCAGAGGGTCATATCACTCTTTATGGTCATGTATGAGAGTGGTACACCCACTGGACTCATGCCATAAGCTTGATGCTTGTCTTGTAAAAGACCATGCCATGTTATGCTTGTTTCTGATGATTGTTTGAGTGTTATAGCATTAGGTAGCATTGTTATTTTGGGTGATTCTTTTTAGGTAAATGCTTGCTGTATGTGTGTTGTACTAGCTTGTGCTTGTCTTTGTCTTGTTCTGATTGAGTGTTTTTCTTTTTACCTTTTTACGACGTTAGATAACGAAGAGACTATTGCTCCTGAAGAGGTTTTCTGTAACTCTTGTTTATTTCAAGAGTGTGATCAAGACCAGGGCCAAGGCAAGCCATCCTAAATGCTTGCTTCTGTTTTACTTACCATGCATGTTTTACTTAAGTGTTTTCAAGTTACTCCTTTCAAAGAAAGTCATGGTTTTTGTTGCTCTTATAAATTGTCGTAGCCACTCCATAATCTTGGTGTTACCAAGCCCTTAGGAAATCTTGGAGCCATCACTTAATCAATTTAAGTCCCTTAGTGGACATTTTAACTTGATGTTTTTGGAAAGCAAAAGCTTGGAAAAATCCCGAGGAAAGGTGGGACCTTGTCCGAGGGAGGTTTGTGAAGGAAATGTTTTCAACTTGTTTTCCAAAAATGACACATAACCTAGTCTTTGCCGGACAACCAAGCCGTACTGCCACATTACCTCAATATGGGTACGGGGTCTAGCTAATTGCTTGTCGATGTTAGTCCGTGTCTACCTCAATGTGCTATAGGGGTTAGAGTCCCCCGAACCGAATTGTCGCCAGGAGGGAGAAACGGGACATTCACAGTGTGGGGATTAAGTTCGCCACCGGTTGCAACAGTTGGGTCTCCTGCCATGGCGGTGTGTTGTCAGGGGAAACCGGATCGATACGGCTGACTCACTCGGTGCCGGGGAGAACAAACCCAATTCAAGGGGTAGTCATTTACTAGCGTCGACATAGTGGATGGTTAGGACCAGTTATCCGATGTTTGCATACTGTCTCGGACAGTCCGTGGTTGTTCACGGCGGATGTACTGGATCTTGTGGATTGTGTACACCTCTGCAGAGTAAAACTATTCTGAATAGCCGCATCCTCGGATATGGACAGTTGAATGACCATGTAGCTAGTATTGTGTCAATGTTTTCAAAAAGCTGGGACTTGTTCATGTTGTCGTACCTGGGAGGTACATGAAAGGGAATGATCGTACCTTTGAGGTACCGGAGAAATGTTGGTCCAGGAAATGATGTTTTTCCAAAAAGGTGTTTTCTTTAAAGAAATAAAATTTGTTCAACCCTGATGAGTCTTATACTCACCATGGATAGTATAGCCCTTAACTAAATAGCCTTCCTACCACCACTTGCCATACTTGCATTTTTGGGCTTTCATTTAGGGTGACTTGCAGGAGTACATTCAAACGTACTCAGGTTTGGTTTCGTCCCTGGCTATTGTCTTGGTGAGATTTCGAGGAGCCGTCTCAGGAGGATACCTTTGAGGAGTACTTTGACGATCCCGCGTACTAGGCACGTCTCCCGGTCAGCAGCATGTGGTGTTAAGGCGTTGACATGGGTTCTACTCGTTGTGTTTGCTTCCGCTAAAATAAAGCAGTTATGCTATGTGTTTGCCTCTGTCCTGCGCGATAGTTGTCTCAGACTTGGTCGATAGACCATTTGTGTAAGACTATGTTATTCGTGTAATGGATGTGAACTCTGTTGTACCATCTCTAAATATGTTGCTCATGACTGTCGATCTGGGATCATGAGTGTATGCATATTGGCGGTCTTGGACTTCTGTATAAACTCCTTTGTATATTTATTTTCATGTTTTAGTAGTGCCAAGTAATGTTTCTGGCAAAAGCTCGAGTTGGTTTTCGGATTTCTGCGCAGAAAACAGATTTCTGCTGTCCACCGTAAAACATCGTATAAAATACTGGAAGATCAGAATGATCTGAAATGTTTTGTGCTTATTCCTCAGCTAATTCCGCAAATTTTCCTAGTGGACCACTTTTCGATTTGAGCAACAGAAGATTTTCGAAAAAAATCATCTTTACCTAATGTTTTGTTTTGACAGATTTTGGCAAATAATTGCATTTGCATCTTAATATTTTTCTTTTGGTGTTCTTTTGAGAAAAAGAGTTTTAAAATAAGTTGTGACAGTAGCTAATGTGTTTATGAGTGTTAGGATTTTGTTGAAACTGATGCATTTGAATTTATTATTTTGATTGCACTAACGTTGCTAATGAAGATTGTGAGAAGTTTGATGTGAAGGAAGTTTTCAAGGGTCAAAAGAAGAGGATGATATGATGTGATCAAGAAGAGTGAAAAGCCTAAGCTTGGGGATGTCCCGGTGGTACATACCATCAAATTCCAAGAAGACTCAAGCATCTAAGCTTGGGGATGCCCAAGGCATCCCCTTCTTCATCAACAAATTATCAGGTCACTTCTAGTGAAACTATATTTTTATTCGGTCACACTTATGTGCTTTACTTGGAGCGTCTTTTATTTTGCTTTCAATTTGTTTAGTTTTCTTTGCTGTATTTTATGGTTGGATCTTATCATACTTGTGTGGGAGAGATACACGCTCCGTTTTTATTGCTTAGAACACTCTAGTTTTCATTCTTATTGTTCTGTGAGTGTTCACTTTTTGCTAGTACTCGTTTAGCTCCTGTTTTGCATTCATCTCTTATTCAGAGTTGTTAGTACTCTCTAGTTTTCATTGCTATATGCTTAGAGAGAGTTTTTGTTGTCATATATTATGTGCTTGGTTGGACATATAAATGCTTATGGTAGTTGGTATAGTGGAAAAATTCGCATGGTCTTGTAGATCACTAAACTGCTTCACTTGAATCACTATTGTTGTTTTGAGATATTAATTTGCTTAATGGTTAAACGGGAAGGACTAGTAAGTATAAAATTTTAATGGTTGGTCTAAGAAACTTGAAACTGTGCCACACTTAAATTACCTACTGATAGAAACAATGGTATATGATTGCTACGAGTGATACATTTCTGATCGGCCTTCTGTTACGCGCTACGGTCGGGGTAGCTAACAGTGACTTGTCACTGCCACAGACCCCCTTGGAGTGATTTGCATTGTGCCTTTTAAGATGATTTGCTTGCTGCAACCTTTTAACTCGTGAGTCTATGTTGCGGTTCCTGGCACTTCCACCATCCATATTTGCTAGCCTCTTCAGTGTTGTGCATTGCCCTTTCTCACATTGAGAGTTGGTGCAAACTTCGCCAGTGCATCCAAATCCCGTGGGAGGACTTTGTTATCCTACACATAAGCCTATATATTCTTCCTCAAAACAGCCACCATACCTACCTATCATGTCATTTCCATAGCCATTCCGAGATATATTGCTGCACAACATTCACCTCCATTATGTTACTTGATGATGTGCTTCATGGTTATTTATGCATACTGCTACACTGGCAGGAGCATGCACTTGGATACATCATAGATATTCCATTATGAGTTATGTGTACTAAAAGTGTGATGATTCATTGTAATATAGGATGTTGCCCCTACCGGTGAGGATATATAAAAAAACGAAAAAGCACCCCCCCACACACAAAAAGGGCCAAAGAGAGAAATAAAGAGAGAGGGGGCGCATCACTATCCTTTATACCACACTCGTGCTTCATGTTTAGCACTAATACTTCACTTTGAAGAGAGTTTTCATATTATTATCATTCAGAACTATGTGGGGAATTTTACATTATAGAACTTGGCTTGTATAGTCCAATGACGAGCCTCCTCAAATGATCTCTAGGTCTTCGTGAGCAAGAAAGTTGGATGCAACACCACTAGTTCCATTGGAGAGCTCTCATACACTTATATCTCTATGTGCATATGTTGTGTGGCAATCCCTACTCCTTGCATAGCTTCGGTTGTAAGACTTTCTCTTGTCTAATGACCACTTTCAGCTTTGTGAGCCTTTCTTCCATTGACCTTCCAAACCCCCCATGATGTTATCTTTGCCATAACTTCCCGGTGCCAGGGACCAACGCAAAACACTTGCTTGTTTTTAGTGCGCAAATAGTTTAAGTTTCAAGCATTGCATCGTGTGGAAAACTTGACTTGATCCTAAGAGGGGTTGTGAAGATTGTTTGACGTGCATTATATTGTTGTTCTTGAAAGATTAAATCATCTCTAATAAACTTTGAACGGTTGATAGTCTTTTAGTATTAATTCATTAAAAGTTTTAATTCTTTCTTCTTTGTTTATGCATTACTTGTTGATATCAAATATAGATCACAGCTTTAGTTCATTTGATCCTAGTTTACATGCTCTACTTTACATACGATGATCAAGATTGTGTGGTAGCATGTCACCTCAGAAATTATTTTGTTTTATCGTTTACCTACTCGAGGACGAGTAGGAACTAAGCTTGTGGATGCTTGATACGTCTCCAATGTATCTATAATTTCTGATACTCCATGATGATATTATGCCAATTGCTACATGTTTTCTCCCTTCTTTATAGCATTTTTACACGTTTTCCGGGGCTAACCTATTAACAAGATGCCAAGTGCCAGTTCCCTGTTTTCTTTTGTTTTTTATTTCAGAAAAGTTGTTCTGGAAATATTCTCGGAATTGGACCGCACGAAAGCCAGAAGTCTTAGAAGTCCTAGAAGCTTTCAGAAGTCTCGAAGAGCCCGGGAGGGGGGCCACAGGGTGGCCACACCATGGGGTGGCGCGGGTCCCCTGGCCGCGCCACCTGGTGGTGTGTGCCCCATGGCCACCCCCCGGCATCGCCCTTTTGCCTATTTATACTCCCCCGAGGGAAAACCCTAAAAACATCGACCTTTTGCACAAAATACATCCGTAGCTCCGCCGCCGCCGCTGACAAGTTTTGGGGGACAGATCTCTATTCTGGCACTTTGCCGGGATGGTGAAGTGCCCCCAGAACCATCTCCATTGACTCCACCGCCATCTCCATCGTCGTTGTTGTCTCCTATGATGAGGAGGGAGTAGTTCTCCCCCGAGGCTGGGGGCTCTACCGGTAGCTATGTGGTTCATCTCTCTCTCCCATGGTGTGATCTATATGTGATCATGAGCTTTGTAATCTATTTGAATTCGTAGATGTTACTCTTCATCTTTTGCTACTCAAGTGCTTTATTAATATGAACTTTGGAGTCACCTTGTCCCGCGGTGTGAAGGTGACAGTGTGCACATCGTGTGTGTCTCCTCTATGAATTGTGGTGTTTGTCTAGTACCATGTAGGGCGCTCATAGTGACAGTGTGGGGTTAACTAGACTTGGGAATGCTTACTTTAAGGAATGCTTTTTGCAGCCCTACGCAATGATTAGTGTTCATTATTTGTTATTAGATCTCTGTAAACGCTTTGATCACGGTGTAAAGGTGAAATTGTGTGCATCGTGTGGTTTGGCATTATATTTATATTTTGTGTTGGATAATTGTCGAATCTCTGACTCTACAAATCCCTTAGGTGACCCTATCGGGTTTCGACTAGGAGAACTCATGAGCGCTGGTGGAATCGTCGGCTAGACAGGGGGCGAGATTTACCCAGGTTCAGGGCCCTCGTAGAGGTAAAACCCTTACTCCTGCCTCTGTCGATCTGTATTAGTCGAAAAGATCGGTTACAATGGTGATGGCTCGAGTCGAGAATATGATCTCAAACTCAAGGTTTTGGTGTTGCGGTGTTGCCTGGTCCTCTACCGGTGGCTCTCCTGGCCTTATATAGGCGGCCAGGTCTCAAACCTTACCCGGAGAGGACTCGAATTCTAACCCTAGGTCGGTTAGAAGTTTCCAAACTTAACCCGCAAGTTAGTGCGGGTGGGCTTCACGTGGGCCTTCTAGAATACTCCAAAGGCTCCTCTTCTTGGGCCTTAACCTTGGGCCTGAGATGGGGTGTCCTTACCCGCGGTGTCCAGGATCCATGCCTTCGTCAGTAGCCCCCGAGCGTTTGCTCGAGTGGGTTTTTTTCCAGTCGAGTAGACGGTCAAATCTTGGCCTTTCCTTCCTGTGGATAACCAGCTTGGTTGTTTTCCTGTTTAGAGGGTGTGTACCTTGTATAATAAGTTTTCATACTCGAGTATCGAGCAAAGCAAGTGCCTGTTTCTATGGCTTTTTATCGCAGAAGGATGCGGCGCAGTAGCTTGTCTCTCCCGAGAGATCAGGGCCAATTAATTGCGACTAGGGCAAAAGCATTTCTGGCCTACATAGATTCGAGACCTCCGACTCGAACCCGGTAAGGTGATTGTTGCGACTGGGCCGTCGTGGTCTTATCGAGTCGAACTTAACCTACGGTGGTACCCGGCGCGTCCGCTAGGATTTTTCTTCGTGTTGTTGACACAGAATCATGCCGGAGGACGCAGCTTCGAGTGCGATTCCAGGCCCTCAAGAGAGATCTTTCGGGTCTTACCTTCATATTCGAAGAATATGGCATCCGGATGTGCTTAGTCGGCTGAACAATCCAGGTTTTTATGATGTGAAAATATCATGCGAGTGAGAAAAGGCAGGTTCTGCCTACTCGTGTAATTTTTGAGCGAGTAGTTCTTATATCCATACGAAAGAATTTTCGTGTTTAGGAGTTTTATGCCCGTACGAAAGAATTTTCATGTTTGGGAGATCGTGCCCATACGAAAGAGTTTTCGTGTGCAGGGTATTTTTTCCTATTGTAAAGGAGTCTTGCCTTCATGATCTGCTCATGAAAAGGTTGTTTCTATTCGAAGGAGTTTCGTTCATACGAAGTTATTTTCGCGTTTGAACTTTCCATTCGGAACTTTCTTTGTCTTGATGATGCACGCTATGACGTCATGGCGCACTTTTCTCCTCCCGATGGGACGTGACGGAGTGCGAGCAGATGGGTTGGCCAACATGGTCAGATTTTTGACCGGGAAACGAGACGTCGTTCCCGGTTTTTACGCAAACCGCGCAGTAAATGCGCACGATCTTCTGTTGAGATCGTGGCAGGAAACAGCGTTCACCGCCTCTTCGTTTCATCTTCACACGTGGTGGCAGCGATGAGCGACACGTGGTGCATCGAGTGGCCAGGATTGATTCGCTCCGTGTATAAGTACGGGTGTTTGCGTTGCGGTAAAACTTTCCCAGCCTCCATCTCAAATCTATCTTCTTCCTCGCGCTCGTCTTTTTCCTCGCGCTCGAACTCGTGTTGTTAGTCATGGCTGGAGGCAAAAGACGTGGCGCCGCCATTTCCGCATCCGGGGAAGCTTCCGTGCAAACTGCGCCACGCTCGGGCGACTGGCGTTCGCCCAACACCACCGCGAAGAGCATCAAGGAGATGCAGCGGGAGGGGCTGCTGCCGGCGGAGTCCGAGAAGCGGGTGCGCCTTGGAAAGAAGGAAGAGGTACCCAATCCGCAAGCAAACGAGCGCGTGGTCTTCGCGGACCACGTGTCTCGCGGTCTTTCGTTTCCCCTCCATCCGTTTCTTGTCGGGTTGCTGTATGTCTATGGCATACAGCTTCACGATCTTCCTCCGAACGCGGTGCAGCACATATCGTGCTTCATCGTGTTCTGCGAATGCTTCCTTGGCATTCGCCCACATTGGGCGCTCTGGAAGGCCCTCTTCAAAGTCCGGATCTTCCGCGAGAAGTCGCGGGTAGACTCCGAGCCCGGCGAGCCGCTACGTACGGGTGGCTTTGGGATCCAAGCGAGATCGGAGTCCAGCTACTTCAGCATGTACTTCATCGACTCCGCGCAGGGCTGGAGGATAAAATGGTTCTACGTCATCGACAACAGCTCGGGTGGGATCGTAGAATTCCACCCGTTCGCTGTTCTGAAGAGGCGGAGGTCCTGGTCGCACAAGTTGTCAACCGAAGAAACCCAGGTCATCGCGCCGCTACTCGCAAGAGTGACAGCCCTCCGCGATCAAGCTGCTGGAGTTGTACTCAATGGGCTGCACCTGGCGAGTACCTTTCTGAAGCGCAGGATTCAACCTTTGCAGCTCAGGCCTTCCATGATGTGGGAGTATCAAGGCTCTGGAGATCCTAGCCGAGTGAGTCGCGAAGAGCTTTCGAACGTCGAGTTCGAGAAGAAGATCGCGGCTATCACTAGCCTGATGGCGGGAGAGAAATTCTCCGAGTGCACAGTCGCGGCCTTTGACGCATCGAAGCCTCCGCCAGCCGCGGTGAGTTTATTTTTCTTCTCTTCTTATATTTTCTTTATTTCCTTGCTTGTTCTGAATTCCAGTCGATTGAATTTTCCTTTGCGTCCTTCTGTCTTCTTCCATAGAGTTTGTCCCTGGCCGCCTGCTACCCTCCTGTATCTGGGGCGGAGGCCTCAGAGTTATTGGCGAGTAACTTGGATGCCCCAGCCGACACCAGTGTCGCCGACGCTTCTTCGAGCTCCGACCAAGATTCTTCGGATGACGCAGGAGACTCGGGTGATGATCGGTATAAACGCCGTCGGGTAGAAGGTGATGAGGCCACTTCTAAGGACAACTCCTTGGAAGAGTTGCCCGGGAAGGAGCCCATCCACGCTACTCCTCTGCAAACGCGCGCCCCTTCCTCCTCATTCCCAGTTATCCAGACCGCCTGGAATGCGGATATGCTGGATGAGGATGAAGACGATGAGTAAGTTTTTCTCCTCGTTCTTAGTCGAACGTTTTTCCTTTGCATCTGTGTTGATGCTTTGTCTTTTGTCGCAGCCTGCAAACCATTAGTCCTCTCAGGTACGCTTCTTCTCTTCCTCCCGAAAGGAAGAGTAAGGCATGAGCTGCGGATGAGGCTCCTACTGCAGGCACCGTCCATAATTCACCTAGCGTAGTCCCCAAGGCGACGACTATGGAACATGAAACTCCTAGTTTAGCTGCCGGGGCTTCAGCTTCAAAGGAGGTGTCGGGTAGCTCCGCAGATCCCCTCTCCCGTGCCAAGGGCCAGGTAAATTCTGTTACTTGTCTTTAATTTGTTTATCGGGTGCACGACAGTGCTCCCGATGGGAGTAGCCCCCGAGGCTGCAGTCGATCACATGTGATCGGCTACAGGCTCAAAAACTGTCTTTTCCTTCTTCTTGATTTTATCGGGTGCACGGCAGTGCTCCCGATGGGAGTAGCCCCCGAGGCTGTAGTCGATTGATTGTAATCGGGTACAGGCTCCAATTCTTCTCTTCTAATTCCTCTATCTCTAAATTTCTTGCAGTCGCTCATTGACTCCCTTGCGGCGATTGGGCGCCGTGTTGTCCTTGCCGAGTCTGACTGTTCATTCCTTCGAGCGGAGCGCAGTCGACTCACCTCTGAAAACGAGCTTCTTCGAAGTAAGCTCAGCCCCCTTTCTTTTTCTGTTTGCACCTTTCCCATTAGTTCTTCGATTCTGATAGATATTGTTGTGCAGCTCAACTTGAGTTTTCGAAGACCGAGAAGGACGATGCTTCTACTCGGGCAATAGCTCTAGAGGCTGAGCTGGCGGTTGTTCGCCAAGATCTGGAATCCTCCCGTATGTCTTCGGCTGACCTTGAAGGGAAGCTTGCTTCTGCCCAAGAAGCCTTGAGGAAGTTGGAGACGGCCAGCACCAAGGCGGATGCTGATCTTGTCGATTTTATCCGTCCCCTTGCCGGGCGCTTTGCGGGTGAGTTATTTTGGGTTTATAATTTGTCTTCTGCTGTCTTGATTTGTGACGCTCTTCTTCTTTGTAGGTCTTCTGGGTGTTCCTCTGGAGCTTCCAGGAATCCAGCGGGTGGACGTGCTGACGGATTCCCTCGCCCAGCTCAGGAGGCATGCCGAAGGAATTTGCTCCTTGGTTGGCAACGCCACTCAAGTGCTGACGCAGCTGCATGGTCGCCTTCTCGTCAATGCTTCCTCTCCACCCGCGCTAGGTGACTTGCTGAAGATCTTCTCGGAGAGCAATCTCCTGGATGCCTACGCGGTTGCTCAGTCGGAGTCTGGGGCGAAGACGGCCATCCAGTTCGCGCTGGCGCATGGAGTTAGCGGCTTGGAGGAGGCTTATTCGGATCTCCCAGTCGACCCCTCCACGGGCAAAAAGGTACGGCTCTCTCGTTTTGGCGAGCCAGCCGCCATCCTTGCTCGGAAGCTGTCTGAGCTGTTTGCTCGACTTAAGGGAGGGACGACTGCCGCGAGTGGGAGCACCACTGTATCTTCTTAGGCTTGTATTTCTTTTGCTTTACCAGCTTGATTGTAATGAACCTTGGGATGTATTCCCATATTTTCACTGTCTTTAATCGAGGTGTTCTTCTGAAAATACTTCTTGCAATTGTTTGTCTTCTCCCGATGGGAGTAGCCCCCGGGCACCTGTTGAATAGGTGGTGAATATATCCCGAGTAAGGCACCTTATTCCTTCAATCTTCTTTTTGCTCTTCAGGTAGCCGAGATGGCTGCGGAACCCGAGTTGATCCGCTTGTTGGCGCTGTTGGGACTTTGGCTGGTCTCCGTGATCGTGTAGCCGATGGTGAGCGCAAGCTGAAAGTGTTGCGTGGGGTAGCCGATGTGGCAAAGTCCAAGCAAAAACTGGCGACTGAACGTGAGCAGTTTGTGATGGACGAGTTGGCTTCCCTTGCTAGGGAACTGCTGTGTAAGTAATACAGCCCCTAGGTCTTCTTTGTCTTGTTTCCTTACCTAATCACGCATATTTGTTCTTCAGTTGTTAAACCAGATGATAGGGAGGAAAAACAATGGGTAGAAAACCACATTCTTCAAGAAGCTGGCAGCTCAAGGCCTCATGCGAATAATTTTTGGTTTGATCGCAGCCGAGGCTTTGTGTTGGCTACTTTGAAGTTCCGTGTCTCCCAGGTAAAAGTTCTTGTGAGTTCTTTTCACGAGGTCTTGATTGCGATGAACGTTGCATTCTACCCGTTGGAAAGGGGTCCTGAAGACTGGAGCTATCTCCTCGGGCTCTTCGGGCAAGAGGGAGAAATTCGCGAGTGCGTGCGCAATCAGATGACTTGCGGCGCGGTGGTGGCTCTCTCCTTTGTACGAATATGGCATCCTGAGATAAATTTTAACTCTGTAGCTAGACTTCCAGATGGTCCAATCGATGATATTTCTCCGCACTAAGATGCTGTTCGTCCTGCAGCGGAGAAAATCATTCGACTAACCTCTGAGGAAGTAGATAGAGTGTTGGCAACTGAGAATGCTTATCGCCATGATTGATTGTGATGTTGTATAGTTTGTAAAAACTGTTGTAAAGTGTGTAACCTCGTGTGTATAAATTTTCTTGTGATGCTTAGTTGTAGGCGTAGCCCCCGTGTGTTTATGGGGTGTGTACCTGTAACTATTTAGCATGTAAGAATGAATAATCTTCGAGTAAATATGGTTGAGAAACCATGTATTTTATTGCTATGACTGAGAAGTCGTGTATTCGGGCTACAGGAGTGGCTAGTATAGCCTTATTTGTTGTGAGAACAGGTAAATCTAGGGATAAAATTTGCGGAGGTGTGCGATATTCCAAGGGTTGGAATAGATTCCTCCAGTCGATGGATTCTTCAGCCTGTAGGCTCCACACGGGATGACTTCGTGTATGATGAAGGGTCCTTCCCATGGTGGCTCGAGCTTGTGTCCTTCCTTCTGCTTGAGTCGCAGCACTAGATCTCCAACCGCGAATGCTCTGTGGCGTATACGGCGACTATGATAGTTTCGCAGTGATTGTTGATATACTGCGGATCTTGCGAGCGCTATATCGCGCATCTCATCGAGTGCATCCATATCTTCCGCGAGTGCCCTGTTTGAAGTTTCTTCGCTGTAAGCCACAACTCGTGGGGCGCTGAACCGAACATCTTCGGGAAGGACTGCCTCTGCCCCGTATACCATGAAAAATGGCGTGTAGTTTGTGGATCGGTTTGGAGTTGTGCGAAGGCTCCATAACACGGAGGGTAACTCTTCGGCCCAATGTCCGGCTGCTGGGTGTAGACGATCGAGTAGACGTTTCTTGATTCCAGCTGAAACTAAGCCGTTGGATATTTCGACTTGTCCGTTTGTTTGCGGGTGGGCAACTGAAGCAAATTTGAAGTTGATGCCCTTTTCCTCGCAGAACTGTTGTGTTTCCTTTGCTCTAAAGTTTGTGCCATTGTGTGTAATGATGTCATGTGGTACCCCGAATCTGCATACGATGGAGTCGAGGAACTTGACTGCGCATTGGGCACTAGCCGAAGTTACTGGCATGGCCTCGATCCATTTGGTAAATTTGTCGACTGCGACCAGCAAGTGTGTATATCCACCTGGTGTGGACTTGCGTAATGGTCCTACCATGTCTAGCCCCCATTGCGCAAAGGGCCAGGCGATGGGTATCATGTGTAGTTCCGTAGCAGGTGCATGTGGTCTTGGTGCGAATCGCTGGCAAGCATCGCATCGTTCGACTAGCTCCTTTGCGTCGGTGGCTGCTGTGAACCAATAGAATCTCGCTCGAAAGGCTTTTCCCATGAATGCTTTACAGCTAGCGTGATGCCCACAGTCTCCTTGGTGGATGTCCTGGAGTAACTCTTTGCCATCTTCGGGTGCGATGCAGCGCTGAACTATACCTGAGATGCTTTGCTTGTATAATTCTCCATTGATTACCCGAAAGGATTTACTGCGTCTGATTATCTGTCGAGCCTAGCGAGGATCTGCCGGGAGCTGTTTGGTGGACAGGTAGTCGAGGTATTTCTGCGTCCAGACTGGCTCGACCAAAAAATCCTGTCGTGAAATGTTATGAATAAGCTCGATGATGGCGACTTGCGGGCTGACCTCTGTTTCTTGTGCTGTGGATGTTCCTGCAGCTTTTTTGACTTTGACAGAGCACTTGGTCATCCTCTCGAAATATATTCCTGGCGGTATGGGTGTGTTTGTAGAACCCATGTTTGCCAATTTATCTGCTTCTTCATTGCTAGATCTTGCAATGTGCTTCAGCTCGCATCCCTTGAAGTTTCCTTCGAGTAGGTTGTACATGTCGCGATATGCGACCATGTTTTCGGCAACTGCATCGCATTCTTTCATTGTTTGTTGTACGATGAGATTGGAGTCGCCGTAGATCATTAGTCGGGTGGCTCCATAGGCAACTGCCATCTTCATCCCATGCAACAGAGCTTCATATTCTGCATCGTTGTTTGATGCCAGATCATCGGGTGGAAAGTCCAATCGTAGGATGTATTGCAGCTTGTCTCCCCTAGGCGATATGAGGACAATTCCAGCTCCTGCTCCTTCGTTTCGTTTGGACCCGTCAAAGTACATTATCCAGTTGCTCGTGTACTCAGGCGTTCCTGGCGTTTGTAGCTCTGTCCACTCGCTTAGGAATTCCACGAGTACCTGGGATTTGATTGCGTTGCATCCTGCATAAGTGATGTCCCAAGCGCCCAACTCGATGCTCCATTTGGCTATTCTTCCGGATGCCATGGGGTTGTTCATGATTGTCCCGAGTGACGCATCATTAACCACTGTGTTGGCGTGTTCCTGGAAGTAGTGCTTGAGCTTTCGGGCTGTAAGAACAACTCCATATGCGAGCTTCTGGTAATGAGGATATCGTTGCTTGCATGGCGAGAGCACTTCGCCGATGTAATAGATTGGTCGCTGAACTCCGTACGCTTTGCCCTCCTCAGGTCGTTCAACGACGATTGCTGTGCTGATGACCTGGTTTGTGGCGGCTAGGTACAAGTAGAGTGGCTCCCTTTCTTGCGGCGTTGCAAGGACTCGCCTGCTTTGCAGCGATCGCTTTAAGTCCGCGAATGCTTGCTTAGCTTCTGGTGTCCACTCGAATTTGTCCGTCTTCTTCAGCAGCTTGTAGAAGGGTAACGCTTGCTCTCCCAATCGTGCGATGAATCTGCTCAGGGCGGCTAGTCGCCCTGCGAGCTGTTGGACTCCGCGTAGATTGGTTGGCTCCTTCATTGTCAAGATTGCTTGTATTTTCTCTGGGTTGGCTTTGATGCCTCTGGCGGATACCAGGTACCCGAGAAGTTTCCGTGCTGGAACGCCGAAGACGCATTTTGTCGGATTGAGCTTGATCATGTATGCGTTGAAGGCGTCGAATGTTTCTCTAATATCCTCGAGGAGTGTGCTCTCAACTCGAGTCTTGATGACTATGTCGTCAACGTACACTTGTACGTTCTTGCCAATGAGCTTGGCGAGGCATTTTTGCATGCAGCGCTGGTATGTTGCGCCTGCGTTCTTGAGCCCGAAGGGCATTGTCGTGTAGCAGTATACACCGTGTGGTGCGATGAATGCTGTCTTTTCTTCGTCCTCCCGTTTCATCCGGATCTGATTATATCCCGAATAGGCGTCCAGGAAGAAGAGGCGTTGACATCCTGCCGTAGAGTCCACGATCTGGTCGATTCGCGGGAGGGGAAAGTTATCCTTGCGACAGTGCTTGTTTAACGACGTGTAGTCGATGCATAGCCGAAGGATGTCCGTGTTCTTTTTGGGGACCAGCACCGGGTTTGCTAACCAAGTGGATATCTTGATCTCCCTGATGAATTTTGCTGCTAGCAATCTGTTTACTTCTTCTCCAAGCGCCTTCTGCTTGGGTTCTGAAAATCATCGAGTAGTTTGTTTGATAGGTTTGGCATCTGGAAAGACTTCGAGTGTGTGCTCGGCAAACTCCCTGGGTATTCCTGGCATATCTGATTGCTGCCAGGCGAAAATTTCCCAGTACTCACGGAGGAGTTCGAAGAGCGCACTTTCCTATGCTTGCGGAAGGGTGGTGGAGACCATCGCTGTCTTCGCAGAATCTGTCGGGTGCACTTGATGCTTTCGGGTGTCACTGTTAGCACTGAACTCCAGTTCATGCGCGTTTTTCTTCGTGAGGGGCATCACGGAGTGATCCGTGGTTTTTGCCAGCTCTTGAAGTTCTTCTTGCATCCCGAAAGATTTTGCGATCTCATTGAATTCAATGTCGCACTTGTTGGATTTTTGAAAGTCTCCGTCGATGGTGATTACGCCATATTCTCCAGGTAATTTGAGCTTCAGGTAGGCGTAGTGCAGTACTGCCATGAATCTGGCGAACGTTGTTCGACCAAGAATGGCGTGGTACTGTGAAGGTCAATCGACGACTTTCAAGTCGAGGAATTCTCTTCTGTAGTTGCTCTTAGTGCCCAGCACAACTTCTAGGTTGATTGTTCCGAGTGGACGGATTGCCTTTCCTGGAACTATCCCGTGGAAGGATGTTTCTGATTCCTGGAGGCCGTCCAAGTTCTTGTTCATCCGGCGGAGTGTATCCGCGTAGATAATGTTGATGCCACTGCCACCATCCATGAATACGCGGGCCAAGTCATAGTTGCCAATTTGTGCTTGGATGACAAGGGCGGCATGTCCTGGTCGATAGACTCGTGGCGGGTGGTCCTTCATCGAGAATGTTATCGGCTGGTCTGCCATCTTCAAGTACTCTGTTTTTGTTGGCGGTGTCTGCACAGCCATGCACAATTGCCTCGTGTTAGTCTTTTGAGCTATGCGGGATGGACATACCTTCTGGATCATCGCGAGTTGCCCTGCTGGATTCGGGTACGCATTGGCCCCGGAGTTCTGTGCAGGTGGTGCGGGTAGAGCAGCTAATGCCATGTTTGGATTTGCTGGTGGAGGTAGGGGTTGTGGCGGCTGGAATCCTTGGTGGCCTCCTCCTGGAAGCGGTGGGTAATTTTGAGTGGCTGCAGATCTTTTTCTGGCGAGTGCTTCTGAGATATCAATAAACTTTCGGCAATCCTTAAGAAGGTGTGTTGCCTTCGTTTTGCCCGTGCGCTTATCTGTAAATAGATGTAGCGAGCAGTATCCATCGGGGTCTTCCTCGGGTGATTTTTCTTCAGCCTTTGGTCTCCACTCGCGATTCCCACGGCGACCGGAGTCGCGGCTTCGCGTGAATTCTGCCGCTACCAACTCCTCTCGGTCCTCGTGATCGTAATATTTCCTCCTTTTCCTCCGGCCATGACGGTCTTCATCGTGCGCAGGTGATGATGCCCTTTCGTTGCGCACTGCGTCTTCTCCGTTAGCCCACTTTTCGGCTATGATCATTAGTTCCCCAATAGTTTTGGGTGCAACCCTGCCTAGTTCTTCTCTGAAAGCAGTTCTTCGGGCGCCTTTCGCAGAGGCCTCAATCGCCACTTCTTCCGAGATGGTTCCCGCAGTGTTCCTGAGTGTGGTCCACCGTTGGATATATTCGCGGGTAGACTCACCGCTTTTCTGCTTGCATGCTCGCAGTTCTTCAATGGTGGCCGGCCTCTTGTAGGTCGACTGGAAATTTTTGCAAAAGTCGCGGTGCAAGTCATCCCATGATGCATAACAAGATCTTGGTCTTCTTTCCAGCCAGCTGCGGGCCGCGCCAACGAGATGCAAATTGAGATATTGCATAGCTGTGTTCTTGTTCCCACGTTGGCATTTTACTGCCGTGAGGTAATCGCTTAGCCATTGAGAGGGATCGAGTGAGCCGTCGTACTTTGTCACCTCCGTGCTGAGCTTGAATCTCCTGGGTAGAGGTGCTTTGCGGATGCTGCGGGCGAAGCGGAGCGCACCGCAGGTTTCATCATCCGACGAGCTAGATGAAGAGCGCCCGCGATATCGCGAAGCCCTCGCTTTATCTACTTTATTTTGTGCTATGTCCGATCGCGCGTCATGTCCTGGCCGATCGCGGTCGGCGTCCTTCCTTGGCTCCTTGCTTCGCTTTCGCGAGCGGCTGCTGTGATGCCGCGAGCTTTTGTCTCTCGGACTGCCTTCGCTGCTGCTTCGACTGTCATCACGGCGCCGTGCTTCTTTTCCTCGGCCACGACGTGGCGATCTATCCCTTCTTGGCGAAGTGCTCCTATGTTTGCGGGATGCTTCCCTATCCTTCTCTTTCTCCTTCTCCTGTTCCTTCTCCAGCTGCTCTGCGGCTTTCTTTCGATCATAAGCGGCGAGCCTTGCGGCTGCCAGCCCTAATCCCTTGCGTACTTGTTTATACTGCTCCGCCCGAGGGTCACTTTCCGTCGGTTGATTCATCTGCCTGTAAGTTGCTGCGGCTAGAACCGCGGCAGCGGGAGTTTGCGGGTAGACATTGCCGTCGTCATCGACTCGCATGAGAGAAGGAGTGATCGATCTGCTGGTTCCGGATAGGGACTCATTGTTCCTGGATGTAGATGCGTGCCCCTTCCTCACGGGTCGGGTTCCGACCGAGGGCGTTATGGACAGCCCGGCTCATTTTTGGCTCGACTCATCCGCCGCTCTTCTTCGGCGGGCCAGATCTATCCGAGCGTCTTTGATGGTCGTGGCTGCTCTCACTAGGTGATAGTGGTAGGCAACCATGTCTTCGTGTGAAGCCCCGGCTGCGGGTGGCTTGCTCGTTCGCGTAGCCTCCTTCGCTCGGTTCCAAGATTCCCGTGAGACGCCGATTATGTTGCACTCTGTCGCGCTATGTTCCGTTTCCGAGGCTTGTTCCGATCCTGCCATGCAGACTTGAGCCAGTCAAGGCTCGTGCGTCCTAGGCGTAGATCGAAAGTTCCTTTGAATTCTTGATGGTTTGTCTGTCGAGAGGGTATGGTAGTCGCTGGCGTTGAAGCGGATGGACTCGCCGCTTTTCTCCAGATGACGGCGCGAGTCGACAGCTCGAGATTCAGTTTCTGATTCATCCGAGAAGTGGAGGATCCCGTCCCTGTTGGTCACGAATTTTAGGCTCCCGAACGTCAAGGTGACGCTCTTCTCCAGATCCTCGAATACCGGGCGTGATTCCGGCGAGTGAGGTGTGACCACGACAGATCCGATCCGTATAGGATTGTTTGGAGCCGTAGTCGATGGTTTCCAACGGGAGTGGGTTGTCGATGAAGCCGAAGATGCCGGTGATCCAGCGCCCGTCGTCCCCACGGTCGGCGCCAATTGTCGAATCTCTGACTCTACAAATCCCTTAGGTGACCCTATCGGGTTTCGACTAGGAGAACTCATGAGCGCTGGTGGAATCGTCGGCTAGACAGGGGGCGAGATTTACCCAGGTTCGGGGCCCTCGTAGAGGTAAAACCCTTACTCCTGCCTCTGTCGATCTGTATTAGTCGAAAAGATCGGTTACAATGGTGATGGCTCGAGTCGAGAATATGATCTCAAACTCAAGGTTTTGGTGTTGCGGTGTTGCCTGGTCCTCTACCGGTGGCTCTCCAGGCCTTATATAGGCGGCCAGGTTTCAAACCTTACCCGGAGAGGACTCGAATTCTAACCCTAGGTCGGTTACAAGTTTCCAAACTTAACCCGCAAGTTAGTGCGGGTGGGCTTCACGTGGGCCTTCTAGAATACTCCAAAGGCTCCTCTTCTTGGGCCTTAACCTTGGGCCTGAGATGGGGTGTCCTTACCCGCGGTGTCCAGGATCCATGCCTTCGTCAATAACCCTATGAAATTGTGGTGTTTGCGTGGAACCATCTGGGTCCCATGGTGATAGCATGGGGGTTACTTGGTTGGGAAAGTGCTTACTATGAGGAGTGATGTTAAAGCCCTACGCATGGATTGGTGTTGTTATTCGACCGGAGAGTGGTTAAGAGTAGCATAGTGAAGAGAAGATATCTAGTTATTCAATTATGTGATCATTGTTGAGAGTGTTCTCTAGTGAAAGTAGGAGCCCTATGCCTTGTTTCCAAGCATTGAAACACCGTTTTCCGCCTATTCTGCTACATGTTTGCTTGCTGCCTTATTTATTTAAGATTGCTATTATCACTTATTATCATCCATATTACTTGCATTTTACTCTATCTTCATCGAACTAGTGCACCTATACAACTGACAATTGTATTGGGTGTGTTGGGGACACAAGTGACTTCTTGTATCTTAATTGAAGGATTGCTTGAGAGGGATATCTTTGACCTCTACCTCCCTGAGTTCGATAAACCTTGGGTGATCCACTTAAGGGAAACTTGTTGTTTTCCTACAAACCTCTACACTTGGAGACCCAACACTGTCTACAAGAATAGAAGCGTGCGTAGACATCATGGACTCATGCCATTTTGGTTGAGGATCCATAGCATCAATTCTAGTGTTATTCATGTGTATTGTCTGTGCATGTTTTGGTTGTTGGTGTGTACCCTAGTGCTTTTGTATTTGAGTGTATTTGGTTGATGAATTGCTTGTTGTATGTTTACTTTGTTATCAAGTGCTTGCCTATGTTTGGTTATGATTGGGTGTTTTCCTTTTTATTTTACGACGTTAGATAACAAAGACGGTATTATTTCCCGGAGAGGTTTTTATTGCAACTCTTGTTTATTTCAAGAGCAAGACCAAGACCAGTGCCAAGGCAAGCCACTCTAAATGCTTGCTTGTTGATTACTTATCATGCATGTTTTACTTCTGAAGTTTTACAAAAGTTTGATTCAAAGACTATTTTTCTAAGTGGACTATACCACTATCTATATTATGTATTCTAATATACTATATCCACTATATAATCTTGGTGTTACCAAGACCTTTAGACATTTTAGTATCATCACTTAATTCACTTAAGTCCCTTAGTGGACATTTTAACTTGATGTTTTTGGAAAACAAAAGCTTTGGAAAAACCCCGAGGAAAGGTGGGACCTTGTGCGAGGGAGGTATGTGAAGGAGGAAATGTTTTCAACTTGTTTTCCAAAAATGACACATAACCTAGTCTTCACCGGACAACCAAGCCATGCTGCCACATTACCCCAATATGGGAACGAGGTCTAACTAAAAGCTTGTCGGTGTTAGTCCGTGTCTACCTCAATGTGCTATAGGGGTTAGAGTCCCCTCGACCGAATTGTCGCCAGAAAGGAAAGCAATGGACATTCAGAGTGTGGGGATTAAGTTCGCCACCGGTTGCAACAGTTGGGTCCCCTATCCATGGTGGTGTGTTGGCAGGGGAAACCGGATCGATACGGCTGATGCACTCGGTGCCGGAGAGAAGAAACCCAGTTGAAGAATTAGCCATTTACTAGCATAGTTAGGAATAGTTATCTGATGTTTGCATACTGTCTCGGACAGTTCGTGGTTGTTCACGGCGGATGTACTGGATCATGTGGATTGTGTACACCTCTGTAGAGTAAAACTATTTAGAATAGTCGTGTCCTCAGATATGGACAGTTGAATGGCCATGTAGCTAGCATTGTGTCAATGTTTTCAAAAATCTTGAAAAGTGTTTTGAAATTGTACCTAGGAGGTACTTGGAAAGGGAATGATTGTACCTTTGAGGTGCCGGAAAATGATGTTTTCGAAGATGTGATCTTCCAAGAAGTTTTGCAAAGAAAACCTTTCTTTTATTTAGAATGATTTATAAAAACCTTGTGGACATGCTTTATCCACAAGAGAGATTAAATATCTTTTGAAGTATCTTCTTCAACAAAGAAAACTAAAACTTGTGCAACTATGATGGGTCTTAAATTCATCATGGCTAGTTGAACCCTAATTACAACCTTCCTACCACCTATATTTGCATACTTCCATGTTTTAGCTTTCATTTGGGGTGCCTTGCGAGTACAATCCAATGTACTCATATTGGTTTCGTCCCTGGCTATTGTCTTAGCCAGACTTTGAGCAGAAAACCGGAGAACATGATGAAGGTGGTGTCGCTGACGGCTGTGCGAACTAGGAACATCTCCGAGTCGGTAGCCTGTAGGTAGTCAAGGCATGACTTGGGTTTACCACGAGTGTGTTTTGAAGACTTCCACTGTTTAGTGTGTTTTTCTGTCCTGCGTGGCAATTGTTTTCAACCGAGTCATGTAACCAGTTGTGTAAGTCGTGTATTCGTGTAGTGGATGTTGTATCTGCAATGCCAACTCGAGTATGTTGTTCACGACTAACTGATCATGGGATCGTGAATGTATGCATACTAGAGGTCTTGGACTGCTAGTCTGGGGTCCCCACAATAATAAAGGTGAAACATCATGAATTCAACTATATAAACATGGTTCACGATCACACTCAAGATCACATCATGGGAGAGAGAGATAGCCACATAGCTACTAGCACGAGCCCTCGGCCCCGAGGAGGGACTACTCCCGTATCATCGTGGGAGGTAGGAACGTCGATGAAGATGACTCTGGGAGCTTTTCCCCGTCCCGGCAGAGTGCCAGAACAAAGACTTTTGTCCCTGAATTAGGGTGTTGGATGGCGGCGGAGCTCGAATGCCAAGACTGAATTTATGAGCGAATATGCGATGCGGATCAGTGCCCGAGGCACCCAGGTGGGTCTCAGGAGTGGGTAGGGGGTGGTCGCGCCTGGTGCCCCCATGGAGGCCCTATGGCCCCCCTCTGGGTCCCCTTCCGGCTTCTGGAGTCTTCAGGTGAATAAAAAATCGTCAAAAATTTCCAGCCAATTCCGAGCACTTTTATTTTTGGACCTTTTCTGCAATTCAAAGACAAAACAAACAGAAACTGGCATTGGGCTTCTTGTTAATAGGTTAGTCCAACAAATGGTATAAAATATATGAAAACATAGGAAAAACATGTAGAAAACAAGCATGGGACATCAAAATTTATAGATACGTTTGCAATGTATCAGCATCCCCAAGCTTAAGTCCTGCTCGTCCTCGAGTAGGTAAGTGATAACAAAATAATTTTTGAGGTGACATGCGGCCAACACAAATTTGATCAATCATATGTAAAAGCATTTTAAGCTGAGATCAAAGCACTTTTAACAAAGGCATGATAAATATTATTTGAACGAATGATAAATATTATTTGAACTAATGCATTGAAAGTGATATGTTTGTTTCAATCATAAAGAAAAAACATAATAAAGTTCTATCCAACTTGTCCTTCATGTGGTAGAAAAACTTAGATGCAAGGACACATTCAAAGTTCAAATGGTGACTAGATACAAATAATTCAAGAGCAAGCAATACCATAATCATGAATCAATCAATAATAAATTTTGGGACTATGCACATTATACTCAGACTCGCAACTATCCTCTCTTAACGGGTGCATAAAGCAAGAAGATGAAGACTCGGCATAAAAGTAAAAGAAAGACCCTTCGCAGAGGGAAGCAGGGATTACTCATGTGTTAGAGCATTTTATTTAATACTAAAATAGAGGTATTGAAAACAATGTTGAGAGAGGTATATGTCTATTTTAACGAATGGTAATGAAAAACTTATCATAATCGTGTTTAGACTTTTTGATAGCGGTTTCATTAGCATTTTTTTCTTATGGTTGGCACTTCCCCCCACCTTGCCTTTCACAACCCAAAGCTAGCCGTATCCACGGGTGCCCACGAGCATTCACCAAACCATGGCGAAGTGCCTTTTTTATTATTTGAGTTCATATTATTTGGCACCAACTCTCTGCAAATTTAGATGAGCAAAGATTCCATACTCATCGGGTGAAATAAGGGAGAATAACTTTGCTTGACATAAACCATGATAAACTTTAAACTACTTCCTCGTGAGCTAAAACAGGAAGACAAAACAGGTTAATAATTTTGAATGTTTAGGTAGCACACGAGAAATTTACTTGGAGTGGCGGTGAAATACCACATATAGGTAGATATGGTGGACACATTTGGAAAACTTTGGTTTTTTGGAGTTGGGTGCACGAGTAGAGCTCATACTCGGTACAGGTGAAGGCTAGCAAAAGACTGGAAGCGCCAACTAAGAGAGCAATAATGGCCATAATAATGCATAGAGACAAAACATCATTAATCAAAGCATGAAATGATATTTACAAGTCAAAAACTAAATGATCATCAAGTCTAGAGGTGACTTTGTTTATAGTCATAACATGGTGTGAGCATGTGCCAAGTCAATCCAAATAAATCATTCAAACGAGAAATACCATAATACCATGTTTCAATATGAGGAAACAAACACATGATTTAATTTCAATGGCACATTAAGAACTCTCATCTATTTGAGACCAGTCATGATACATCATAAAAAACTAATAAAACAATTAAAATAATAACTAACAGGACATGCCAAAGCCTAAGCCACAGTGAAAACAAGCTTTCTATTGCACCACTATAAGCATGAAATATTTTACTCTTCTCCAGCACCAATCAACTTATTTGAAACAACTCTCAAAGAAAATAATCATCAAAGACGAGAGAGCTAATGATATATAACTGAAGCAAACCAACAAGCTCTAAACAAAATTAGAGTGAAAAACAAGAGCTAAACGCAGTACTAACAAAAACTGAACACTCATAGAACAAAAAGAGTGAAAATTAGAGTGTTCTAGACAAGGAAAACGGAGCTTGTATATCTCCAAACTAAAATATGCTAGGATCCAACCATAAACTAAATCGAATAAAAAAACAAAACAAAATAAAACTGAAAGAAAAATAAAATGATGCTCGAAGAAGAACACATATCATGTGAAGTAATAAAAAAATAGTGTTTTGAAAGAAACCATATATTTTTGTTGAGGAAGAAGAGGTACATTGGGCATACCCAAGCTTTGACACTTGTACTTATTGGAAATGTACTGGGTGAGATGAGCATCCCCACGCTTGAGCTTTTGTTCATCCTTCATCGCACTATATCATTCTCCTCTCCATACACTTGAAAACTTCCTCCACCTAAAACTTCTCACAATCCTGATTAGCAACGTCAACACAATTCTAGCACTCCATTTAAAACATTAGGTATTGTCATAACTTCATTTAAGGCTCCCCCCTCCCGAAAGAATCTCAAAAGAAAAAAATTAAGAGGCAAATGCAAACATTGGTAGAAATCTATCAAAACAAAACAAAAGGTAAAGATGTTTTTTTTTAGAAAAACTTCTGTTTCTCAAATCAAAAAATGTGAAACTAATGGAAGTTAGATAACCACATGGGCATGTGTATATTTTTTCAAAGCAATCCGATGTTCTGGCTGAGATAAATAATTTTTTGGTGGCGGCTCAAAAAACTGTTTCAGGACAGCAACTTCCCCAAATCGTACTACCTCTCTATTAGAGATTACTCTTGGCACAAAAACGAAATAAAAAGGATATGGGGCGGTTGTTATAGAGGTAAGAACTTCCAATACAGAAAAAATAACAAAAGAAATAGAAAAAAACAAAGGGAAAACAAAAGAAAACAAAGTGGGTTGCCTCCCACGAGCGCTTTTCTTTAACGCCTTTTAGCTAGGCATAGTGTTTTTAAAAGATGCTCACACAAGAAGAAGAATTGGACCATAATAGCATAGAGAATAAAGAAGAAAATATAAAGCACATTTAAATCTAACCCGCTTCCTATGCAAAAAAATATCGTAAAGGAATAATTCATTGAAGCATAAAGCAACTTGATTCTTTTCACTCTCCAAAATAGTGGGATCATCATTAGATAAAGTCATAGTCTCTCCAGACCCACTTTTGACAATATTATAATAAGCTTGAACAATCTCCAAACTTGTGGGATCAATACTACCTAAAGTCATGGAATCTCCAAACCCACTTTCATCACTGTAATCATCATAAATAGGTGGCATGTTATGATCATACTCAAATTTCTCCTCCAAGATAGGTGAGCTAAGAAGTTCATTTTAAGTTATTATATCATCATCATAAGCACTAGGAACATTATAATTCTTAGCAAAATAATTTTCAAACACATTATTAATAGCAAAGTTATTTTAAAACCCATCATCCCCAAGCTTAAAGCTTCGATATCATCATTAGAAGGAACATGGGTAGAAGTAATAGTATAGCAATTATTAATATCATAATTTTTTGAACAGGTGCCAAAAATAGTTTCAAGATTATAAGTAGTATCATCATTGTCCCAATCATGATCATCAAATTCAGTAGTAGGCATAAAGTAATCATCTTTAATAGTGCTTGCATACTTGACATCACAATAATAACCGATATAACATATATCGTGTATATCATCTTCAATATTAATTTTTGAATCATACTCACTAGGAATAACTATGAGAGGATCAACATTCTTAGGGGAAGGTACCATATCCTCTCCCTTTTCCTCTTCCTCCTATTCTTCTTCTTCTCCTTAGCCCCCTTAGGAGAGAGTGGTGGGAAAGGAAGCTTCTCCACGTACTCTGATTTATCATTAGAAACAATAAGAAAAACTTGGGAGATTTTCTCCCTTTTGTTAGTGGCAATAAAAGAAACATACTTCCTTTCATAATTTGGTAAAGTTCCATTCTTTCTAATTTTCTGTATGTAAGGATTTTCATAGCAATTCTCGGCACAATAAGAGTAGCATCCCTGCAAAATGTTCTTTACCCCCAAAGTATTCATGTCTAACCCAAAGGTTTTTCCTAATAACTCTTCACACACAAAAAATAATGTAAGTCCATCATAAAGATCAGAGGTGATCATGTCATCACAAAGGCGATTAATGATTCTATCACAAAAGTCTAAGCATTGGAAATTAAAGTGACCCACTTCATTGCAAAGTTCACAAATAGAAGGACATCGGTCTTGCACTTTTTCAAAAAAATCATTTACATCATTACTCCATATGCTAGTTTTTCATGCTTATGTTGCGTACAATAATTATCTTCTTCAACCCGAGTACTTTCACAAGTCACTCCATAAAAATTAACATGCTTTTATAAAATATTATTTTTAGAAACTCTATCATGTCTATTGCAATCATTATCAAATATTTCATTTTCTTTGCTAATATCTTTAAAAAGGTTCATGATACTTGGTCCAATTATCTTTAGGAACATTGATATGAGAAGCAAAATATTTGCAAAAATCGGGTCCAAACTTAGCACTAAGTTTATTTAAATTATTAGTTTCAACAAAGGTCTTAATGCAATCATACTCATAATCTATACCTGATTCTTTATCTTTGTCGATCTCCCAATCTTCGGTGTTACATTGAATCCTTTCAATAAGGTACCATTTAACATCGACTTTCTGGTTCGTAAAGGAACCCATAGAAGAAGCATCAAGCATATATTTGTGCCGACGGGAAAGCCTTGCATAAAAATTGTTAACAATGATTTTATTCGAAAAGTTATTATTGGTGAATTTAAGCATTAATAATTTAGTCTTCCCCAAGCTTGAGCAATTCCCTCTCCGTCACGAGGCCAAAAGTTATATATATATAATTCCTGTCTTGATGCATTTCATGAAGAGGATAACATTTAGTGTGAAAGAGAGACAAAAGATCCTTATAATCCAATAAGTGAGAATCGTCTAGTAGATATACCAATCCCATGCCTTATCTTTCAGAGATAAGGGAAATACTTTCCTCGTGGTTACTTCACCTGATACACTTGAAATTTTAAACCACTCGCATAATTATTTAATATTAAGCACATGCACACTTGAATTGACAAATCCATCTCATGCATAATGATTATTCATAACATAGTCAATTATCCACATAGGTATTGTAAAAGGAACAATTTCAGTAGGTGGAGGACCTTTCTCTACCGCATGAGTGGTTGAGGGGTCATTCCTAAACAACCAACTAATAGTAGAGGTTTCCATAACAAAGCAAAGTAACAAATAGAAATAAAAATAGAAAGCAAGATGAAACAAGAAAAAAGTAGTCTAACTAGTGAAAATAAAACAAGAAACAAACAGACAAAATTGCAAGATCTAAAGAGATACCTTCAAGTGTTAACTTCCCTGGCAACGGCGTCAGAAAAGAGCTTGATGTCTACTGAACGTTACTACTCTTGTAGACTATGTTAGGCCTCCAAGCGTAGAGGTTTGTAGGACAGCAGCAAATTTCCCTCAAGTGAGTAACCCAAGGTTTATCAAACTCAGGAAGGTATAGGTTGAATTTATCCCTCTCAAGCAACCCTGCAATTAAGATACAACAAGTCTCTTGTGTCCCTAACACACATAATACAATTGTCAGTTGTATAGGTGCACTAGTTCGGCAAAGAGATGTTAAAATATGGGTAATATGGATGGGAAAACAAGGTTTTGTAAATTTGTAATAAAAATGGAAGCAACCAAACAAGTAGTAAAACTGAAACAAAACGATATAGCAATGGTGGAAAACAAGGCCTAGGGATCATACATTCACTAGTGGCAACTCTCATCATTAACATGATTTAACACATGGTAATTCCTCTAGCATTATGCAAGATAGATCAAATAGGGTGAGAACCACTTAGGGCTACATAAGCACACCTTAAAGTCCATGTTCCCCTCAATGGACACCCCAACTCTGTCACTTTGAGAATCCAAAGATATTACTAATAAACACCACAACACGTCTCTTGAATAGCCTCTATCTAATACAAAAATAACACCCACACTTTCACCTTGGCCTACGAAGATTATATTACATAATGAAAGGGAAACAAAATGAATTCAACTACATTAATATGGTTCACGGTCACAATCAAGATCACATCATGGGAGAGAGACATGACCACATATCTACTAGCACGAGCCCTCAGCCCCGAGGCGGTACTACTCCCGCGTCATTGTGGGAGGCAGCAATGTCGATGAAGATGGCTCCGGGGGCACTTACTTGTCTCAGAATAGTGCCAAAACAAAGACTTATGTCCCCAAATTAGGGTTTTGGATGGCAGCGGAGCTCAGATGCATTTCTGGAAAAAAATCCTCCAGGGGCCTTCCATTTTAATTCAAGACTGAATTTATGGGCAAAGAGGCGACGCAAGTCAATGCGTGAGGCGCCCAAGTGGGTCCTAGGCACGGGTAGGGGGTGGCCACGCCTGGTTCCCCCTAGAGGCCATGTGGCCCCCATCCGGGTCCCCTTCTAGCTTCTGGAGTCTTCCGGTGAATAAAAAATCGTCAAAAATTTCCATCGAATTCCGAGCACTTTGATTTTTGAACCTTTTCTGCAATTCAAAGACAAAACCAATAGAAACTGGCACTAGCATCTTGTTAATATGTTAGTACAATAAATGGTAGGAAACATAGGAAAACATGTAGAAAACAATCATGGAGCATAAAAATTATAGATACGTTTGCAACGTATCAGACCCCGAAGTATTTTTTCAGCAACGCATCCGAGCTCCGCCGCCATCCAAAACCATTATTCGGGGGACAAAAGTCTTTGTTCTGGCGCTCTGCCGGGATAGGGAAATGCTCATGGAGCCATCTTCATCGACGCTGCTGCCTCCCATGATAATGTGTGAGTAGTCCTCCTCGGGGGTTGAGGGCTCGTGCGTAGCTATGCGGTTATCTCTCTCTCCCATGGTGTGATCTTCATTGTGATCATGTGCTATGTTATCATTGTTGAATCTATGAGGTTTCCCCCTTTTTATGTAATGGACACGGTGTGCTCAATTGGTTTTATCTAGTATAAAATTCTCTGGAGTCACCTTTGTTCCATGGTGCCACGGTGACAGTGTGGGTGTCGTGGGTGACTCTATGGACTATGTATTAGAGTGATACTTATCATGAAGTTGTTTTTACTATGCTGTATTGAATTGGAATCACGAGGTTTCTTGATTCTTGTGTTTAGTATAATCCATATAGTTCCAAGGTGACAGTGTGGGTGATGTGGATTGATTAGAAAGATATTATTCAAGAGATAGGTTGTGGTGTTTATTAGTACTATCTTTGGATGCTCGAAGTGACGAGGTTGGGGTTTTCACTCCCGGGGATGTGAATTTTAAGGTGTTCTTGTGTAGCCCTACGCCATTCTCATTCTACTTGATTCACGAGGAACAATATCCAAGTTATGCCTTTCATGCGTGTTGTTAGAGGAACTATCATGTGTTTTATTATGTTAATGTTGTTGAGGGTTGCTACTAGTGCAAGTATGATCCCTAGGCCTAGTTTCCAATCATTTATATATGTTTTCTTTTGGTTTTAGTACATGTTTGCTTGCATCCATTTATATTACAGATTTACAAAACCTTGTTTTACCAGCTATATTACCCATATTTTTATCATCTCTTCGCCAAACTAGTGCACCTATACAACTGACAATTGTATTGGGTGTGTTGGGGTCTCACTCCTAAATATTTCACCAAAGTTGAAGTTGTCCATTTCTGAAATTTTCAACAATCATCACAAAAAAATGATTTCAAGCAACTATATGGTGGAAACTACTATAGAGACTTCTAGGAGAGCTAAACATGCATCAAAAAAAAAATTCAACTTAAATCAAGCATGAAAACTCACATAAGCTGCCACCTATAGTACCAAAATACTCAAGAAATACTCAACTAAACAAAATTCTACTTGAATAATCGGAGGAGTCGCATACCGGAGAGCAAATGCACCAAATTTCAGCAAAAAATGTGTGCCGAGAAAAGAGATCAAAAAATACCGAGGAAGAACAACAAGAACTCGGGTTCTAGGACATGTTTTGATTTTGGGGGAGAGAGAGAGGAATTTTTGGCAGTGGAGAGAGCTAGTGGAGGGCCAGCCACCAGGGGGATGGCCGCGCCACCCTGTGGTGTGCTTGCATGGTGGGTCCCCCTGGGTGTCCCAGGTACCTCTCTGCCTCATTTTTGACATAAAAATTTGTTATAATTTTTTCTGGAAATTTTCGAGGAACTTTATTTTCGAGGTTTTTTTAGAATTTAATAATTAATTATAAACCTGGAAAACAATTATGGAATGTTGGAAAATAGAACCAAAACCAATTCTACATATGTTATAAGACATTCTAATGTGTAAATACCCAGTGAAAACAAAGGTGGAAGTGGTGACAACAAAATAATGGGTGGTGAAAACAAGCATAACATGGTGAAAACAAAAGAAATCACTGTGAAAACAAAAGTATGGATGATGAAAACAAAGGTATGGATGATGGAAACATGTGTGGAATGGAGAAAACAAAGATGTGCATGGTGAAACAAAGTGAAAACATTGTTTCCTTCATTTCAAATCACTTTGTCAACAAGGCTGATCAAGTCTTGTTACCAAAACAATTTTTATAAAGCAAAACTTTGTATATCACTTAAATGATCATGTTACCTCAACTTTCATATACATAGTACCAATCATAATAATTTCATATTGTTTTGGTGGCACTGGAATAGGACAAAATTCTCCAATCCTGATGGTCGCAATATTTTTAATCGAATTTAAACCATATCTTCTATCAATCTTCTTGGGAAAATAAACAGTGTGCTCTTTATCATTGATATTGAAAGTTACTTTTCCTTGGTTGCAATCAATAACATCCCCTGCAGTGTTAAGAAAAGGTCTCCCAAGAATAATAGACATATTATCATCTTCAAGCATTTCCAACACAACAAATTCAATTAATACCAAACAATTATTAGCCACTTGAACAGGAACATTCTCACATATACCAACATGAATAGCAGTAGATTTATTAGTTATTTGCAAAGATATATAAGTGTGTATCAATTTTTCCAATAAGAGTCTCTTATAAAGAGAGAAAGGCATAACACTAACTCCTTCTCCCAAGTCACATAGAGAAGTCCTAACATAATTATTTTTAATGGAACAAGGAATAGTAGGAATACTAGGGTCTCCAAGCTTCGTTGGAACCTTACCATTGAAAGAGTAATTACAAAGCATAGTGGAAATTTCCTCATTAGGAATCTTCCTTTTGTGAGAGACAATATCTTTCATATATTTTGAATAAGGAGGCAATTTAATAGCATCAAGTCAAAGGAATTTGCAAAAACAAAGGTTTCATCCACTCACAGAATTTATTATAATGTTCTTCTTCCTTTGATTTAAGTTTCTTATTAGGAAAAGGCATTGGTTTTTGTACCCAAGGTTCTCCTTCTTTACCATGTTTATTAGCAATGAAATCCTCCCTAGTGTACTTTGAAGTTTTAGTTTGCTTATCAGGTTCAACTTCAGGTTCTTCTTTATCAGAAGCATCACTTTTATCGTTACCACTTTCAGTTTCAGCATCAGAAATAGATATACTATTAGGATATTTAACAGGTTCAGGAGATTCTTCAACGGTTTTATGTTTCTTCTTCTTTTTCTTAGAATAAGTACTATTTCTTTTAGGTTGTTGAGAATCTAGTTCAATTCTTTTAGGACGTCCTTCAGGATACAAGGGATCCTGAGTAGAAATACCCCTTCTAGTAATTATTTCACAAACATGTTTTTCTCTAGAAGCATTAGCTAGCCAATCTTTTTGCACTTTAATAAGTTGATCAATTTGATTTTGAACCATATGAAAATGTTTAACAAGCATTTTAACATCATTGGAAATTCTTTCAATAATACCATGCAAATTATGAATAGCTCTAGATTTTTCCATTAGTTGATTCTGCATTCTCGTATTAAAATTATCTTGCTTAACAACATAATTATCAAATTCATCTAAGCTTTGATCAGGTGGTTTAGAATAGGGAATATCTCTATTATCAAAATACTGGAGGGATTGTACATCAACTGTGGATGGGTGAAAAATTGTCTTACATAATTCTTCTATAGGAGGCAAATTCTTCACATCTTCAGCTTTAATACCCCTCTCTTTAAGAGATTTCTTGGCTTCCTTCATCACCTCATTATTTAATTCAATCATTCCCCTCTTCTTGGGTGTTGGTGTTGGTGTTGGTTCTGGTGTTGGTGTAGGCTCAGGTATACTCCAATCATCATGATTTTTGGCTATATTAGCCAATAATTCCTCAGCTTCTTCTAGAGTTCTTTTCTTGAAAACACAACTAGCACAACTATCCAGGTATGTCCTAGATTCAACAATTAGTCCATTATAAAAAATATATATAGGAGCTCATTTTTAGGTAATGGATTTCCAGGACTAGCTCTTATTAAAGAACAAAACCTTGACCAAGATTCAGGCAAATTTTCTTCTTCAATTTGTTTAAAATTAAAGATTATTTGCACAACAGCATGTTGAGCACTAGCAGGAAAATATTTTCGAAAGAAAGCATTAGCTTACCTATAGGACTAGTAATATATCCAGGTGTCAAATTGTTGAACCAAGTTTTAGCTTCATCTTTCAATGAGAAAGGAAAAATCTTAGCAACAAAATAAGTGTGTTTCTTAATATCATCAGAAATAAACTACTCAAAGATGAGAGCTTCTTCATATGTTCCATAGAACTTTCATTTTCAGTACCACAAAAAGGTGCTTTCTCAACAATAGATATGTAAGATTAATCTAGAGAGAAATCATAATCCTTATCTTTAATGTATATAGGAGATGTAGCAAATCTAGCATCAGGAGGAGATTTATATTTAACAGCATGTCTTGCAAGAATACTCTTATGAGCACTTGCAATAGTAGTAGCTTGAACTTCTTCAATAAAGTCATCATTAAGTTCAATATAAGTTTCATCAAGATCATTAATAAACTCAGGTCACAGGAATTTCAGCACTTTCAATTTGTTTGGATTTAGCAATTGTAGCATCTAGGAAAGGACCTAGTGAACTAGTATCATCAAGCACAGTAGAAGCATCATAAAAAGTATCAGGGGCATTTTCAGACTCAGCAGAAGTAACAGTGTGTGTAGCATGTGGTGGAGTAACAAGCTTCCTCATCACAGATGGTGGATCAAGAGCAACAGAGGTGTTCAGAGTTGTATCTCTCCTTGTAGTGGATGGTAATATGGGGACCTTCCCATAAAGAGTTTTTTTCCATTATGAAAATCTTGCAGTGAACAATATCTCATTCAAGTGAGCACATAAATAAAGTCATGCTCCCCGACAATGACGCTAGAAAATATTCTTGATAAACCACAAGTATAGGGGATCGCAGCAGTCTTCGAGGGAAGTAAAACCCAAATTTATTGATTCGACACAAGGGGAGCCAAAGAATATTTATAAGCCTTAACAGATGATTTGTCAATTCAGATACACCTCAAAGTAGACTTGCTCGCAACAATTGATCAGTGGTAATAGTTTTATAGCAGCAGTAGTGAAATAACAGCAGAAGTAAAATATTAACAACAGTAGCAACGAAAACAATAGGATGAAAGTACCATAGGCATAGGGAATGGATGAACGAGCGTTTCATGGATAAGATAGTTCATATAATAATAATAACGTGTGCATTGCAGATAGATAATAATAAAGCATCCAAGTTCTAGGCAAACCATAAGCATGTGTTCCAATATAGTCATACGTGCTCGCAATGAGAAACTTGCACAACATCTTTTGTCCTACCAACCCGTTTGCGGCGGGGCCTCAAGGGAAACTACTTGTAATCAAGGTGCTCCTTTTAATAAAGCATCAGAGAAAAGCATTAACACTCCATGAACACATGTGATCCTCACATCGCAGCCATCCCCTCCAGTTGTCCCAATTTCTGTCACTTCGGGGCCTCGGGTTCTGGACAACGACATGTGTAAACAACTTGCAGATTTGATCAAGAAACATAATTATATTCATGAAACATTGACATGTTCAGATCTAAGATCATGGCACTCGAACCCTAGTGACAAGCATTAAGAATAACAAGTTGCAACAACAGTATATAGCACTAACAACGGATACTAGGCACTATGCCCTAATAATCTGGCATTATTACATGAACGATATCATACAATCCCTCCCATCCCTCTTAGCCTACAGCGGGGGAATCATGGATGGTTGATGGAGAAGTGGTGGCGGTGACGATGGCGATGGTCTCCTTAAATCCTCGTCCCGGTAGGGTGCCAGTGAACGGGTCGTTGCATAGAAAACAAAAAAAAATCCTACGCGAGAGAGAACCGAATGGCCAAGATCTAATCTAGGAGACGAAAGGCAACGGGGAGAAAGAGAGTCTTGAGATAACATACCCTCTAAGACTCAAAGTCGTACGAGATAAAATCTCGTTGTTGGGGTAGTCGTACTCACACCGATCCCGATAGCGAGAAGATGTGCACCGCAATCCGGTGGTGCCACCGTGATCGGTCACACGTACGGTTGATGACGACCTCCGTTCCCTCGATCCAGCGAGGCGCAGAAGTAGAGGATCCCTCGGAACTCCAGAAGCACGACGACGTGGTGGTGGTGAAGAATCCCACGGTCAGGGCTTTGCCAAGCCGGAAACCATGGAATTGAGCAGCGGGTGAAGTGGAAGGGAGGTGGGACAAGTGTGTGGAGAAGAGGAGCTCTCACCCTCCTTTTATAGGGGAGGGGGAGGCAGCCCAAGAGGGGGTGCGGCCAGCCACGGTGGTGCCCCCACCTCTTCCCTCTTCATGTGAGTGGAAGCTCCACTCACACCCACTCATGCTCCCATTATTTTCCACTTGGAAAATCCAAAGGTTTTCTCTTAATAAATAAATAAAATATTTTTATTTCTTTATTTATATTTCTTAATTCCATTAACAAACATTTGCATATAGAACCTTTAACCATTTGTTAATTCTATTAACAACCATTCGATGAAAAACCCCTTGAACTATTTCAATTTTCCCCGAAACAATTTCGGTGCTGCCCAAAATATTCTTCGATATTCCGTATCCTCTCAAACGCGTCATCGAACCTTAAGTGTGTCACCCTACGGTTCGTGAATAAGATAGACATGATCGAGACTCTTCTCCGATCAATAATCAACAGCGAGATCTGGAGATCCGTGATGACTCCTATATATTCAACGATGACTCTCGTGATCGTGTGAACCATCAACGTCGTGAACTATTCCCTTTGTCTCGCGATATTTTACTTGTCTGAGATTCGATCATTGGTATCAACCATACCTTGTTTAATCTTGTTACCGACAAGTACTGTTTTCTCATTCCCATGATATAACATCCTTGTGATCATATCACGTGCTTGCAAGCGGTGTTGATGTGATATCACCGAGAGGGTCCAGAGTATATCTCGCCGTCATTTTGGATGGACAAATCCCACTCTTGATCCATGATCCTCAACTAATACTTTCCGAATACCTAACGGCACCTTTACAGTCACCCTGTTACGGTCTGATGTTTGATGACATCAAAGCACCCTTCCAGTATCATTGATTGACATGATCTCATGGTCTAAGGAATAAGTTACTTCGTATGTTTGATATAACAATGTAAACTTAATGACTTGATCGCATTGCTATATTCACTTTGGGTATATGTTCATCACATCATTCTTCTAATGACATGACCCCGTTATTGACAACATCTAATGTTCATGATCAGGAAACCTTGATCATATATTAATCAACGAGCTAGTTAAAAGAGAGGCTTTACTAGGAACCATTGTTTGTTTATTAAACACACATGTATCAACGTTTCCGGTTAATATAATTCTAGCATGAGAAATAAACATTTATCATAAACAAGGAATAAGATAATAACCATTTTATTATTGCCTCTCGGGCATATTCCCTTTAGTCTCCCACTTGCACTAGAGTCAATAATCTAGTCTGTAAGCACTTAACACATATGGTGTTCCAGTGTTATTACCATGCTTCGCATGTGGTAAACATCATCAAAAAGATCTGAACTGTTCAGGTCCTATTGTATTTGCATGTTCTTTGTGTCTACACGCATCACTCATTCTCTAATGAGATGGCTTTGTATATATTTGGTCAATCGGTGAAACCTTAATTCCTCAGCTTAAACTAATGTCACTAACATTGTGAAAATGTAGCTTCATAGTGTTAGCATTCTTGGAAATTCACCAAGTTCCGGTGAGACCTTAATTCCTCAGCTTAAACCAATGTTACTAACATTGTGAAAATGTAGCTTCATAGTGTCAGCATTCTTGGAAATTTACCAAGTTCAATAAAGAATTCCTTGACACAAAATACACTTATTATCAGCAATCAACACAACGATATACTTTAGCCTCTGTTGTAGTATCTGACACAATATTTTAATTTTGAAACTCTTTCAAATCCAGCATGGAACTTTCTTCCAGCCTATTTTGCTACCCTTCATCACATATTTTAATTGAGATAAATTACTTGAATAAATGACAAGACTATTAGTGTAACATATTACAACTAATATTTTGTCATTACTACATAGGAAAACGTATCCTTAGCATTTCTAAAATGACACAAGGATCTCTCCCACTGTTGTCTAATCATCATATGAATTATCCTGCTATAACATTTTATAGCATAGGACTCATATGGTTGTGTACATAGCATGGAAACATGACTTAGAAATCTCAGTTTCAATGATGCTCATCATGTGTCAAAACACTTGAATTTTGCTCAATTATTTTCCATGTGACAAGAACTCCTTCTTTTCATTTTGATATTGACTTACTTCAATATGTCATCTACGTAATTTGGCTTCAATCATATCAGGCGCTTCAATCCATCTTTTATAGATATCGATGCCCAATATATTCTAAGCCTTTTATCAATATGGAAATCTTAACCGTGTTAATTTAAAATTACATATTTTCCAATCAACCATATGTCATGTACATAAATTATTGGAAATATGTCATAGCGCTCCCACTTAATTTCTTGTAATTCTACAAGTATCTTTATCGTCTATGATGCAATCAAACTCTTTTGATAGCTTCATTAAGGTAAAGATTCCAACTTCATTATGCTTACTTCAACCGTTGAAGTTTGCATACCTTTCCAGCAACCATTTGAATATTACAAAACTGTCAGACTCTGTCAAGTACACATCCTCGATCAAACTTCCTCGAGAGGAGATTTGGTTTTGTTATTCAACTGCCATATCATAATATGTTACTTTTGCTAGAACTATCCGCAAAGACTAAAGCATCACTACGGAAGATCAAAATCTTGTAGTAGTCCACTCTTTGAACTTTGTCGAAAACAACTTTTCGATAAGTACAATTTTCAAAAGATGTTAAAATCCATGTCTTTGTTGCTATATAGACCCTTTTGCTATCGTTAGGCATCAAGCCTATCGAAAGGACTACCAAGTCACATACTTGATATTCATACAAGGATACTATGGTGGATATAATGACTCATAGTCAATTTTACGAACTCAGGGCCCATCATTTGCTTCCTTTATAAGGTCCATGTCCTTTGTTGTCAAAACAACACTTTACTCTTAAACCACAAGTTGGTCTAAGTACAAAGTTCTTAGGACTTTTTGTGGTTCAGTTCGCAAACTCATTCGAAGTATCTACAATACATGTAGTGTCTTCTACTTTGTCAAAATAGGAAACCCCGGAACAACTTCCAGTGCTGCGCTACTCTTGACATCATAACAAAAATTCTCTATCTTGTTGAGTTTGTACTGTCCTCCCACTCACTTGTTTCGCAAGAACTACTTTCTCATGAAATCAACCTTCTCTGACAAACAACATTTGTCTCTAGTTTGGTTATTGGAGAAATCCCTAATGTATTCTTTTGGATAACCTTATAAACATATATTTATCCTATTTTTGTTGTAAACATTTTACACATGCTATGCATACCAAAACTTAAGAAAAGGACAATTTGGGTCATTACCCAAACCATATCTTATATGGTGTCAATATCAATGGATCATGATGGCACTCTTTTCAGTGTAAAAGCGGTTGTCACTAATGTATAAACTACAAAATTATAATGACATTTTTATTAATCTTACCATGTCCAACAAGGTTTGATTTTGTCTCTTGAATACTCCAAACTGATGTGGGGTATTCGAGAAGTATAAGTTGTAGAACAATTCTGGAACTTCTCAGATGTTTTGCTAAACTTGTAACTCAAACTTTATCCTTTATGATCCAATCATAAATACTTGATTATCTTGTTACAATGATTTTTACTTCATACTAAAAATAATTATAACCAATTCAAAAATGTCAAACTTCGTTCTCTTTAAATAGATATACTCATATATCTACTCAAACCATCGACGTAATTTTATGAAGGAAAAATTAATCCACCACACACAACTACACATAATGGACTATATACATCAATATGTATAATCTCCACTAAATTAGTCGTCCATTATTCTTTGGCCTATGAACGGAATTTTAGTCATCTTTTGGGAGAGGTCTCACAAGCGTCAATTTATTCAAAACAAAATGACTCCAGAAGTCCATCAACATGGAGTTCCTTCTTGTTTTCCTTTCTGATATGAACTAAAATGGTGGTGTCACAATTTAAGTGAAATTCTTTTACATCTTGCAACGTTTAGCATTTAGTTTTATAGATATTTACTTTACCAACATGATTTATATTAACTCATCCATCAATTATGGAATATGGTCATAGTTTGAACAATCTCATTTGTTCTCACAAAAGACCAGAACAAAATAACAACTTATTAAGTTCTTAAAATAAATCTTGAATGTTTGGCTCGATACGACAATGAACACAATAACACTTTATTTATGTTCTTATCACAATCGATTCACATCTACTACTAGTTCCTTTTAGGCCCTTGTATTTCCTGTATTGCGTTACTTTGTATGACAACTCATACCAACCAATCTGGTATCAAAATACCCAAAAAATACTTTGTTAACTAGTAATACATCTATGACTTGTATATCAAGTATATACTCCTGAGCTGGACTTCTCCAGTTATCTTCTTTTTCTGCCATATATATTTTTGTAATTCTATTTTCAATATTTCCTTTTCTTTAAAAGAAGAATCATTCAACATCAAATAACGCTAGTCGTACTAGCTCATTTTCCTTGGCGTGTTAATCATATACTATCACCCATTGAGTCATACTTTGAGTTTGATTGTTCTACTAATATCACCATATTAATAGCATTCTTCCAGATTCCACTCTTAGCAATCTCCAAGCAAGATAAACGATTTTTACCCATACTTTTAATCCATCCCATCATAACAATTTTATGATTAAGCTACAATAGCTCGAAGGAAGGAGTTCAGATGATAATTTTTAGCGCCCAACTTCTTGGAATATTCAAAACGCTTAGCGTCTTCAATCATTGCATATATTCACTTTGATTGGTTGTTCATGATAAATAAGTTCAAGTTAATTCAAAATTATGCAATGAACTCCCACTCAAAAACAACATCCCTCTTAGTCATCTTTAGTGATTACACGAACCAAATTCACTACAACAAAACCGATCATCACGTGAGATGATGTAGCTTCAAAGGCGAACATCGACATGTTCATATTATCATCCATATGACTCATGCTTTACCTTTTAGTTACGTGTTCCGAGGCCATGTCTATACATTCTAGGCTCTCCAAGTAGAACCGTAGTATTGCGTGTGTTTCAAGTCCATGTCTGTACATGCTAGGCTTGAAAACACCCGTTGTATGCAAACGTTGAGTCTATCACACCCGATCATCACGTGTTGTCTCGAAACGACAAACTTTCTTAACGATGCATACTAAGGAAGAACACATTATTATCTTGATATTAAGTGAGAGGGGTCATCTTATAATGCTACCGTCACTATCTAAGCAAAATAAGATGCATTAAAAGGATTAACATCACATGTATGGATGATGTGATATGATATGGTCCTTCTTGCAGTTGATCTCCATCATGTGCATCATGGTATGATCTCCATCATTCCACCAGCGTGGCACCAAGGTCGATGACACCTCCATCTTGATTGTCCATCAATAATAAGACAACCATATGGTTCCATCCGGTATATCAATAATTTACAAAAGAGATCATCTCATAATCAAATTTGTAACATTGACCATATCACATCACATGCCCAACAAAAACTAGTTAGACGCCTCTAATTTCTTTTTGCATATTTTACGTGGCTTTAGGGCTTTCGAGGATAGAACCGTTCATACCTACGAACATCAACCACAACGTTGATAAACACATTTTTAACAACCCTTCGTAGATTAGATCTTAACTATAGTTGGAGAAACGGACACCCCCTCAGCCACAAGTGAGACAATTCTCGCGTACATAGTACACGTAAACTTAGTCCAGGGCAACTTCATCCAACTATGCCACTAAGATCATAAAATACACAAGGAGGCAATAACATGATCATCAACGCCCACATACACATATGTGTTCTACCCGTAAAAAACATGTACGCATAGATCCGGCTCTGATACCACTGAAGGGGTCGTTGCATAGAAAACAAAAAGTTTCCTACGCGAGAGACAACCGAATGGCCAAGATCTAATCTAGAGGACGAAAGGCAACAGGGAGAAAGAGAGTCTTGAGATAACATACCCTCTAATACTCAAAGTGGTACGATATAAAATCTCGTTGTTGGCGTAGTCGTACTCACACCGATCCCGATAGCGAGAAGATGTGCACCGCAATCCAGCGGTGCCTCCGTGATCGGTCACGCGTACGGTTGATGACGACCTCCGTTCCCTCGATCCAGCGGGGCGCGGAAGTAGAGGATCCCTCGGAACTCCGGCAGCACGACGACGTGGTGGTGGTGAAGAATCCCACGGTCAGGGCTTCGCCAAGCCGGAAACCATGGAATTGAGCAGCGGGTGAAGTGGAAGGGAGGTGGGACAAGTGTGTGGAGAAGAGGAGCTCTCACCCTCCTTTTATAGGGGAAGGGGAGGCAGCCCAAGAGGGGTTGCGGCCAGCCATGGTGGTGCCCCCACCTCTTCCCTCTTCATGTGAGTGGAAGCTCCACTCACACCCACTCATGCTCCCATTATTTCCCACTTGGAAAATCCAAAGGTTTTCTTTTAATAAATAAATAAAACATTTTTATTTCTTTATTTATATTTGTTAATTCCATTAAAAAAACATTTTCATATAGAACCTTTAATCATTTGTTAATTCTATTAACAACCATTCGATGAAAAACCCCTTGAGCTATTTCAATTTTCCTCGAAACAATTTCGGTGCTGCCCAAAATATTCTTCGATATTCCGTATCCTCTCAAACGCGTCATCGAACCTTAAGTGTGTCACCCTACGGTTTGTGAATAAGATAGACATGGTCGAGACTCCTCTCCGATCAATAATCAATAGCGAGATCCGTGATGACTCCTATATATTCAACGATGAGTCTCGTGATCGTGTGAACCATCAACGTCGTGAACTATTCCCTTTGTCTCGCGATATTTTACTTGTCCGAGATTCGATCATTGGTATTAACCATACCTTGTTCAATATCGTTACCGACAAGTACTGTTTTCTCGTTCCCATGATATAACATCCTTGTGATCATATCACGTGCTTGCAAGCGGTGTTGATGTGATATCACCGAGAGGGCCCAGAGTATATCTCTCTGTCATTTTGGATGGACAAATCCCACTCTTGATGCATGATCCTCAACTAATACTTTCCGAATAGCTAACGACACCTTTATAGTCACCCTATTACGGTGTGACGTTTGATGACATCAAAGCACCCTTCTGGTATCATTGATTGACATGATCTCATGGTCTAAGGAATAAGTTACTTCGTATGTTTGATATACCAATGTAAACTTAATGACTTGATCGCATTGCTATATTCACTTTGGGTATATGTTCATAACATCATTCTTTTAATGACATGACCCCGTTATTAACAACATATGATGTTCATGATCAGGAAACCTTGATGAACAACATCTAATGTTCATGATGAGGAACCTCGAGGTGGTGGCGGCGCTCGGGTGTGTTTCTGTGGAATATGATGAACCCCCGTCATTTTAGGGTTATGGGGCATATGTAGTCGAAAGGGGAGCCCGAGGGGGTGCCTGGGCCCCCCACACCCCTTGTGACGCGGCCTAGGGGGCGCCCAGGGGTGGTGTGGGCCCCTCCTTGCCCCCCTCCGGGACTCCTTCTGGCTCGAGGGGTCTTCGGGTGATATAAGGTCATTGCGATCTTTTCTAGGAAATTTCCCGAAAGTTGATTTTTCTGCACGAAAACAAGACACTATGGTAATTCTGCTGAAAAAAACATTAGTACGTGTTAGTTGCATCCAAAACTCACGAGTTTAGAGGAGAACAATAACAAAAGTGTTCGGAAAAGGAGATAGGTTTTCGACGTATCAGGTAGCCTCCTCAACCTCTACTTCCACTCGAGTGCGCTGGGAAGGCACTCAAGACTCTTCAGCGATCTCCTCCTGAAAATCTTCAAGGTCGTCCGCTTCTCGAGAAGTATTCGCCGTGGAGACTGAGGGAATAGAGTCCAGATCTACCACACCAGATTCGGTCAAGCCCTCCAACAACGTAATGGTACCTGCCCATGGTGGCTCACTCAGAAGAACGTTCGGATTCTAAAAAAGAAAAGAGAAAGTCGATCAGATAGAACAAAAAATTACATGAAAACAACGGGAGTAGAAATCAGGAAACGGAAGAGAAAAATCACCTTGGTCCGTTCAGTCAAAAAGCAGAATGGGGGAAGAGCTCGAGTGGGATCAACCGCTTCATTCTCCTTCACTCGAGTAATCTAACAAAGACACTGCTTGATCTAATTACTCGAGAGTTCCTCGTGGCGTAGATGGTGAGTCGAATCAGTACTCGAATATGCCATATAGGGATTACCCGAGCCTGTAGTGGCTGGAATCGACGATGTAGAAATACAGAAGCCAAATGGGTTCCAGTGAGCCCTTCAGCCTTCAATGTGGCCACCTGGGACACCATATCTTCAATCTGCACAACTTCTTCAACAGAGAGCTAGTTCTTCCAGGACCTCCTGGGAACCACCGTCTTGTCCAAATCCACCAGGGGAGATCCATCCAAGTTGGGGGGGGGGGGTCCTTTGCATAGAACCATCAACTCCTCCATCTAGTGACGGAGTCGACAAAGCCCATCGAGAATTAGCCTGATTTCGGGCTAATATGGATGCTGCAGCCCCCAACTTCGCGCGGGTCGCTGCCGCTAGGCTGTGCCATAACGTTAAAGAAGTCCTTCAAAAGAGCCTAGTGTGGTGCTACCCTGAGGTAACACTCACACAACACGATGAAGCATGCGATGTGTTGCACTGAGTTCAACGGGACGTGCAATTGCACGTCGTACACCGCCATGAGCGCAAGGAAAAAGGCATGCAGAGGAAAAGATACGCCCTGAGAGATGTGGTCCACGAAGTCCACGCGTTCCTTGGCCCCCGAGAATGGGTGTACCTTTGAACCTGGGCGCCTCCACGCGCCGGCTTGAAGTAAACCCTCACGTTCGGCGGAGGAGAGGAGATACTTAATTACCAGTAGTTCCCTTGAGGCCCCGCTGAAAACGGGCTGGTAGGACAGAAGATGTTGTGCAAGTTCTCATCGCGAGCACGTATGACTATTTACGGAACACATGCCTATGGTTACTTAGTGCTTGGATGCTTTATCTTATTTATCTACAATGCCCATGTCTTGATAATTATATGATCTATCTTATCCATGCAACGCCCGTTCATCTATCCCTATGCCTACAGTATTTAATCCCACTGTTTACTGCAAACACTACTGCTGCTGTTTTCATACCACTACTGTTATTATTTTACTACTGCTGCTACTATAAAACTGTTGCTACTGATAAACCAATGCAAACAAGTCCACTTTCAGGTGCAAGTGAATTGACAACTCACTTGTTAAGGCTCACAAATATTCTTTGGCTCCCCTTGTGTCGAATCAATAAATTTGGGTTTTAGTTCCCTCGAAGACTGTTGTGATCCACTATACTTGTGGGTCATCAAGACTATTTTCTAGTGCCGTTGCCGGGGAGCATAGCTTTATTTGCAAGCTCACCGGAGAGTATTATTATCTACTGCCAATCATTCATCATGGGTAAGACTCGTGATGGAAAGTTTCCTATATTACCATCCACTACAAGAAGATGTACAACTTTGAACACCTCTGTTGCTCTTGATTAACCGTCTGTTATGAGTAAGCTGCTTACACCACCACATGCTACACATGCTACTTCTGCTGAATCTGAAAAATACTTCTGATACTTTTGATGATGCTTCTACCGTGCTTGATGAGACTGGTTCTATCGGTCCTTTCTTAGATGCTACTATTGTTAAAGCTAAAAATATTGCAAACACTGAAACTCCTGATAAAAATCCTGTTACTCCTGCTGTTTCACCTGAGTTTAGAGAGAATATTAGTGATGATTTTGATGATTCCTATATTGAACTTAATGACGATCTTATTGATGAAATACATGCTATGAAGGATAAAGATGTTGTTATGAGTCTTATTGAAAGTCGTGCTGTTAAATATAAATTATCTCCTGATGCTAAGTTTGCCACTTCTGCCATTAATATCAGGGATAAAGATTATGATTTCTCTCTTGATTTATATTATATATCTATTGTTGAGAAAGAACCTTTTTGTGGTACTGAAAATGAAAGTGCTGCGAAACATATGAATGAGCTCTCCTCTTTGAGTAGTTTATTCTCTGATGATATTAAGAAACGTAGCTACTTTGTTGCTAAAATATTCCCTTTCTCATTAAAAGATGGAGCTAAAACTTGGTTTAATAATTTGTCTCCGGGATCTATTGATAATCCTATTGGTTTGGTTAATGCTTTCTTTTAGAAATATTTTCCTACTGGTGCTCAACATGCCGCTTTACAAAATATATTTAATTTCAAGCAATTGGAAGGAGAGAAATTGCCTGTATCTTGGGCAAGGTTCTGTTCTTTAGTTAGGTATACACCTGGGCATAAGCTAGAAAATAATAGACTTATTGATATATTCTATAATGGACTAACTGTTGAATCTAGGACATACCTGGATAGTTGTGTTGGTTGTGTTTTCAGGCAAAGAACTCCAGAAGAAGGTGAGGAATTAATGCCTAAAATAAGCCAAAATCATGACGATTGGACTGTGGTTGAGCCTGAGCCGACCCCTACTCCAGTATCAACACCAACACCAACACCCAAGAAGAGGGGAATAATTAAATTAAATGATGAAGTGATGAGAGAAGCCCAGAAATCTCTTAAAGAGAGGGGTATTAAATCTGAAAAATTATGTAAGCCAATCCCTCACTCACCCACCATTGAGGTACACTCTCTCCAACATTTTGATAGTATAGATATTCCCTATAATAAAACTCGTGATCAATGTTTAGATGAATTTGATAATTATGTTATTAAGCAAGATAATTTTAATATGAGAGTGCAAAATCACCTAATGGAAAATTCTAAAGCTATTGATAATTTGCATGGTATTATAGAAAGAACCTCTAATGGTGTTAAAATGCATGTTAAACATTTTCAAATGTTTCAAACTCAAATTGATCAACTTGCTAAAGTGCAAAAAGATTTGCTAGTTAATGCTTCTAAAGAAAAACATGCTTATGAAATAAGAACTAGAAGTGGTATTGCTACACAAGATCCTTTATGTCCTAAGGGACATCCTAAAAGAATTGAACAAGATTCTGAGCAAACTAATAATGATGTTATTCATACTAGGAAGAAAAAGAAGAAGAAACATAAAAGTGATGTAGAATCTTCTAAACTTGCTAATGATCCTAATAGTATATCCATCTCTCATGTTGAAACAGAAAGTGGTAATGAAAAGAATGATGCTTCTGATAAAGAAGAAATTGAAAAGGAACCTGAAAGGAAAACTAAAAATATAAAGTACACTAAGGAAGATTTTATTGCTAACAAACATGGTAATGAGAGAGAACCTTGGGTACAAAAACCAATGCCTTTTCCTAATAAGAAACACAAATCAAAGGAAGAAGAACACTATAACAAGTTTTGTGAATGGATGAAACCTTTGTTCTTGCAAATTCCTTTAACTGATGCTATTAAATTGCCTCATTATGCAAAATATATGAAAGTATTGTCTCCAACAAAAGCAAGATTCCTAATGAGGAAATTTCCACTATGCTTGCTAATTACTCTTTTAATGGCAAGGTTCCTAAGAAACTTGGAGATCCTGGTATACCAACTATTCCCTGTTCTATTAAAAATAATTATGGTAGAACTGCTTTGTGTGATTTGGGAGCTGGAGTTGGTGTCATGCCTTTTACTCTCTATAAAATACTCCTCCTAGAAAAGTTGATACCAACTGAGATATCTTTGCAAATGGATGATAAGTCTACTACTAGTCCTGTGGGTATATGTGAGGATGTTCCTGTTCAAGTTGCTAATAATTGTCTGATATTAACTGACTTTGTTGTGTTCGAAATGCCTGAAGATGATAATATGTCTACTATTCTTGGAAGACCTTTTCTTAATACTGCAGGGGCTATTATTGATTGCAATCAAGGAAAAGTTACTTTTTACGTTAATGATAAAGAGCACACTGTTTATTTTCCCAAGACGATTGATAGAAAATATGGTCGAAATTCCATTAAAAAATATTGAGACCATCAAGATTGGAGAATTTTATTGTCCCATTCCAGTACCACCAAAAGAATATGAAATTATTATGATTGGGACTATGCCTATCAAGGTTGAGGTGTAACATCCCTGTTTTGCTACATTAGGGTGTTGGTGTGTTGTTGGCATCTCATACATGCATGAAAATTTTCATCCAATTTTTAAAATTGAGTTTTAATCAAAATTGCCAAAAATCACTTAAAGTGAGGAGTACAAATTTGTTTTAAAAACAGGTTCAAAATTTGAAAACCAAGTAATAGTTTGGTTGGAAATTTGATGAGCTTTCCAAAAAGTATTTTTTGCCAATTCTATTTCTTGCAAAAAGGACCTAAAAACAAGGTTCTAAGTTCTGTTTTCTGTAGAAAAAGGGCTTCTCTGCATTTTCCCAAAAACTTCCAGGGGGTGTTGTGCAAAACCGTTTTTTTCTTCCTTTGACAGAAGGACCACCTGCGTGTCCGATCTGCCGAGAACGTTGCTGCCACCTCCTGCTGGCCACTTCGACGACGAGGAGAGGTCCAGGACTCTCCCCTCTCTTCCATCCCTCCCTTTGCTTCCCAGTTCCCCTCTCTCTCTCGCTCTGATTTTCTCTCTACCGGCCAAAACCCTAGTCATCGGCCGCCGTCGGTTGCCGCCGACTCCGGCCACCCCGGGCCAAATTGGAGCCACCCCCGGAACCTCCATGGCCTCCTCTACCTCCTTGCCAAGCCACGTTTGCCGGGATGCTGTGGAGCACGGGTTTTTTGCCATCTCTGTCACCTTCGGTCGCCGGCCCTCGCTGCTCACCGGCGTAGACTGCAGCCACCTCCAGCCTCCTCGACCACTCCTCTGCAACCGCGGTGAGCCAAGGATCGTTGTTGTACATTTATTTTTGCGTTTGGACGCTGTTTCCATACCCGTCGTCATCTCCCATGGACGCGGCCGTCGTTCATGCGTTTCGGCGAACTTCCGGCAACCGTAAGACATTGGCGTCGGGTTCCCTAGGTTCCCCACGACCAACTCCACGTGATGCCCCAATCAATTCCATGAATAAACCACCAAGTCCTTCGATTTTGATTGAAACAGAGAAGATCTTCTCTGGATGATGCAAGGATGACCTCACAATGATGTCATAACTCCCTTTTTAACAATTCCAGGAATTCCAGAAAAAGAGTAAATATTGATAATTGAATAACTATTAAAATGTTAACCAGAAAAATAATATGAAAGTATGGTTTTGATCAGAAAAATAAACTCTACCCAAATATGCCATTTTCACACATGTTTGATAAAGTTGATTTTGGACCATTATTTTAATATTGTTTAGTTCATTTAAAAATGGAGAAAACAAGTTTTTAATCAATAAAATTAGAAAATTAAAAGTTATATATCAAATTGCTCAAAATGACAAATGGAACCTGTTTATGATGTTTTCAAACCCATTTGAGCTTTTAAAATTTTATCCACTTTTATAACCGTCCGAAACCCCCTCCGGGGTCTATTTCGGGATAATTTCAATAAAATCTCATAACTGACATCCGAACCCTAGCAACCCATCGAACAATTCTAGGGCTTTATCTCAGTGCATTAACTTGCTCATGCATACATATTGCGTATTGCATCGATGCCATGTTTGATTGTTGTTTCTCTTTTGGTGTTTTGCTTCTGATCAGTAGAACGTGACTCCGAAGAGAAGATCGACAACGACATGACGAATACTTGATCCTAACCGACAAGTCAAGCACTTATTCCTGAAGACTTTCTCTGGTTTTCTTGAAGCAAGGCAAGCGTAACCTCCTATCTTCCCATATATGGTTTCGAAAGACTTTTTGACTCTCGTACCATGCATTCGATTCCAATATATCTTGTGTCAGTAGTTAGAGTTGTCCTATATTATGCATAGCCTAGTTATCCTGATCCACTACTCCTAGCAGCCATAGGTTTGATTGTGTTCATCGCCAAAGCCTTAAATATGTTGTGCTTAGTCATAGATGCTTGTTATCTCTACTCCATCCGGTTGATGAATCAGATTTACGAATGAATCTAGTATGATAGGATGTTGTGGAAAGTTAAGATAACTCCTTTAACATGACTTAAAGGTGTGGATGACGAGATCACAGAGGGTGTGTGGTGGTTGTCTCGTTCATGCCCCTAGGAGCGAGTTCTCGTCTTCGAGCCAAGACTGAGCGTGCATCCACACGGGGATTGGATTCCCCTCGGTCTCAACTTGCCTAGTTTGTTCCATGAGTCGCCTAGTTCGGGCTTTCTATTTGGATTTGCGGGGATATTAAAACACTTTCAAAACTAGGATGTGGGGATGTATCGACGCTATGCGGGTAGGTAACCGTCGAGCATTGCGCACAACTATAGAGACCCGGCAGGAGATGGCCACTCCCTATTGGCAGTCCATCTCTACTCGGAGCAACTCATGGAATAGGCGAAGCAAGGGAAAGATCGTGGTCAACCTCCCTCTGCCGGCATTTCCCGGACTAGTGCTAATCATGTGGCATTAAGAGTTGGTTGGTACATGTGGTTAAAGTTGTAGACCCCTGCAGGGTTAAATCTTTTTGAAAAGTCGTGTCCGCGGTTAAGGACGACTTGGTGACGGATTCTGTGACCATAGACAACTTGAACAGAATGACTAAAACTTGTTAATAACGAATGAAGGATGCCTCCTCGGAGATGCCGAGAGGGGTTACCTTGTAGCATGAGTTACCGGAACAACTTGAGGTGGTGATCTTTGAAGCACGAGGTGCTGATATAAGTTGGTGGATTAAAAAGATGATGACATCAATACTTGAGTAGCTTTCTCATCTGTTTTCAAAATACTCCATGAGACGTGCTACCCCTTCCTCAACTTGGAAAACAAAGATGGATTTACGCAAAATAACCTTCATAACTCTTTCTAAAAGAAGCAGATATATAATAGGTTAACTAAGTCTTGTTGAGTACCTCCCGTACTCATGTTTGCTTCAACTTGGTTCAGGTGGAGTTCCTCAGTTCCGTGGTGTTTCAACGTGGACATCGACGAGTAGTTTGGGGTTCCCAGGTAGCAGCCTGGAATCTATGGGCTGGGACGTCGCCTTATGTTGCAGCCTCTTAGGCCTTTTTGGTTCTTGTTCATTAGCAACATAATTTGCCTTCCGTTGTCTGATGTAATGTTGGGTCATGTGACCTCTGATTGTAAGTTATACTCTAGTCACACTTGTTTAGTAAAGCTTCATGTCTAGAGTGCTACTTTGATCGGTTGTTGGTTTCGAGCTCATCGTTATACAGTTTTGGCTATGCCTGCATAGTTGTCGCAGTCGAGGGGTTGTGGAGCCGATGATCCATGTCCGAGCCCGCCTGCCGATGTGATTCGGCCTGAGGCTAGGTAACCCCAGTAACCCTCGATTGTTGTTGCACTTTCTGGACACATAACATATCTGTATAGCTTTGGTCCCGTTTCCTTCAGTTTCATTCGACTCGTGGACGCTTGGTTATGATTAGTTGGTTATGACTAGCATGGACACAAGGAGTGGTAGTACCGTGGTGATCCGGCATGCGTATCGATGAATCCGGTCTGCCTGCCGTTGTTTGTTGCGGTCGGGGCTAGTAACCCTGAAGCCCTTGTGGGTCCATGTCTAGGAGCACATAACAGTATGTATATCTCTGGGTCCGGGGTCGTGACATGAGGTAACATGAGTATTTAGTGAGAAATAAAGTTTTGTTTCATATAAATTAATTTTGGTAGCAAGACTTGATCACCCTTGTTAACAAAATAATTTTGAATGAAGAGGACAATGTTTTCACCTTCCCCATTATGTTTTCACCATGTTTACTTCTGTTATTACATTGCTACCTGAGTACAATCATGTTTTCCACCATCCTTATGCATGTTTTCCTGATGTTTTCACTCTGATTGCTGAGGTTATGCATGTTTTCACCATCCATACTTTTGTTTTCACCACTACCACCATTGTTTTCTTTGGATATTATTCCATTAGAGAGTCACAGAACCTCTGTAGTGCTAGTTTTGGTTTTGTTTTCCACCTTTTCACTTTCGTTTTCCTGGTTTTTATTAATTATTAAAATTCTGGAAATACCTCAAAAATAAAGTTTCTCGAAAAATTCCAGAAAAATTATAATAAATGTTTATGTCAAAATGATGCATAAAGCCACTTGGGAGACCCCAGGGGGACCCACCAGTCAGGAACACCATAAGGTGTGATGTCTACACACGCTTCTATTCTTGTAGACAGTGTTGGGCCTCCAAGTGCAGAGGTTTGTAGAACAACAACAAGTTTCCCTTAAGTGGATCACCCAAGGTTTATCGAACTCAGGGAGGTAGAGGTCAAAGGTATCCCTCTCAATCAACCCTGCAATTAAGATACAAGAAGTCTCTTGTGTCCCCCAACACACCCAATATACTTGTCAGGTATATAGGTGCACTAGTTCGGCGAAGAGAGAGTAAAAAATGCAAGTAATATGGATGATAATAAGTGATAATAGCAATCTGAAATAAAAATGGCAGCAAGCAAACATGTAGCAGTACAGGCGGAAAACGGTGTTTCAATGCCTGGAAATAAGGCCCAGGGCTCCTACTTTCACTAGTGGACACTCTCGACAATGATCACATAAATGAATAACTAGATAGCTTCTCTCACTATGCTACTCTTAACCCTCTCGGTTGGATAACAAACACTAATCATTGCGTAGGGCTGTAACAACACTCCTCAAGTTTGTATTCCCTCTCTAGGTCACCCCCACGCTATCACTATGAGCGCCCTAAATTAGTACTAAACAAATGCCACAATTTCATAGAGGAGACACACACGGCATGCACACTGTCACCTTCACACCGCGATACAAGGTGACTCCAAAGTTCATATTAATAAGGCACTTGAGTAGGAAAATATGAAGAGTAACATCTACGAATTCAAATAGATTACAAAGCTCATGATCACATATAGATCACACCATGGGAGAGAGAGATGAACCACATAGCTACCGGTAGAGCCCTCAGCCTCGGGGGAGAACTACTCCCTCCTCATCATAGGAGACAGCAACAACGATGGAGATGGCGGTGGAGTCGATGGAGATGGGTTCCGGCGGCACTTCCCCGTCCCGGCAGGGTGCCAGAACAGAGATCTGTCCCCCGAAACTTGTCGGCGGCGGCAGCGGAGCTACAGATGAATTTTGCGGAAAACGTCGATTCTCCTAGGGTTTATGCCTTGGGGAGTATATATGGGCAAAAGGGCAATGCCGGGAGGTGGCCAGGGGTCCACACCCCTAGGTGGCGCGGCCAGGGAGACCCGCGCCACCCCATGGTGTGGCCCCTCTCCGGGGCTCTTCGGGACTTCTCGAAGCTTCCGGGACTTTTAGGACTTCTGGCTTTCGAATTTTCCAATTCCGAGAATATTTCCAGAACAACTTTTTTGAAACTAAAAATAGAAGAAAACAGGCAACTGGCTCTATGGCATCTTGTTAATAGGTTAGTCCCAGAAAACGTGTAAAAATGACATAAAATGTATAGAAAACATGTGGGAAACAATAAGGAAACAACATGGAACATCAGAAATTAGGGATACGTTTATGACGTATCAAGCATCCCCAAGATTAGTTCCTACTATTCCTCGAGTAGGTAAACAATAAAACAAAATAATTTCTGAGGTGACATGCTACCACACAATCTTGATCATAATATGTAAAGCAGAGCATGTAAACTAGGATCAAATGAACTAAAGTTGTGATCTATATTTGATATCAGCAAGTAATGCATAAACAAAGAAGTAAATTTTTTAATGAATCAATACTAAAAGAGTATCAACCGGGCAAATTTTATTAGAGATGATTTAACATTTCAAGAACAACAATATCATGCACATCAAACAATCTTCATAGCCCCTGTTAGGATCAAGTCAAGCTTTCCACACGATGCAATGCTCGAATCTTAAACTATTTGCGCACTAAAAGCAAGCAAGTGTTCTGGTCCCTGGCACCGGGATGTTATGGCAAAGAGAACATTATGGGGGGTTTGGAAGGTCAATGGAAGAAAGGCTCACAAAGCTGAAAGTGGTCATTAGACAAGAGAAAGTCTTACAACCGAAGCTATGCAAGGAGTAGGGATTGCCACACAACGGATGCACATAGAGCTATAAGTGTATGAAAGCTCTGCAATGGAACTAGTGGGGGTGCATCCAACTTGCTTGCTCACGAAGACCTAGAGCTCATTTGAGGAGGCTCATGATTTGAATATACAAGCCAAGTTCTATAATGTAAAGTTCCCCACATAGTTATGAATGAATGATAATATGAAAACTCTCTCCAAACTGAATTATTGGTGCTAAACATGAAGCACAAGTGTGGTATAAAGGATATTGATGTGCCCCCTCTCTCTTTATTCTCTCTTTGGCCATTTTTCTTTTTGGGCTTTTTTCATTTTTTTTATTTTATTATTTTATATATCCTCACCGGTAGAGGCAACATCCTATAGTACAACGAATCATCACACTTTTAGTACTCATAACTCATAATGGAATATCTCTGATGTATCCAACTGCATGCTCCTGCGAGTGTAGCAGTATGCATAAATAACCATGAAGCTCATCATCAAGTAACATAATGGAGGTGAATGTTGTGCATCAATATATCTCAGAATGGCTATGGAAATGCTATGATAGGTAGGTATGGTGGCTGTTTTGAGGAAGAATATATGGGCTTATGTGTAGCATACCAAAGTCCTCCCACGGGATTTGGATGCACTGGCGAAGTTTGCACCAACTCTAAATGTGAGAAAGGGCAATGCACAGTACCGAAGAGGCTAGCAAATATGGATGGTGGAAGTGCCAGGAACCTCAACATAGACTCACGAGTTAAAAGGTTGCAGCAAGAAAATAATCTTACAAGGCACAATGCAAATCACTCCAAGAGGGTCCGTGGCAGTGACAAGTCACTGTTAGCTACCCCGACCGTAGCGCATTACAAAAGGCCGATCAGAAATGTATCACTCGTAGCAATCATATACCATTGTTTCTATCAGCTGGTAATTTAAGTGTGGCACAGTTTCAAGTTTCTTAGACCAACCATTACAAGTTTATACTCACTAGTCCTTCCCGTTTATCCATTAAGCAAATTAATATCTCAAAACAACAAAAGTGATTCAAGTGAAGCAGTTTTGTGATCTACAAGACCATGCGAATTTTTCCATTATACCAACTACCACATAAGCATTTCTATTCCCAACCAAGCACATATATGAGAACCACCTAACTACAAAATCTAATAGCTCTGAACAAAGGATGCATGAAAACAAAGGCTAAACGCAGTATTAGCAAAAAGTGAACACTCACAGAACAATAAGAATGAAAACTAGAGTGTTCTAAGCAATGAAAACGGAGCGTGTCTATCTCCCACACAAGTATGATAAGATCCAACCATAAACTACAGAAAAGAAAACCAAACAAACTGAAAACAAAAATAAAAGACGCTCCAAGTAAAGCACATAAGATGTGACTGAATAAAAATATAGTTTCACTAGAAGTGACCTGATAATTTGTTGATGAAGAAGGGGATGCCTTGGGCATCCCCAAGCTTAGATGCTTGAGTCTTCTTGGAATTTTCTGGGATGTACCACCGGGGCATCCCCAATCTTAGACTCTTCACTCTTCTTGATCAAGTCATATCATCCTCTTCTCTTGACCCTTGAAAACTTCCTTCACACCAAACTTATCACAATCTTCATTAGCAACGTTAGTGCAATCGAAATAATAAATTCACATGGTTCAGTTTCAACACAAGCCTAACACTCATAAAAACATTAGCTACTGTCACAACTTCTTTTAAAACTCTTTTCTCAAAAGAACACCAAAATAAATAGATTAAGAGGCAAATGCAATTATTAGTAGAAATCTGTCAAAATAGAACATCAGGTAAAGATGTTTTTTTTCCAAAAATCTTCCGTTGCCCAAATCAAAAAGTGGTCAACTAATATAAGTTGCGGAATTAGCTGAGGAATAAGCAAACATAATTTCAGATCATTCTGATCTTCCAGGATTTTATACGATATTTTACGGTGGACATCAGAAATCTATTTTCTACGCAGAAATCCGAAAACCAACTCCAACTTTCCACTAGAGGATTTACTTGTCTCAACAAAGACACAAAAGAAAAGATATATAGTAGTTTCTAAGGAAGTAAAAAACACCCAGATTCAAAGAAAACAAAAGAAAACGAAGGAAAACGGGTTGAAAACAGAGAAATAAATCGGGTTGTCTCCCAGTAGCGCTTTTCTTTAACGCCTTTCAGCTAGGCACAATGATTTTTAAAAGACGATCACATAAGAATAAGAGTTGAAGCACAATAAGAGAGCATCAAGAAGAAAATATAAAACACATTTAAGTCTAACCCACTTCCTATGAAAAATAATCTTGTAGAAAAACAAGTCAACAAAGCACAAAGTGACTAGCATAGGAAGACAAAATAAGTGCAACTTAAAAAATTTCAACATAAAGAGGGGAAACTTAATATTGTTGAGATGCATAAAATCATGTTTCCCTCTCTCATAATAACTTTCAGTAGCATCATGAATAAAATTAACAATATAATTATCACATAAAACATTCTTATCATGAACCACATGCATAAAAGAATTAATACTCTCCACATAAGCATAGTCATTCTCATTAATAGTAGTGGGAGAAAATTCAACAAAATAGCTATCATTATTATTCTCATCACCATAATCATTAAATGTAGGAGACATATTGTGATCATAATTAATTTTTTCCTCAATAGTAGGCGGACTGAAAATATCATATTCATCATTGTAAACAGGTGGAACCAGAATACCACAATCATTATAATCATCATATATTGGAGTCAAGGTATCATCAAAGATAAATTCCTCCTCAAAACTTGGGGGACTAAAAATATCATATTCATCAAAACTAGCTTCCCCAAGCTTAGAATTTTCCATAGCATTAGAAATAATGGTGTTCAAAGAATTCATACTAATAACATTGCTATTAGCATGCAAATAAAGCTCCATAGGATTTTACTTTTCTCTTCAAACAATTCATGTCCTAATTCAAGATAAAGATTATAAAGCTCTCTCATATTTTTGTTGTTTTCCATTAAGACTACTAGTAAAAAAAACAAGAAGCGAGTAAAAATAAGCCTAACTAGTGAAAACAAGAAACAAAAAGATACAACTGCAGAATCTAAAGGAAAAAACTTCGAGCACTCACACCCGAGGATGTGAGTACCTTTCGCCAGAAAAGAGCTTGATGTCTACGCACGCTTCTATTCTTGTAGACAGTGTTGGGCCTCCAAGTGCAGAGGTTTGTAGAACAGCAGCAAGTTTCCCTTAAGTGGATCACCCAAGGTTTATCGAACTCAGGGAGGTAGAGGTCAAAGATATCCCTCTCAAGCAACCCTGCAATTAAGATACAATAAGTCTCTTGTGTCCCCAAAACACCTAATATACTTGTCAGGTATATAGGTGCACTAGTTCGGTGAAGAAAGAGTAAAATGCAAGTAATATGGATGATAATAAGTGACAATAGCAATCTGAAATAAAAATGGCAGCAAGCAAACATGTAGCAGAACAGGCGGAAAACGGTGTTTCAATGATTGGAAATAAGGCCTAGGGCTCCTACTTTCACTAGTGGACACTCTCAACAATGATCACATAAATGAATAACTAGATAGCTTCTCTCACTATGCTACTCTTAACCCTCTCCGGTTAGATAACGAACACTAATCATTGCGTAGGGCTGTAACAACACTCCTCAAGTTTTTATTCCCTCTCTAGGTCACCCCACGCTGTCACTATGAGTGCCCTAAATTAGTACTAAACAAATGCCACAATTTCATAGAGGAGACACACATGACATGCACACTGTCACCTTCACACCGCGATACAAGGTGACTCCAAAGTTCATATTAATAAAGCACTTGAGTAGCAAAAGATGAAGAGTAACATCTACGAATTCAAATAGATTACAAAGCTCATGATCACATATAGATCACACCATGGTAGAGAGAGAGATGAACCACATAGCTACCGGTAGAGCCCTTAGCCTCGGGGGAGAACTACTCCCTCCTCATCATAGGAGACAACAACGGCGATGGAGATGGCGGTGGAGTTGATGGAGATGGGTTCCAGGGGCACTTCCCCGTCCTGCCAGGGTGCCAGAACAGAGATTTGTCCCCCGAAACTTGTCGGCGGCGGCGGCGGAGCTACAGGTGTATTTTGCGGAAACCGTCGATTCTCCTAGGGTTTATGCCTCGGGGAGTACATATGGGAGAAAGGGTGATGCCGGGAGGTGGCCAGGGGGCCCACAACCCTAGGTGGCGCGGCCAGGGGGACCCGCGCCACCCCATGGTGTGGCCACCCTATGGCCCCCCTCCGGGGCTCTTCGGGACTTCCGGAAGCTTCCGGGACTTTAAGGACTTCTGGCTTTCGAATTTTCCAAATCCGAGAATATTTCTAGAACAACTTTTATGAAACTAAAAACAGCAAAAAACAGGGAACTGGCTCTATGGCATCTTGTTAATAGTTTAGTCCCGGAAAACGTGTAAAAATGACATAAAATGTATAGAAAACATGTGGTAAACAATAAGAAAATGACATGGAACATCAGAAATTAGGGATACGTTTATGACGTTACAGGGTGGCGCGGCCAGCCCCTGGTGGAGCCAGCACATGGTGTGGGGCCCTGCTGTGTGTTGTTTGTAACCCCAAGAGGAGGGTGCGATGAGCACAACGGTAGAAGTTTTCCCCTTAGTTAAGAACCAGGGTTATCAATCCAGTAGGAGAAAGAGAATCTTCAGAAGGTTGATGCCACTAACGGTGGTGCTAGCGCTTCACCGGTGTCAGCAACAACGTGGGAGCTGCAATAACACAATCAAAATACTTTGCCCCAATGGTACAGTGAGGTTGTCAATCTCACCGTTCTTGCTAAAAACAAAGATTAGACGTATAGTGTGGAAAACAATGTATGCTGGCAGTAAGTAAAGAAAGTAGGAAAATGTTGTGGTTTGTTTAAGAGTGTGGAAAAATGGACCGGGGTTCATAACTTCACTAGTGGTGTCTCTCCATAAAAGATAGCATGCTGGGTGAACAAATTACAGCTAGGCAATTGACAAATAGAGGTTACACCGTAGTGCACAATATGATATGAAGATTATTATGGTATTTAGTGCGGGCATTACAACAAGATACATAGACTGAAATCCATCTGCATCTATGACTAATAATCCACCCTCAGGTTATCATCCGAACACCCTTAGGTATTAAGTTGCGAGCAACAGATAATTGCATTAAACAAAGTGTGTAATGTAACCAATGATTATGCACGCGGGCACTCTCACCTCTATTTTCTCCCTAATGGCGACAACAGATCCTCCCCCTTCACGTTTCTGTCACTCGAGCAAGGCAACAAGGAGGCATGAACCCACTATCAAGCATAAATACTCCCTCTTGGAGTCACTAGCAACTACTTGGCCAGAGCAACCACTAGCAACGGACAACATGCAAGATCACAAATAACATATGCAATAAAGACTATAATCAACTTGGCATAAGGTCAATTTTCATCGGATCCCAGCAAACAGAGCATATAGAATTACAAAAGATCAATCTCGATCATGATAGGCAGCTCACGAGATCTAAACACGGAGGCATATGAGGAGAAGACAACCATCTAGCTACAGCTACGAACCCGTAGTCCAGGTATGAACTACTCACGCATCACTCCGGAGGCAGGCATGGTGATGTAGAAGCCTCCGGTGATGATTTCCTCTCCCACAGGGTGCCGGAAACGGCTTCAGAACCATCGTGATCTAGGGTTGACGGTGACGGCGGCTGCATAACTTTTTCGGGGATTTTGATCAGGTGCTTAGGGTTTTCCATCCGGGGGACTTAAATAGGTGAAAGGGCAAAGGCGGTGGAGCTCCAGGGCCCCCACACCCATAGGTGGCGCGGCCAGGGGGACCCGCGCTACCCTATGGTGTGCCCCCTGTTACCCCTCTTCGACTCCTCTTCGGTCTTCTGCATGCTTCCGAGGAAAATAGGACTTCCGGGCTTCGAACTTTCCAATTCCGAGAATATTTCCAGAACAACTTTTCTGAAACTAAAAACAGCAGAAAACAGGGAACTGGCTCTGTGGCATCTTGTCAATAGGTTAGTCCGGAAAATCGATAAAAATGACATAAATAAGGGAAAAACATGTAGCAATTGGCATAATATCATCATGGAGCATCAGAAGATACGTTTATGACGTATCAAGAATCCCCAAGCTTAGTTCCTACTCGTCCTCGAGTAGGTAAACGATAAAACAATAATTTCTGAGGTGAGATGCTACTAACATAAACTTGATCAATCTAATGTAAAAGCATATGCACGCCGAGATCATAAAACTTTAAACACAGGCATGATAAATAAAAATTTAATAATAAAGCATAGCAATTACTTTGCATCACGAAGAGTAACTCAAATAAAGGATCATAAATAATAATGCAAAGAAAGGTAGACGTTATTTTCAGGTATAGAGAAAGCATGGCAAAGTGATATTTCGATAGTCCTTAAGAGTGTGGCAAAACATAAATGCCAGGACACCTTCAAAGTTCATGAGGAAGACTAGAACAAATGATATCACATCATGAAGTAATTATTGATGCTTATGGGACAAATGCACATAGAACTCAGAATGGCAAAAATGCTCTCTCAACTGTGCATGAAGTTAGAAGATGGAGACTCAACATAAAAGTAAAAGAAAGGCCCTTCGCAGAGGGAAGCAGGGATCACTCATGTGCTAGAGCTTTTATTTTATTAAACTGAGGTATTAAAAGTTTGACACTCCTCCCATCCATCTTTCACAAACTATGGCTAACTAAATCCTCGGGTGCCTGCCAACAATCACATACCGAAATGGAGTGTCTATATTTTGGGAGATGTATGCTAATGTCAACGAATGGTAAACATAAAATACAGTACGTCACAAGCCAACTGGATTCACAAGAGTGGATCCCATGGTGAAGGAAGCAACTGGTGTAGAAGGTCATCCCTCTTTCTCTTTTGTTTACACAATTATGCTTTGACTGATAAATGAGGGGCAAAAATAGTGAAGAGAATTTGTTTGCATTAATTTGGGGCTGGGCACCCCGCTGCCAGCTCTTCTATCATTTGGATAAGAGGATGAAGCCACTAGTCCAGGGTGTGAAATCCAATCAACAAGTGAGATAAAGATTCTCTATTTACGTCCTCATGAGCAAAAACAGGAACATAAAGCAGGAGTAATTTTGAAGGTTTTAAAGGTAACACATGAGCAATTTACTTTGGAATGGCAGTTAAATACCACATGTAGGTAAGTATGGCGGACACAATGGGAAAAACTTTGGTTTAAGGGAGTTTTGATGCATGAGTATAGCTCATACTCAGTATAGGTGGAGGCTAGCAAAAGACTGGGAGCGACAAATCAAGAGAGAATAAGAGCCATAATCATGCATAGCGACATAAGCATCATTAATTAAAACATAAGCAGTATCACAAGTTCAAAAACTAAGTGGTAATGGAGGCTATTTGTGACTGGGTTGTAGTCATAAACGTGGCGTGAGGATGCGCCAAGTCAACCAAATAAAACATTCAAAAGAGAATACCATATATTGATGCTTTACTATGACAAGAACAACTCATGAATCTTTCAATACATATTAAACACTCTCAGCTATTTGAGGCTAACCATGATACTCAATAACCACAAGGATTTAAAACTAAAATAACATTTATCATGGCATGAAAAAGTTCTAGCCACAGTCTATACAAGCTTCTACTAGTACTGTTCTAAATTCTACTTCAAGCAACAGTTTTCTTTCTCCCAACAAGCACCGTACAAATAATGCTTTAACAAAAATAATCTTTATGATACAAAAAAGCAAACATGGGAGTACTCACATAACACTACTAAAACTAACAGCTCTAATAAGAGATGCATGTAAAACAGGAGCTAAATAAATGCAGCAGCTAGACAGAGTTTAAGAATACAACGTATTCTCAAGAAAAAGCGGAGCGTGTCACTCTCCAATAAAAGAATGCTGGGGTCCAACCAAGATTATTGAAAAATTAAAAACAAACTGAAAACAAAAGCAAAAGCAAACTGAAAATAAAAAATTAAAGACGCTCCAAGTAAAGCACATAAGATGCGTCGAATAAAAATATAGTTTCACTAGAAGTGACCTGATAATTTGTTGATGAAGAAGGGTATGCCTTGGGCATCCCCAAGCTTAGACGCTTGAGTCTTCTTGGAATTTTCTTGTATGTACCACCGGGGCATCCCCAAGCTTAGGCTTTTCACTCTTCTTGACCACATCATATCATCCTCTTCTCTTGACCCTTGAAAACTTCCTTCACATCAAAATTCTCGCAATCTTCATTAGCAACGTTAGTGCAATTGAAATATTAAATTCACATGGTTCAGTTTCAACACAAGTATAATTCTCAAAAACACATTAGCTACTGTCACAACTTCTTTCAAAACTCTTTTTCTCAAAAGAACAGCAAAAGAAAGACATTAAGATGCAAATGCGATAAATGACCGAAATCTGTGAAAACAGAACAACAGGTAAAGATCGATTTTTTTCAAAAATCTTCTGTTGCTCAAATAAAAAAGTGGTCAACTAAGAAAAGTTGAGTATATAGCTCAGGATTACGCAAAAAACTCAGGTCATTTTGAATTTTCTATGATGTTTTATGGAATTAATTGTGTACAGCTGAAATCTGTTTCCTGCACAGAAGTCCGAAATATAGTCTCAACTTTCCACTAGAGGGTTTACTTGGCTCAACAAAAACACAAAACGAAATATACATCGGGGTTGCTAAGCAAATAGACAACACCCAGGTGCAAAGCACACCAAAGAAAACGAAGAAAAACAGGTTGAAAACAGAGAAATAAAACGGGCTGTCTCCCAGAAGCGCTTTTCTTTAACGCTTTTTAGCTAGTCCCAGAAAAGTGGAATAAAGTATTTTCAAATGGAAAAATATGCTCACATAAGAAATATAAATTAAAGCAAAAGGGAGCATCAAGAAGCAAGTATAAATCAAATTTAAGTCTAACCCACTTTCTATGCATAGGAATCTTGTGAAAAAATAAATTAAAGAAGCTCAAACTAGAAATCATGGGAAGGTAGAACAAGAGCAACTTCAAAACTTTCAACAAAAAGAGAGGTGTTTTGGTAACATAAAAATTCCTACAACCATATTTTCCTCTCTCTCATATTAATTTTCAGTAGTATCATGAACAAACTCAACAACATAATTATCACATAAAGCATGTTTGTCATGGTCTAAAAACACAGAATTTATATCAAGCGCCAAAACAGTGGGATCAAAATTTAAAATCAGCTCCTCTTCTTTCCCACTTTTAGCAATAGAAAAACAAGATAATTGGTCACTCATAAAAGGTATAGGATACATTATAGCAATCCTATTTTCAGTGGCATTATGATTTATAACATCAAGTAACATCAGACTATCATCAAGAGCATTATCATAAGATTTATCCGAGTAGCATGGATTATCATAAATAACAACAACAATATCATTCTCACAAGTTTCATTCATAGTAGTATCAAGGTCACAAGTATAGCAAGTATCAGTTTTATCAAATAATGTATGAGTTAAAGAGTTACTATCATTGGGAGGTAGACATGGGTAGCTCCATTCTTCCTCCTCTTGATCACGACTCTCCTCCTCTTTTTCATCCAATGAGCTTCCAGATTCAGCAATTTTCTCTTCCATAGGCTCCTGCAAGGCATCAGTTACTTCCTTAGGTTGAGAGAATTTATTAAGATATTCCATCAAGTAGTAATTACAATCCTTGTAATTATCAAAGCAATATTCAAGTATAGCATAAATCTCATATTTATAAGGTGCATCATCAATACTTTCAAGCAAATAGGCAATTTCGAATGCACCCTTCCAAGCAATAAATTATTCAATTTGTTCCACATCATATAATTCATAATTTCCTTTAACATAAGAATATATGGTAACATTATCATTATACCCACATTGAAAATGGAGGTGTTTATACCTCCTACAGCAACAAGATTTATCAAAGCAATAAGTAACATTATAAGTAGAGCACAAGTTTTTAGCATAGTCATGCAGTTTATTAATTTGCTCCCATAAGTGTATCCCTTTTTGTGACAAGCGGTGTTCCTTATAATGTTTTTGTTGTTCATCCGTGAACCCACCTTGCCTAAAAGATCTAGTTTCAAAGACATCAAACATTGATAGTAAGCATGATAAAGCAAAAATAACAACTAGAATAAGAACTATTTTTTTTGTGTTTTTGATAAAGAGAAACAAAACAAGGCAAAAATAAAAACAAGACAATAAAGAAAATAAACAGATTGAGAGTGAGAGACTCCCCTTGCCAGAAGACTTCTTCCTCCCCGACAACGGCTCCAGAAAAATCCTTGCTATGTGTTGTTGGGAACCCCAAGAGGAGGGTGTGATGAGCACAGCGGTAGGAGTTTTCCCCTTAGTTAAGAACCAGGGTTATCAATCCAGTAGGAGAAAGAGAATCTTCGGAAGGTTGATGCCACTAACAGTGGTGCTCGCGCTCCACCGGTGTCAGCAACAACGTGGAACCGACACACAACACAACCAAAATACTTTGCCCCAACGGTACAGTGAGGTTGGTAATCTCACCGGTCTTGCTGAAAACAAACATTAGACGTATATTGTGGAAAATAGTGTATGCTTGCAGTAAGTAAAGAAGGCAGGAAAATGTTGTGGTTTGTTTAACAGTGTGAAAAAATGGACCGGGGTTCATAGTTTTACTAGCAGTGTCTCTCCATAAAAGATAGCATGCTGGGTGAACAAATTACAGCTGGGCAATTGAAAAATAGAGGTTGAACCGTAGTGCACAATATGATATGAAGATTACTATGGTATTTAGTGCGGGCATTACAACAAGATACATAGACCGACATCCATCTTCATCTATGACTAATAATCCACCCTCATGTTATCATCTGAAACCCTTAGTTATTAAGTTGCAAGCAACAGATAATTGCATTAAACAAAGTGTGTAATGTAAGCAATGATTATGCACGTGGACACTCTCACCTCTGTTTTCTCCCTAATGGCAACAGCACATCCTCCCCCTTCACGTTTCTGTCACTCGAGCAAGGCAACAAGGAGGCATGAACCAACTATCAAGCATAAATACTCCCTCTTGGAGTCACTAGCAACTACTTGGCCAGAGCAACCACTAGCAACGGACAGCATGCAAGATCAAAAATAACATATGCAATAAAGACTATAATCAACTTGGCATAAGGTCAATATTCATCGGATCCCAACAAACACAACATATAGAATTACATAAGATCAATCTCGATCATGATAGGCAGCTCACGAGATCTAAACATGGAGGCATATGAGGAGAAGACAACCATCTAGCTACAGCTACGAACCCGTAGTCCAGGGATGAACTACTCACGCATCACTCCGGATGCAGGCATGGTGATGTAGAAGCCTCCGGTGACGATTTCCTCTCCTGCAGGGTGCCGGAAACAGATTCAGAACTCTTCTGATCTAGGGTTGACGGTGACGGCGGTTGCGGAACTTTTTTGGGGATTTGTATCAGGTGCTTAGGATTTTCCATCCGGGGGGCTTAAATAGGCGAAAGGGCAAAGGCAGTGGAGCTCCATGGGCCCCACACCCATAGGTGGCGCGACCAGGGGGTCCCGTGCCACCCTATGGTGTGGCCCCCCTGTTGCCCCTCTTCGACTCCGCTTTGGTCTTCTGGATGCTTCCGGGGAAAATAGGACTTCCGGGCTTCGAACTTTCCAATTCCGAGAATATTTCCAGAACAACTTTTCTGAAACTAAAAACAGCAGAAAACATGGAACTGGCTCTGTGGCATCTTGTCAATAGGTTAGTCCGGAAAATTGATAAAAATGACATAAAGAAGGGAGAAAACATGTAGCAATTGGCATAATATCATCATGGAGCATCAGAAATTAGGGATACGTTTATGACGTATCAGGCCCCCTGCCCCCCCACTAACTCTCTCCCCTGCCGAAGTCTTCTCTCTCACCTCCCAAACTCAAAACATTTCCTGGAACACGTGTTCTTGCTGTTCTTCCTCTGGTTTTTTCGATCTCCTTCTTCAGCCCATCATTTCTGCTGAGATTTGGTGTGTTTGATCTCCGCTATGTGACTCCTCCGATGATCCAAGTATAATTTTGTTTAGTGAAGTATTTCTTGAGTATTTTGGTACTATAGGTGACAGATTATGTGAGTTTGCATGCTTGATTTGAGTAGAAATAATGTATTATTGATGCATGTTTAGCTCTCATATAAGTCCCTATGATAGTCTCCACCTTATAGTTGCTTGAAATTAATTTTTGTGATGATTGTTGAAAAATTTCAGAGATGGAGCACAATGCTTATCAACTAAACCAGCATGAGTTGGAGTTGCATGAGGTCATGCTCGTGCACCGCGAAGAGAGAGTGTTCCCATCGATCTATCCGTGTCAAGAATTTATGCAGATTACAGGAATTTTGCAGGATTTCAACACCCTTGTGCAGAATGCAGGCTTGGACCGTTTCATTGAGGAAACCAATGCAATATGTGAAACTAACTATGTTTGTGGTGCAGGAATTTTGTTTCAAGTGGTCCTCAACTAATCCAATGGTCCACTATAAAATTTATAATAAAGCTGTGAGCCTGCCTTTTAGTGATTTTTGTGCAGCTATTAAGGTACCAGTGTGGGGTTCTTGTGAGAAGATAAGTGGGCAGCCTAGACCACTTCTGGATTTATATGGAGAGATTTTCCAAGGCAGAAGCTTCACACAGGAGAGTGGTAAAATTCGAGAAATCCAACTCCCTAGCATTCGATACTTTTCCTACTTTATTTCTAAATGTGTGTTAGCTAGAAAAACTGCTAGCAAGCTATCTGTCTACGATTTGGCGTTTATTGCAACTGCCTTGAGACATGATAGGTCTTATAACTTTGGCGCTTTGATTGCTTACCGTCTCTCACATAACCGTGAGAAGGGCGGCGTTTGTGGAGGTCTTATTGCCTCGCGCTTGCTAGCTTTTCATGGTTTGGAGCCACACCCTCTAGACGTGCAGTTTCCTATAGAGAGGCTTGATCTTGTTTCCATGGTTCAACATAAGTTTCTTTCTACCCATGCTCACTTGCATAACTTATCCTTTGAAATAACTTTCTCCAAACAATCTAGGTGGAGAGTTACTAAAACTGTTTGGAAAGTACTTTTGCCTGCACCTCTTCTGTTTGATCTTAATAACAGGCAAAATTGGACGCTTTCTGAGAGTGAGCTGGACACATACCTTGAGCATCACCCCCAGCAAGGGGACGCCGGAGAGGGGGACGATGGTGATTTTGTCCAGCCCTACGACGCCACGGGGATTCCATATCAGCACCCCGGCTATGACTATGCGCCCGCTGCATCATCTTCCTCTTATGCGCCCGAGTATGACCATGCGAGGAATGACCCACCACAGTGGGGATACTTCACACGCCATGATTGATCTCCACTTAGGACAAAAGCCTAAGCTTGGGGGGAGGTATACCGACATCACACTCATTTATATATCATGTTCTGTCGGTTCTTTGTATATCCATGTTTTCTTTTCTTTCTCTTCTTTTTGTTTCTTTCGTTTGTTTTCGTTTTTTCCACTTCTTTTGTTTTTTATTGTTTTGTTTTCGCTTTCCAAAACACAAAAAGACCAAAAATATTTATGTTGTTCTCTCTGTTTGTTTCTTTAGTTGGTTTGCTTTATCCTTTAGTTGCAGTTTAATATTCAAAAACCCAAAAATATTTTGTTTTGTTTGTTGCTTGCTTTATTTTATTCTTGTTTCATTTCAAAAACCCAAAAAGATTTTGCTTTGTTTGCTTGTTATCTTTTGTTCGTGCTTTAATTGAAAACCCCAAAAATATTTGTTGTTCTTCTTTGGTTTTGTAAAGTTTTCTACAGAGTTCAACAGTCGTCCATGATTCCATTGGAGCTTGGTTTTTATTATATATTATTCGAGCCACAAGTGAAGAGCAATAATGACGATCTATGACAATTCAAGTTGTGGTGAGAGGCTGGTATGAACTCTATTTTCTTTCATTTTTGTACATATATCCATCTATGTGAGCATGCTTAGTTTGTTCGTATAAGATATATATGACTTAATGGCTGCTTAATAGTTCGTGCTCTCTTATGTTCTGTTCCAATTTATTAGTAGTAAATGACATGTCGTGTAAATATTTGTTCGCATTGTTCTATTCGTAGAAGAGTATGACACTGTGGTAGCCTCCTCTGACTGTTTTATTTGAATCGACTTGGCACATTCTCACGCATGCTAAGACTGAAAACAAAAAGTCAATAAGCCTCGATGATTTATTTTGCCTCAGAGTTCTAGTATCAATTTTATGCCTCAGTTAGATTTACTTTGTCTCAAACATAATTATGATAGTTGTTGCTCTCTTGATTGTCGCTTCCCAGTCTATTGCTAACCTCCACCTGTACTGAGTATGAGCTCTACTCGTGCATCCAACTCCCTGAAAACCAAGATATTCCATAGAGTCCACTATAAATTCCCATGTGGTATTTAACCGTCACTCCAAGTAAATTGCTCATGTGCTACCTTTAAAACCTTCTAAAAATTACTCCTGTTTTGTGCCACTGTTTTAGCTCATGAGGACGTCAATAGAGAATCTTTATATCACTCGTTGATTGGATTTCACACCCTCGACTAGTGGCTTCATCCGCTTATCCAAATGATAGAAGAGCTGGCAGCGGGGTGCCTAGCCCCAAATTAATGCAACCAAATTATCTTCACAATTTTTTCCCATGTTATCAGTCAAAGCATAATTGTGTAAACAAAAGAGAAAGAGGGATGACCTTCTACCCAGATGCGTCCTTCATAGTGGAGCCGCTCTTGTGAATCCAGTTGGCTTGTGATGTACTGTATTTTCTGTTTACCATTCGTTGACATAAGAATACACCTCTCTTAAAAATGTTTTCAATACCTCTGTTTAATAAAATAAAATCTCTAGCACATGAGTGATCCCTGCTTCCCTCCGCGAAGGGCCTTTCTTTTACTTTTATGTTGAGTCTCCGCCATATTCTTTGAGCACTTTCTTGAGAGCATAATTGTCATTCTTAGTGCGATGTGTTTGTCCCAAAGCACGGTTGATTGTGGTACAATTTTGATGCTCATATCTTTGATATATTTACTTCTAGTCTTCCCTTGAACTTCAAAGGTGCCCTGGCTTTTATGTTTTGCCCCACACATAAGGGCAAGCGAGATACCACTTTATCAGACCCTATTATGAATATTACAATCTTGCAAATAGTTATGCTTCATGTTGTTTATTATTAATATGTTGTTATCTCTTCATGGTTTGCGTAACTGTTAAGTGACAGTATCTTGCATGTATCTTAGCATGATCATAATTAAGCATTTGATCATATAGTGAGTATATTTACATCATATGAAACAAATGTGTTCGTAAAAGTCTTTTATCGCACTCAGTTCTCACTGAATTGCTTGAGGACAAGCAATAAGCTAAGCTTGGGAGGAGTTGATAGGTAGAAAACGTATCTCCTTTTCCGAACACTTTTCTTATTTTTTCCCTCTAAACTTGTGTGTTTTGAATACAACTAACACAGACTAACGCTGTTTTCAGCAGAATTACCTTGGTGTCTCGTTTTTGTGAAGAAAAATCAACTTTCGGTAAATTGCTCAGAAAATACCCCATTGGTCTTAAAACACCAGAAGACCCCGAGAGCCGGAAGGGGGCGAGGAGAAGAGCCACAGGGGGCCACACCACCCCCTGGCGCCCCCAGGCCGCGCCAGCATAGGGTGTGGGCCACCCGGAGCCCCCTCGATCTCCCCTTTCGACTACAAATAGCCTTCAACCCTAAAACGTGAGGGGGTTCGTCATATTCCACAGAAACATAACAGAGCGCCGCCGCCATCCCTAACCTCGATTCGGGGATCAGAAACTCCGTTCTGGCACCTTGCCGGGACGGGGAATTGAGGAGATCATCGCCATCGTCATCACCAACGCCTCTCCATCGACCATCCATGTTTCCCCATCCATGTATGAGTACTTCCCCCGCTATAGGCTGAAGGGGATGGTAGGGATTGGATGAGATCGTTCATGTAATAATGCTGTGATTGTTATGGCATAGTGCCTAGTATCTTCTATTAGTGCTATTATATTGTTGCAACTTGTTATGCTTAATGCTTTCCACTTTGGGCCCGAGTGCCATGATCTCAGATCTTAACATGTTATTGAATCATGATGATAATTATTGTTTCTTGATCATACCTACAAGTTGTTTACACGTATTGTTTTCCGGAACCCGAGGCCCCGAAGTGACAGAATTTGGGACAACCAGAGGGGCTGGCTGTGGTGTGAGGATCACATATCTTCACAAAGTGTTAATGATTTGCTCCGGTGTTCTATTAAAAGGAACACCTTAATTACCAGTAGTTCCCTTTAGGCCCCGCTGAAAACGGGCTGGTAGGACAGAAGATGTTGTGCAAGTTCTCATTGCCAGCACGTATGACTATTTACAGAACACAAGCCTATGGTTACTTGGTGCTTCGATGATTTATCTTATTTATCTGCAATGCCCATGTCTTCATTATTATATGATCTATATTATCCATGCAACGCTCGTTCATCTATCCCTATGCCTACAGTATTTAATCGCGTTGTTTACTCCAAACACTACTGTTGTTGTTTTCATACCACTTCTGTTATTATTTCACTACTGTTGCTACTATAAAAATATTACTACTGATAAACCGCTGCGAACAAGTCCACTTTCAGGTGCAAGTGAATTGACAACTCACTTGTTAAGGCTCACAAATATTCTTTGGCTCCCGTTGTGTCGAATCAATAAATTTGGATTTTACTTCCCTCGAAGACTGTTGCGATCCCCTATACTTGTGGGTCATCAATGAACTACTCACGCATCACTCTGGAGGCGGGCATGGTGGTGTAGAGCCCTCCGGTGATGATTTCCACTCCCGGTAGAGTGCCAGGGAGAACTCTAGAACCCTCGCGAATTTCTTTCGACTGTGGCTTGCTCTTTCCTCCTCCTGATGTTTATTTGCTCCATTTCTGTTTAGATGATATTGGAGTTGAGTTGGCGCTACCCGGAGGGATCCGAGTCGACGCCCTGACGGACATGTGCACTTTGCTACAGGATCACGAAAACAAAGCCTGCTTCGCTCTACGTGATGCTGCCCGAGTGTTGATGCAACTGCACTAGCGATTACTTGTGGGTAGGCTGGTCCCGCCAACTCTTGGTGGCCTCCTGCAAGTCTTCCTTGGCAAAGTCGATCCCCTTCAGGAGTACTCCCTCGCTTAGACAGAGTGTGGAGCCAAGACAGCTATCCAGTTTGCCCTGACGCACAACGTCTCGGGTGACCTGGAGAAGGTGTATTCGGAGCTTCCTCGAGATGCGCTGGGCAAAATGGTAGCACTCTGACACTTTGGCGATCGTGTAGAGAAGCTTGCAAAGATGCTCTCTCAGGTAGTTTCCCGTGGCTGTGGTGGGAAGCCTGCTTCGAGTGGAGCTAGCTCTGGAAAATCTGTAGTTCCTTAGGATGAGCGTTGTTCCTGCTTTTGTATGTTTATGTGTAATGAACCTTGGGATGCATCCTGTACTTTTCTTTTCAATCGAGATGTTTTGAAAGTGTCAGCATTTTTTTATCGTTCCTTACTTTGTGTTCTCCCGATGGGAGTAGCCCCCGAGCACTCGAAGATATATTTGTTGTAAATCATTGAGTGTGGTGTGACTTTGCCTCTGAAACTGTCGTATCTCCTTTGTTCTTTCCATGTGGGGGATTCCGGCGGATGCTCATCGAGTGGTGCTGCTCCTTCGACTGAGTCGTTGATTACGGATGCAAGTATGCTTGCTTCACTTCATGGCCGCGTCGCGGATGGCGAGCGCAAGCTCAAGGCTCTGCAGGGTGTGGCGGATGCTGCCAAGTCCAAGCAGAGGCTTGCGGCCGACCGCGAGCAGTTTGTGATGGAGGAGCTGGCGAGTGTTGCAAATAGCATGCTTTGTAAGTCTTGAAAGCCCCCGAGTGTTTTTCGGTGTTGTCCTGACTTGCGTCTTTAACATGTGTCTTTTCTATGCGGTTGTTGAGCCTCATGGAGCATGCGAAGGTCACTGGGTGGATAACGGCGTGGCTTCTGAGTCGAGCAGCTCCAACCTCCATGCGTGCAACTTCTGGCCTGACCGCGGCAGAGGTTTTGTTCTGGCTACGCTCCAGTATCGGGTGAGCCAGGCATAACTCTTTGTTGAATCTTGTCAGGAGGCTCTTTCTTCGGTCCATCGCACGTTTTACCCTTTCGAGGTTGTTCCTGATAAGCTGAGTGGCCTGCTAAGGATGTTTCGTCGTGTGGAGGATGTTCGTGAGTGTGTGCGTCAGCAGCTCATTTGCGGCGCTGAGGTGGCTCTTTCTTTTGTGCGTCTATGGCATCCTGCGTCAACTTTAACTCTCTAGCGCAACTCCCTGTTACCCTAGGAGCACCTATTGACTTTGTTCCGCACTATGAGGTTGTGCGACCGGCAGCTGAGCGGATCGTGCGGCTAAGTGCTGCAGAGACGGAGTGACTGCTTCGAGAGGCTGCCTTGCGACAATAGTTTCGTATAGTTTTAAGGTGTATATACCTTGTATTTTTTTAAGGTGTTTTTAAGGTGTGTACCTTGTAACCTTGTAGAATGTTTATGCGTGGGCACTCGAAGTTTGTTTATGCTAGTTTGGTGTAGCCCCCGTGTGTTGGGGGGTTACCGTGTGTTAGCATGTAAGGAGGAAACCAAAAAAGAAGTGATACTGAAGTAGTCTTTGTAGCTATGGTTGAGAAACCATGTTTTGTATTGCAATGACTGAGAAGTGATGTGTTTTGCCCGGGTTACAATCTGGCTGGGACAACCATATTTCTTGTGAGTAAAGGAGAAAATCCTAAGGGTAGAACTCGCGGAGGTGCGCCACGTTCCACGGGTTGGAGTAGATGTCACTTGTCTTCGGGTTCTTCAAGCGATAGGAGCCTCCTGGGATGACTTTGTGTACGATGAAGGGTCCTTCCCATGTTGTCTCTAGCTTGTGTCCCTTTTCTTGCTTGAGCCGCAACACCAGGCCACCTACCACAAAGGATCTGTGGTGTATGCGGCGACTGTGGTGATTTCGCAGTGATTGCTGGTTGACGGTGGATCTTGCGAGTATGACGTCCCTGATCTCGTGCAGTGCGTCCATATCTTCCGCGAGTGCCTTGTTGGAAGCTTCTTCGATGTATGCGACGACTCATGGAGCGCTGAACTTGACGTCCTCGGGTAACACAACCTCAACTCCGTAGACCATGAAGAACAATGTGTAGTTTGTCGATCGGTTTGGTGTTGTTCGTAGGCTCCACAACACCGATGGTAGTTCCTCGGCACAATGCCATGCTGTTGTGTATAGTCGGGTGAACAACCGTTTCTTCAGGCCAGTCGAAACTAGTCCGTTAGATCGTTCGACCAGGCTGTTGGTTTGAGGGTGAGCCATCGAGGCAAAGCTGAGAGTTATCCCTTTTTCCTTGCAGAAGGCCTGTGTTTCCTTGGCTGTGAAGTTGGTCCCATTATCTGTGATAATATTGTGCGGAACACCAAACCTGCACATGATGGAATCAAGGAATCTTACGGCACACTCTGCATGCTGCGATGTAACTGGTATGGCCTTTATCCATTTTGTAAATTTATCGACTGCTATCAGCAGGAAGGTGTATCCTCCGGGTGTTGATTTCCGCAGCGGTCCCACCATGTCTAGCCCCCATTGAGCAAAGGGCCAGGAGAGGGGGATCATGTGGAGCTCTGTGTCCGGTGCATGTAGCTTGGGTGCGAACTTCTGGCAGACGTTGCACCTCTCGACGAGGTCTTTGGCGTCTCTGGCTGCCGTGAGCCAGTAAAAACCTTCCCGAAAAGCTTTCTCTATGATTTCTCTCCAGCTTGCGTGGTGCCCACAGTCGCCTTGGTGTATTTCACGAGCAGTTCCTTTCCATCTTCAGGTGTGATACACCTCTCGAGTACTCCTGATATGCTTTGCTTGTACAATTATCCTTTTATCACCCGAAAGGATTTGTTGTGTCGAACTATCTGCCGTGCTTCGCAAATGTCTTCTGGGAGCTACTTATTTGTCAAGTAATCGAGATATTTCTGTGTCCAAATTGGCTCGACCAGGAAGACTTCCCTTGAGATGTTATGGATGACTTCGATGAAGGCGATTTGCTGACTGGCCTCCGTTTCTGTTGCTGCTGGTGCCTCTGTTTGCTTTTTGATCTTGACTGATCTTTTGCTTATTCTCTCGAAGTAGATTCCTGGTGGAATAGGGGCGTTTGTTGACCCTATGTTTGCCAGTCTGTCTGCTTATTTATTGCTTGATCGCGCAATATGCTTCAACTCGCACCCTTTGAAACTTACTTCGAGTAGGTTGTACATGTCGCGATAGGCGATCATGTTATCTGCAACAACATCACACTCCTTCATTGTCTGTTGCACGATAAGGTTAGAATCTCCGTAGATCATCAACCGAGTGGCTCCGCAGGCAATCGCCATCTTCATGTCGTGTAGGAGCTCCTCGTACTCTGCATCGTTGTTGGACGCTGGATCGTTAGGAGGGAAATCGAGTCGTAGAATGTACTGGAGCTTGTCGCCCCTTGGCGATATGAGGATTAGTCCGACTCGAGCCCCCTCGTTTCTTTTCGACCCGTCGAAGTACATGATCCAAGAGCTTATGTATTCTGGTGGCCCTGGGGTTTGCAGCTGTGTCCATTCGGAAAGGAAATCGGCGACCACCTGGGATTTTAGGGCGTTGAGCCCTAAGTATATGATGTCCCAGGCGTCTAGCTCGATACTCCATTTTGCAATTCTTCCGGATGCCATGTGATTGTTCATGATTGTACCAAGTGATGCGTCGTTTAGCACCATGACGGTATGTTCCTGGAATTAATGCTTGAGCTTGCGGGCTGTGAATACCACTCCATACGCGAGCTTATGGTAGTGGGAGTATCGTTGTTTGCACGGCGAGAGTACCCCGTTGAGGTAGTATATTGGTCTCTGTACGCCGTGTGCCTTTCCCTCCTCTGTTCGCTCGACCACGAGTATTGTACTGACCACCTGATTTGTTGCGGCTAGGTATAGGTACAGGGGCTCCCTTTCCTGAGGTGTGGCCAATATTTTCTTGCTCTGGAGTAGCTTTTTCAGGTCTATGAACGCTTGCTTTTCTTCGGGTGTCCACTCGAACTTGTCAATTTTCTTCAGCAATTTGTAGAAGAGGAGCGCTTGCTCGCCCAATCTTGCAATGAACCTGCTGAGGGCTGCCAGTCGTCCTGCGAGCTGCTGCACGCCGTGGAGATTTGTCGGTTCTTTCATCATCAAGATCGCCTGAATTTTCTCCGGGTTGGCCTCAATTCCTCTGGCAGAGGCCAGATAGCCGAGGAGTTGGCCAGTAGGAACCCCGAAGATGCATTTTGTCGGGTTGAGCTTGATTTTGTATGCGTTGAGGGTGTCGAACGTCTCCCTAATGTCCTCGAGGAGTGTATCCTCCACTCGAGTCTTGATGACGATATAGTCAACGTACACTTGTACGTTCTTGCCAATGAGCTTGGCGAGGCATTTTTGCATGCAACGCTCATATGTTGAGCCTCCGTTTTTTAGCCCGAAAGGCATTTTCGTGTAGCAGTATACACCGTGTGGTGTGATGAATGCCGTCTTCTCCTCATCATCCGGCTTCATCCTGATTTGGTTGTAGCCCGAGTAGACGTCCAGGGAGGAGAGGCGTTGACAGCCAGCTGTAGAGTCCACGATCTGAACGATCCGCGGTAACGGGAAGTTATCCTTGGGGCAGTGTTTGTTCAACGACGTGTAGTCGATGCACACGCGAAGGATGTCCGTGTTTTTCTTCGGGACCAACACCGGTTTTGCTAACCAGGTGGATATCTTGATTTCTCTGATGAACTTGGCGGCTAGCAATCTGTTCACCTCTTCTCCGAGTGCTTTCTGTTTTGGCTCGGAAAAGCGTCGAGTGGTCTATTTGACTGGCTTTGCATCTTTATACACTTCCAATGAGTGCTCGGCAAACTCTCTGGGTATTCCTGGCATATCTGAGGGCTGCCAGGCGAAAATGTCCCATTACTCACGGAGGAGTTCGACGAGCGCACTTTCCTATGCGGATGATACGGTGGTGGAGACGATCGCTGTCTTCGCGGATTCTATCAGGTGCACTTGGTGCTTTCGAGTGTCACTGCTCGGACTGAACTCGAGTTCTGGGGCGTTCTTTTTGGTGAGTGGCATCATGGAGTTATCCATGCTTTTTGCCAACTCTTCCAGCTCCTCTTGCATGCCGAAAGATTTCGCGATCGCACGGAATTTGTTGTCGCATTTGTCTGACTTCTGGAAGTCGCCGTTCGCGGTTATTGTATCGTATTCTCCTGTGAGTTTGAGCTTGAGGTAGGCATAATGGGGTACTGCCATGCGCTGTTCGGCCGAGAATGGCGTGGTACTGCGATGGCCAGTCGACTACCTAGAAGTCGAGGAACTCTCTCCTGTAGTTACTTGGATCTCCGAGTATCACCTCCAGGTTGATTGTTCCGATTGGTAGGACGGCTTTCCCTGATACTATCCCGTGGAAGGATGTTTCCGATTCCGCGAGTCCCTGGAGATTCTTGTTCATTTTGCAGAGTGTGTCCGCGTATATGATGTTGATTCCGCTGCCATCATCCATGAACACCCGGGCTAGGTCGTAGTTGCCTATTTGCACCTAGATGACGAGCGCAACGTGCCCTGGTCGATACACCCGTGGAGGGTGATCCTCTCTGGAGAAAGTTATCGGCTGCTCTAACATCTTCAGGTATTCAGTCTTGGACGGTGGAGCCTGTACTGCCATAATAACGGTGCGAGTGTTTGTTTTCTGGACTCTGCGGGATGGGGAGACCTTCTGTATCATGCCTAGGAGCCCCTGGGGATTCGGGTATCCATTAGCTCCTTGTTTTGCGGCGGCTGGCGCTGGGAGCGTGGCTAGTGCCATGTTGTGGTGTCCTGCAGGTGGAGGGAGGGGTGGTGGTTGGTGTACAATGTTTCCTCCCGGAAGTTGCGGGTATCCCTCGCTAATGGCTGCCCTGTGCTTCTTTGTGTACGCCTCGTGGATGTTCTGGAACTTTCGTCAATCCTTGAGGAGGTGAGTAGCCTTGGTTTTTCCCGTCCGCTTAGCTGTAAACATATGCAGGGAGCAGTATCCTTCAAGGTCCTCCTCAAGGGTTTTGTCATGTGGTTTTGGTTTCCAGTCGCGATTTCCGCAGGATCCGCTGTTGCTATTTCTTGTGAACTCGTCCGCTACCAATTCGATTGATCCTCTTGGTCGTAGTATTGTCTCTTCCTCTTCCAGCGGTCGCTGTTGCGATCTTCATCATGCGTGGGTGAGGAAGCTTTCTCGTTGCGCAGGGACTCTTCGTCGTTTTCCCATCTGTCTGCTATCACCATTAATCCACCGATTGACCTTCATGCGGATTGCCCCACTTCCTCTCGGAAGGCGGCGTGCCGAGCGCCCTTGGTGAAAGCCTCGACTTCTATTTCCTCTGATATATTCCCCGTTGTGTTTTTGAGTGTAGTCCATCTCTGGATGTACTCACGGGTAGATTCGCCACTTTTCTGCCTGCAAGCTCGCAGTTCCTCGATAGATGCTGGCTGTTTGTATGTCGCATGGAAGTTCTTTTCGAAGTCGCGGGTGAGATCGTCCAGGATCTGTAACACGCGTGCGGTCTTCCTTCGAGCCAGCTTCGGGCTGCACCTACGAGATGCAGGTTCAGGTACTTCATGGCTGTGGTTTTGTTCCCGCGCTGGCATTTTACCGCGGTCAAGTAGTCCGAGAGCCAGGTCTTGGGTTCCCGCGAGCCATCATATTTTGGGACTTCTGATGTGAGTTTGAATCTCTTGGGCATCGGCGCTTCGTGGATGCTGCTGCTGAAGCACATTGCGCCATAGGCTTCCTCGTCAGAGGAGGTGGATAGTGATCGGGCGCGGTTCCTGCGCGCACGGGCCTTGTCGACTTTGCTCTGCATGATATATCCACGCGCAACTTACTGGGCTTGGTCGCGATTATCTTCCTGTCGAGGTTCCCTGTTGCGATGTCGTGAGCGGCTTCCGTGGTGCCGTGGGCTGCTGTCACGGTTTCGCGAGTTGTCATCATCGCTACGCGGGCTGTCACCATGGTGCCTGGCCTCTTTGCCTCTGGGGCAGCGAGGCGATCCCTTTTCCCCTTGCTTTGGTGACGTATTCTCGCGTCTGCAAGGTTTTTTGTCCACCCGAGTGTTTTGTCAGCTTCAGGAGTTGTCGTGATCTTGCGATTCTGGGCAGAGATTGCTGCTCCGGCCATACCTAGCCCCCTCTGGACCTGTCGGTGTTGCTCCGCGCAGGGGTTGTTTTCGGGCGGCTGGTTCGCCTGTAAGTACGTAGCGGCGGCCAGAACCGCGGCGGAAGGAGTCGTCGGGTGCACGTTGCCTTTGCTGTCAACGTGCATGAGGGAGGTCTCAAGAGTCTTGCTGACTTCTCTAAGAGACCCTTGGTCCATCCGAGCAGTTTTCGAGACGTACTTTCCTTTCTTTGGAGGTTGGTTTCCCATCGAGTGGATCCTGGAGAGTGCCGCACGGCGCGCACTCGAGGCTTCCACCGCTTGCTTCCGCGCTTCTAGTTCCTTGCGGGCTTCCGCTAACTGTCGGCCCTTCAGCAACAGGTGGTAGTGGTACGCTGTCAGGTCCTCTTGAGTGTATCCGGGTTCTATCGGTTGGCCTGACAGTACCGCTGCTTTCGCTTTGAGCCAAGAGAATCGCGAGACCTTGATGCGCTCCCGCACCGCTCGGCTTTCTTCCTTTCTTCCGATTCTTCAGTTGAACCTGCCATGCAGACTTGGGCCAGATATGGCGCGTGAGTCCTAGGCGTAGGCTAGCGCTTTTCGCCAAATTTGGAGGGTTCTTCAGTCGCGATCGTGTGGAAGTCGCGCGTGTTGCGGTGGATGGAGCCACCGCTGGGCGCTGGGTCATGACTGGCGTCATCAGATGGCGATTCGAGGGTCGCCAGGCTCGAGATGGATTCAGAGTCTGATTCGTCGAGCTCAATTTGGTCGGGGAAGCGTAGAATTCCCGCTTTGCTGGCGTGGAAGTGGAGATCGCCGAATGTCAAGCTCACGTTCTCCCGAAGTCCGTTGAACGTCGGGCGAGATTCCGGTGAGTGGGGCGTGTAGATGAACGACCCGAAGCAGACCGGCTCCATTGGAGTCGATGATCCCAGGCTCCAATTGAAGCTCGGTAAAGACGAGGCCGAATATGCCGTGGATCCAGCGCCTGCCGTTCCCACAGACGACGCCAATTGTCGATTAGTCCTGTCGACAAGTCCCTCAGATGGTCCGGTAGGGTTTCGAGTAAGAGAACGAAGTAGGCGCTGGTGACAACGTCGGCTAACAGGGGCACGATTTACCCAGGTTCGGGGCCCTCGTAGAGGTAAAACCCTTACTCATGCTCTTCTGATCTGTATTATGAGTAGATCGATTACAATGATGGGTGCGCAAGCCGAGAGATTGGATCTCGAGCTATGGCTATGGTGGTGGAAAAAAGATTAGATCCCCTGCCCGGTGGTTCTCCCAGCCTTTAAATAGATGGTTGGGTCTTAAACCGTACCCGGGGGGAGGGGGTTTACAAACCCTAGCTCTAGGCAGTGGAAACTTTCTATCTTGATCCACAAGTCTTGCGGGTGGGCTTCCACTGGGCCTTCTAGAGCTGCGGGGTAGCGCCTTGTACCGGGCCTTGGTCTTGGGCCTTGGACCAGGTAGGCCCACTCGACAGGACCTGGAGTCATCCCCACGTCACATTGGAATATTTTTTTAAGGGAGTTGGTTGCACGCGTAGAGCTCATACTCAGTATAGGTGAAGGCTAGCAAGAGACTGGGAGCGACAAACTAAGAGAGCAATAACAGACATAATCATGCATAGTGACAGGACATTATTTATCAAAGCATAAGGTGATATTACTATTCTAAAAATAAAAGATCATCATGGCTAAAGGTGACTTTTATTTTAGTCATAACATGGTTTTAGCATGCGCAAAGTCAATCCAAATAAATCTCCAAAGGAGGATACTACAATATTATGTCGCATTATGATCAATACGACACATGATTTAATTTCAATAACACATTAAGCATTCTCGGTTATTTGAGACTAGTCATGGTACATCATGAACTACTAAACACACAATTAAAATAACATGTAACACGTTATTTCAAAGCCTAGCCACATCCAAAAGAACTTTCATTTTTGCCATTAATAAGCATGAAACTTTTTACTCTTAACCAACACCAATGAACTTATTTAAAACAAATCTTTTAGCAAATAGCCACGAAATACCAGAGAGATATTCACAACTAAATAAATAAACTAACAAGATCTGAGTAATATATAAAATAAAAACAAGAGCTAACAATAGTAGCAGCAAAAACTGAACACTCAGAAACAATATGAATGAAAACTAGAGCGTTCTAACGAAAAAAATGGAGCGTGTTTATCTCCAAACAAGAATGCTAGGATCCAACCAATTATTACAAGCAATAAAAAAACAAAAATGAAAGAAAAATATAAAGACACTCAAGAATATCACATAGTATGTGAAGCAATAAAAATATAGTGTGTTAAAAGGTGACATGGCAATATTGTTGATGAAGAAGGGGATGTCGTGGGCATCCCAAAGATTTAATGCTTGTAATTCTTGGATATTTCTTGGGGTGACATGGGCATCCCCAAGATTGAGCTTTTGTCCATCCTAAATCTGATAATATCACCCTCCTCTCCTTACACTTGAAAACTTACTTCACACAAAACTTCTCATAATCTTCATTAGAGGGATTTAGTGCATCAAAGAAACAAATCCATTTGGTACTATTTGGACACAATGCAAACACTCAATTTAACCATTGCATACTATCACTATTTTATTTTAAACCTCCCAAATCCTAGATAAGACAAAAATAAAAATATAAAGAGGCAAATGCAAACAAAAGCAGAAATCTTTTAAAATAGAACTGACTGTAAAGATGAATTTTTTCAAGGTACTTCCATGCTCAAATCAGAAAACTTGAAACTAATGAAATTTAGAACAATGCCCAATTTGTTTTCATTATTTTATTACACTCTGAAAATAAATACAGATTTTACAATGAGGTAAAGAAAATCAGGACACGAAAACAACAACTTGCACTTTCATTCAAAAGAGGCAACTCTTGGCGGAAAAAGAAGAAGATAAGGAGCAGTTTCTATAGAGGTAAAAACTTCTAAGACTCGAATAAAACAATAAAAAAGAAGGTGGGTGATACGTCTTCAACATATCTATAATTTTAGATGTTCCAAGTTCATATTATGCCAATTTCTACATGTTTTCTATACACTTCATTGCATTTTTATGCATTCTCGGGCTAACCTATTGACAAGATGCCACAGTGTCAGTTCCTGTTTTCTGTTGTTTTTTGTATTTCAGAAAAGTTGTTCAGGAAATATTCTCGGAATTGGACGAAACAAAAGCCGAAGTCCCTATTTTTCTGTCACGTACACGGAGTCCGGAGGAGACTCGAAGGGGTCCAGGGAGGCAGCCACACCATGTGGCGGCTACAGAACTTTTCATGGATGGAAGCTCGGGGTACTTAGGGTTTTCCCGAGGAAGGCATTATATAGGCAGAAGGGCGATGTCAGTGGCGCCCACTGACATCGCCCTTCCGCCTATATAATGCCTTCCTCGGGAAAACCCTAAGTACCCGAGCTTCCATCCATGAAAAGTTATGTAGCCGCCGTCGTCATCAACCCTAGTTCGGGACCGTTCTGAACCTCTTCCCGACACCCTGCCAGAGCGGGGAATGATCACCGGAGGGGTCTTCATCACCATGCATGCATCCGGAGTGATACGTGAGTAGTTCATCCTTGGACTACGGGTCCATAGAAGTAGCTGCATGGTTGTCCTCTCCTATTTTGTGACATCATGTTTAGATCTTGTGAGCTGCCTAACATGATCAAGATCATCTTATTGTAATGCTACATGTTGTGTTTTCTGGGATCCGATGAATATTGAATACTATGTCAAGTTTATATCATATATGTTATTTGTGATCTTGCATGCTCTCCGTTACTAGTAGATGCTCTGGCCAAGTATATGTTTGTGACTCCAAGAGGGAGTATTTATGCTATATAGTGGGTTCATGCCTCCCGTAATCTGGAAGAGTGACAATAACTTCTAAGATTGTGGATGTGCTGTTGCCACTAGGGGTAAAATAGAAATGCCTTGTCTAAGGATAATTGTGTTGTTTACATTACGGACTTTACTTAATGCAATATTCTGTTGCTTTCAACTTAATGCCCAAAGTTTGCTCGGATGACGTCCTGAGGGTGGATTATTAGTCATAGATGGAGTTGGATAACAGTCTATGTATCATGTTGTAATGCCCAAATGAATATCATAGTAGTCATCATGTCATGTATATGCGGTACGATGCATTCTCCATTTTGTCAATTGTCCAGCTGTAATTTGTTCACCCAACATGTTATTTAGCTGTTATTGTAGCGCACTACCTTTTAATAAAGATATAACACCTATGTAACCTGCTATTCCCGGGATCACTAATAGCATACACATGACAAAATGAAGTATTCATAACAATAGCATCATTCTACAACATAGATCCATTGGATAAGAAATAAAATAATCTTACAACTGGCATAGTCATCATGGAATAGCCCTAAATAGCAAAGTTCAAATTAAACACAGCGGAAAACAATCTTCAATGATCCTCCTTCTCTTCATGTGCCACAGGCAGACATGTTGGAATGTAAGCTCGAGATCCTAAACCATTACTCATCATCAAAATGACCTGCACGTTGGAATATGCAGCCCACAAGGAGAAGTCGATACAAACAATGTACTGGAAAGTGACGCTTATTTGGTGGCATTTTTGAGGAATAGACTAGCTACATGATATCTGGTTGGTGGAGTCTCGGCTATTTGCATAAAGCCAGTTTTGTCCTATATTTGATAAATCTTTGTAAATCCTCGAAATCAACATGGGTAGACACACCATGTAGTTTGATAAAGGCATCATGGGTAGACACACCATGAAGTTTGATAAAGTCATCATGGGTAGACACACCATGAGTTTGAAAAGGGAGCACAGAGGGGTAGACACACCATGTGCACTAGAAAAAGGTTTCTACCAGGTTTTAATTCATTTAGAAAAGATGAGGAGATCCTTAAGCACCAACTCTGTCTAGTTTGCTCAAATTGCCCGGAACCGGGGACACGGCTAAGATCTTAGTTTTTAACTCGGCAGAGGTTGTGCACTTTCACCTTGAGACTCATCCTCCCCGAGATAAGAATGAGACAAGATCTTTGGAAAGAGGGATTCAACCATACCAGCATGACTTGACGCTCCTAAAATTCTACCACCCAATGTCATACAACAGGATGAACCCCCACAACTTACTTAATCTTGGCAGAGCCCATATTACCTCAAGGATGCACTGGAAGCGAACTATACAGTGAAGATCTACAGATATCTTTATTCCTGGGTGGCAATCTCTCAGGTGACAACCACCACATAACATGGCCATGAGTGTGACCCAGGTGACAACCACCATGGACATGGCCCTGAGTAGCCACTCAACATAAACCAAGCAATTACCAATCCACCCAGGTGTTTCATTGGGTTGTTAATTTTCATAATTTCATAAATACCACAACCAAATGGAGCAGCAGCACTTGTGATAATATTCTAGTATAGCTAAACTAGTACCTAGCAGGGTTTCAGGGTGGCTACACAAAACTGGGTGTTCAGCATAGCATATACTTAGAAAATAATAAAAATCAGCTATGATACATACTACTGAAAACACTAATGCAATTGAAAAACAAGAGTGGGTCATGAGTATCACTTGCCTCGATCACAGCAACCAGCACAAGCACAACAGTCACAAGTGTTGTAGTGGTCCTCTCCAAAGTCTAAAAAACAATAATAACACAAACATAAACATACCACTCAAAATGATCAATCATAGACATGTATGCATGCATGAATGCATCAATTTGTTTTACACATGGTAAATGCAGTGATGAGGTGTATTTAATATCATATGAGGTTTATTTAGTTGGTGTATGGCTTTGGTTAAATTTTATTTCAATAAATTATTTAGTTATTCTTTTTATGTAGCCCAAAAATAGATGTTTGCTCTAAATAAATCTTAAACTCACTTTTATGATTCTGTAAAAATTGGGCCTTGTTGTCTCTGGATAGAGGACACAATTATCCAGACAACCCAATTGGTTTCGTTCAAAAATATTTTTTAGAATTTGAACTAGAGGAAGATTACTTGTTTGACCATTTTTGAAATAGCAAGTGTGTGCACGATACAACTTTGAGTTTCTCAGGTTCTAGGGTGTCCCACACGTTCTAAGAAATCCAAAGACTACAATTTTATAGGATTTGAGCTTGTAGAACTCAAACTAAGAGTTATTTGGTGTTTTTGAGCTGTTTTGGCTATTTAAATAATGCTCTAGAAGTTTCTACAAAACCTACGTTATTTTTTTTATATAAATGGATAGCGAATTTCTCTAGCTTTCCAATGGTTCAAACCTCATAATTTTTGGACTAATATTTGATTTATAAGTTGACAGAAGGTTCTGGAATTTAAATTTGAATTTAAATCATTTGCTCACTGTGCACACTGACGCAACTGCTGACTGGGCAGCCAAGTGGCGCGACGCGATTGGTCGGGGCGCGCACGTGCTGACCATACGTCATACCGGTCACCGGGGATGGATCCATCCGTGGATCTAAGATTTAACGGCTGCGGTGTGCACCGGGGGTCACCGGCGACAGGACGCACGGCGGCGCACACACCGGCATGCGCGTTCTGGGGGCTAAAGTGGGCTAGAGGGAGAGAGGGGCTTACCACGGTGTTCAGCATGTCGAGGTGAGCTCGGTGGTGAGAGGGAGACATGCGGTGTTTCCAGGAGCGGCCAGTAGCCCTCGCCGGAGTTGGTGTAGGCCGCGGTTGCGCTCGTTCCTCGATGTCGCGACCGCCGTAGTGCACTAAACGGGGTAAGGGGCGTCCGTAAGATGCGCAAGGAAGAGGGGAACCGAGAGGAGGAGCTGGTGGTGACGGAGGCTCACCGGAGGCATCGTATCTCTCGTCGGCCGCCGTCGGGTGCGCGAAGCTTTGGTGGCGAAATTAGGCGGCCTCGCGGCGCGATTGGATGAGAGGGGAGGGGGAGATGCGAGAGGGGGCTGCGGGCTTTATCGAGGCGATGGCGTCGTGGCCAGGAGTGGGGAAGGTGGGTGCGAACGTCGAGGGCGTCGGGCACGCGCGGAGAAGAGGAGCGTGCGGTTTGGGGACGTGCTGGCATGAGTCCCGCCCGTCAGTGAGGAAGAGGGTGAGGGAGTGGGTGCGGGTGGTTTTCCGCGGCGGTTGGGCCGGCCCAGGAGTTGTGCTGCGCGCGAGAGAGAAAGATGGGAGGAGAGGAGAGAGTGGGCTGGCCCGTGGGGACTGGCATGTGGGCTTTCTTATTTTTTTTTTCTGCTTGTTTCTTTTCTGCTTTTATTAAATGCAACCCCAAACAATTTCTAAAATGAACCAAACTTATTTAGAAAAATTTGTAAAAATGTATTTTTCAAAGTTTAAACTATTCAAAATGTTTTGGTACTTTAGTAAAATCAAAATAATTTTTATTATAGGGAAAACAGGGTGTGGTCCATAATGATAACATTTTCTATTTTAAATCCAAATAGGGTTTTAGGTTTGTGGTGTTTAAATTTTAAATGCTCCTTTGTGCAACCATGCCATGTGAGATGTATGCATGTTGGTTTTAATAAGTTTGAAAAAATTCTAGGATGTTACAGACTAACCCTCTTAAGATGAAGCACGTCCTCGGGGTTCGGAAAGGCTAGAAAATAGTTGAGGGTGATCTTCTCTAAGGTCTTCTTCACGTTCCCAGGTTGCTTCTTCCTCGGTGTGGTGATTCCACTGAACCTTGCAAAACTTGATGGTCTTGGTACGAGTATTCCTCTCGGCTCTTTCTAAGATCTTGATGGGTTTCTCCTCATAGGTTAGGTCACTTTCTATTTGTACTTCTCCTAGGGATATTGTATCACTCAAGAAAGTTTTTGACATCTCAGGATGACATTTCTTTCGCTGGCTGACATGGAACACATTGTGTACTGCTGAAAGTATTTCGGGTAACTCCAATTCATAAGCTACTTCTCCTTTGCGGGACATGACTTTGAATGGTCCTATGAATCGTGGTGCTAATTTTCCTTTTATTCCAAATCTCTTTCTACCTCTAAGGGGTCATACTCCCAGGTAGACTCTATCTCCTGTTTCGTAAGAAACATCTCTATGCTTGTTGTCAGCATAGCTCTTCTGCCTTGATTGTGCTATCTTCAATCTAACCTTGATTAATCTAACCTTCTCTTCAGTTTCTGAATGATGTCAGGACCAAAGAAACTTCTTTCTCCTAAACCACTCCACAACAGGGGTATGGTACATTTATTTCCATACAGGGCTTCAAATGGTGCCATCTCAATACTAGCTTGATAACTATTGTTGTAAGAGAATTCTGCATATGGCAAGTTATCATCCCAACTAGATCCATAGTCTAAGACACATGCTCTCAGCATGTCTTCCAAAATCTGATTTACTCTCTCAGTTTGGCCATCTGCCCGAGGGTGAAATGATGTGCTGAACTCTAATTTGGTTCCTAATGACTCATGCAGTTGCTTCCAAAAGTGTGAGGTAAACTGGGTATCTCTATCAGACACAATACTCTTGGGAACACCATGAAGACATCAATCTTCTTCATATAAATATCAGCCAACTTAGCACGTACCGGTGTATGTGGTCTTTACTGGCACAAAGTGTGTTATGTTTGTCAAACGATCAACTACCACCCAAATTGAGTCATGCTCTGATTTGGTTCGGGGTAATCCAGTGATAAAGTCCATACCAACTTGGTCCCATTTCCAGTCTGGCACTTCAATGGTTGCAACAATCCCGCTGGTTTCTGATGCACAACCTTTACCTTATTACAAACATCACATTTGGCTATGTATTTCGCTATATCTCTCTTCAAATTATTCCTTCAAATCCATATACATTTTGGTGTTACCGGGGTGAATGGAATACGGTGACTCATGGGCTTCTTGGAAAACTAGTTTCCTTATATCAGGGTCATTGGGTACACATATATGTTTCTCGAACCAAACGGTTCCTTGCTCATCTTCACGGAATTATGTGGTCTTTCCTTCCCTTAGTGTTTCTTTTAAGGTTTCCTTCATTGCTTCTATTTCTTTATCTCCCTTCACAAATTCTATTCATGAATGTTGGTTGGACTACTAGGGATGCTACAAATCCTTCAGGTACAACTTCCAAACTGAGGTCTTGGAGGGTTTTACATAAATCCTGGGATATTTCTTTGGTTGAGAGACAATTTACAGGGGATTTATGGCTCAAAGCATCAGCGACTACGTTTGCTTTACCATGATGGTATTGCAAACTCAGATCATAGTCCTTGATGAGTTCCAACCATCTCCTTTGTCTCATGTTCAAATCCTTCTTAGTAAAGATATATTTCAAACTCTCGTGATCCGTGAACACTTCACAATGCTTCCCCATCAAAAAGTGTCTCCATGTTTTCAATGCATGAACCACTGAAACTAATTCAAGATCATGAGTGGGGTAATTGACTTCATGTTTCTTAAGTTGCCTTGAAGCATAAGCTGCAACTCTACCTCCTTGCATCAGCACACTTCCTAAACTTTGATGTGAAGCGTCATAGTATACTTGAAATTGCTTCTCTAGATCAGGAAAACACAATACAGGTGCAGACAATAATCTCTTCTTCAACTCTTGAAAGCTGGTCTCACATGTTTCAATCCATTCATACTTCTTCTCTTTCTTCAATAGCCCAGTCATTGGTCTAGCAATCTTGGAGAAATTCTCGATGAACCTCCTATATTATCCAGCGAAGCCTAAGAAGCTACAGATTTCTCCTACATTCTTGGGTGGTTCCCACTGTGTCACAGCAGTAACCTTTCAGGGGTTTACTGCAATTCCTTCCTTAGACACGATGTGTCCAAGAAATCCTACTTCACCCAGCCAGAATTCACACTTGCTGAACTTGGCATACAACTTGTGTTCCCTAAGTTTTTCCATTATCACGCGAAGGTGTTTCTCGTGTTCCTTAACACTTTTGGAGTAGATTAGTATGTCATCAATGAAGACTACGACAAACTTATTGAGGAATTCCATGAACACTTTGTTCATCATATTTATGAGGTATGATGGAGCATTGTTTAAGCCAAAAGGCATCACCGTATACTCATAAGAACCATATCTAGTGACAAAAGAAATCTTGGGTATATCATGCTCTCTAATCTTGAGTTGAAAATATCCAGCCCGTAGGTCGATCTTGGAAAACACACTAGCTCCTTCCACCTGGTCAAACAAGTCATTGATCCTAGGTAGTGGGTATTTGTTCTTGATTGTCACCTCGTTCAGCGAACGATAGTCCATAACTAAACGCTGACTTTTTTCCTTCTTCTCCACAAACAAAACTGGTGCTCCCCAAGGGGATGAACTTTCTCTTATGAATCCTTTGCCTAACTGATCTTCCAGTTGCTTTTTTAGTTCTTCCAATTCATCAGTGGACATAGGGTAAGGTCTTTTTTGCTATAGGGTCTGTGCCTGGAAACAAATCAATCAGAAATTCCACATCTCTATCCGGCGGCATTCCCGGTAACTTGTCTGGAAATACATATGGATATTCTCTCACCACAGACACTTGGTCTAGGCTAACCTCCTTAAGATGGTTTAGGCTAACCCCCTTAAGATAGTTCAGATTAATATCCTTAGGTTCCAAGTGGGGTTTGTATCTAATCCTCTTACCCTCTGGAGTAGATAGTGTGAATGATCTATTGACACAGTCTATGACTCCTCTGTAGGCAGTCATCCAATCCATACCCAAGATAACATATAATCCTTGTGATGGTAGAATTACTAAGTGGGTTGGAAATTTATGGGTCCCAATTTCTAGAATTAGTTCCCCGCACTTAGTACTAACAGACATCTCACCACCTGGGGAACTTAATTGAAATATCTTCCCTATTGTTTTGGTGGGTATTTTATTTTTATCCACAAATGTCTTTGATATGAATGAATGCGATGCTCCAGTAACAAATACAACTAATTTTGTAAAGGAGTTGAGTGGAAACGTACCCATCACAGCATCAGGTTCATTCATCGCCTCTTCAACATCGAGGTGGTTCACCTGCCCTTTCTGGAATGGATTGGGCTTAGTGGCTTCAATAGCCTTCGGTTTTGTGCATTGATAAGCATAGTGTCCCTTCTTCTTGCATTTGAAGCATGTACTTCTGAAAAGTCCCTTTTTTCATTTGAGTTTGAGTGCTGATGTCCATTATTTCCATTGTGATGGCCATTATGATGGGCGTTGTGATGACCATTGAAATGTCCATTGGAGTGATTGCCCCTGAACCCACCATTGAATGTGTGCCCATTACTCTTGTTGAAATGGCCTCCATGCTTGTGGCCACTAAAGCCTCCAGTACTCTCAGATGAGTGGTGCTTCTTGTGAGATGTTTCAGTGTGGTTCTTGCCATTGCCGAACTTCCTCTTGCGTTTCTCCTGCTTCCTGATGTTGTTGTCCAAGGTGATGGCTTGGTCAAGTAGTGTCTGGTAGTTCGGGGTATAAGACATAGATAGTGGTATCTTCAGGTCCCCCTTGAGTCCATTCAGGAATTTATCCTTGCTCTTGGCATCAGTATCTATGTCCTCCAGGGCATACCTGGACAGGGCACAAAAATCATCCATGTATTCCTTCAGGGTTCTTCCACCTTGTTTCAGAGTACAAAACTCATCTCTCTTCATGTTCATAATGCCTGATGAGATGTGGGCATTATGAAAGCCTTCCCGGAAAGTGTCCTAGTCCAAACCTTCCACAGGATGGGTGACTTGGAATGTCTCCCACCACATTGCAGCTGGTCCTTCCAGTAGATGTGCGGTGAATCTGACTTTTTCCGCATCATTGCATTCACAAGCAGTCAAGTCCTTGTTAACTGAGCAAAGCCAGTCGTCGGACACCATGGGTTCGGTAGTAGTAGATAACTTATTGGTTCTGAACCTTAGGAACCTGGTAAGCCTATCCACATGGGGTGGGGGTGGTGATGGAGGGTTGTTGTTGTTGTTGTTGTGCTGCATGAACTGTGTCATCATCTGTATCAGCTGGGTTTGGGCTGCCAGCATCTACTGGAATGCTTCCTGAGTTGGATCATGTCGGGGAGGCATCTGTTTTTTTTTGGAATAGATGAGAATTAAGATAGATAGATAGACCTAGTGGAAAATAAAATTTCTACCCATGCACAAACATCAAACAAACAACAAACAAAACAATCACAAACTTTAATATAACAAAGGTTTTAGGAAACTAATAGAGTCGTGGGTACTGCCATACTTCAAGTAGTAGGACAACACAAAAATACATAAACGAGATACAAGGGTTTATGGGGAATATCTAACGTCACAAGATCATGGCTCTTCACGCTTGAGTCTTGAACAGCTTGAGGTATTCTGTATCTCTCTTCCTCAGAGGGGAGTGGTTTCCAGTCGAGCTCTCCTCGGTGTTAGGGTCCTCATCGGAAGAGTTCCCAAACACTAACTCCTTAGGGTCCTCCTCTTCTTCCTCTTCTTCTGCAGCTAGAGCTTGGTGATCAACATGGATTATGGGAACTATGGGCTCCTTTCCTCCCTGAACCATTGTCAACCTGGCTATTTCCCTCTGCAGTTCCTCAACCCCCTTCTGTAGTTGGTTTCTATCTTGCCTGACTTGATCCATCTTGTTGAAGCCAATCGCAAAGTGTGCACTTTTCATTCGAAGAGCAACAATCACAGTCTCCTTGTCTTCCAACTTTCCCATCATATCAGCATTATGGTCTTCCAGGTGCATAATTGCCTTCTCCAGCTTCCTAATCCTATCCCGCTGGTAATCGATCACATCCATATGCCTATGCATCATCTCCTCCATGTTCATTGTTATGAACTCTCTCTCTCTCCATAAAATGGAAACATGTGGGAGTGAGTTGTTGGTGTCTGCGGTCAATGGCCTCTCCGCTCTCATCTCGTTCTCCAAAAAGGCGAAAGACACTGCCATGGGTGATGTGAGCTCGATACTTGTTATAAATGCGGGCGATGGCATCTTGCATTACTGTCCCCATTGAAGCTTCAAAGTCCGGGTAATAGCTGGTGTACTCCATGCCGTGGTCATTTGGGTCCACCGTACGACCCTGAATGGACGTCGAGTTTCGCCACTTTTGTGCACTAGTAGGTTCACTAAACTTCTGAATGTCGTGGAAGTGAGGGGCTGGTATTCCAACATCCATGGACAAGTCATAGATACACTTTCTCAGATAGTAGTGTTCATCTCCAGCAAAAACAATCTCGCTGAGGTCATCCATCTAAATTTTGGGGAAAAGAAGGGGTAAGGTTAGAACAAGGTAGGAAGATACAAGAATAGAACAAATGAATAGACATGTGCAGAGTAAAAGTTTTCATAAATCTTTTGACATAATTTTTATTCCTATGGTTTCCAATCCTAGGGTCTCGATCCTACATGCAACACTATGCTATGATACAATTTTGTAGCGCCCTACATTTTAATAAAGATAGAACACTTGTGTAACCTGCTATTCCCGGGTTCACTGATAGCATACACATGAAAAAATGAAGTATTCATAACAATAACATCATTCTACAACGTAGATCCATTGGATAAGAATTAAAATAGTCTTACAACTGGCATAGTCATCATGGACTAGCCCTAAATAGAAAATTTCAAAGTAAACACAACGGAAAACAATCTTCAATGAGCCTCCTTCTCTTCATGTGCCATAGGCAGACATGTTGGAATGTAAGCTCGATATCCTAAACCATTACTCATCATCAAAATGGCATGCACGTTGGAATATGTATCCCACAATGAGAAGTCAGTACAAACAATGTACCGGCAAGTGACACTTATTTGGTGGCATTTTTTAGGAATAGACTAGCTACATGATATTTGGTTGGTGGAATCTGGGCTATTTGCATAAAGCCAGTTTTGTCCTATATTTGATAAATCTTTGTAAATCTCTGAAAATAAACATGGGTAGACACACCATGTAGTTTGATAAAGGCATCATGGGTAGACACACCATGAAGTTTGATAGAGTCATCATGGGTAGACACACCATGAGTTTGAAAAGGGAGCACAGAGGGGTAGACACACCATGTGCACCAGGAAAAGGTTTCTACCAGGTTTTAATTCCTTCAGAAAAGATGAGGAGATCCTTAAGAACCAACTATGTCTAGTTTTCTCAAATTGCCCGTAACCGGGGACACGGCTAAGATCTTAGTTTTTAACTCGACAGAGGTTGTGCACTTTCACCTTGATACTCATCCTCCCCGAGAGAAGAACATGACAAGATCTTTCGGAAGAGGGATTCAACCATACCAGCATGACCCGGCGCTCCTAAAATTCTACCATCTAATGTCATACAACAGGATGAACCCCCACAACTTACTTAATCTTAACAGAGCCCATATTACCTCAAGTCTGTACTGGAAGCTAACTATAAAGTGAAGACCTAGAGATATCTTTATTCCTGGGTGTCAATCCACAAGTGTACTCTTAGGTGACAACCACCACATACCATGGCCCTGGGTGTGACCCAGGTGACAACCACCATGGACATTGCCCTAATGTAGCCTTTCAACATAAACCAAGCAATTACCAATCCACCCAGGTGTTTCATTGGGTTGTTAATTTTCATAGTTTCATAAATACCACAACCAAATGGAGCAACATCAATTGTGATAGTATTCTAGTATAGCTAAACTAGTACCTAGCATGGTTTAAGGATGGATGCACACTACTCGGTGTTCAACATAGCATATACTTCGAAAATAATAAAAAATACTTATGATGCATACTACTGAAAACACTAATGCACTTGAAAAACAAGAGTGGGTCATGAGTATCACTTGCCTTTATCACAACAACCAGCACAAGCACAACAGTCACAAGTGTTGTAGTGGTCCTCTCCAAAGTCTAAACAAACAATAATAACACAAACATAAACGTACCACTCAAAATGATCCATCATAGACATGTATGCATGCATGGATGCATCAATTTGTTTTACACATGGTAAATGCAGCGATGAGGTGTATTTAATATCATATGAGGTTTATTTAGTTGGTGTATGGCTTTGGTTAAATTTTATTTCAATAAATTAGTTAGTTATTATTTTTATGTAGCCCAAAATAGATGTTTACTCTAATTAAATCTTAAACTCAATTTTACGTTTCTGTAAAAATTGGGCCTTGTTGTCTCTGGACAGAGGACACAATTATCAAGACAACCCAATTGGTTTCATTCAAAATACTTTTTAGAATTTGAACTAGAGGCAGGTTACTAATTTGACCATTTTTTAAATAGCAAGTGTGTGCACGATACAACTTTGATTTTGTCTGGTTTCAGGATGTCCTACATGTTCTAAAAAATCCATAGACTACAATTTTATAGGATTTGGACTTGTAGAACTCAAACTAGGAATTATTTGGTGTTTTTGAGCTGTTCTGGCAATTTAAATAATGCTCTAGAAATTTCTACAGAACCTGCATTATATTGTTTTATAAATGGATATATAATTTCTCTAGATTTCTCATGGTTCAAACTTCATAACTTTTGGACTAATATTTGATTTTATATTGAATTTACAAGTTGACAGAAGGTTCTGGAATTTAAATTTGAATTTAAATCATTTGCTGATTGTGCACGCTCACGCAGCTGCTGACTGGGCAGCCAAGTGGCGTGACGCGATTGTCCGGGGCGCGCGCTCTCACCGTGCGTCGTACCGGTCAACGGGGACGGATCCAGCCGTGGATCTAAGATCCAATGGCTGGGAGCTAACCCGACCGTGCGGTGTGCACCAGGGGACACCGGCGACAGGGCGCGTGGCGGCGCACACGCCGGCATGCGCATTCCGACGGCTACAGTGGGATAGAGGGAGAGAGGGGCTTACCACGGCGTTCAGTGTGTCGAGGCAAGCTTGATGGCGAGAGGGAGACGGGCGGCGTTTCCAGGAGCGGCAGGTAGCCCTCGCCGGAGTTGGTGTAGGCGGCGGTTGTGCTCGGTCCTCGATGGCGCGGCCGCTGTAGTGCACTAAACGGGGTAAGGGGGTGTCCCTTGGATGCGCAAGGAAGAGGGGAACTGAGAAGAGTAGGTGGTGGTGACAGAGGCTCACCGGAGGCCCCGTATCTCTTGTTGGTATCCGTTGGGTGTGTGGAGCTCCGGTAGCGAAATTAGGCGGCCAGCAGCGCAGTTGGATGAGAGGGGAGGGGAGACGTGACAGGGGGTTGCGGGCTTTATCGAGGCGCTGGCGTCGTGGCCGTTGCGGCTCGGGAGGAGTGGGGAAGGTGGGTGCGGACGTCGAGGGCGTCGGGCGTGCGCAGGAGAAGAGGAGCGTGCGGTTTGGGGTGTGCTGGCGTGGGTCCCGCGCATCAGTGAGGAAGAGGGTGAGGGAGTGGGTGCGGGTGGTTTTCCGCGGCGGTTGGGCCGGCCCAAGAGCTGTGTTGCGCGCGCGCGAGAGAGGGGAGGGGAGGAGAGTGGGCTGGCCTGTGGGCTTTCTTATTTTTTTTTGGTTTGCTTGTTTCTTTTCTGGCTTTATTAAATGCAACCCCAAATAATTTCTAAAATGAACCTAACTTATTTAGAAAAATTTGTAAAAATATATTTTGCAATGTTTAAACTATTTAAAATGTTTTGGTACTTTAGTAAAATCAAAATAATTTTATTATAGGGAAAATAGGATGTGGTCCATAATGATAACATTTTTTATTTTAAATCCGAATAGGGTTTTAGGTTTGTGGTGTTTAAATTTTAAATGCTTCTTTGTGCAACCATGCCATGTGAGATGTATGGATGCTGGTTTTCATAATTTTGAAAAAATTCTAGGATGTTACAGTTATAGAGAGACACCACTAGTGAATTGCGGACCCCGGTCCATTTTTTTTACACTGATAATAACACCTACTGCAAACACTGTTCTTTTTCACTATAAACACTGTTCCCGTTCGTTCACTGCAAACAAACATCATTTTCCATACCATGCATCTAATCCTTTGTTTTCACCAAGACCCTGTTTTGTTGGGGCAAAGTATCTTGGTTGTGTTGTGTGCAGATTCCACGTTACTGCTGAGCCTGGTAGTGCGCCCTGCCAACATTAGTTGTCAACAACCTTTAGAAGTGATTTCTTTTTCCTACTGGTTCGATTAAACCTTAGTTTCTTACTGAGGAAAAATCTTGCTGCTGTACTCATCATACCTTCTTCTTGGGGTCTCCCAACGAATGTGTGTCAAACTCCGTCAGTGGGTTGCCTCCCACAAGCGCTTTTCTTTACCGCCTTTTAGCTGGGCAAAAAGAAAGAATTAAATATTCTCAATAGAATCATAGCTAGCCCTCATAATGGAATCAAAATGTAACTTCATTCTCTTTCCAGGGAAGTGTTCCATACCCTTTTTAAGGGTAAACTAAAACCTTATAATTCCTTATTTCATATCGATCATAGCACCCACGGTGCGAATAAAATGTCTTCCCAAAATAATAGGACAAGAAGCATTGCATTCAATATCCAAAACAAGAAAATCAACGGGAACATAATTATCATTGGCAATAACAAGAAAATCATCAATCCTTTCCAAAGGTATCTTAATGGTGAAATAATAAGATGGACTCCCAAAAGGATATCATCCATGGGTTTCAATTCAAGCATATCATATGAAATTTTTGGCATAATAGAAGAACTAGCACCAAGATCACATAAATCATTACAATAAAAAATGTTTATCCTTATATTAATGGTAGGCTCCCAACCATATTGTAATTTTCTAGGAATAGAGGCTTTGAGTTTGAGCCTTTCTTCTATAGCTTCAATAAGAACATATGTTTGGTGAAAGCTATATTTAACTTACTAGCATTAGGATCTTTAGCCATTTTTTGTAAAACAATTATAACATCATACAGGGTACAATTATAAAAATAAATTTTATCATCCTCAAATATAGTGGGATAAGTTTCTCCTAAAATCATATTATCATCAAGTCCATTTTCACCATTTTTCTCACTAGGAAAATTCACACTCTCCAAATATTCGGGACTCTTTCTACCAAAAGTCTTGATTTCTGCAACACCATTTGTTTTACAATTTTTTTAGAACCACTAGGATATTTATGGGTACTTAAAGTTTTAATTTCTTCAAACGGTTGGATGGTACAAGTTTTACTAGATTTACTATTGGCAGAATTTTCAGCAATTTCTTCCCTTTCTCTTCTAGCACATATTTGAGAAAACATCCTTATATTCTCATTAATTTGGACTTGTATAGCATTTATAGGTTCAGTTTTATTAACTTCAAGAGGTGTAGTTCTAATTTTCCAAATTTCAACATCATGAGCAAGACTATCAACTTTTAGGACAAGGCTGTCTAGTTTTTCCATCTTTTCCTCAACAGTTTTATTGAAAACTTTTTGTGTAGAAATAAATTATTTAAGGATGTTTTCAAGATCATAGGTGGAAATTTTAGAGCTTCTATAAGAATTAGCATAATAGTTTCTATAGGAATTATCATTATTAGGAGGATATGGCCTATAGTTGTTACCATCAAAATTATTTTTATAAGCATTATTGTTTAAATTGTTTCTAGCAATAAAACTCAAATCGACTTGATCATTTTAATTAGCATAAATAGAGTTCAAGGAACATTATTAGGATCCATAGGCATTTTTTAGCAAGCAAATAGGCAAGCATATCGATCTTATCACTCAAAGAAGAGACATTTTCAACATAATTTACCTTTTTACCCGTTGGTGCTTTTTTTTGTGCCACTGAGAATAGTTTGTCATCAAGTCATCCAAGAGGATTATTTGATGCATGTAGTGTGAGATTTATAAAGGTTCCTCCTGCAGCTGAATTCAATAAATTCCTTCAGGAAAATTTTAATCCTGCATAAAATGTTTGGACAACCATCCACATAGTTAGCCACGTGGGTGACAATTCTTTACCATAGTTTTTATTCTTTCCCAAGCTTGAGAAACTTGCTCATTATCATTCTTTCTAAAGTTCATAATGTTACTCCTCAATTGTATAATTATTGCAGGTGGATAATACTTCCAAATAAAAACATCTTTGCATTTAGTCCAAGAATCAATACTATTTTTAGGCAAGGACAATAACCATTCTTTAGCTCTTCCTCTTACTGAGAAAAGGAACACTCTTAATTTCACAATGTCACCATATACCTCTTTATACTTTTTCATATCACATAACTCAACAAAGTTTCAAATAAGAGGCATAATCTTCTCCAATACCAAAAAATGTTCTTTTATGACAAGATTCAGACAAGCAGGTTTAATTTCATAGAATTATGCTGTAGTGTGACGCCCCGGGATCGGGCACTATGCAGATTTCAGCATTTCCGCCAAAATCCACATAATAACCGATTTCAGGTTGCCATTTGTGATAACATTACAACAGTTCACGAATATTCCGCAACAACAACAGAAAAGATATATACAAGACGACTCAAACGAGTCAAGGATACAACTGATACAATACAAAGATCCAAATAACAGCGGAAGGAACAACATTGTGTCCGACCACGGACAAGATACAAATTGGACTAAGAGTCCTGAAGATAACCGATGGCGTCCAATCCCTGCCCAGGCCAAGCCGGAGGGATTCCCAAGCTAACGTCGTCAGACTTAAAACCTGTTGACTGCAATGTGGAATATGCAGCCACGAAATGGATTCGTGGGTCAGTACGGTTAAGTACTGGCAAGTGGATAAACCATACTCACAAGATACCAGCGTAACCAATCATCACAAGATACAAATACTTTGGGTACAACGGAAAGGAAGGGATTATTGCAACGAAGCGGCAGCGGGCTGCACTAACTAACTATAGAGACGCACTACAACTTCCGGCTAATAGAAAGGGATAAGAGAGCGTATCAGAACCAACTACAACTACTCACCAAACAATACCCATCCAGTGTTACCCCCTACTAAGGAAGCAACCCAAGGAAACTCACACGGTTGATTAAGGTGACATTCATTTTTATGGTGGAGGTAATCTATATTACTAGTCAAGTTATCATCGTTAAGTGTAAGTGGTCTGAGTACTTGTTAGCCAGCACTTTCACCAAGTCATCCATAACCGCGGACAACACGGCTTCTCGAGAAGATTTAACCCTGCAGGGATGCACCAATTTGGCCGTACACGTAAGAATGACCCGCCAGATGGAAAGGCCCTTCCACCAAGCGAGGCACTCAACACAACCCAACTCTTCTTTGCATCAAGCCCAAAGAACCCCGTGCAATTGAGCGCACGGCTAATCAAGCCCCACGAAGAAAAGGGGACCCTCATAGCACTCTAAGAACGTGTCTCCCTAAATGCCGACTACAAAAGTTCCACCCTGGCGCCAAGGGTTCGCACCTGCATATGCATGCGGCAAATGGAAAACCCGAACTAAATGAGGCGATTTGGACGAGATGCGAATCGAATCAAAGTTGCGGGGGGCGCCCATACTCGCTTCCCACATGCGGTTAGCGCGCTCATCATGGATCGGAGGACAAGACCCTTTTCCTAATTAAGGTCGACACTAGCAGGCCTCAAAACCACGTCGGGCCTCCTGCCGGTGCCTTATCATCAAATTAACATTACCCAAAACATTAACATGTTGTTGATTAAGTTGAAACCCAACTATCAAACTAAACAGGTGATAAGACGGACAGCAAGACTTGAGCGCAAGCAACACTAAGCATGCAACTACGACACGAGGGCCAACAAGGTAAACAAACAACAGTTAACAGGAAGTGGAAGGAAGGCTATATCATGGTTGCAAGGTAAACATATGATAGGATCGAGACACAAGCATCGAATCATAAGGCTAGCATAAAGACAACGGAAAGAATCGGTAACAAGTGATGAAAGGCAACCATAGGTAGCAAGTGAGTATACTTTCCTGAGATCCAACAAGTAGAGGTACATCCGCAGAACTTGTCGTTGCTCACATCATCTCAACGTCCTATCCGCGAAGAAGAAACGAACTAGAACAAACACCGGATGCAACAATTACTACTACGGCAAAAGATCCAGCATGATCAAGATATGGATGCATGACAAGTTTAAGGATGCATCAAAGATAAACTAGTTGACATGGTGAACATATTTAAATGGGCCCATATGCAATTTGGATTGCATATGGAAAAGCCCATGAATTAATGTTGAATTAAATGATCTACAAATAACCATCATGTGAAAGTTGATTAGAATGATGCATGGATGATGAAAACAATAAGAAAACAACAATAGCTTCAGTTTGATATGTTGTTTACCAAGTTTGGAATTTTATTTATTAAGTTATGAACTTTGGCATTTTAAATGATTTAAACAAACATTTGTTGTTTTCACCAATTTTAAATGTTCAAAACAGATAACAAAATTTATATTTGGAAAGAACACAAAATTTTAGATGGAATACATATTTCATTTGTTGAATTTGGATTTTAGATGAGCAAGTTATCAAATTAGCAATTTTAAATGCATTAAATAAATAATTAGTTGTTTTCAGCAATTTAACTTATTTAAAACAGAAAACCAAGTTTATATTTGGAAAACTTGTTCAATTTTGCATGGAAACCATATTTTACATGTTGGAATTGGATTTGAATTGCCCAAGTTATGAATTTTGCAATTTAAAAGGTGTAATTAAAGTATTGAATTATTACTCCAATTTTAATTAGGAAAAACCGTAAAAAAATTGTACTGAAAAGGTTGAAAACATGTAGCAAATGTTTCACTGAACATTTTGAGCTATTAAACATAATTTTTGGATCATTATTGAATTTATTATGCATTTTTCCATAAGCATTTTTATTCTGCCACTTTTAGTAAACAGAAGTAAACATGTTCAAATTTAATTCAATTGTGACCAAATAAAATACCACCGTGTAGAGTTTGTTAAGACAAAATTTTAGAGCCCAAGTTTGCCCAATTTGGGTGAACAGAACTCAAGTTATGAGTTTCCAAAGTTTCAAATTTTAATAGCCATTTCTGCATTTAATTATTTAGTGCAAAATTTATTACAGAAACATGTTGCAACTTTGTTACTAACAGGAAGAGCACAAGATTCTGAATCCATAGAAATTTGAATCATTGAAATTGGAGCATTTTTCAATTTGTTATGGCTTTTACAATTAAAGACTCGGTTCTGTTTTTCTGGATTTCGGGAAATAAAAGAAAAAGGCCAAAAAAAAGAGGTGGCTTTGCGCCTCGGGGGGATTCGAACTCGGGGCTCCAGGGTGCGGGACAGGGCGCGCAGCCACTGGGCTGCTGCTGCGGTTGTGAAGGATATGGGCTTCGGCCCCTTTTTAGGTGACTTCGCGCGGATCTGCCAAACTGAAAATCACATATGCAGGCAACAGATCGACCATGCCGGACGGGAACGAAGGACGATGGGACCTGCAGCGGGTGGCGCTCGAAGGCGGCCCTCACAGAGCAGCGGGAGGAAGGAGGGAGAGGGCCCGGAGGCGGGGGGCTCACCGTGGGGTGGACGAGGCAGAAGGAGCGGGGCGCGGAGGCGTCGAGGAAGCAGACTCGGCACGGTCGTTGTTCGTGGCTGCTGCCAATGGAGGAGGAAGACGACGACGGCGTGGTCGATGCAGTCGTCCTCCGGCCTCGGTTTCTTCAGAGAAAAGAAGGAGGGGGCACCGGGGTTCCATTCCCGGTGCAAACACGTCCCGGCGTCGACCACCGCAACCGCACCATCTCCTCCATCGGGCAGCCATGGCAGCTCCGGTTCAGACAACAAAAATTTCAGAGAAAGATACAGAGGGAGGACTAGAGGAAGTTGAAAGAGAGGGTGGCGGCTGAGATGGGGAAGAGAGGAGGAGGAGTTAGGGTTTGGAGGGGAGGGGCTGCTTAAGAGGAGGGAAGGGAGCAGGTGGAGGTGGGGATCGGTGGTGGTTTCCTGCTTCCGTCACCGATGTCGACATCGTACGGAGGTAGAAGAAGGGAGGTGGGCTGGGCGCTCGAGTTGGGCTGGGGTGGTAGGTGGGCCACTTTGGCCTGCCTCCCCCAGCAAGTTTTCCTTTTATGCTTTTTTCTCTCTCTCTTTTTTTTTTGTAGAAGATGAATAAGAGAGAGAGAGAGATAGAAGGGTTTTGGGGTTCCAAAAATTATGGGGTTAATTTTTATGGTTTCATTATTGCAAATGCCCAGTTGCACACAAGTTTGTTTTTGAAAATTTCAATTTCACAAATTATTTGAATTTGCAAACTTGAACTCAAATTAGGGGTTTATTTAATACCAATTTGGAAAACCAACAATTTGTAATTATTTCCAAGTCCCAAAATGATTTGTTTGCAATTTTATTTGAAACCATTTGGGACATGTTTGAATTTTTAAATTGGTTTGAAAACAAGGTGCAATGTATATGATGCAATGCTATGCAAAAAGAAAAACAACCAGAATTCTATTTGGGGGAAATCCCCCGGGTGTTACATGTAGTAGCAGGTGGAGCAATTGGGCGCATATGAAATCATTATTATTGTTACTTGTAAATTCACAAAGCCTAGTGGTATCACTACTACCAATAATTGCAAGATAAAACAAATTAAACTAACAAAACAAGTAAAAGACTAGAAATGAGAAAACTAAATTTTGATTTTTTATATAGGAAAAACAAAGCTAAACAAAAGTACACTAAGCAAGAACAAAACAAAATAGAGAAAGTGGGAGTGTGTAACTCCCCTAGTTGAAAGCTTGAACTCCCCGGCAACAACGCCAAAAATATAGTTGTTGAAGAGGGACTTCTTGCTTATGATGGCCTTCAAATCTCCGGCAATGGCGCCATAAATATAGCTTGGTGGCGTGAAATCACACACCCGTCGGGAGACCCCAAGAGGAAGGTATTATGTAGTCCAACAACATATTTCCCCTAGTCAAGGAACCATGGTGATCAATCCAGTAGGACTTCAAAGTCTCTTAGTAGGTCGCTTGTTGTTTGGTGCTTCAACAAGCGTGGACCTGTACACAAAACACAAACTCTCTCTTACTCCTAACTTTCTTAGAAGGTTGTCAATCTTCCTGTCTTGCTGTGAACTAGAGAATTTACCATATCGAATGTCTTGAATATGATTAAAAGTAAATAGACCAGTGAGCAAGTGATGATGAAAATCAAGTAAACAAGGTTGTATTCAATGAGGAAAAATGGACCGAGTCCCATAGTTTCAGTAGTGGTGTCTCTCTATAAAACAATAAACATGTCGAGTAAGCAAACTACAGTTGGGCAATTGACAATATGAATGCATAAAATGCTATTATGACGACATATAGTTCACGGGTTCTAATCATGCAGGCATTACGTCAAACATATATAGATCATCCGAACACATATATAACCAATAGTCCACCTCAAGAAAGCTAGCCAACCACTCCCTCGGTATTAAGTTGCAGCAACAAAGTGACATCTTGTGTGCAACAGAGAGTTGCATTAAGAATAATACATAATGTAAACAATAATTCTCATGCGTAAACAAGAACACTGTTGTTTTCTCCCTAGTGGCAACAACACATCCTCCCCATGCATATTTCTGTCACTCAAGTGTAGAAAACAAGGAGGCATGAACCCGCTATCTAGCATATAAACCCCCTCTTGGAGATGCATACAACAACTTGTCCAAAGAAATCATACAAACCAGAGAGTATTACAAGACAAGATTAAAACACTCTAAATATATAAGTGAAGCTCTCATATAGAAACAAACAAAAATAATCATAATCTCATGGTTCATTGGATTCCAACAAATACAACATGTAGCAATTACATAATGATGATCTTGATCATGTTAGGCAGCTCACAAGATCTTAACATGGTGGCACAAAGTGGAGAGAGCACCATCTAGCTACTTCTATGGACCCAATGATGAAGAATCCTTCGATGATGATTCCTTCGACAGGGTGCCAGAACATGACTCTAGAATCCCTAGATAGGACTTTCGAGGTGATGGCGCCTCTCTATCTGTTTCATGGACCCGACCCTAATCATTAGAATTATCATAGAAATCCTATCGCGATTTTTTTCCGCTTTCCCTTTGCACCACCATTGCCCATTGTGAAAGTTGCATGATGTTTTTAGGGTAAAAGCCAACTTATAGGCTAAGAGGCGGTTCCGTGGGCTGGCCAAACGAAGTCCAAAGGTGGGCAATGGGTGGGCCCCACACCCACCAGCTGGACATGAGGCACAACCCAGAGCCCACTAGGCAACCTCATGGCATGGGTGGGCCCTGGGCCACGCCTCATGTCCACCTGGTGGCTGTGGGGCCCACCCACTGCTCACCTTGGACTCCGTCTTCGTTCCGGGTACAAAATGGTCTCTGCGGATTTTCAAGATTTTTGGCGAATATTTCCTTCAGAGATTTTTTGAAATACAAAAATAGCAAAAACATGAATTGGCTCTAGGAACTGGATTAATAGTTTAGCCCATGAAAATTCCTGAAAAATGAACGAAAACATGTGCAAAACATTGGGTAATTGGTAAAAAACAAGCATGGAGCATCAAAAATTATAAATACGTTTGGGACGTATCAAGGATGTCGGAAAAATTGTTGGGTTGAACCAATACACTACTATCTGATGAAGCTTCTCAATGTCACAATTTCTTCGAAGGAAGGGAAATTGGGTGAAATTAGTGGTCATGTCATCCAGCTTTTGATGAAGGCTCGTCATGAGTTGGACGAGATAAATGTGATGCAATGGATGTACGAGACAATGAGGAAAATTGTAAAACACTGGCGATCTCTTTGCTATGCTCTCTATGTCTATTCCTTCGTCAAATATGTTAGATCTATGAGATACGAACTACCAACATCGTTGGATCACCCTCGAACTCTTCAACCTCGACCTCGGCATGGCACCTAGGCTCATCACCACCCGCATTATCGCCATGGGCTCATCTCCCTCGGCGTAACCGCCATTAGAGTAATCACGATCATATTAGTTATTGAAAAAGGGGCTCAAGGGTTGTGCCAAAGGAGGTTGACTCAATATTGTGTAATACACTTAGGGCTACAGGTCGACATGTGGCTCATCACGTTGAACTGGGCTACTCCCTTCATTTGGACATTCTTCGAGTTTCAAATCAATGTGCACTCGAGCACCAACATTCTTTGTGGCAAACAACTCAAATGGTTTGTCTTGTGAGACCAAGACAAACGCCTTGTAAGCTTCCCAACGACTCTCCGTTTCAACGGGCATCATCTTCCACCGAATGTAATAAGCGTGCGAAACATTGTATCTTCCTTGCAACTCAACTACATCATTTTTGTCCGTCCAATTCAACTCACTTCGAACCTTTTCCACAATGTCACCAAAGTTTGGACTAGCGTCAAACACCATAACCATCTCATCTGGGTCGATAATCAATGTCTCCTTTAGAAAACCCGCAAAGTTCACATGATGAACATTCATGATTCTTAACAACATCTAGAAAACAAAAATCACAACAACGATTATATTGCCATAATAGCTAACCTTAGGCCCTAACACAACAATTCCTAGGGTTAGGATGAGGGTGATACCAAATTTCTACGCTTTGTCACACAATTGGTAGCTCTAGATCAAAAGCACGGATTGCTTCTGAGAGCCTTGTTATCTCGGACCCCATTTGACTTCACCAGCAAACGCTGAATTCTCACTGTAGCAAGCATTTATGCTTCATACATCAACAAGAAACTAACCATTTCTAAGGTTGCAAAGACTTATTTTTAGGGTTTTCCAAAATAGAAGATTAAATTGACTAAATGTAAACATTTTGATTGGACAAAACCAAAGAAAAGGGGGAAGAGTACCTTCAGGATTCGAGAGGACACAATTCCATAGGGAAATCTGTCGCACCCGGACTTCTAGAGGATACTCACAGTCCGCTAAACAGTAGAGCAAATGGCTTACGGGGCATACCGGCACCCGCATCTCAATATGAGCAGGACAACACGTAAACGTGTGACAACCACTCTCTACTATCCATCGTCTGCGTAAACCATCCCATAGAAATCCGACTACTTCCATTGACGTACTCCATAACATACACAGATGGTACGTCAACGGCATTTGAACAAGTGATATCACAACATATCTCTAAGACACAAAGAAATAGAAATAAGTTGCAAATAGCTCTCACTAGAGCAGACATAGCAAATACAATCATCCAGAGGACACATGTCCCAACAATTCATCATTACATCACAGCGGAAGCATCCAAAGTGTCTGAGTACAGACAAGATCCAAATAGGCCTAAGAGGCCGGAAACGAAAAGACGGATCCCATCCACGATGTCTCGGATCCTGCCCGGGTCCGCTATCTACTCGTCAGCAGCCTCGTCATACTCCACGTAGTAGCCACCATGGGGATCCTCAGAAACGTAGTCTGCGGAAACCACAGCCCCAAAGGGGTCAGTACAGACAAGTACTGGCAAGCAAGACTCACAAGATACCAAAGTGTACCCGGCAACACCAAGTACAGATGCTTTGGGTTCAACGGAAGAATAGATGATACAAAAGTGCGACAGCAGGCTGCTTTAACCAACTACAGAAACACGCTACAACATCCGGCTAAAAGAGAGGGATAAGATAGCGTATCGTAACCAACTATAACTAACCTCAAACAGACCCATCCTGGATCTCGCCCCTTATCCAAAGAAGCAATCCGAGGATAACTCACACAGTTGGATTAATGATGGTTCAAGTTATTGTGTCAATAAGACTATTACTAGTAAAGTTATCATTAGTTAGGTGTAAGTTGTTCTTAGTACTTGTTAGCCAGTACTTTCACCAAGTCATCCATAACCGCGGACAACACGGCTTCTCGAGAAGATTTAACCCTGCAGGGATGCACCAATTTGGCCGTACACGTAAGAATAACCCGCCAGATGGAATGCCTTCCACCAAGCGGGGCACTCAACACAACCCAACTCTTCTTTGCATCAAGCCCAAAGCACCACGTGCTGTGCGTGCGCGGCTAATCGAGCCCCCACGAAGAAAAGGGGGACCCTCATAGCACTGGAAGACCACGCCGCCCTAAATGCCGACTACAAAAGTTCCACCCTGGCCTCGGGTTCGCACCTGCATATGCATGCATCAAATGGAAAGCCCGAACTAAGTGTGGAGATTTGGACGAGATGCGAATCGAATCAAATTGAGGGGGGCGCCCATACACGCTTCCCACATGCGGATAGTGCCCTCATCATGGATCAGTAGACAAGACCATTTTCCTAATTAGGGTCGACACTAGCAGGCCTCAAAACCATACCCGGCCTCCTGCCGGTGCCTTATCATCAAATTATTATTACCCATAACATTAACATGATTGTTGTTTCAACATCGAGCCCCAGAACATAATAAATATGGTAACAGAAATAACGGACAGCAGACTCGAGCATAAACAACCCTAAGCATGCTAGTAAGACACAGGCAACAAGCAACAGGGTTATAGGTGTGGAGGTGAGGCTATATCAGGTATACAGGATAACATGTGATAGGATCGAACACAAGCAACGATTCATAAGGCTAGCAGGATAGACAACGGAAAGTATCGGTATCCAGTGTGGAAAGGAACACAATGGTTCATGTGAGTGAATACTTGCCTGCAAACTCAGCAGTCTGGTACTGAGCTAACTCCTCAGAAGTAGTGTCGTAAACCTCGTCTGTCTCAACGTCGTCGTCTAGTCGAGAAGAAGCAAACAAACAACGCAGAGAGACAAACAATCAATAACATGGCATAATGCACAATCATGGGATGATGCATGGCAATTTAATTGATGCATCAAAGGTAAGCTAGTTGACATGGTAACATAATTAAACTGGCCCATATGCAATTTAGATTGCATATGGAAATCTCATGAATTAAGGTTGGATTAAATGATCTACAACTAACCATCATGTGGAAGTTGATTAGCATGATGCATGGATGAGGAAAACAAAAAGAAAACAACAATAGATTCAATTTGATATGTTGTTTACCAAGTTTGGAATTTTATTTATTAAGTTGTGAAATTTTGGCTTCTTAAAGGAGTTACACAAGCATTTGTTGTTTTCACCAATTTTAATTGTTCAAAATAAATAACAAAATTCATATTTGGAAAGAACACAAAATTTTAGGTGGAATACATGTTTCATTTGTTGAAAAAGGATTTAAAATGAATTAATTATGAATTAAACAAGTTTAAACAAGATTTAAATGAATTTAATTCAAGTTTGAAATTATTTGAATTTTTATTTGTTCAAAACATTTAATAAGATTCATATTTGAAAAGTTTATACTTTTCTGGTTTGAAAACATATTTTATATGTTCAAAAAGAATTTAATTTGACCAAGTTATGAATTTAGCAATTTTAAATGAATTAAACAAGGTTTAAATTATTTAACCCATTTTAATTATTCAAAACATGAAACAAATTTTATATTTGAAATGGTGGTTTAATTTGGCATGGAAAACATATTTTATATGTGACATTTGAATTAAATTTGAATTAGTTATGAATTAACCAAATTTGAAATAAGTTGTTTGAATTTGAATTTTGAAAACATTTGAAATGTTCAAAACAGAAAACAAATGATTTAATCATGTAGAGAATTAAATTTGGTGCAGAGTACATATTTTATTTATATTATTTGGATTTGAAATTTAAAAGTTATTTGTATTTTGAAACCAGGGACTATTCTGCAATTTTAAAACATACAGATTTGGTACAGGGGCCTAGCTGCGAAAAAAATAAACTACAGAGAGGCCCCTGGGGCTTTTCTACGCGCATAGGGCCACCCCTGGGTCACTGGCAGTGAGCCAGTGCCCAGCTGGCGCGCGGCTGGAAGATGGCGTGGCACCCACTGCCTATGGCAGGTGGGCCCTGCCTGCCCGCGTGGCAAACGCGCAAAAATGGGGTTTATTCTGCGCGCGGGGGGGATCGAACCCGCGACGCGGGCGTTGCGCGCCGTTGGATGCAACCACTACGGTGGAGATCGATTGCTGACAGAGGAGATGCGCGCGAAAGGATAAGGTTCAGTTTCAGCTAGTTTTAACTGAAACTGAAAGTTTCAGTCTTTCTGAAACTCGACGAGGAAGCGGTGGTCGCCGGCGGCGAGCTGCTGCTGCTCGTGGTTGCTGCTCGCGTGCGATGCGGTGGTGGGTGCGTGCTCGTGACGTGGATGCAGAGGGAAAGAGATGGAGGGGATCGTGCTGCTCACCGGGAGGGATTCGTGCTCGGGAGAAGATGGTCGTCGACGGCGGCGACAGCGAGGTGGACGGCGGCGGCGTTCCCGGCCCGCTCGGACTCAACGGAGTTGTCGAGGTGGAAGCGGACGGCACGGGGAGTTCGTTCCCGTGCTTATCCCGCACGGTGGAGGTTCATGTCGACGGCGATCGCCGGAGGTGGACGAGGTGGTGCTCGGTGGTGGTTCAGAGAGACAGAGAGAGAGGAGCGGAGGTGGAAGGAGGGGAAAATGGCGGCGCGATGGGAGAGAGAGGTGGAGGAGGAGGTTAGGGCACGGGAGGAGCTCGGGGCTCTGTTAAAAGGAGGGGGAGAGCGGCTCCCGGCCGTCCCATCCGCCGTACTGCCGACGTGGGCAGCGGCGATGGACGCCGTACAGGTAAGGGACGAGGGGGTACCAGGCCGTGGCTGGTGGGCTGGGCTCAGCCCACTGGCCTGCCCTCTCCCCTCTGCGTTTCCTTGTTTTATTTTTTCTTTCTGTTTGTTTTTTTTTTTGCTGAAAAGGAAAAGGGAGAAAAAGGAAGGGTTTTAGGGTTAGAAAAATTTAGGAAAAATTTGTATAGGTTATTTATTGTAACAACAACATTGTGCAAGTTTTTGTTTTTCAAATATTTCAAATTAGTTGCTGTTTGTATTTTATTTGAATTTGAATGAATTTGAGATTATTTCAATTATTGAACTTAAGCAATTCAATAGTTTGAACTTTATAGTTTATTGGAAACAATTTGATGTTTTGATTTGAACTTTTTATTTGAAAATTGTAACAGAACAAGTATGAAACAAGATTTGAATTTTTTGTTTGAAATTCAACTGGAAAAACAAGGGAAAACAAAGGAAAACAATTGGAAAACAAATGCAAAACTCATGATGACATGATGCAAAACATAAATTAACAAAAAGCAAAGATTCTAAAGGTTGTTTTCATACTTGGGATGTTACAAAATCTCAAAAATTTGGAGGTGGAGGGTGGAGTGAAAGAGGGGCGCAAACTAGAGCTAGAGGAGCGGGGAATGAGGGGGGAGGGGCAATGCAACTTATCTCTTCGCACACATAACAACCCCGTCCTGGGTGTTATGGCACCCAGTGTGTGGGCCCCCCTTCTAACACCGCCGGGGTCTATAACGCCTTTGACCCGACGTTATATAAGACAGTATAACACCTTTTATGTGAGCGTTATGGTACACAATCATTTTGTGAATTTTGAACCAGGTCAATTTGTGAATTTGTTGTGCCAAATGGTTATGTTTATAAAATTTCACCAAGTATTGTGCTAGTAGTTTCGAACCGTTGTTGTGTACTCCCTTCATCTCAAATTAATTGTCACAAAGTTGGACAAAAAATGATGTATCTAATATTAAAATTAAGTATGGATACATCCAATTTTATCCATCTTTGTGGCAATTAGTTTGAAACGGAGGTAGTATATTTTCTGCACGCGTTCTTCAAAAGAAAAAAACAACCAAATTGTAAGGTCGTCAAGTCAACCGTGGGAGCCCAGCTAGTACAGATGGATAACTGAAAAGCTGAACGTTCCTCATTAACGCTAGCCGGCCGAATAATAGCAGGTTGAAAAGTACGAAGCCCACCCAGCCAGCCGAAGACGACCGCCTCCCGAACACAAAGCCCACTCAAACAGAACTCATCTCCTCCCTATTCTATTCCTCCTCATCGTCGTCGTCTCTCTCCGGCACTGACTTCTTCGAATCCTTCGCCCTCCCCTGCTTTCCCATATATAACCCCGTATCGCGTCACTGCGATCTTGCGCTGGTGCTGGCACTCGGTAATCAGCACGAGCAGCGCCGTCCCGTCTTGCAACGCATTGGATTTAGGTGTCCCAGGTGAGGAGGTCTTCTCTTTCTTGTTCTCTTTCATTGAGTAAGGTATTGATTAGAATTTCAAGTTCTGGGAATCTGTGAAGACAACAATGACTCTGGTCGGAGGTAAGATGGGTCTTCTCTTGAATTTCGCGTTCCTAAGCTCAATTTTCCCAAGTCGCAACCAAACGAAACACGGTGTGGTCGAGAGCGGCATCCTCTCTGAGATCTCCGCCGCAGGCTGCGGCCGTTCAGGTTTGGGGCTGCAAAGGCAAGGCGTTCCCCAGCTTTATCGCCTTAAACAGTCCTTCGATGCGGGTAAAATTGGGATTTTAGGGGCGTGCAGAAAGCGGAAAGTTGAGAACTTTATTGAGTCGCTCTCAGATTGGATCCAAGCGGTTTCTTCCTGTAACTGTTGAAAAAGTAGTCTGAGCTAAATAAGACCCCTTTGTGCTTGTTCAATCATTGGGGTCAGTTTTGCGTGGTTCCATGGTTTCATTCCGCTTTTCTGTGATCGATCTGGCTGATTGAGGAACGAAACACTGTTTGTTTGACAGATTTGAAAGGCTGAAGTTCCCATAGTGTGTTAGAAAAAGCTCGCCATAGAGTAAGGACATGGACATGGCATTGCCGATTGTCAATGCCACCACAGCTGTGCTTGCTCGTGTCTCGGCTGCATTCAACGCCCCTCTTGCCCGTGCGGTCGTCTTCGGGGTTCATATCGATGGTAAGCTTGTTATATCCATCAAGTACTAATTTGTGATTTGATGATGGCGCTGTTATAGTTTTCTGACATTTTGAGGTGATGCCATTTTTCAGGTCACTTGGTTGTGGAAGGACTTCTTATTGCGGTCATAGTGTTTCAGCTTTCCAGGAAGAGCTACAAGCCTCCAAAGAAGCCTCTTAGTGAAAAGGTAGAGTGGTTTTCTGTCCATTGTCCACTGTTTTATCATGTTCAAAAGTATTGGTTTTGGACATTACTTCATGAAACAATTTGGTAATACTTTGCATTATTATCTCCCCAGGAAGTTGATGAGCTATGTGATGAATGGCAACCAGAACCGTTATGTCCTCCAATCAAAGAGGGTGCACGAATTGACACGCCAGTCTTGGAAAGGTTTGTGCGATGGCATGGTTCTAAAGATCTAGCCCTATCGATTTACTAATTTCTACTGGTAGTTTTTTCTCTTTCTCTATTTCGCAATTACAATAAAGTGCCAAGTGTGTGCACACCTATAAACCTTAGGAAGAACTACAAACAACCTTGCATAGAACATCTTACGAAATCCTTTGCCCCGGTTACCGTTTTAAGTATATGTAGAAGAAGTAAAGAAGGGGAGAGAACCTCTCACAGAAGTACACGCAAATGACATTAATTTGTTTAATCAAAGCCCACCATTAATGGATAACATTCTGGAGAATTTTCTTGTATGTGGTTGTCAATCTATTTTATATCCATTTTCTTAGGTCCATGGAATGCGAGATATTTACAACATGGGCAAGTTATGATTACAGGATATGTGCATTTGTGGGATATGTATAATCTGTCCTTTATTTGCGTGGGATCTAGAATCTGTCCTAACTTGAGGGTCATAATTAACAGTACTATCTGTCTTCTTTTTAACTATACAGTGCTGCTGGACCACATACGACCATTGATGGGAAAGAAGTTGTAAACTTTGCATCTGCAAACTACCTTGGTCTTATTGGCAACGAGAAAGTTACAGTAAGAGTCGGCTGTGATGTTTGACAGCAGTACTATATTTTTCCAGAATATCTAATCAATGCGAGTGAATTGTAGGATTCTTGTGTTGGTTCTTTGGAGAAATATGGCGTTGGATCCTGTGGTCCACGTGGCTTTTATGGAACAATTGGTTTGTATATTCTCTGTTCATGTTCACAGCCCATTACCTCTGTTGCAAATATAAGGAACTTACTTTATAAGTGTTGAATACTTGCAGATGTGCACCTTGACTGCGAGGCAAAAATAGCCAGCTTTCTGGGAACACCGGACTCAATTCTATATTCATATGGGATATCTACCATATTCAGTGTGATACCTGCCTTCTGTAAGAAAGGAGATATCATTGTGGCGTGAGTTAACCTTCATTTTCCTCTTTTGAGAATATATATATGAAAAAGCATAGTAGCTTCAGGCATACAGACATCTGTTACCGCCTTTTCAGTTTGACAGCTTATACCTGGATAGTACTTTGCGCCGAATATCAATTTTCCCAGTTAAACTGAAGCCAGTTTTTTATGTTCATTGCAGTGATGAGGGTGTTCACTGGGCAGTGCAAAATGGCCTCTATCTCTCAAGAAGTACTGTTGTTTATTTCAAGCATAATGATATGGCTTCACTAGCTAGCACTTTGGAAAAACTTACTCGTGGAAACAAACGTACCGAGAAGATTAGACGCTATATTGTTGTGGAATCTATTTACCAGGTGTGCTGTCTTTTGTGCTTGTTTTGTGTTGGATAAGTGTAGTTTTTTTTTTTTTTGTGTAGGTTTTCAACATTAAAATATAAATTCTGATCGTAAACCCATGAATATTTTAGCTATAAACCTTCGGATGAAACCCCCTCTTGTGATGGCTGCAGAATTCTGGTCAAATTGCCCCCTTGGATGAGATAATCAAATTGAAGGAGAAGTATCGGTTCCGTGTTATTCTGGAGGAGAGCCATTCATTTGGTGTGCTTGGCAAGTCTGGACGGGGCCTTGCTGAACATTTTGGAGTTCCAGTGAGTGTTTGGTGTTTACTCCTAGTGTTAAAAAGGAAAATACCCTGCTGCAACACTGAAGAGCTTGATACTTCTGGCCTTATTCTCGCTGTTTGTGAAATTTGCTTACAATGTGCAGATTGACAAGATTGATATCATCACTGCTGGAATGGGAAATGCATTAGCTACAGATGGTGGCTTCTGTACAGGAAGTGCCAGAGTTGTTGATCATCAGGTAGATGTAATTTCAGAATGGGGAAACATGAGTTTAGATTATCAGAATTTGTGCCATTAAACATTTTAAGCTTCGACCATGAGGTCACGGGTTCAAGTCCTGGAAACAGCCTCTTGCAGAAATGCAGGGAAAAGCTGCGTACTATAGACCCAAAGTGGTTGGACCCTTCCCCGGACCCTGCGCAAGCAGGAGCTACTGCACCGGGCTGCCCTTTTTTTTTTTTGAACATTTTGAGCTTTGAATGATTAAAGAGTTACATTTTTGCAGCGTCTAAGCAGTGCTGGTTATGTGTTCTCTGCCTCTCTGCCACCCTATCTTGCCAGTGCCGCAGTTTCTGCTGTAAACTACCTGGAGGAGAATCCTTCAGTGCTAGCCAACCTAAGGAGCAATGTTGTCCTTCTGCATAAAGGTTAAAGATGTTTCTCCTGGCATTTAACTAGTGGTTGTGGAACTCATGATATGTGCCTGCCACCTGTTGTATGGTCACCCACCTTGACGCCTTTTGATTGCAGGACTGTCAGGTACACCAGGGCTTGAAATATGTAGCCATGTCCTGTCACCTATCGTCTTCCTTAAGCTGAAGAAATCGACAGGCTCTCTCGGCGCTGACCTAGATCTTCTTGAAACCATTGCCGAGCAGGTAAAAGTTGGAATGGACGTCGTGAGACTTCCAGATGCGACTAACATGTTTTTTTTTTCCCATAAGCACTCATATCCTTTCTCCAACAGGCTTTGAAGGAGGATTCAGTTTTCGTCGTGGCATCGAAGAGGTCAACTCTGGACAGGTGCAAGCTTCCGGTTGGAATCCGCCTGTTTGTATCAGCTGGTCACACGGAATCAGACATCTCCAAAGTGTGTTCATCCTTGAAGAGGATTTCTGCTTCGGTCCTTTCAGATCGCATTTGATCCTGGATTCCCTTCCAAGATGAGAACGCTTCGTCGATTTTCGACGCCCTGTGTACTCTAGGCTGTGTGTGGTTGGTAAAATGTACATAACAGTTATGTACATTTCTAGATCTGATGAATCCGTGTTGTTGGTGAAATTTTTGTAAACGGATGGATGGCGCCCTTGTGTTGTACATCTGACTGATTTCCATGTTGTAAACTAGATACATTTCTTGAGTGCCCTCTATGCATCTTGTTTTTTCCTGAATGCTCATGCAATTGTCACTTTTCTCCGCAAACAACAGTGACATCCACTGTAAGTTGAAGGCAATGGACCAGATAGCCAGATAGGTCGGACTTGGTGAATTTTGTGTGTGTAAACGGTGTGGCTAGCCATGGCTGCTTTCCATGTTGTAAACTAGATATGTTTCTTCAGTGCACATATACATTTGCTGAGTGCCCTCCGTGCATCTTTTTTTTAGACAATCAATACCGTATACTTATAGTAGTGAACAATACATTGTATTATAGAGATACATGAGTTGACTAGAACAATTACAAAATAAAGTCTAAAACAAACGACTAAATTTTCGAGATCTTAAAATTCTTTATTCTTCCATTGATAAAATCTTGTACTCCCTCCGTATCGAAATATAAGATGTTCTATCGTTTATTAGACAACATGTATGTTTTAGTGCAAGATGCACATGAATCTACACACTAAAACATGTGTAGTTATATTCTGTCCAGAAAAAGGTAAGATATTTTATATTTTAATAAGGAGAGAGTATTTTCTGGACCCGGTCGTAGAACAATGATAAAGATATCAAACCACATACCCGTAAATATGAACGAACGATGGTTCTCCCATAATATTAATTTTGAGCCGCAGTGCCAAGTCTACGTGCACGCACGCAACCATTAAAATAATCAGCCAACGTCGGTAAGAGTACCAACACCGATATTTCATGGAAATCAAACCGAATAGCTTTGTCAACGTCGTCGGGAGACGAGAGTTCGAATCGGCATTGTCGAGAACGTAGCAGCCGGAACAGATATTGCGAGGACAAACCTCTTCGCGGCAACCGTCACGAAGGAAATATTGCCGTCGAAAAAAGGGTTGAAGATTACTTCTAAAAACGATACAATCTCTATTGATGAAAAAGATGGCTATCAAAACGTAAACCAATCTATTAAGAACACTATTTTTATTGAGAACCTCGTTCATAGATCGGATTTACCACTCCTCCTGACGCCGGCGAGGCCAATCGGAGGAGGGGAAACGGATCTATGGTAGAGACGGAGGTGCGACGGTTTTCTAGGGTAATAGGGTTTGCAGAGGAGGAGCTCTCGTAGGTGCTGCCCTCTGCATCTTGCCTGGTGTTATGCAATCGTCATTTTTCTGCGCAAACAACAGCGACGTCCACTGTAAGACAAAGGCAACGGATCGGACGGGCACGGACTTTTGTACTCGGTGAATGGAAACGCACATGGATGGGTAGCGTAGACCGCTGTGGTAGGCTGGCTGGGTCAAGCAGTGTCCGCCGGGGCACGCGTCCGTGGTGACGCTGCTGCTTTCGCGACAGCGACGCGGCGTGGTTCCGTCCACCGGGCGTCGTCCGTCGCCGTGCGCATGGGGCACGAGTTCCGCGGCATCCGTCGCCCACGCCGCGGCGGCCGATAGAAAGGCGCTCCGGTTCCGCTGTTGGAAGATTCGGAACCGGTCTCACTCCCGGCCACAGTGCCGCTGGCCGGTGCGTGCTCCATCTGGTCGCTGCCACTGGCAAGTGTGCACGCAAACAGCGCTCCTGAAAAGGACGCGACGATCGACGCTAAAAATGGGGATGCACGGACGGTGCTGTTCCTGTTGACCCCCTGCTGCTCCGTTTGGTCGGAATCCCGGCGGTGACGTCCGGAGCTGTCGTTTCTGAAGAAAATACAGTACAACAGGGTCGACGTCCACGTCCATGGCGACGAGGTGCCAAGAATAAGATGACCGGAATATATACGCAGGATGTCAGCGTTTTCTTACTACATTACATTATTCTTTCTCACTGTGCCGGTGTTCGGCGGGCGGGCGATTCGGTTCTGTAGTTGGGGCTCGGCACTCCAGCTACCACCGCACCCCCGGTCTAGATATGCTATACAAACACTCGGTTTGTCCACTTTTGATTAGTTCTGTACCGAATTTCCATAGTCTACGCGGTCAATGCTCATGCGTTGCCTGGGACCATATAGCATGATGCCAAACTATTGGACGTTCCGGCGTTGTCTACCAGCGTACGGCTCTCCTGAGCAGGTGGGTTGAACCCTTTCAAGTACGTATGATACGATACGAGTGTGCTCCGTTGTGTAGTCATAATCGTTTTAGTCAAGAACTGTTTACACGCAGAGAAAAGAGCTGTTTGGTAAGAAGACAAACTAAAGGCTATATCATTGTGAAGGAGGAAATTATCCGTGAACGACGTGCTGAAAGGAGTGCCCCGCTCATTTGCTGCCAGCCATCATCCATCGATCGTGCTCTCTCTCTTTTTACCCTGCACAGTGCGTAGTAAACGTGAACGCTGGCGAAATAGTGGAAGACGCTGTAGTGATAGTACGGTTCTCCGAGCGGTCTTTTTCTGTAATTGAATTAAGTGTCGGACGAGCAGATCTGGATCACCGTTCACACTTTGCGGGTGCCGTAGGACAGGGCGGGAAGGAAAAGCAGCGGCCGTGGACAGCCGGGGCGGCCGTCGTGGCGGCATCCCGGCCACTCGCGCAGGGGCGCCGCATGTGGCGTTAGTGGGGGCGCCATTAAGGTTTAACAACGTGACGGACGGGCCGGCGATCTCGTTACTAGGTCCCTTTCCCGCTTTCCCCCATGGCGTCGAGTCGATCCATCCGTTCCCGCGGCCCGTCCCGTCGCTGGTATGAATTCAGCAGGTGTGTGTGTGCGCCGCCCGTCGATCTATCGATGCATCTTGTGACAACCCACAACCACCCGTCGCTCTCCAGTTTGTACTACGACGAGCTAGTGTAGTGCACCTCGCAACTACCAACCTGCAACCGCGCCAGCTCCAAGCCGCGGGACGGGAGCTATATATCGCTGCGCGCCCGGCTATGTTGTTATGTTCCAGCCCCGTGGCGTGCGAGTAACTGATCTGTACCAACGCAACGACCCGACTTGCCCCGCGCGCCGGCAACGATGGACCCGTACAAGTACCTCAACATCCGCTTCAACCCCGACGGCTCGCTCACCCGCAACGGCGAAGCCAAGCTTCGCCCGGCGGCTCCGGCGGGGGAGCCCGTCGCAGTCTCCACCGCGGACGGCGACGACGCCCCCACGCATCGCATTGTCCACTCCTCCGACGCCACCCTCAACGGCGCCAACGGCACGAGCGTGCGCCTCTTCGTGCCGGCCGGCGCCGCCGCGGCGCCCCTGCCGCTGATCCTCTACTTCCACGGCGGCGGCTACGTGCTCTTCCGCGCGGCCTCCGAGCCGTTCCACAACACCGCCGCGGTGCTCGCGGCCACCGTCCCGGCCGCCGTCGCCTCCGTCGACTACCGCCTCGCGCCCGAGCGGCGCCTCCCCGCCGCGTTCGACGACGCCGCCGACGCCGTCCGCTGGGCCCGGTCGTACGCCGCCGGCCCGCGCAGGCCGGTCTTCGTGATGGGATGCCACAGCGGGGCGAGCATCGCGTTCCGCGCCGCGCTGGCGGCGGTGGACGAGGGCGTGGAGCTGCGGGGGCTGATACTGAACCAGCCGCACCACAGCGGCGTGGAGAGGACGGCGGCGGAGCAGGCGTCCGTGGACGACCGCGTCCTGCCGCTGCCGGCCAACGACCTTCTCTGGGAGCTCGCGCTGCCCGTGGGCGCCGACCGGGACCACGAGTACTGCAACCCGGAGACCATGCTGGCTGGCGTCAGCGCGGCGCGGCTGCGCAGGCTGCCGCCGTGCCTGGTGCTCGGCCGGAAGAAGGACCCGCCCAGGGACCGGCAGAGGGTTCTCGTGGCGGCGCTGCGCGACGCCGGGGTGCATGTGGAGGCGCGAATGGATGGCGCCGGGTACCACGCGATGGAGCTCTTCAAGCCCAACTGCGCCGCCGAGTTCAACGCGCAGGTGGCGGACTTTGTCCGCCGGCACGCCGGTGAGGGCTTCGACCTACACGATGCACGGAGCAGACTCTGATCGATCCAGCGATCCAAGTAGAGGGCTGTTACTAGATACAACGGAATTGGCGCTGTCTCGACTACAAATTTTCAAGGACATACTATATCATATACCTTCATCACCATGCTACGATTGATTGGCTGGGATGGGATAGTCGGGAGCTAAGAGTCTACACAGGCAAGCGCAATCAGTGCAGTGCCGACCTAGTACTTTCTTTTATCTCCGCTTTTCGAATGGATTTGTCACGTTACCTTTTCCTTTATGTTCTTTATTATCAAATTTAACCTTTTGTTCTGATAATTATTACTTAAAGAGTTTTAAACATTACACGTCAATAGAGATGGAGGGACAAGACACAAACTATATTGTCATCCATGGTTAGATAAAAAGTCTCTCGGCGTGTGTTGCAACGGAGAACAAAAAAATAGAGTGTAGCAGTACTCTTGTAGATAAGTTGAACTTTTACTATTAAAAACATTATCATTTCTACACGGTCACAACGACTATATAACGCCAAGCGCTCCCACGGTAATAAGTCATTTAAACTTAGGATCCACATTATTCAACCAATTGCTAAAAATACTCGCAATGCTTCGTGGTGTGTATAAGATAAAATCTATTTGGATGATGGACCATATAGAACTAGCAAATTTACACTCATTTTTCACTTCCATGTCAATTGCGTTTCGCAAGGTTATCCTTAGTGAGAATTACACCTCGACGAAGATACCACGCAAAGAGTTTGTTTTTTAGTGGGATTTTCATCGTCCAAATCTTTTTGTTATTATCAACCGGCACAACCGGCTGGATTAAAACTTTATATATAGAGTCCACCGAGAATTTACAGCTCTTGTGCAAATTCTATCGAAACTCATCGGTTATCTGCGTCAAATTGACAAAAGCCAGACGCTATAGCAACTCATTCCAAGATGTTAAACATGGACTCACAAGATCCCTTCTGAATGTCACATTTGGTGGTTTATTTTTCATCAACTGAGTGAGTGTATCACTTTTGTGATGTCCAAGAACTATATTGTACAAAGCTGGATATTATTCTCGGAGCGTAGTAACACCTAGCCATCTAGCCCTGGAGAACCTTATCTTCGAGATATCCTTGACGGAGAAAGAGCCATACGGGAAGAAGAATATATTCGTTGCCATATGGACAACCCAGAAATGTGAATCACCTCCTGTGAAACCACACTTGAGACAATGTACTTTCTCTTTAGAAGATTTTTCTATACCCCATCTTCAGTAAGAAGTTTGAACAACCATTTCTCTAGGAGGGCTTTTTTTCTTAACCTCTAGGTATTGAATCCCCAATCCTCCGTGCACTTTTGGGCGGCAGACTATATTTCATTTAGCCAACCGATATTTATTTTTCTCATTTTTCCCTTGTCAAATGAATTTTGATCAAAATTAATCCAGCCAATGCAAAACTCCTTTTGATAATTGGAAGAAGGAAATCATATATAGTACTCCCTCCGTCCACTTTTATAAGGCACACTTCTTAGCATTTCAATAGCAAGAAGTGAGCCTTATAAAAGTGGACGGAGGGAGTACCATATTCTTAGAATTCAATTTATGGGAACCAAACAAAGACCCAAGGAAAATCATTTTTCTTTCCAAATACTCAACCTTTTTTGGAGCCTTTCCTCTACATGTTTCCATTGAGTAATCGTTAGCCTCTCGAAATGAGTCGCGATGTCTAGATAACTTATTGGAAATTGACCGTGCCCGCAGCCAAATAACTCACCATATAGATCATCATCATTCTGGGACTCGTCGAAACAAAACGGTTTACTTTTGTGGAAGTTAATCTTTAAACCTTAAAGCTGCTCGAAAGCTGATAAAATTAATTTCAGATTTTGTGCCTTTTCCATCTCATGTTGCATAAAAATAATCATATAGTCTATTGGAGGTATGCCCTAGAGATAATAATATTCAGTTATTATTCTATCTCTAATTTCATAATTAAGTTTATGTCGTCATGCTACAACCGCTATAGCACTTGAAAAGTGAGATTTCGAAGGAAATTTTTTGTGCGGGTGTGAAGACATAAATAAATAAGAGTTCCTTATGTTGTCTCTAAGATTAGCTTATGTTTGTGATATGATCACATTTTTTGATCATGGACTTGGTTAAAAGTCTAGCAAAATATAAGAGTTTATTGTTAGAATAAGATAGTACTGAACCGACCCAAGTGTATGTTGTTGCTAAAAGAGACTAAACAATCGTGATGTATTTTAACAAATACATATGAAGTTGTCATTGACTATAATTCCTATACTATGAGAATATCTAGTGACCGCACATCAAAAGTTATGCTTTGGATATCATCAACTATCTTGCCGTAACTGGGGATCATAACGGTGATATCTAGGTATGACCTAGAAAGTTTAATGGAATCGAGATCGTTCGAGACTAGTACTTAACTCCTCTACACGACAGAGAGATACACACTCTGGGCCCTCCCACTATCAACGATGTCATATCGCCTGGCCAGAAATAGTGTGATTTATCACAAGGACATCGGGGACATAGATGAGAAAAGAGGACTATATCGGTAACGGGTTTTATGTGTTATGATCAAAGAGTTTGATCAGATTAGATCAAATAGTCTCACCTTGTGATATCACTAGTGTCATGAAGTTAAGTGAATAAGTGCAATGATTAACTTATAAGGATCCCTCGTTCTTCGGGTTCTTCGGGAACACAAGAGCCATCATGGACGTCCACGGTCCCACTGTTGGTTATTGTTCGGTAAGTTTACAAATATGTCTCTGTGTTATCGAGCCTTTACGGGTCACACACTTAAGACGTTCCAACCTTTTATTGAGAGAATTAATATCTTTTTATTATTTTATTAATGTTCGATGTCGTTACGATGTTAGAGAAACAAGTCCGATGGCAATCGAAGTGGTTTCAGGGAAGTTGCTATTAGAGAGAAATTATGCCGGTGTTAGGCAGAATTTATATGAGAGGTAACGGAGGACATGAGATGTCTCGGGATGTTAGACATGTGTTTCTAAATTGCTAGATAATATCTATGATTTTATATGTAGGGTTTAAGTGGTTCCGGAGGAGTTTCAGGGACTTTTCATATAAAAGGTGAGTGCAGGGAGGGGGCAGATTTCCCTCTCATGGCCTCATCCTATTTTAGGGGGCTGCCAGGTGAGGCCCAATGGCTTTACAAGTTGGTACTCACCATCCTGGTATTTTTCCTGAATTTATTGGAGATAAAAAGAGAAAAGAAAAGGGGAAAAAAGGAAGGTAGATGGAGGTAGAGTTGGACTCCACCACCCAATCCAAGTTGGGATAGGAGGAAGGGGTGCGTCCACCTCCATGGTGCGACCACCCTCCTCCTAGCACAACTAGGACTTCCTCCCCCTTTGGCAAGTCTCCTCCTCCCTCCCACTATATAACGCACCCCAAGACTCAATGCAAAACACACAATTGGCTCTCAAACCTCCCTCTCTAGTAGGATTAGAGTGTCTAATTACAACTTCTATTTAGAGCCCCTCTAACTGAATTAGAGCCTCTTCTAATTGGGTTTTGAGTTGTCCTCTCTCGATTAGATCTAGCTCTAATTCTAGTTTTCTCTCATGGGCTGAGAACTTCCAAATTCATAATAGATCTAATTACGGTTGATTAGAGATACCAATTAGCAACGTCGGAAGACTATCTCTCTTTGTCGGGGCCGAGTCCTCGATGGCGGAGTGCTGATGGGTTGACACGAGTGTACGTGTGCAAACCATTAGAGGGACTACATGTGTGATCCTTGATGAGGGAAGATTTAGCGAGATCCTTACAACTAGGTCTAGTTGTGAGGATATACGATTGTTCAGATATCTTCTACGACTACATCGAATCCACTGCCTGGTGAGTCGTGTTTCTGATCCTCGCATGTATGGGCATGCCTCGTTATCTGCATAGTGATCTTGGCGGACTACGTAGGGAAATTTTTTAATTCTACAGCGTAGACCGACATAGTCAGCATATTGAAAAATAGATAAGCCACCATCCAGGAGATGCGGTACTGCACCTTCAATTTGACCATATAATTTTGCGCTCTCTATGATTATGGTTAACATATCAGCAACTATATTAAGTAGTATAGGTGATAATGTATTGCCTTGTGTTAATCCTTATTCGTTGGGAAGTATCTGCACACATCATAATTGACTTTTATGACTACACTCCCTCCAAAAAACAAAAATATGGATCATAACGCGCCACTCATAAAAAAACGTTCATTCTTAGTGTTTGTTGAAGGGAAGTCCACTTGAATATATCATAAGCCTTTTTAAAGACTATTTTTATATTATTCCATTTTCTCTTTACGATACAACTCATTAACTGTTTCATGTAAAATCACTACCCATTAAGGATATAGCGACTTTGAATAGAAGTAGCCCGAGTCAGACGCACAACATGATGAGACACTGAATTAAGCCTAGGTGATTGCTATGCTTTATTGTTAGAATTATATTTACCATGATTATGTTTAAGTTATATGATCTCAGCTATGCTTATGCTTTTACAATTTAGATGATCAAGTTTATGTTGGTAGCATGTCACCTCAGAAATTATTTGTTTTGTCTTTTACCTACTCGAGGACGAGTGAGAACTAAGCTTGGGGATGTTGATATGTCATAAACGTATGTATAATTTCTGATGTTGCATGTTGTTTTCGTGCCATATGCTACATGTTTTCCTTACACTTTATGTCATTTTTCTCGATTTCCCGGGACTAACCTATTTCCCAGATGCCACAGAGCCAGTTCCCTGTTTTTTGCTGTTTTTAGTTTCAGAAAAGTTGTTCTGGAAATATTCTCGGAATTGGAAAATTCGAAGCCCGGAAGTCTTAGAATTCCCGAAGGTTCCACGGAGTCCCGAAAAGGCCCGGAGGGGGGCCACACCATAGGGCGGCGCGCCCCCTGGCCGCGCCTAGGGGGCGGTGTGGGCCCCTCGGGCATCCACCGCCATCGCCCTTTCGCCTATTTATTCCACCCGATACGTCAACCCTAAAAATGTACCACTTCGTCCCGAGAAACACTCGAGGCCTCCGTCATCGTCAGCCCGAGATCGGGAGGGTTCTGGAGCTCTCCCCGGCACCCTGCCGGGAAGGGAATTCATCACCGGAGGGGTCTACACCACCATGCCCGCCTCCGGAGTGATGCGTGAGTAGTTCATCCCTGGACTACGGGTCCATAGCAGTAGCTAGATGGCTGCACTCTCCACCTTATGCCTTATGTTTAGATCTCGTGAGCTGCCTTACATGATCGAGAACATATATTTGTAATGCTACATGTTGTGTTTGCTGAGGATCCGATGATTATTGAATGCTATGTATGTTGATTATCAATCTATCATGTTATCTTCATGTGTATGTTATTTATGATGTTGCATGCTCTCCGTTATTAGTAGATGTTCTGGCCAAGTAGATGCTAGTGACTTCAAGAGGGAGTATTTATGCTCGATAGTGGGTTCATGCCTCCTTTGCATCTGTGCTCGAGTGACAGAAACGTGACAGATGGAGGATGTGCTGATGCCATTAGGGAGAAATCAATGATGTTTACTTCGTTTACATTATTTACAGTACACACTTTGCTTACTGCGATTATCCGTTGCTTGCAACTTAATACCCAACGTTTGTTCGGATGATATTCGAAGGGTGCATTATTAGTCATAGATGCAGTTGGATGACGATCTATGTATCTTGTTGTAATGCCCGCGTGAGTCTCATAGTAATCTTTATGTAATGCATGTTCTTTATCTTTCAATTGCCCAGCTGTAATTTGTTCACCACACATGTTAGCTATCTTTTATGGAGAGACACCTCTAGTGAACTGTGGACCCCGGTCCATTTTTCTCATACTGATAATACGCACATTGCTTCCACTGTTTTCACGCTGCTACTACCGTTTTCATATTGTTCTCATATTGTTTTCCACACCATACGTTTAACCTTTTTGTGTTCAGCAAAACCGGTGAGATTGACGACCTCACTACTTCGTTGGGGGCAAAGTGATTCGATTGTGTTGTGTAGGTTCCACGTTGCTATTGAACCGGTAGTGCGCCCTGCCATCTCAGTTGCATCAACCTTCAGAGATTGCTTGTCCTCCTACTGGTCGATTCAACCTTGGTTTCTTTTATGAGGGAAAACTTGCTGCTGCGCCCATCAAACCTTCCTCTTGGGGTCTCCCAACAAGTGCAAGTCCTGCACCATCAAGCTTTTCTGGCGCCGTTGCCGGGGAGGAAGAGAATTTCTGCAAGGGGAGTCTCTCACTTCCAAACTATTTACTTTGTTTTTGTTTTGCTTAGTTTATTTTATTTTGTCTTGTTTCATTCTATTTATCAAAAACACAAAAAAATTAGTTCTTATTCTAGTTGTAGTTTTTATCCTGTTTTTAGTCTCGCTAAGATGAGTGTTCCTGAAGTTGAGGTTCGTTCTTTTAAGAAACATGGTGGAGAAAGTTTGAAAGATGCTTGGTATAGGATAAGTGATGGTCATCATAGATGCACTAAGAAATATTCCACTTTAATATTTCTTAGGAATTTTTATGTTGGCATTACTAGCTGGTATAGGTATGTTCTAGACACTCTTACAGGCAGTAATTTTCTGGGAACACCTGCTTTGGAAGCCTGTAATTTAATTGAAAATTTAGTTGGAACACCACCTACTAAGGTTGTTAAAACTGAGATCACTTTAGATGATGTTATTAAAAAGCTAAACTCCATGGAGAATTTTTTTCCAAATTTCCTTGATAATGCTAGCAAAGTTAATGAATCAATAGTAAGTATCAACAAGAAAATCACTGTTTTAGAAGCTAGCAATATCCATGATAGTCAAAATATGAGGATTGGTAAATTAGAGGAGGCTATGGAAACTTTAAGCTCAATTTTTACTTCTCTTACGTTTAAAAGGGAGAAACCTTCTATGGGAAAAGAGAGAAAAATTATGTATGTCCCCAAGGTGCCTAAACCGAAATCCCCTAATGTGCTTAAAATTAATAAAACTTTTAGTGAAACTAAAAATGATTTGCATGTTGAATCATCTTCATGGGTGTCTAAGGTACCCATTTCTACAATTGGTGTTTTTGAGCAAATTATTGATTTGGATGCTTCTTCACTTGAAAACACGTGAATCCACTTTTTTGGGCCTAGCTAAAAGGCGTTCAAAAAATCACTTCTTGGGAGATAACCCATGGTTTTGTTTTTTCTTTCTTTTTCTATATTTTATTTGAGTCAAAGGGTTGTATACTTCTGTAGCAACTCCTTTTTATATTTATTTTCATGTTTTAGTTGTGCCAAGTAAAGTTTCTGACGAAAATTGGAGTTGGTTTCGGATTTCTGCGCAGGAAACAGATTTCTGCTGTCCAGCGTAAATAATCGTATAAAATCCAGAAAGAGCAGAATTATTTGAAATTTTTTGTGCTTATTCCTCAGCTAATTCTGAAACCTTTCCGTTCTTTAAGTTTTTCGATCTGAGCAACATAAGAGCCTCGATTTTTTTTTGTCTTACAGACTGTTCTGGTTTTTGCAGATTCTGCCATTTTTCTTGAATTTGCTCTTTTAAAATGTCAAGTGGATTTATTTGCTTCATGAAACATCGGTGGCTGTAGATAATGTTTAAAAGTGTCAATAGAACTTGTGCCCATGCATAACCCATGAATTTTTTATTGTTGCACTAACCCTCTAATGCGAATTACTCTTTGAGTGTGCTGTGAAGGAAGTTTTCAATGGTCAAGAGAAGAGGGTGATATAATGTGATAAAGAAGAGTGCAAGGTCAAAGCTTGGGGATGCCCCCGTGGTTCATCCCAGAAAATTCTAAGAAGACTCAAGCATCTAAGCTTGGGGATGCCCAAGGCATCCCCTTCTTCATCAACAATTTATCAGGTCACTTCTAGTGAAACTATATTTTTATTCGGTCACATCATATGAAGTTTACTTGGAGCGTCTGTTTGTTTTTATTTTGTTTTCCTTGCTGCAATAATATAGTTGGACCCTAGCATTCTTTGTGTTGGAGAGAGACATGCTCCGCTTTTTTGTTTGAATACTCGCTATGCTCGTAATCTTAGTTTTTCTTCTACCTGCTGAAAATTCCTGTTTAGCTCCTATTTTTCTTGCATCTCTTATTTAGAGATGTTAGTTTTAGTAGATTTGTGTTAGTACTCTTGTTTCATTTCTGTATCTCTTGGAGAGTTTTTTTTAGTATAAAATGCTTGGTGTTGGAAAGTAGTAGTACAGTTTTAGTGCTCATAACGGTGCAAATAGAAGCTTGTTTAGATTGTGGCTAGACTTTTTCATGTCATTCTAGATGTTATTTTAATTCTAAAGCCTAGTAGCTATTTTCGTAGCATGATTTGTCTCAAATAGCTGAGAGTGTTTAATGTGCCTTAGAAAGAATCATGAGTTGTTCTTGTCATTTTGAAGCATAAATTTGTGGTGTTCTCCTTTGAATTTTTTATTTGTTTGACTTGGCGCATGCTCACACCATGTTTATGACTACGAATCAGTCACTTATAGAATCTATGATCATTTATTTTTTGAACTTGTAGTACCACTTATGCTTTGATTAATGATGTTTTTGTCGCTATGCATGATTATGGCCATTATTGCTCTCTTGATTTGTCGCTCCCAGTCTTTTGCTAGCCTCCACCTATACTGAGTATGAGCTCTACTCGTGCATCCAACTCCCAAAAACCAAAGTTTGACAAATGTGTCCACCATACCTACCTACATGTGGTATTTAACTGCCACTCCAAAGTAAATTGCTCATGTGTTACTTTTAAAACCTTCAAAATTACTCATGTTTTGTGCTCCTGTTTTAGCTCACGAGGACGTAAATAGAGAAACTTTATCTCACTTGTTGATTGGACTTTCACACCCTGGACTAGTGGCTTCATCCGCTTATCCAATTGATAGAAGAGCTGGCAGCGGGGTGCCCAGCCCCAAAGTAATACAACAAATTCTCTTCACTATCCCCCCCCTGATTTAGCAGTCAAAGAATAATCATGTAAACGAGAAAGAGGGGTGACCTTCTACCCAGACGCGTCCTTCTATGGGAGCCTCTCTTGTGAAGTCTAGTTGGCTTGTGACGTACTTTACTATTCGTTGACATAAGCATACACCTCTCTAAAATTAGACACTCTTCCATGGTATGCGATTGTTGGCAGGCACCCGATGATTCAGTTAGCGATGGTTTGTGTAAGAAAGGTTGGGAGGAGTGTCAACCATTTTATACCTCTGTTTAAAAAAAATAAAAAGCTCTAGCACATGAGTGATCCTTGTTTCCCTCTGCGAGGGGCCTTTCTTTTACTTTTTTGTTGAGTCTCCATCTTCTAACTTTATGCACAATTGAGAGAGCATGGTTGCCATTCTGAGTTTAATGTGCATTTGTCCCTGAAACATTATTAATTGATTCATGATGTGTTATTGTTTGTTCTCAAATTATTTGTTCTAGTCTTCCTCATGAACTTTGAAGGTGTCCTGACATTTATGTTTTGCCCCACTCTTAAGGACAAGTGAAATATCACTTTGCTATGTTATCTCTATGCTTGAAACGAACGTATAGCTTTCGAGTGCATTATTATTCATGATCTTTTATTTGTGTTACTTCTCATGATGCAAAGTGATTGCTATGCTTTATTTTTAGAATTATATTTATCATGCTTGTGTTTAAGTTCTATGATCTCACCTATGCTTATGTGATGCGTGTGAACACACGTTCGTTGGGAGACCCCAAGAGGAAGGTATGAAGAGTGCAGCAGCAAGTTTCCCTCAGAAAGAAACCAAGGTTGAATCGACCAGTAGGAGGAAGGAGTAACTTCAGAAGGTTGAGGCAGCTGAGATGGCAGGGCGCACTACCGGTTCAACAACAACGTGGAACCTACACAACACAATTAAATCACCTTGCCCCAACGAAGCAGCGAGGTTGTCAATCTCACCGGTTTTGCTGAACACAAAGAGGTTAAACGTATGGTATGGAAAACAGTAGGAGAACAGTATGAAAGCAGTAGTAACAGTATGAAAGCAGTAGGTGTTTTATCAGTATGAGGAAAAAGGACCGGGGTCCACAGTTCACTAGTGGTGTCTCTCCATGCAAGATAAATAACATGCGTGGTGAACAAATTACAGTTGGGCAATTGACAGAAATGAAGGCTGCGCCGTAGTGCGTATGCAAGACATAAAGATTACTATGTGATTCATGCGGGCATTACAACAAAATACATAGACCGTCATCCAACTGCATCTATGTCTAATAATCCACCCTCCGAATATCATCCGAACAAACGTTGGGTATTAAGTTGCTAGCAACAGATTATCACAGTAAGCAAAGTGTGTAATGTAAATAATGTAAACTAGGTAAACACCGTTGTTTTCTCCCTAATGGCAACATCACATCCTCCATCCATCACGTTTCTCTCACTCGAGCACAGATGCAAAGGAGGCATGAACCCACTATCAAGCATAAATACTCCCTCTTGGAGTTACTAGCATATACTTTGCCAGAGCATCTACTAATAACGAAGAGAATGCAAGATCATAAATAACATAAGCATGAAGATAACATGATAGATTGATAATCAGAAGACATAGCATTCAACCTTCATCAGATCCCAGCAAACACAACATGTAGCATTACATAAAGATGATCTCGATCATGTGAGGCAGCTCACGAGATCTAAACATGAGGTACAAAGTGGAGAGAACAACCATCTAGCTACTTCTATGGGCCTATAGTCCAGGGATGAACTACTCACGCATCACTTCGGAGGAGGGCATGGTGGTGTAGACCCCTCCGGTGATGAATTCCCCTCCCGGCAGGGTGCCGGGGAGAGCTCTAGAACCCTCCCGACCTCGGGATGACGATGACGGCGGCCTCAGGTGTTTTTCAGGACGAAGTGGTATATATTTAGGTTAATACGTCGCGGGGTATAAATAGGCAAAAGGGAAAAGGCGGTGGAGGCCTGGGGGCCCCACACCACCCCATGGCGCGGCCAGGGGCGCCGCCCTATGGTGTGGCCCCCCTCCGGGTCACTTCGGGACTCCGTGGAACCTTCGGGAATTCTAGGACCTCCGGACTTCGAATTTTCCAATTCCGAGAATATTTCCAGAACAACTTTTCTGAAACTAAAAACAACAAAAAACGGGGAACTGGCTCTGTGGCATCTTGTCAATAGGTTAGTCCGGAAAATTGATAAAATGACATAAAGTGTATAGCAAACATGTAGGAAACAACATGAAAACAACATGGAACATCATAAATTAAGGATACGTTTATGACGTATCATTATGCTTTTACAATTTAGATGATCAAGTTTATGTTGGTAGCATGTCACCTCAGAAATTATTTGTTTTGTCGTTTAACTACTCGAGGACGAGTAGGAACTAAGCTTGGGGATGTTGATACGTCATAAACGTATCTATAATTTCTGATGTTCCATGTTGTTTTCATGCCATATGCTACATATTTTCCTTACACTTTATTCATTTTTATCGATTTCCCGGGACTAACCTATTGACAAGATGCCACAGAGCGAGTTCCCTTTTTTCTGTTGTTTTTAGTTTCAGAAAAGTTGTTCTAGAAATATTCTCGGAATTGGAAAATTCGAAGCCCAGAAGTCTTAGAATTCTCGAAGGTTCCACGGAGTCCCAAAGAGGCCCGGAGGGGGGTCACACCATAGGGCGGCGCGCCCCTTGGCTGCGCCTGGGGATGGTGTGGGACCCTCGGGCATCCACCGCCATCGCCCTTTCGCCTATTTATTCCTCCCGATACGTCAACCCTAAAAATATACCACTTCGTCCAGAGAAAAACTTGAGGCCCCCGTCATCGTCAACCCGAGATCGGGAGGGTTCTGGAGCTCTCCCCGGCACCCTGCCGGAAGGGGAATTCATCACCGGAGGGGTCTACACCACCATGCTCGCCTCCGGAGTGATGCGTGAGTAGTTCATCCCTGGACTATGGTCCCATAGCAGTAGCTAGATGGTTGTACTCTACACCTTATGGCTCATGTTTAGATCTCTTGAGCTGCCTCACATGATCGAGATCATCTATTTGTAATTCTACATGTTGTGTTTGTTGAGGATCCGATGATTATTGAATGCTATGTCTGTTGATTATCAATCTATCATGTTATTTTCATGTGTATGTTATTTATAATCTTGCATGCTCTCCGTTATTAGTAGATGCTCTGGCCAAGTAGATGCTAGTGACTCCAAGAGGGAGTATTTGTGCTCGATAGTGGGTTCATGCCTCCTTTGCATCTGTGCTCGAGTGACAGAAACGTGACGGATGGAGGATGTGATGTTGCCATTAGGGAGAAAACAACGATGTTTACTTCGTTTACATTGTTTAAATTACACACTTTTCTTACTGGGATTATCCGTTGCTTGCAACTTAATACCCAACGTTTGTTTGGATGATATTCGAAGGGTGGATTATTAGTCATAGATGCAGTTGGATGACGATCTATGTATCTTGTTGTAATGCCCGCATGAATCTCATAATAATCTTTATGTCATGCATGTTCTTTATGTGTCAATTGCCCATCTGTAATTTGTTCACCACGCATGTTAGCTATCTTTTATGGAGAGACACCTCTAATGAACTGTGGACCCGGGTCTATTTTGTCATACTGATAATACACACACTACTTCCACACTGGTTCCACTGTTTTCACACTGCAACTACTGTTTTCATATTGTTCTCATACTGTTTTCAACACCATACGTTTAACCTCTCTGTGTTCAGCAAAACCGGTGAGATTGACAACCTCACTGCTTCGTTGCGGCAAAGTGATTTGATTGTGTTATGTAGGTTCCACGTTGCTGCTGAACCGATAGTGCGCCCTGACATCTCAGCTGCATCAACCTTCAGAGATTGTTTGTCCTTCTACTGGTCGATTCAACCTTGGTTTCCTTTCTGAAGGAAAACTTGCTGTTGTGCTCATAAAACCTTTCTCTTGGGGTCTCCCAACGAGTGCAAGTCCTGCACCATCAGAAAGTAAGGCAAAATATTTCGACTTTTCCAGCCTAAAGAGCATTGAATATCTCGAGTGAGTCCAATTTGATTATGTCCCATAAGTTCTAATAGAACTCAGTTGGGAAACCATCCGGACCCGGGGCTTTCTTCTGTTCCATTTAGACTACCACATGTTTTACTTCCTCCTCGTAATAAGGTGCAGTATGGTGGGAGTTCTCCTCATCGGAAACTTGTGGGATGTCATTTGTCTGGGATTCGTCCATTGATATTACCCTTGTCTGGGTCGTGAACATATTTTATAATACTTCATAATATTTATTTTGAGTTGTTTGTGGCCTTAAATTATTCCCCCATCTTGAGTAAGAGAATGAATAAGTTTCTTCCTATGTCTTCCATTAGCTAGACTATGAAAGTATCTTGTATTCAAGTCTCCCTCCCATATTAATTAGACTTTTGATTTTTGATACCATTTGAGCTCTCTTCTCAAAGGACAGGCTTTTGATTTTTTATACCATTTGAGATCCTCTTCTCAAAGGATACATGCGATCTTAGCAATGGATTGTCTTTTAATTCAATCTCTTGTCTAGACAGCGGTCTCACCTCGGCAAACGGCTCTAATTCATCAATAATAGATGATAAGAGAACCTTTACATTTTTAATTGGCCTAACATATGCCTAGCCCAACCACCTAAGTATTTCCCACACCATTTTAACCATATCATAGAACCCCTCCCGATCTAACCAGCCCAATTTAAACTTGAACTAGAGTTTGCACTGAGATCTAGGTGTTCCAGTGGTTAACAGTATGAGAGCATGATCTGACAATGCCTCGATACGTTCGAGAACCCGCACCGAGACCATTGAAAATTAAGACTCCCAATCCAAGTTTATCAGTATGCAATCTAACTTCATGTGTGTCGGATCTGTGAGGCTATTAGTCCAATCGTTGAAAACGCAGATCAAGACTGTCAATGACAACATTGAATAATAGAGGCCAATGGTTACCAAATCCACCTCGTGTTTTCTCATGCGGGAACCATATCAAATTAAAATCCCCGATACAAATTATCTTTTACCAGGTTTACCCACTTGCTAAGGAAAGCGGGCTTATGCTCATCCTGGGTTGGTCTATACACGATGACGAGACTCCATGTGAAGTTGCCGACTTTGTTGCGGATATGGACCTTTATATGAAAGTCGCCATCCGAACTAGTCAAAACATCCATGGTGTCCTTTATCACACCAAGTAATAAGACCCCGCATTTTACATGTGGAGTACGAAAAATCCATGTAAAATCTACATTACCCAATAGGCGTTTAAGTAGACTCCATAGAAATCATGTTTACCAGTTTCTGAAATGCCCACAAAATCCAAGTTATGACACCGAACAAGATCAACAATACATACATGTTTAGACAAGTCACGAATACCTATGCTATTCATGAACATGTCATTCATTGGGAAGCAATTGGAGATGCGGCCAATTTTATCTCTTTACGTGGCGTTTTATTTTTTTAAAGAGCCCACTTTAGATTTGCGGGCGGACGCTTTCAGGTCATATAATGAGCTGAGCATCGCCTCATCCAAGTCACCATTTAATACATCACCAACGAGATGTGAGAGGAGCTGAACATCAATTGTGTCATCCAACTCCTCCTCATTCGTATGGGTGGTAACCGATTTACACGCGACTTTTGGGATGGCTGTTTGGAGAAGTCATTTGGAACAACGGTTTAAGATATTCAGAAGACTCAAAATTCAAATAAATAGTTCAAGACTCAATCGACACATAATAAAACATTAATCTTAGGGAAATATTATTATACCTCTTTTAATTAATTTCGGATGCTTGGCACTAGAAGAATTTTTTTTGGATCCTACCACACTTGAAAATCGTGGTAGAAATATGTTTTTTAGTGGTTAAAGACTTTCGTCAAGGGTGGGGGTATTGTGGCGCAAACCGTGTGATTGATTCTCCTACCAAGGACATGCCATTTCATGGTAGATGGGTGTGCATTAATGGAGACTCCAAACGGAAAACAACAACCCTTCTACCACGGCTATGAACCGTGATAGATGGCAGACCCTTCTAAGCCCTGTTAAATCTAATTGAGCCGGCCTATTAACTCCCGGTGGACCTATCAGCTACAGTATTAGGCCGACGTTTTACTATCGAAGGGGCCCTCTTGCTACAGTGTGTGGGCGGACCTGTTACTGTTGAAGGGATGGCCTGGTGATAGCGGAGGGGTCGGATGCTACAGTTCGTGGGCTGGCCTATTAAGCATAAGTGGACTGACCTAATAAGACTAATGGCTGGCCTATTACCGTACAATACCTGGCCCGTTGAGATTACATAAGTCGGCATGTTTATGTTATTGGGGTTGCTTTTTATTGTTCTTCAGGCTGACTCTTTAAGTTTATGCGGGCCGGCCTATTTGCAGTACTGAGTTGGTCCGTTACTGTTCATGTGGCTGACCTTTTTATTACTGGGTTGGCCCATTAAATTTGATGGTATGGCCCATTATTCTAAGACGGGCATGCATGTTATACTTTTTGGGCTTGTCTGTACCGTTATGTGGGCTGGTCCATTCATGTTGGGTGGCTCGACCCATTAATGCTATGTGGGACGGCCCCTAAAATTATGTGGGATGGCCCATTAAGGTTGTATTGGTCGGCCGTTATTGTTTCGTAGGCTGGCTCGTTATTTGTTGACGATAATTGCAGCCATAGCGAATTGTTTTGCTAGTACAATGCTCATACACCATCGACCACTATAAACCAACATGTAACTGCATAATAATGCACAAACTAACTATACAAACTAATTAAATATTACATAGCCTTCAACAAATTGAATAGTAGCTAAATCGAGCATTTTAATCGACTTATCGAGCTTCCCTCAATAGATGAACAGAGTCATCAATTCATCGAGATTTATTTCATGGATCTTCGTTTACGAGAAAATGAACAATGAGTGTCTAGATAGCCGTTGTGGACGGAAGCAATCAAGTGCCAGTGTTACGACTGCTATGTCGCCCATGCTTTCATAGCTATATTTTTTTATTGAAACAAAGACATGAGAAGTTACTAGCATTTCTGCATGTGCGTTGCAACAGAATAATCAGTACCACATAATTAATCTCGTTTCACAGAAACATTTTTTTTTCAAACAACTATGTGGCGTCGCCTCGCCCTCTTATAGCGACGACTAGGGTGCGGACCAGAGGAGAGGAGGACCAGGAGTGAAGCTTCGCCTGCTATAGTGACGGGGACGGTGTCAACCGGTATCGATTTGGCGAGGGTGCCGCCGTATTTATCTGTTGGAGGCGTGTCGGACTTGTCCGTCGCCTCGCATGGTGGAGTGGGCGGCAAGCAGACGGAGTTGAGTGGGAGGGCTAAGCGCCAGCCGGGGAAGAGGCGGCCATGGTGGTGGGGCTTGTGGCTGCAGCCTACACGATGGGGAAAGGAGAAACGGGGATTGAAGAGGATGGGGCGACGGGCTATGGGCTATGGCCTATGGTGGGTGGTTTTACTGAAATTTGACATCAACCGAGAGTGTTTTGCAAAGCACCGGTGGATTCTAGCCTCTCAATCTCAAACTCTCGTTGTAGATCAAACGGTACTGATGTCACAAAGGCATCATCACCAACTCTGATTTTTATAGGAATAGAGACATAATGATATGAGCGATTAAACAGTTTGTGCCTTATATACATTGTATCTCATTTCAACATGAATATCCTATAGATAGAGACTGAAACTGAGCCACAAACACATAACTAATTGAACTATCATATCTTATGTAGCCAAGCATATCGAAATACAACATGATACTTATACTTATAGCATCTCTTTATTCAGTCTCGCTGTAGGTCATCTTGTTGTCGACGGTTACACGCCGTTAACCATACGCAGATAGACGGTTGTCTCTCCTCTGCATAAACACATACAGGTTCAAATATAATAAACAATTTGAATATAGAGCACCACAGAAGGGACATGTATTTTGAAAATTATAGCAGTGATTCGATCTATAACTTAAAGTGTTCCAAGTGTGAGCTCCATGCAAACTAAGATGAAACACTTAGTGTTGTATCTTTCTAAAACACGGATGACACACAAAACTATAATCACAATGGTACGACGAAGCCATATAATTTTCATTTTCCAATCCATAGGCAGAATAAAATCCCCTACCTCTAGCAAAAAAAAAAAAAAAAATGACCCATCTTTCAGAAGAGAAAAAACGACCCCCATCCCTGGCGCTGCCAATGAGGCGGGGGACGGTGCGGTTTTGTGCCGCTACGGCCTACCACTCCGTGGGCTGGCAGGGCCCGCGCGATCGCGCATGGTTCGACCGGTTCGTCCAGCGCCCACCGCACACGCACATAAACCAAGCCCAAACTCAAATCGGACGGACCACAAACGGCTGCTCTGCCCCTCCTCGGAGACCGGAAGAACGAGTTCAACTCGAAACCCTGCCCTGCTTGGTTCCCAACCTCTTTTAGGCCGGCACGCCCCCGCTCACCCCTCCGAACCGACCCAAATCAAAACCCTACGTAGCGAGCAGCGGCGAGCCGAGCGCAGCCATGGGGCCCGGCACCGCCGACCTGGTGCTGAAGCCGGCGTGCGATTCCTGCGGCAAGGCGTCCGACCTCTACGGCACGGCCTGCCGCCACGCCACCGTCTGCAGCACCTGCGGCAAAGCCATGGCGCGCGCCCGCTCGCCCTGCGCCGTCTGCGCCGCCCCTATCACCAACCTCATCCGGGTACAGCCTGCCCCTCCGCGACGGCTCTAGGTTTCTAGTTTCGTGATCAACGCCGTTGCCGCCGCCGCCGCCGCGCTTGCCGGTTTTGGGCCTCGTTGTCTGTCCCTGACTGTTCTGTTGTTCCGACGGCACACGCAGGAGTACAATGTTCGGGTGGATACCAGCGCGAAGAAGGCCCACTCGATAGGAAAATTCACCACCGGGCTGCCGCCCTTCTCGAGGAAGAAGATTGCGGGGAACGACTGGTCTCTTCGTAAGGATGGCCCCGAAGGACGACAGCTTACTGCCACTATGCGGGTACCGGTTCCTGACCATGGATGCTGGTCATTAGTTTTTATGATCCAACCAGATATGCTGTCACGATTTAAAACCTTTTTCTGGTGCTAATCCAACACGCAACAAGGAAGCTACATTGGAATTTTTGCAGTGCTCGCAGTTGTGACTTGTGAGCAGATATCCCCAATATAACTGTAGTAGTTGGCGCCCAACTGACCATACATTAGTATCGTGCTACTAGATACCTACATTGGCACAAGCTGATGTACATTTTGATCATCTAATGGCAAATGTAGCTGCTAGGAGAACCCTTCAGCAGTTAATTGTTCCTTCAACCCTGATAACTTTGCTATCATGGTGTTCCTGTAATCCTGTCTGACGACACATCTTTTGACAAAACAGGAGAAATACCACAACAAAAAGCCATGGATATTGGAAAACGAGACAGGTGAATATCAGTACCAAAGCCAACTTGAGGCATCACAGTCTGCGACCGCTACATACTATTTGCTGATGATGCAGGGCAAGGAGTTCCATGCTGTTCCTGCTGGTTCCTGGTACTCACCGTTCGCCTCTCTCCTTATTTCCCCATTTCACATCAATAATAATCACCGCGAAAACGTAGTTACCTGCAAGGGATAAGATTCATGAAGGTGTACTATCTCCATGCCAAGGGATGCACTTGCAAGTTTCGAAAATCAGTATTAGTAATTATGTGCTTGGAAGCCTCAAATAGAAAGTGCTCCCTTAATCGCAATTTCCTGTGTCTTCTAGGTATAACTTCAGTAAAATTGCACAGTACAAACAACTCACTCTGGAAGAAGCTGAAGAGAAGATGAAAAGAAGGAGAAGCAACGCAACTGGGTATGAACGATGGATGATGAAGTCAGCTACACATGGAGCTGCTGCCTTTGGTTCGGATTTGAAGAACCTTGATGATGTAAAGGGCAAGGCGGCAGGTGGGGTCCAGCCCAAGAAAGAAAACAAAAATGAGGATGAGAATTACGCTGATAAAGGCGAAGAAGAAGAGAGAGCTCCAAGGAAAAACGCCCGTGGGCTTACTGCTAAGGGCGTGGATGATGATGAGGAGGAAGGTGGAATAGAAGAAGACTTTGATTTGGATTTCGACATTGAAATAGGTATGCAGACCAAATACTATCCATACCCGTTTTCGACGATTCTTAAATTTGACCACCTTTATGCAGTATAGGAAATGCTGATTATTATTATTCGAAAGAACTGTTCATTCATCACACACTAGATTTTGTGCAACTAGTTGCCGCTGCACCCTGTTATTCAATAACCAGAATCCAAGTTACAAAAAAATCGAAAGGATTCATGGATGTAAAAGTCATGGTATATCATGTGCATGATACATTTGAATATGTTATGGAATTCGTAAAGTGCTTTTTAAACATGGAGTGTTGTGTCAACTAGCTGAAATACTTTCCGTGTTCATTCATAGTTAAACACGACGAAGAAAATAGTCAATACTTGCTTATGCATGTGACAGTCCTCAGTAGTCTTCTAAGCTGGAACCTGCTCTTTATCAGGTGATGATTGGGAGCATACAGAAACCTTCAGTGATGACGATGAGGCTCCTGGTGTTGACCCAGAAGAAAGACCTGATTTAGCTGATACCGAAAACCCTGCTCCACCAGAAATTAAGCAGGTGTGCTTGTGCTCACATAATCAGTTAACATGCTAGGCCTACTGCAAAATACTGCAATTGTACTATTTATTAATAAATCTTCAGATGCTGCTGCCTTCACCAGAATTGTTGATAAGTACATTTCTGACTGCAATACCTTGTAGGATGATGACGAAGATGAAGAAGGAGCGGGTGGCCTGAGCAAGTCCGGTAAGGAACTAAAAAAGCTGCTCCGTCGTGCTGAGGGACAAAGTGAATCTGATGACGATGATGACGAAGACACTGATGTAGTGATCACCACTCCTCTTACATTTATGTATGGAATTTCATGAGGTTTAGGTGTTCAAGCAGTTTTGTTGACTTGCTTTCATGTTTACTCTTATTCAACAGGAAGAGTCACCACCTCCAGTACTTGCTCCAAAACTGAAAGATGAACTCGAATGTGAACCGCAGGAAAACAAGCCTGCTAAACCAACAGCAACTGGACTTGCTATCTGCACTCCACCTACATCCAGGTCCAATCAGAAAAGGAAATCAGGTGGCGATGATGCAAAAACTTCTAAGGGTGCAGCGCTAAAGAAGCCAAAGAAAGAACCTGTATGTCATTTCTTCTATTTTTGCGCTGAACATGTGAAATTTAGGTTTAGTCATATTCTAACATTGCACTAATTTTTTCTTTCTAATTGTCCTAAATGTGGTACAGGAAACTAAGACTTTGCAGGTCAAGGAGGAGGCACCCTCTTCCTTGGAACCTCTTTCAAAAGCATGTCCTTCAGCAGGAAGTGACACAAATACATCTGCAGTAACAGAGGAGGAAATCAGGAGAGCACTTGTTGTTCCTATGCCAGTACATGATTTTTCCAACAGATTTAAGCCTAGATTCAAAACTCCAGAGGTATGCATACTGGCTTTGTGATGTGTTTTTGTCTGAAATATTGTTTTCTTAATAACTGTATATGGTTTATTATGCCTTCTTACTGACTTGTATGTCTTTCAATGCATGTACTTGGCCGATATATTGTTATATGTGCCTTATCAATGCATGCACAGGATTTTGATATCTTGTTAGGCTAGCCACAGTGGGAGTAACTAAGGTGGTAACATCACACATATCAAGGCAATTTTGCTTATGTGGCACATATTTAATGAAGAGAGAAGTGCTTGTGGTAACTAGCTATGTTACTAGTAACATCACACATACCAAGGAACAATGTGTCTATAGCCCTAATAAATGAAGTCATGCATGACACCACAAATATGTTACTACCCATTGTGGAGGTAGTAACATAGTCTAGAAAAACGTGTATGTTACTAGTGTATGTTACTCTCCATTGTGACTAGCCTTAACCTCGTACTGCAGGACAAGCAACGTTTTCTTGACACTGCGAAGAGAATTACCAAAGTGGACAAGACCAAAGGCATCAGCTATATTCACCTTCGGGAGCAGCGCAAATGAACAGACAGTTAACGCACCTGTATATGCCATTATACCCTTCTAGCATTGCATGCAATACTTGTGAAAACTGATGTAGAGTATACGTTCTTTGCTGGTTCACCTTCGGGAGATTTTTGCTGCTTGACTTGGTCTTGAAAATTAAATTTTGACCATTCATATCTTACATATGATCTGTAACTACAGTTTTGTGATGATATGGATGTAACGGTATCATTCTTTTTATCTGAGAAGAAGGTGTTGAATCTTGAACTTCTTTTAGATATGAATGTACAGCAACAATTTATCACGAAATATGTTGAAACGCGTGACGGTAAGAAAACAGTTCATTACATTCGTCAACTCTTGTCTTTCACTTCTGCATTGGATAGTGGCGGCGTTCAAGAAATAGTTCATGATCATGTTATGCTCCAGTATTATTACAAATATCGATGAACTATATTACTCCCTCCAATCACATTTAGTTGTCGTGAGCTGTATACAAATTTATATAGAGCTAGCTCACTTCTCGCGTCAATCTTTTAGGATCGGAGGGAGTACATAGTTTTTTTGTGCCGGAGCGAGAGCCCCAGGTCAGAATGATGAAAACAGCTCATAGATCAGGTGATGAAATGTGATGGTAAATGCAAATCTAATATTAATTCGTGCAACTTTGTTCAGTCTGAACAGACTGATTCTTTTACTCCCTCCGATCCATATTAATAGGTGCTAAAGTGGATGTATCTAGACATGTTTTATTGCTAGATACATCCACTTTAGCACCTATTAATATGGATCGGAGGGAGTATCTTTTTCTTCCCTGCTTTAGTCTGGATTTGTCCTGGGTGATTTGTCTCGGCATAAATATTGAACGAACTCAGCATCGGCACAGCGAATTCCCAATTGGACTCAATTCTGTTAGCATGCCGATCGTCTCATCACATAAACAAAGAAGCAATCCTGGAGGTGGATAAAGGAATCCAGCCACACAAATACTGTTTACCTAGTTCTATAAATCCTACTGTCATCCAAACATAGTAAAGATATTAGGCATACAATGTACTATATAGGAATAATGTCATCATGTCCAAACTCCAAATTAGTGTCAGATAGCCCAGAGACATCACAAAATGCTTCAGAATGGAATGGTCATTCTTGAACATCAATACCGGGAAGAAAATAGCCACATTACCATATTCTTTAAGTAATAGTAGCAGATATAATCTTCCACTAAGACTTTCAAAGAGTCGCTTCCACCAAGAGTTATCACCGATTTCAGTAAATTGGCAACCCTTATTTCATGGACCATGTTTTTTGTAAGACATGTCAGGTCTAAAACTTGACATCTTCAAAACTGTTTCATGGTTTGGTTTCTAGTCTAGTTCAATTTAAGGGACCAGCCATCAGCGCAGACTGAGCAAATGGAGAACACAAGAGAAGAAAAACTGTAAAGGGGGGGTCAAATAAACCCATCAAGTTGGATTTATATGTCAGCTGACAAAGTTTACATGCACAAGACACATGATATGTCTTCTAGACGTGTTGATCAGCTTGGACTTTTCATGTTTCTAACCAACAAATTTTTTGTCTTCAAAGAGTGGAAATTACCATGTTCAGACAGCCCAACTCACATAGTTGCATATACTGTACCTAAAGTTCTAAGCTATATATCACTTTGCTGTTCGAAAGTATGCCCACACTGGAGAGACCGTGTGAGAAGCTCTTTTTAGATAGCACCGTGGCCTACATGTGTTTTATGTAGTAAACTGCTTGCACCAAGCCAGCAACTACCTAGAATATACTGGCAATGAAAGGGATCTGCGAACATGGAAAGCTTAAAGTCATCACACAAGTGGGGCACGCCTGTTTAGGAGGAAATGGTCATCAAACATCAGAAGAAAGCAGACAGCTCTCACAAGCCCCAGCATGTAAGAAAGGAAGATGCTTCCCAATCTACCAGCACAAAGGGAGAGCTTCCCAGTCCACAATATTCAGTGGTTTTGCTAGTATCATCCATTATTTTCCTATAATCAATACCACTTCCGAAACTATGACTGCATGTGATCAATGGAGACGGTGCTTCTCAAATTTGAGCAGAAATTGCAACTGCTTTAACACACCAATAGAGTAAATGGTTAGAGTGGGAATTTCTGTACATGAATTACCAGACTACGATTATGTTTAATGGGGCGCTGCTCTTATCAAATTTGAACCGCCACTGTTTCCTATCAAGATCTCAATCAATTGAATAGATAAATCAGGGTGGTGTACAAGAAGAAACAAGCACTGGAATAGATAACCAACTACCTTTTTCATCTAACCAACAGACTAAACTCACCGGCCTTTCTTGTGGGATCTCAAAGGGAAACCACCAGGGGGCGATGGTGAGAACTCTATTGGGAGATGTGGTGGTTCACCCTCACCAGAAAGCATTTCAAGCACCTCCTCGCTTGATGGGCGACGAGTTGGCGACCTCTGTATACATAGGAGTGCAACAGTAATGCATAGCAGCGCCTGTTCACGGTTAACATCCAGGAGCGCAGAGTCTACCAGATCAAGCAAGCGGCCAACGTGGGCAAGATGCCTTGCCCACGAAATGAGACTCGCCTTCTCAAACTCTGACATGGGTGAGGCTGTCACCTGAAGTGGGCGGCGTCCAGAAATAAGAACTAATAACAAAACACCGAAGCTGTAAATGTCACATTTCTCTGATAGAGGGCCACCGCCACCGTACTCAGGAGCCACATAGCAGACAGTGCCACGCATGCTCGGTGTGCTGCTCACTGCTCCACCACTCTTGGGCACAAATTCTGCACTAGCCCAATCCCTGCTGCTCCTCCTTACACCGTCAATCCAACAATCAATGCTGCCATTGCCATTGCCATTGTTGCTCCTCCGGCTCCAGCTTTTCATCATCTTCCACTTTGAATGCCCCTTCTCCTCTACATCACAATCCCTCTCCCACCACTGCATGCCAGCCATCACACCAGCATCACTCTTTGACTTAGCAAGTGCCCGCCGTTTTTGCTTCCTGGTGAGCTCCTCAGCGTACTCTTCACGCCACCACTCCCTCGCCCTACGCTTTGGCTTCCTCTTCTCTGCTGAGGTTGTAGGAGCGGCTGTAGAAGCTCCCCCAATCCAATCATTCTTGGGTCTCTCCTTCTTGATCTCCGACCTGATCCATTCCATCACATAGTCCTTAACACCACCACCACCTCCGCCGCCGCCATTATCCTGACGCCACCACCAGTCACTCCTAGCCCCTGATGCTGCAGCACCTCCACCATTACAGCTTCGTCCATTACTGACACTGGTCTTATCACACCCTGAAGTCGACGCGGCCTCTGCAAGTGAGGCCGTGGTGAACCCCTCATCATCCTCCAGTGACTTGGTGGCACCGTCTTCCCCATTAACAATAACAGCAGTCATGCTCTCGCCAGCCACTGATACGTCATCATGGCACCCACCACCTGGAATTTCATTCCCGGCCCCATTGTCCCCAAGCGCACCACTCTTGAGCTCATCATCTTCTTCTTCTTCAGACTTGATCCGCGCGAGGCCGAAATCTGAGAGGCGAGCACGGAGATCACAGTCCAGCAGCACATTGCTAGGCTTCACATCTCCATGGATGACCGGCGGATGCACAACGAAATGGAGATAGTGGAGCGCGGCGGCGACGTCACGGGCGACGGCGAGCCGGCGCGGCCAGTCGGACACCAGCTCGGGGCACCTCTTGCCCAGCAGCGCGTCCTGCAGGGACCCGTTGGGCATGAGGTCGTAGACGAGCATCATCCGGCGGCGGCAGGGGTGCGCGGAGAGCGAGTAGGCGAAGGGCAGGAGGATGGAGGGCGTGGAGCCGTGGCCGGAGCCGACGAGGTGGGAGGCGAGGGAGAGCTCGTTGTGGAACTCGCGCTCGCCCTGGAGGGACCCCGCGGCGTTCATGACCTTGACGGCCACGGGCTGGCCCGACCTGGGCAGCGCGCCGCGGAAGACGGGGCCGAATCCGCCCTGCCCCAGCTTGCTCCCCGCCGCGAAGCTGCCCGTGGCGCGCCGCAGCTGCTGGTAGGAGAGCCTCCGCAGCGCCGGCGCGGGCTGCGTCTTCGCACCGGCCGCCGCTGCCGCCGCCGTGGCCCGCTTCCTCCGACGCCGCTGCCAGACGAAGAGAGCGAAGGCGAGCAAGATAAGCGCCGCAGCGGCGGCCGAGGCCGCCGCGGAGGCCACCGCGGAGGCCGGGAGGTGGTGGTGGGCGTGGGATCGGAGGTCCGCGAGTACGGCAGAGGCGGCGACGGCGGCTGCCGGAGGCGGGGAGGCATCGGGCGGCGGGGGCTGCCGCGAGGGCATGAGCGGAGGAGGGGAAAAGACAAGCACGGGCAGCTGAGCAGTAGAGCAGCGGGGAGGGGACTGAGCCGAAAAGTGAGTTGGCTTTTCGCCATTTCTGAGATGCGAGCGTGTATCTATGTGGTCTAATCTAATCTGCACCAGCGCAGTGAGGAGAGGGGATCCGATGCCTCTGCCAGGTGGGGCATGGAGGATACTCGCGGCCCACCGGCAGTGAGACGCAAGGATCGGGAGGCGTGGGATGGGATCAAGGGGTCGTTGAGAGCGAATTTAATGGAGAAAGAGCAGGGGTCAAACGGCCAACGTAGGGCTGGCCGGGTCAAGAGCGACCTCGATTTGCTGCGGTGGTGGTTAGCTGTAGCAACTGCCAACCGTCTCAGAAAGCGAAGAAAGTAAGAAACCCTCGGGTCTGTTTTTTCTTTTCATTTCATTATTTCATTCTACGAAGTGGTAGCTCGCCGGCACAGGAGCCGTGGTCCGTATAGTAGCCCGTGGGGCAGAGGGATCTCATCTTAATGCCATTTCTTAGTAGCCCGTGGTAGACCAGTGTTCTTCCCGTCAATGAGCCATGGCCCTTTTCACGAACAAGGAACCGTTGTCTTTTCATCTTTAATAAATATAAATAGTTGAGTACTGCTCGTGTGTTACTACAAATCGCAATCACTTTTGATCGACCACGCGACTAAAGGTTGCTTCACCTTTTGTGGAAGTAGCTTTTTGTTAGCCGGTAAGGAATTAAGGTGGGCTTTGTTCGGTTAAAATTGCGCTTTTCGATAAATTGGTGGGATAGTACTTGGGGTGCTTGTGGAAGTTATGGAGTAGCACATGAAGAAGACAAAGCTGAGTTTTAAGCACATGAAGAAGACAAAGCTGAGTTTTAACTAAGGGCAATGTACAATGCCCGACTAACGTCGCTAGGTGGTCCCAAAACTATTTGTAATTTTTATTACCTTCGGATTCTTTATATATACCTTTGTGAGGATTAATTTTGTAGACAAAACACACAAATGCCCGACCATAAAATTAATAGGCCTAGCACGGTTTCACAAGATTCAGTACACGCTTAGGCATGCAGCTTGGAATAGGAAAACAAGTCTAACGAAAAAGACCAGCTGCAACCCCACACATCTAAACACGGGAACCCCAAGGGGATAGTTCCAGGAAGCCTACTTACATCGTAGATTCGCTTTAACGCTTTCACCATCTAGCTTACACTTGGCTTGTCCTTCTCCTTTAAGCTTAGGGACCATTGTTGCAGAAAGAACAAAGTTTTAAAAATCACATCAGAAGGGTGATTTATCACTTTGTGCTCAATAGACAGTTTGTTACGAATATTCCAGAAAGCCTAAGATAGAGTAGTGAAAAGCATCCAGAGGGCTCTTCTTTGGTGTCCTAGCAAGCTAGCCACAATTGAGTGAAATTGCAAGAAATCAATGGGGCTCCAGTTACTCCCTAGGAACTGACGAGCCACACTCCAAACGAGTTGTGCAAGTGAGCATTGGAAAAAAATATGAGAAGAGTTCTCGGGGCCTCCACTCAGCGAACACTTGCCATCCGAAGGAACCATTTCTAGAGTGAAGAATCAAGCTCATCGATAATCTATCCAGCGCGAGTTGCCAAGTAAAGATTTTAATTTTCATAGGAAGATTTGCTTTCCACATGTCTCGAAAATGAGCCACTGTCGCCGTAGTTTGGCATACATTGAGCTGACTAAAAACTGTGCCGAGGTCTCAAGCAACCTAGAGATACTCTCTAAATTTCTCTTTACTCTGTGTATTAGGATTGTCTTAAGTTAAACGTTTCTAAGTTTGACCAAGTTTATAGAACAAAATATCAACATTTGAAATGTCAAATGGGTATAATATGAAAATATATTCCATAATAAACCATATGATATTGACTTGGTATTACTAATGTTGATATTTTTCCATATAAAATTGGTCAAACTTTAGCAAGCTTGACTTTGAATAAACCTAATATGCAGAGTAAAAAGAAACGGAGGGAGTACAACCATGATCCTCAGATATAGCAATTTGGTCAATGATAGCCTCCAGCTCAGCCCATTGAGCCACATCGGCCTGGTCTAGAGTACATCTTAGCCTAATGTCAGAATGCGCAACCTCGTCTTAGTCTAATGTGGGTCTTAACCTTGCAACCTTTTGATACGTCATAAACGTGTCCTTAATTTCTGATGTTCCATGTTGTTTTCATGTTATTTCTTACATGTTTGCTATACACTTTATGTCATTTTTATCAATTTCCGGGACTAACCTATTGACAAGATGCCACAGAATCAGTTCCCTGTTTTCTGCTATTTTTAGTTTCAGAAAAATTGTTTTGGAAATATTCTCGGAATTGGAAAATTCGAAGCCCGGAAGTCTTAGAATTCTCGAAGGTTCCACGGAGTCCCGAAGAGGCCCGGAGGGGAGCCACACCATAGGGCAGCGCGCCCCTGGCCTCGCCTGGGGGTGATGTGGGCCCCTCGGGCGCCCACCGCCATCGCCCTTTCGCCTATTTATTCCCCCCGATACGACAACCCTAAAAACATACCACTTCGTCCCGAGAAACAACCGAGGCCACCGTCATCATCATCCCGAGATCAGGAGGGTTCTAGAGCTCTCCCCGGCATCCTGTCGGGAGAGAAATTCATCACCGGAGGGGTCTACACCACCATGCCCTCCTCGGAAGTGATGCGTGAGTAGTTCATCCCTGGACTACAGGTCTATAGCAGTAGCTAGATGGTTGTCTTCTCCACTTTGTACCTCATGTTTAGATCTCGTGAGCTGCCCTACATGATCGAAATCATCTTTATGTAATGCTACATGTTGTGTTTGCTGGGATCCGATGAATGTTGAATGCTATGTCTTCTGATTATCAATCTATCATGTTATCTTCATGCATATGTTGTTTATGATCTTGCATGCTCTCCGTTATTAGTAGATGCTCTGGCCAGGTAGATGCTAGCAACTCCAAGAGGGAGTATTTATGCTCGATAGTGGGTGCATGCCTCCTTTGCATCTGTGCTCGAGTGACAGAAACGTGACTGATGGAGGATGTGATGTTCCCATTAGTTTACATTGTTTACATTACACACTTTTCTTACGACGATTATTTACTGGTTGCAACTTAATACCCAACGTTTGTTCAGATGATATTCGGAGGGTGGATTATTAGTCATAGATGCAGTTGGATGACGGTCTATGTATCTTGTTGTAAAGCCCGCATGAATCACATAGTAATCTTTATGTCTTGCATATGCACTACGGTGCGGCCTTCATTTCTGTCAATTGCCCAGCTGTAATTTGTTCACCAAACATGTTATTTATCTTTTATGGAGAGACACCTCTAGTGAACTGTTGACCCCGGTCCATTTTCTCATTCTGATAATACACAAATTGCTTCCATTGTTTTCACACTGCTGTTACTGCTTTCATACTGTTTTCCACACCATACATTTAACCTCTTTATTATCGGCAAAACCGGTGAGATTGACAACCTCACTGCTTCGTTGGGGCAAAGTGAATTGTTTGTGTTGTGTAGGTTCCACGTTGCTGCTGAACCGGTAGTGCGCCCTGTCATCTCAGCTGCATCAACCTTATGAAATTACTCCTTCCTCCTCCTGGTGAGTTTACTCCTTCCTCCTACGGGTCGATTAAACTTTGGTTTCTTTCAGAGGGAAACCTGATGTTGTGCTCATCATACCTTCCTCTTGGGGTTTCCCAACGAGTGCAAGACCTGCACCATCACCTTTCTTGTTAGCAAATATGGTTGTGAATTCCTTAACACCGTCAGGAGCTCTGCATCCAAATATCATTCTAACCGAAGCATCCTTAAGAGGGAGAGAACATTCATCAACCTCCAGGGGGACACCGAACTCATGAGTGCATCCCAACATCACCTTTACCTTCCTCAAGATCGGAGGAACTGAAAGTGCAAACGCGCTTAAATCATCTTGTTTTGGTGTTTGTTAACAACACATGTATCCTTAAGGGTGTTGATGTATTTCAGGGCCTAAACAACATATTTGATGTGGTGGTATTGTGTTACAAAAAGGGTGCAAAGTCTCTGGAATTGGTTCTGCTGGAGTTTACTCAGGCCGGAGTCTCCGGTGTGAAGAAATTCACCAGGCCAGTTTCTCTGGATTTCTGGTGTCGCCTGCGGTACCCAGACCGGAGACTTACCGGAGATACACCGGAGTCTCCGGTATGCCTGTGTGTTTTGCTCTCAATTGAACCTACACACTCTGTGAGATCAAACGACTAAGTCAAGACCGGAGTCTCCGGTCCTCCAGGCCGGAGTCTCCGCACTGGAGTTTTTCCTGAAGTTTCTCAAGGTGGTAAATTTGGTGTCGCATGCGGTATCGACACCGGAGACTGTCCGGAGTCTCCGGTCCAGGGGGTCTGCGAAAATATTCAGCCGGAATCTCCGTCCTTTACACTGTAGTCTCCGGTGTGAGTTTGGCATAAGAGCTCCAACGGCTCCAAGACTTTATGAGGGGTATAAATACCCCCTCCCCTCCACCTACCTCAAGTTAGCTCGTCCAGAATTAAAGTCACCATTGTTGGAGCTCACCCACCTTGCTAGATCTCCCAATCCCTCCACCCAAAAGCCTTGTTCTTTGGAGAATTGAAGGAGAAGGCCCCGATCTACGTCTTCATCAACCGGATTTCATTTCCCCTCTCATTTTCTTGATGGATCTAGCCTAGGGTTTCCTCTTGTGGAGAACCTAGGCATCTTCCTACTCTTTTTTGATTCAAGAAGTGTTGGGAGCCCCCAGTTTGGTTGTGGGTGTGTGCCCCAAGTTGTTTGTAAAGGATTCGATTCCCGCCTCAAAGGGGATCGATAGTGGAAGGTGAACTAGGCCTTTGTGGCGGAGTTCATCGGAGAATAGGGTGAGGCCTTTGTGGCTTTGAGTAGGCCTTCGTGGCGAACTCACACCCCTCCAACGATACGTACTCCCTTAACAAGGAGGAACTCGGGAATACATCGTGTCTCCGTGTGCTTCCTATCGGTTATCTCGTTCCCTTATCTTTTACTTACTTGTACTTGTTGCATTTATTGTTGTACTCATTGCATTAGTTGCTTCCTTGTCATATAGGTAAATTCACCTTAGTAGAACTATCTAGAGAATTTACCTTCGTGTCAAGCCTAATTGTGAAGAAAAATTAAAATTGGTCGTAGCACCTATTCACCCCCCTCTAGGTGCCTATACTTTACTTTCAATTGGTATCAGAGCCTCGGCCTTCTATCGGGCTTAACCGCCTAAGAGTTTAAGTATGGGTGAAGAATCGGATACCGAAGGTTCCGCGGCGGCGGCGTCCACGAATGATCTGAATGAGTTGAAAAATTCATTGACCTCATCCATAGACACCAAAATTGATGAGTTACGTCAACTCTTGAAAGCCAAAGGACCGGAGGTCACCGGCTCATCTCCTCCGGAAGTACCTCCAGAGGGCGCCAAGAAAGGGGTAGATGGTGAACCATCTAAAAATGCTTCCGCCGAAAACTCCACAAAGAAGGGTACGAAAGGAGATGGAGAATTTCACTAAGTTCCCGGAAGTTATTCTCCCGGTCCTCCCGTCCCACATCCTCATTTAATTCCTAGGGGAGATCCACCTAAAATTGATGCATTTTCTTTTCGTGAATGGGAATATTACATGGAGACTCACTTGAACTCTTCTTGTATAGAGCTTTGGAGGGTCACTCGTGATGGATACAAGCCTCATGACCCCAAGAACCTAACAAGAAGAGAAGGAGTAGATTGCCAACTCAACTACACCGCCTTGTCAATTCTTCAACAAGCCGTGGGTCCTAACCACATGCCGCATCTTCAACAATATTCCACCGCCAAGGAAACATGGGATGCTCTTGTCGTCATGTTTGTGGGCAATGAGAGCATGAAAAGGAATAGGTATGATGCCTTGACCAATGAGGCCTAAGGGTTCTATATGCATGATGGAGAGAACCACGAAGACATGTACCGAAGGCTCAAGACACTTGCCACAACATTCACAAATGTTGGTGTCAAGTACATCGATTATGCTTAGATCAAAAGCAAGCACATGATTGCCCTCATGCCATTTGAGCCAGCGGACTTGAAGAGCATTCAAGGAAGACATGATTTTCCTTATATGACCACAACTCAAGTCATGCAAGAAATGTGCTCCTATCAAGTGCAAACCAAGAATGCTCTTTACAACCGTGCTAGGGCCATAGGAATGCACAAAGGGGCATCGGTTGCTTTGAAGGCCAAGGTTGTTTCTCAAGAAGTTGAGTATGAAGAAGAAGGCAATGAGGTGTTGGCTCCATTGAAGGATCAAGAGTATGATCCCGTGCTCAAGGATATCATTGCTCTCACCGTGCAAAAGTTTTGGAGGAATCCTCCCAAGGCCAAGAAATTTGTTGAGGAGAAGACCAAGTCTCGCTATGGAAATGATGGGGCTAAAAAAGTGAGGTCTTTCTTCAATTGCCAAGACAAGTACCACTTCATCGCGGAGTGTCCCTATGAAAATAGAGAACACCATGGTGGCAAGCTCGTTCACAAGGACAAGTCCAAGGTTAAGTACAAGAAACCTCATTTCAAGAAGAAACCTTTCAACAAGAAATCTCCCACCAAGTTTGTGCTAGTGACTCAAGAGGAATATGATTCCGGGAGTGATGAAGAAGAAGAAACCACAAGTGAAGTGGCCGCTCTAGCTATTGCTTCTACTCCATCGTCTTCATCTCTCTTTGAATCCCCAATGAAAATCATCCTCACCCAAATGCCAAGTGCTTCATGGCTAAGGCCTCAGAGCTATCACCTTATCCCAACTCTAAGACCCCAAGTGAACTAGAAAATCTTGCTAGTCTTAGAGTAGAAGATGAAATGATTTCTTTGGAACGTTTTATGTCTAACATGCAAGGGGAGACCAAGAAGTACTTCGAACATCTCATGAGCCAATTGGGAGAGGCCCAAGAAGCTCTTGAGAAGAAAGGTGAGGTTGAAAGAAGGGATGCGGATGAAATTGCATCCCTCACTATGACTCTTGAGGAAGATCATGATGGTAGAGTTTCTCTTGAGGAGGAACTTGAATCTATTGAAGAAAATCATAATGAACTTGTTTCTAATATCACTAAGGAACGTGATCTTGTAATTGTTAAATATAAAAAGGCTAAAAAGGATAAGGTTGAGTTTGGGGTTGGTCATGGTAAACTAACCGAGGAGTTTGAAAAACTAACCGAGGCTCACAAAGCTTTGGAGAGTCAACATTCTTCCCTCAAAGAGTTGCATGAACAACTTCAAACTCAACTTAATCAACTTAACAACCCTAGCACCTCTACTTCTTGTTCTGATCATGCAAATATTATTGAGGAAAAGGCTAGGTTGAAGGATGAGCTTGCAAGGCTCAAGGGCAAAGGCCCTCAAGTTGAGAAGGTTGTGGCCTCTAACCCACAAGTGGTGGCCCCTAGTCCTCATGTGGTTGTTGCTATACCACAATTGAGTGCTCCAAGGCTACAAGTGGGCAAGCAAGGTCTTGGCTATGTTGCCAAGAAGAAGAAGAGCAAGAAGAAGGCCAACAATGGTGCCACGGGTAGTATTGTCATTAGGGACAACTCTACTCCTAGCACTCCCGCACAAGCAAGCAATGTTGCTTCGAGTAGTAGTGTCATGAGGGAGAACACTACTCGTGGCATCTCCACGGGAACTAACAATCCACACTATTTCTTATATGTTGAATATTATGGTGTTGTGCAAGCTAAATATGTTGGTCCTATTGAGGGTTACATTGACTACACTATTTGGGTTCCAAAGACCCTTGTTGCTAACATGAAGGGACCCTCCTCGGGTCCTAACTCTAGTCAATGATCTCTTGCAGGACTATGCTTCCGGTGGGTCTAAATGGATAATTGATAGTGGATGCACTAGTCATATGACCGGAAGCAAAGAACTTGTGACGGAGTTGCGCCCAAATGATATTCAAGCAACCGTCACTTATGGAGACTCGTCCTCGTCTAAGGTATCGGGGTTCGGCAAGGTTGTGATTGCTCCCGATATCACTATCGTGGACGTCATGCTTGTCGAATCCCTTGGTTTCAATTTACTTTCCGTCCGCTCTCTTGGAAAGATGGGTTTCTCCGTCTTTTTTGATGAAGATATTGTGATCCTTTTGAGGAGCAAGACTCTTGATGTCGCATACGTGGGAAATGTTGAAAATGAGTTGTTCGTGGTAGACTTTTCGAAGTCTACCAACTCTCAATCAATGTGTCTTTTCGAAAAGGCGGATGTGGGATGGTTGTGGCATCACCGCTTATCCCATGTCAACATGAGAACTTTGCAAAGTCTTCACAAAGGTGGCCTTATTGTTGGACTAAAAGAAAATGTTTCCTTTTCCAAAGATCTTGTTTGTACGTCGTGTGTTAAAGGAAAGATGCATGATATCTCGCACAAGGCCAAGACTATTATTTCATCAAAGAGGATCTTGGAGCTTCTCCATGTTGATCTCTTTGGTGCCGTGCTCGAGGCAAGTCTTGGTGGCAAGAAGTATTGCTTGGTGATTGTCGATGATTATTCAAGATACACTTGGGTTTATTTCTTCAAGTGCAAGAGTGAAACTCAACAAACCATCATCGAATTCTCCAACGAAGTGTAACGTCAACACAATGTGCAAATCATGGCTATTAGGAGTGATAATGGTTCGGATTTCAAGAACTACACTTTGAATGAATTCCTTAGTGAAGAAGGCATTCGTCATCAATACTCCGCCACCTACACTCCTCAACAAAATGGTGTTGCCGAAAGTAAGAATCTCACTCTCTTGGATATGTCAAGGACCATGTTGGCGGAGTATTCTTCTCCCCAATATTTATGGGCCGAGGCCATATCCACCGCATGACACTCCTCCAACCGCCTCTACATCCGCAAGGGCTTGGACAAGACTCCATATGAGATCCTCACCGGCAACAAACCCAACGTCTCCTACTTCCGTGTATTCGGTTGTAAGTGTTTTTATTTGATCAAGGGTGTTAGGTTATCTAAATTTCAATCCAAAACTATTGAGGGTATATTTGTTGGTTACGGTGCCGAATCCCACACTTATAGAGTCTTTGACAAAGCCTCGCGGATTGTCATAGAATCTTGTAGTGTGGTTTTCGAGGAAAATGATGGCTCCCAAGTGGCGCAATTTCATGTTTCTAATGTAGATGTTGAAATGACTCAAGAAGCCATAGGAAGGATGGGTGTGGGATTTTTCCGCCCCATCGAGGGACACCTTTGTCGCACCCGGACTTCTAGAGGATACACACAGCCCGCTAAACAGTAGATAATTGGCTTACGGGGCCTACCTGCACCCGCATCTCAATATGAGTAGGCCAACACGTAAACGTGTGAAAACCATCCTCTACTATTCATCGTCTGTGAAACCATCCAATAGGAATCCGAATACTTCCATTGACGTACTTCATAACATACACACATGGTACGTCAACGGCATTTGAACAAGTGATATCACAACAAATCTCTAAGACACAAAGAAATAGAAATAAGTGGCAAAAGCTCTCACTAGAGCAGAGATAGCAAATACAGTCATGCAGAGGACACATGTCCCAACAAGTCATCATTACATCACAGCGGAAGCATCCAAAGTGTCTGAGTACAGACAAGATCCAAATAGGTCTAAGAGGCCGGAAACGAAAAGAACGGAGCCCATCCACGAAGTCTCGGATCCTGCCCGGGTCCGCTATCTACTCGTCAGCAGCCTCGTCATACTCCACATAGTAGCCACCATGGGGATCCTCGGAAACGTAGTCTGCAGAACCAGCAGCCCCAAAGGGGTCAGTACGGACGAGTACTGGCAAGCAAGACGCACAAGATACCAAAGTGTACCCGACAACACCAAGTACAGATGCTTTGGGTTCAACGGAAGATAGGTGATACAAAGGTGCGGCAGCGAGCTGCACTAACCAACTACAGAGACACGCTACAACATCCGACTAAAAGAAAGGGATAAGATAGCGCATCGGAACCAACTACCACTAACCTCAAACAAACCCATCCTGGATCTCGCCCCTTATCCAAAGAAGCAATCCGAGGATAACCCACACAGTTGGATTAATGAAGGTTCAAGTTATTGTGTCAATAAGACTATTACTAGTCAAATTATTATTAATTAGGTGTAAGTTGTCTAATCCTTGTTAGCCATCCCTATCACCAAGTCATCCATAACCGCGGACAACAGGGCTTCTCGAGAAGATTTAACCCTGCAGGGATGCACCAATTTGGCCGTACACGTAAGAATAACCCGCCAGGCGGGGATCAAACCCACCAAGCAGGCCACTCAACACAACCCAACTCTTCTTCGCATCAAGCCCAAAGAACCACGTGATGTGCGTGCGCGGCTAATCGAGCCCCCACGAAGAAAAGGGGGACCCTCATAGCACTGGAAGACCACGCCGCCCTAAATGCCGACTACAAAAGTTCCACCCTCGCGCCAAGGGTTCGTACCTGCATATGCGTGCATCACATGGAAAGCCCGAACTAAGTGTGGCGATTTGGACGAGATGCGAATCGAATCAGAATTGCGGGGGGCGCCCATACACGCTTCCCACATGCGGTTAGCGCGCTCATCATGGATCTAGAGGACAAGAACTTTTCCTGAGTTCGACACTAGCAGGCCTCAAAACCATACCCGGTCTCCTGCCGATGCCTTATCATCAAATTAGCATTACCTCAAACATTAACAGGTTGTTGTGTAAAACATCGAGCCCCCAGAACATAATGAATATGGTAAAAGAAATAACAGACATCAGACTCGAGCAAAAACAACCCTAAGCATGCTAGTAAGACACAGGCCAACAAGCAACAGGGTTATAGGTGTGGAGGTGAGGCTATATCAGGGTTACAGGATAACATGTGATAGGATCGGAACACAAGCAACGAATCATAAGGCTAGCAGTGTAGACAACGGAAAGTATCGGTATCAAGTGTGGAAAGGACACAATGGTTCAGGTGAGTGAATACTTGCCTGCAAACTCAGTAGCCTGGTACTGGGCTAACTCCTCTGAAGTAGTATCGTAAACCTCGTCTGTCTCAACGTCGTCTATTCGGGAAGAAGCAAACAAACAACGAAGAGAGACGAACAATCAATAACATGGCATAATGCACAAACATGGGATGATGCATGACATTTTAATGCAAGTAAGAGATCATGGACATGATCACCAAGTTAAATGAGTGTCCCAAATAAGTTTGCATTATTTAGAAACCTCTCATATTTATCTTAGTGGCCTATGATTAATTTTAATAATACCAATACATAAAAAGTATTCCCACATGCATGAAATGATTGCTTTTCTGTTATTAATTGAAGTTCTTTCCATTTTGGTATAGTTTCCATAATTTTTGGGTGAAGAAAATAATAAATAAGAATTAATTCTTATTGTTTTCATTTCAGCCATTTTTGGTAAACAATTTAAAAAGAGGTACTTTCAGTTACAAAAGCATGGGAAATACTTGAAAACATGTGGACAATGTTTCACTGAACATTTTAAGCCATTAAACATAATTTTTGGATAATCATTGAATTTATTATGCATTTTTCCGTAAGCATTTTTATTCTGCCCCTTTTAGTAAACAGAGGGAAACATGTTCAAATTTAATTCAATTGTGACCAAATAAAATACCACTGTGTAGAGTTTGTTAAGACAAAATTTTAGAGCTCAAGTTTGCTCAATTTGGGTGAACAGAACTCAAGTTATGAATTTCCAAAGTTTCAAATTTTAAAAGTCATTTCTGTATTTAATTATTTAGTGCAAAATTTATTACAGAAACATGTTGACATTTTTACATATTTCGAAAGTGCTCACAATTATGAATCTACAGAAATTTGAATCACCAAAATTGGAGCATTTATGAATATTTGGTGGAATTTACAAATTAAGATCTGATCTGTTTTGGGGCTGAGCTGCAGGAAAATAAAACCAAAAAGAAAAAATGCGCAGGGGGGGACTCGAACCCGCGCCCTGCTGTATGCGCGCGAGAGGCCAGGGCCACTGGGCTGCTTCTCGGCTTGTGCTAGATCTAGCACGCGCATTCTTTTGAGGTGAGCGTCGAGCGGAAATTGAAACTGAACGAAAGTTCAGTACTGAACTTTGCACGACGAGGACGGACGGACGAACCATGACATCGATCTGCTGCTGCGCATGCTGCGTGCGTGGGGAAGAGGAGGACGGGAATTGGAAGGGGGCCTCACCGGGAGTGGGTCGGTGGGGTCGATCGGGCTCGAGGGCGACCGGCGGCGGCGGTGGAGACCTTCAAACTCCGGCCATGGATGCGGTGGAGGTGATGGAACAGAGAGGGATCGAGAGGATGGCGATGGCGGCAGGGGACAGAGGGGAGGCTAGGGTTAGGTTAGGGCGCGGCTCGGGGAGTAGAAATAGGAGGAGGGGGAGCAGGTGGGGGAGAGGACGTGGCTGCCTCTAAGCCACGGGAGTTCGCCTGCTCCCTGGCTGCCTCGTCCGTACGAGGAAGACGGCCTGAAGTGGGCTGGGCTTGGGGTCGTAGGTGGCCTGGCTGGGCCTTGTTGGCCCAGTTCGGCTGCCTCCCCCTTTTCTTCTTTTTTTTTCTTTTTGTAGAAAAGAAAAAAGAGGAGAAAGAAAGGAAAAGTAGGGGTTTTTTGGGGTCCAATAATTTTGGTGATAAATTTTTATGAGTTCCTGATTGCAAAAGCCCAGTTGCACCAACTTTTGTTTTTCAAAATTTTAAATATTTGTTGCTGTTTGAATTTTAAATGCAATTGCTTGAATTTTGCAATAATTGAATTATTTGAAAAATTAACCAAGTCACTCATTTGGAAAATCAAGTTTATGGGAAACAATAAAACTATTTGATTTGTTTCTTTTAGTGATTTATTTTGAAATCATTGGAACATACCAAGTATGAACCAATTGGTTTGAATTTGAATTGAATTTCAAATTGAAACACATGCCACATGCAATGCTTATGATGACATGATGCATTAACATAAATTAACAAGAAGCAAAACATTCTAAGGTTGTTTTCATACTTGGGATGTTACAAAACAAACCCCGCTTGAAGGAATCGCGCCCCGAGATTCCTACTGAGAAGAGAAAAGGTCCGGATACTTCTTGCGAAGATCCTCTTCGGTCTCCCACGTTGCATCTTTATCGGAATGATGAGACCACTGCACTTTTAAGAACTTGGTGCTCTTGTTGCGAGTTTTGCGCTCGGTCTCATCGAGAATGCGAATAGGGTGCTCTTCATAAGAGAGGTCTTCTTGCAGTTCAATGGAATCATGATCAACTGCACGACCTGGATCTTTGAAGCACCTCTTGAGCTGTGACACGTGAAACACATCGTCACCTTGGATAGCTCTTCTGGAAGTTCAAGACGATAGGCATTTTCTGCACGCCTTGAGAGAATGTTGAAGGGAACAATATATCTTGGTGCAAGCTTTCCTTTGACACCAAAACGATGAGTGCCTCTGAGGGGGGTAACACGGATATATGCTTTGTCTCCAGCTGCATAGACCATGTCCCTGTGTTTGCTGTCATAGTAGCTTTTCTGACGAGACTGAGCAATCTTCAGATTGTCACGAATGATGCGAACTTTCTCTTCGGCCTCCTTAACAATGTCAGGGCCTAAGAGTGAATGTTCACCAGCTCCAGACCAATTGATTGGACTCCTGCATCTGCCGCCATAGAGAGCCTCAAATGGTGCCATGCCTAGACTTGCCTGGAAGTTGTTGTTGTAGGAGAATTCAGCATATGGAAGACATTCCTCCCATTTCATGCCAAAAGAGAGACCACATGCTCTGAGCATATCCTCGAGAATCTGATTAACTCTTTCGACTTGCCCTTGAGACCGAGGATGATAGGCTGTGCTGAAGAGAAGCTTGGTGCCCAAAGCTTCTTGAAAGCTTTTCCAGAAATGAGAAGTGAAGATGCTTCCACGGTCTGAGCTTATTTCTAGCGGAACACCATGAAGAGGAACAATCTTTGTTGTATAGAGCTCTGCTAACTGACTAGCTGAGATTGTCTCTTTGACAGGAAAGAAGTGAGCGACTTTAGTGAGTCGATCAATGACGACGAAGATTGCATCGTTGCCCCTCTTGGACTTTGGAAAACCAGTGACGAAGTCCATTTCAATCATGTCCCACTTCCATTCAGGGATTTTCAGAGGCTGGAGAAGACCGGTTGTTTTCTGATGAACTGCCTTGACACGTTGATAGACGTCGCATTCAGAAACGTATTGAGCAATTTCACGTTTCATGCTAGGTCACCAATACAGTGTCTTGAGATCCTGGTACATCTTTGTACTTCCAGGGTGTATGGAGAGAGGAGTTTCATGAGCCTCTTTGAGAATGACATCTTTGAGACTTTGAATTTGAGGAACTGCAATGCGTCCTTCGAAGAACACAGTTCCCTTGTCATCAATTGAGAAACACTCAAATTTCTCATTGCCTGCTTTGATGTGTTCTACAATCTTCTTGATTTCAGCATCACGAAGTTGTTCAGAACGAATCTTGTCCTCGAGAGTTGGACTGGCTGTCAAGTTTGCAAGATAGCCTTGAGGAACAAGACCAAGATTCAGTTTTTGGAATTCTTCATGAAGAGGAGATTGGCTTTCCATGATCATGAGATTATTGCAATACGACTTGCGACTGAGAGCATCGGCCATAACATTAGCCTTGCCTGGAGTGTAAGAAATGGTAAGATCAAAGTCTTTGATCTTTTCAATCCATCTCCTTTGTCTGAGGTTTAGATCTGGTTGAGTGAAGATGTACTTCATACTCTTATGATCGGAAAAGATTTCAGTGCGACTACCCAACAAGTATTGTCTCCATTTCTTGAGGGCAAACACAACTGCTGCGAGTTCAAGGTCATGAGTGGGATAATTGAACTCATGTGTGTTCAACTGACGTGAAGCATAAGCCACAACTTGGCGTTCTTGCATGAGAACTGCACCTAGACCTTGGAGAGAAGCATCACATAATATTTGGAAAGGTTTGGAAGGATCTGGGCCAACCAGAACTGGTGTAGAAGTGAGTTTAGTCTTCAGGAGATTGAAACTTTCATCACATTGTGGAGACCAGACGAACTTCTTGTCCTTCTTTGTGAGGTCAGTGAGAGGTTTGGCAATCTTGGAGAAGTTTGGGACGAAGCGACGGCAATAGCTAGCCAAGCCAAGAAAACTTCTTACTTGCTTCACCGTCTTTGGAGGTTTCCAATCAACAATTGCTTTAACCTTTTCTAGATCAATGGCTATGCCCTTGGCAGAGATGACATGACCAAGATAAGCGACTTCGGAAATCCAAAACTCACATTTGGAGAACTTGGCATAGAGACGATGCTCGCGAAGCTTCCTGAGAGTGAGACGAAGATGTTCTTCATGCTCTTCCTCGGATTTTGAGTAGACAAGAATGTCATCAAGATATACCACAACGAACTTGTCGAGGTATTCATGGAAAACAGAATTCATGAGTCGAGAGAAGGTCGCCGGTGCATTGGTGAGACCAAAGGACATGACGGTGAATTCACATAGACCGTAGCGAGTGGTGAAGGCTGTCTTTGGAATATCCTCTTTTCTGATCTTTATTTGATGGTAACCCATTCTCAAGTCCAACTTGGAGAATATTGAGGCTCCAGCAAGTTGATCAAAAAGATCATCGATGCGAGGAATTGGATACTTATTTTTGATGGTCTTCTCGTTAAGAGGACGATAGTCAACAACGAGTCTCTTTGTTTTATCCTTCTTCACAACGAACAGAGTTGGGCATCCCCAAGCCGAGGAACTAGGTTGAATGTAACCTTTTTCCATGTACATATCAATTTGTTCCTTCAACAACTTCAGCTCGGGAGTTCCTATCTTGTAGGGATGCTTAGAGATTGGAGCAGTACCTGGTTCAAGTTCGATCACGAACTCAACAGCTCTGTCCGGAGGCATTCCTGGCAACTCTTCTGGAAAGACGTCAGGGAAGTCGCAAACCACCGGAACATTTTCAAGTGAAGGTAGAGGTTTTGCATTGAGGGTGCACAGCTGAATGGAACTTGATTCATGTGGAGAATAGATTATCTGGCCAGAAGGGTGGAACAAAGTTATTGACTTTTGAGCACAGTCAATTCTTGCTTTATTGGCCTTCAGCCAATCCATATCAAGAATGACATCAATGTCAGAATTGCCAAGCAGTATGAGAGAAGCAAGGAATATGTGGCCTCCAATTAGAATTTGATTTTTGTGACTGATCTTGGAAGTTTGCATAGTTACTCCAGGGGAGCTAACCACTAGCGGGGAACCCAAACCAACAAAAGGGAGTTTAATTGTTGTCGCAAAGATCTTTGACACGAAAGAATGTGATGCTCCGGTATCAAACAACACTTTAGCTGGAATAGAGTTTACGGGAAATGTACCGAGAACGACGTCAGGAGCTTCCTCAGCTTTATCGATCTTGACATGATTCACCCTTGCGGTCCTCCCGACAGGCCTGTTGTTGGAGTTGAAGGCCTTAGGCGGGGGAGCGCGCACCATTGCCTGGTTTGTGTTAGGACGAGGTGGTGGTGGTGGTAGCTGCCTCTGCGTGCACTTGTCGGCGTAGTGTCCCGTCTGCTTGCACTTGTAGCACGTGACGACACGAGGAGGCCCTGGCCTTGGCTGCCCCATCGAAGCCCTTGGATCATGCAGCTGAGCAGGGTTGGGTGGGCGGGGAGCGAAGCCTGGAGAAGTTTGGGCATATGGAGCCCGAGCGACAACACCATTTGGTACCCAGATGCGGCGCTTCTGCGGAGGGGTGGTCATGTTGGAGGAGGAACCACCCTCACGCGAGTGCTTGCGAGACTCCTCGAACGCCTTGCGCCCATTTTCTTCATTGAGCGCGGTGTTAACGAGATCCTCGAAGCTGTCGGCCTTGACATTGGTGAGGGCATACTTGAGTTCCGGGTTAAAGCCTCTGCGGAACCTTGCCATCTTTTTAGCTTCAGTGGACACCTCATTTCCAGCGTACCGAGCGAGGCGATTGAACTCACTCTGATACCCGATGACGTCCAACTTGCCCGGCTTGAGAGAGCAAAACTCTTCACGCATTCTTTCCATGAGACCATCTTGAATGTGGTGTTTCAGGAAGTCTTCCTTGAAACGATCCCACGTGACTGGCATGCCAGTTCTCATGGCCTGGAAGTTTTCCCACCAAGAAGCTGCCTGACCCTTCAGCAGATACGAGGCATACTTGACCTTGTCTTCTTCAGCTACGTGTGCAATATCCAGAGCCTTGGCTATCTCACGGATCCAGTCATCAGCGTCTAGGGGATCGCGTGTGGCCACGAAAGCTCTCGGACCCAGACGGAGAAACTCCTTGATGCTCACTCGTGGAGCTATCTGGTTGATGTGCTGATTAGCCTGAAACTGAGCCATCTGCGTCATGACTTGGGTCATCTGAGTCAACAGCTCCGTGATTGGCGGTGGTTCAGGCGTGGTGTTCCTTGTTGGCGGCATCCTGAATGGAAATGCATTTTAGCACAACAATAGAAAATGATAGACTTGGCAACCGAAAGATAGATTACTCTGACGCATGAATAGATAACCAAAAGGTACACCATCACATGTTCAATTACATCAGAATATCCAACACACCATAAATGGTTCGAATACCAAAGGATAACTAAACATAGCTAAGAATGGATACATCGGTACTCCCATGCTCATCACGCAGGACGGCGGCGAGGAGTACGGCGAGAGGTACGGTGAGGAGCACGCCCACGAAAGTAGGTGGAACGACGATCCACGTAGATATGACGTGGTCTGAGACCGACTCTAGGCGTGGTGAAGTACATAGCGTCGACTCCTTTTTCTCCAAAGCGGGGAATCCCAGTGTAACCAGCACCAAGGTTAAGGAGTGGACATCTGATCGGCTCGTAACCTCCAGCATCTGGCAGACGACGCCCAACTGGTTGATCGAAACGTGCAAAGCGCTCGTCTCCAACAAAGTCTGTGGTGTAAGTCGCCAGACGAGTCAAAGCAAGGTAAAGCTGCTCTCTGACTAAAGCCAACTCCTGAGATAGTGTGCGGGCAACTGCGTCACTGTGTCTCACAACCTGAGCGGTGGTGTGCAACCTGGAGTTATCATGCTCGTAAATGTCCAAGTTGTCGTAGAGCGTGAAATGAGCTCCCTCCGAAGTGATGTAACCACGGGGGGTGTGGCGATAGATAGAATCATCAAATCCCCAGTAGTCAGCACGAAGGACGGTGAGGCTCACATAAGCTGCCTGCTGCACAGCCATATCCACTGTGGAACCCACTGCCTCATAGCGGTGGACTACGCTCATGCCATCATCTGACAGAATGTAGACGATAGCCTGGTAGTAGTTCTTCTCAAACTCTCGCTGCTGCTCATAGACCCGGTACTCTGGTGCCCAACGGAACCCCAGAAAAGTGACCATGTCTCTCAGCATCTCCGGATAACCGGTAGTGCTCTCACAACGAGTCATACGAACCACCTGCGGGTAGAACCTGAGATCCATCTGCAGATGATCGGGGAAGCTTTGATTAGACGCCGGTAGAAGAACTGAAGTGGCGAGCAACAACAAGGTTTCAACGGACGAAAAGGATGTTGAGAAGAACAGGATATCGAAGCAACATTTGGGAAACACGAGACCAAACACTCCTGAGGTACTACGGAAAACCCATCCGGGCTTCTAAAGGATCAATATCTACTGCTTAAGGAATAGAGGATCTGCTTCCGGGGCTTATGTGCCTCCGTTCTCAATCGTGAGTAGGCAACATGAAAAATCATGTCACAACCACCTCCATTCCTATGGTCTAGTAGATATAACCATCCTAGAGAAACTAGGATACGTGAAATCCTAACTTGAAACTTTAGATGAGAAGAGAAAACAACGTTGCACTTCCTTACCAGAAAAGGGAGGGTGGGTGGGGAAAGAAATAAAAGAACATAATTTCTACTCTCACGTTTCATTTTTCCTATATAGCTACAAAATAGTTTCTAGACTCAACTGCGACCAGTAAAAGGGATCCTACAGGCAGACAGGCTCTGATACCATTTGTCGCACCCGGACTTCTAGAGGATACACACAGCCCGCTAAACAGTAGATAATTGGCTTACGGGGCCTACCTGCACCCGCATCTCAATATGAGTAGGCCAACACGTAAACGTGTGACAACCATCCTCTACTATTCATCGTCTGTGAAACCATCCAATAGGAATCTGAATACTTCCATTGACGTACTTCATAACATACACACATGGTACGTCAACGGCATTTGAACAAGTGATATCACAACAAATCTCTAAGACACAAAGAAATAGAAATAAGTGGCAAAAGCTCTCACTAGAGCAGAGATAGCAAATACAGTCATGCAGAGGACACATGTCCCAACAAGTCATCATTACATCACAGCGGAAGCATCCAAAGTGTCTGAGTACAGACAAGATCCAAATAGGCCTAAGAGGCCGGAAACGAAAAGAACGGAGCCCATCCACGAAGTCTCGGATCCTGCCCGGGTCTGCTATCTACTCGTCAGCAGCCTCGTCATACTCCACGTAGTAGCCACCATGGGGATCCTCGGAAACGTAGTCTGCAGAACCAGCAGCCCCAAAGGGGTCAGTACGGACGAGTACTGGCAAGCAAGACGCACAAAATACCAAAGTGTACCCGACAACACCAAGTACAGATGCTTTGGGTTCAACGGAAGATAGGTGATACAAAGGTGCGGCAGCGAGCTGCACTAACCAACTACAGAGACACGCTACAACATCCGGCTAAAAGAAAGGGATAAGATAGCGCATCGGAACCAACTACCACTAACCTCAAACAAACCCATCCTGGATCTCGCCCCTTATCCAAAGAAGCAATCCGAGGATAACCCACACAGTTGGATTAATGAAGGTTCAAGTTATTGTGTCAATAAGCCTATTACTAGTCAAATTATTATTAATTAGGTGTAAGTTGTCTAATCCTTGTTAGCCATCCCTATCACCAAGTCATCCATAACCGCGGACAACACGGCTTCTCGAGAAGATTTAACCCTGTAGGGATGCACCAATTTGGCCGTACACGTAAGAATAACCCGCCAGGCGGGGATCAAACCCACCAAGCAGGCCACTCAACACAACCCAACTCTTCTTCGCATCTAGCCCAAAGAACCACGTGCTGTGCGTGCGCGGCTAATCGAGTCCCCACGAAGAAAAGGGGGACCCTCATAGCACTGGAAGACCACGCCGCCCTAAATGCTGACTACAAAAGTTCCACCCTGGCGCCAAGGGTTCGTACCTGCATATGCGTGTATCAAATGGAAAACCCGAACTAAGTGTGGCGATTTGGACGAGATGCGAATCGAATCAGAATTGCGGGGGGCGCCCATACACGCTTCCCACATGCGGTTAGCGCGCTCATCATGGATCTAGAGGACAAGAACTTTTTCTGAGTTCGACACTAGCAGGCCTCAAAACCATACCCGGCCTCCTGCCGGTGCCTTATCATCAAATTAGCATTACCTCAAACATTAACAGGTTGTTGTTTAAAACATCGAGCCCCCAGAACATAATGAATATGGTAAAAGAAATAACAGACATCAGACTCGAGCACAAACAACCCTAAGCATGCTAGTAAGACACATGCCAACAAGCAACAGGGTTATAGGTGTGGAGGTGAGGCTATATCAGAGTTACATGATAACATGTGATAGGATCGGAACACAAGCAACGAATCATAAGGCTAGCAGTGTAGACAAGGGAAAGTATCGGTATTAAGTGTGGAAAGTACACAATGGTTCAGGTGAGTGAATACTTGCCTGCAAACTCAGTAGCCTGGTACTGGGCTAACTCCTCTGAAGTAGTATCGTAAACCTCGTCTGTCTCAACGTCGTCGTCTATTCGGGAAGAAGCAAACAAACAACGAAGAGAGATGAACAATCAATAACATGGCATAATGCACAAACATGGGATGATGCATGACATTTTAATGCAAGTAAGAGATCATGGACATGATCACCAAGTTAAATGAGTGTCCCAAATAAGTTTGCATTATTTGGAAACCTCTCATATTTATCTTAGTGGCCTATGATTAATTTTAATAAGACCAATACATCAAAAGTATTCCCACATGCATGAAATGATTGCTTTTCTGTTATTAATTGAAGTTCTTTCCATTTTGGTATAGTTTCCATAATTTTTGGGTGAAGAAAATAATAAATAAGAATTAATTCTTATTGTTTTCATTTCTGCCATTTTTGGTAAACAATTTAAAAAGACGTACTTTCAGTTACAAAAGCATGGGAAATAATTGAAAACATGTGGACAATGTTTCACTGAACATTTTAAGCCATTAAACATAATTTTTGGATACTCATTGAATTTATTATGCATTTTTCCATAAGCATTTTTATTCTGCCCCTTTTAGTAAACAGAGGGAAACATGTTCAAATTTAATTCAATTGTGACCAAATAAAATACCACTGTGTAGATTTTGTTAAGACAAAATTTTAGAGCCCAAGTTTGCTCAATTTGGGTGAACAGAACTCAAGTTATGAATTTCCAAAGTTTCAAATTTTAAAAGCCATTTCTGTATTTAATTATTTAGTGCAAAATTTATTACAGAAACATGTTGACATTTTTACATATTTCGAAAGTGCTCACAGTTATGAATCTATAGAAATTTGAATCACCAAAATTGGAGCATTTATGAATATTTGGTGGAATTTACAAATTAAGATCTGATCTGTTTTGGGGCTGAGCTGCAGGAAAATAAAACCAAAAAGAATAAATGCGGGGGGGGGGGGGACTCGAACCCGCGCCCTGCTGTATGCGCGCGAGAGGCCTGGGCCACTGGGCTGCTGATCGGCTTGTGCTAGATCTAGCACGCGCATTCTTTTGAGGTGAGCGTCGAGCGGAAATTGAAACTGAACGAAAGTTCAGTACTGAACTTTGCACGACGAGGACGGACGGACGAACCATGGCAGCGATCTGCTGCTGCGCATGCTGCGTGCGTGGGGAAGAGGAGGACGGGAATTGGAAGGGGGCCTCACCGGGAGTGGGTCGGTGGGGTCGATCGGGCTCGAGGGCGACCGGCGGCGGCGGCGGAGACCTTCAAACTCCGGCCATGGATGCGGTGGAGGGGAGGAACAGAGAGGGATCGAGAGGATGGCGGCGGCGGCAGGTGACAGAGGGGAGGCTAGGGTTAGGTTAGGGCCTGGCTCGGGGAGTAGAAATAGGAGGAGGGGGAGCAGGTGGGGGAGAGGACGTGGCTGCCTCTAAGCCACGGGAGTTCGCCTGCTCCCTGGCTGCCTCGTCCGTACGAGGAAGACGGCCTGAAGTGGGCTGGGCTTGGGGTCGTAGGTGGCCTGGCTGGGCCTTGTTGGCCCAGTTCGGCTGCCTCCCCCTTTTCTTTTTTTTTCTTTTTGTAGAAAAGAAAAAAGAGGAGAAAGAAAGGAAAAGTAGGGGTTTTTTGGGGTCCAATAATTTTGGTGATAAATTTTTATGAGTTCCTGATTGCAAAAGCCCAGTTGCACCAACTTTTGTTTTTCAAAATTTTAAATATTTGTTGTTGTTTGAATTTTAAATGCAATTGCTTGAATTTTGCAATAATTGAATTATTTGAAAAATTAACCAAGTCACTCATTTGGAAAATCAAGTTTATGGGAAACAATAAAACTATTTGATTTGTTTCTGTTAGTGATTTATTTTGAAATCATTGGAACATACCAAGTATGAACCAATTGGTTTGAATTTGAATTGAATTTCAAACTGAAACACATGCCACATGCAATGCTTATGATGACATGATGCATTAACATAAATTAACAAGAAGCAAAACATTCTAAGGTTGTTTTCATACTTGGGATGTTACAACCTTGTGGCGACTCGAGAAGGACTATGCTCTATTCAAGTGGAGCCCTCCTCTACAGTAGAAGAACAAGCCAAGGAGACAAGTGTTGCACCTACCCAAGAACATGTTGAAGACCCTCCTCTTATTGACCAAGCCACTACACAAGATGTTACCACTACTATCATTCATGCTAGTCAAGGTCAAGGACAAGATCAACCATCCTGTTCATCCTCTCCTTAAGTTGAAGCTAGTGATGATGATGATGATCAAGGCCAACTTGCTCAATACGGGGACCCAAATGATCAAGATGACCAGGTGATCCCTCCTCGCAATAATAAGGAGATCGAAGCCCATTGTGCTAGAAGAATAAGAAGAGCTTTGAAGCATATTGATGCCCAAGACAACAAGGTCTTGGAAGATATTCAAGCTAGAAGATCCACAAGAAGGCAATTGGCACATTTTAGTGAGCATCAAGCTCACATATCTATGGTGGAACCAAAGAAAGTGTTTGAAGCTCTTGAGGACTCCGATTGGGTTGAAGCAATGCATGATGAGCTCAATAACTTTGAGCGCAACAAAGTTTGGAGATTAGTTGAGAAGCCCAAAGATTGCCACAATGTTATTGACACTAAGTGGATATTCAAGAACAAGCAAGATGAGCATAGCATTGTTATAAAGAACAAGGCAAGATTGGTAGCTCAAGGTTACACTCAAGTTGAAGGCATTGACTTTGATGAAACCTATGCTCCCGTGGATCGCCTTGAGTCCATCCGTATCCTTCTTGCTTATGCATCTTCACATAATTTCAAATTGCAAAAAATGGATGTTAAAAGTGCTTTCTTGAATGGTCCACTAAAAGAGGAGGTATATGTTAAGCAACCTCCGGGGTTCGAGAATCTCAACTTTCCTAACCATGTCAACAAACTCGACAAGGCGCTTTATGGTCTCAAACAAGCACCACGTGCATGGTATGAGCACCTTAGAGAGTTGTTGGATGACCGTGGTTTTGAAGTTGGGAAGATCGACCCCACTCTCTTCACCAAGAGAGTAAAGGGAGAGCTTTTCATATGCCAACTATATGTGGACAATATCTTTTTTGGCTCAACTAACCAAGCTTTCAATAATGAGTTCTCAAAGCTTATGACTGACAGGTTCGAGATGTCTATGATGGGAGAGCTTAAATTCTTTCTTGGTTTCGAGATCAAGCAATTGGCCCGTGGGACTTTCATTTCTCAAGCTAAGTATACCCAAGAAATGATCAAGAGGTTCAACTTCCAAAATGCAAAGATCAAGCCATTTCCGATGCAAGTCAAGTGTCACCTATCTCGTAACCCGAAGGGTAAAGATGTGGACCAAAAGTTGTATCGTTCTATTGGTTCTTTGCTTTACCTTTGTGCATCTAGGCCCGATATCGTTTTGAGTGTAGGTGTGTGTGCAAGGTATCAAGAGGCTCCTAAGGAAATCCATTTAATGGCGGTCCATAGGATCTTTCGATATTTGGTTCATACCCTAAGGTTTGGTTTGTGTTACCCAAAGGGGGCACAATTTTCTCTCAAGGGCTACACGGATTCCAATTGGGCGGGTGATCAAGATGATAGGAAGTCTACTTCCGGAGCTTGCCAATTTCTTGGTAGGTCTTTGGTGAGTTGGTCTTCCAAGAAGCAAAATTGCATATCCCTCTCCACCGCCGAAGCCGAGTATGTAGCCGCCGCAAGTGCTTGCACTCAATTTCTACGGATGAGGAAAAATCTCAAGGGATATGACGTTCATTTGGATAAGGTGCCTCTTTTGTGTGACAATGAAAGTGCCATCAAGATCGCCTACAACCCCGTGCAACATACAAGAACGAAGCATATTGAGATTCGCCATCATTTCTTCCGAGATCATGTGGCAAGAGGGGATATTGCTCTATCTTATGTGCCCACCAAGGATAATCTTGTGGATATCTTCACGAATCCACTTGACGATGCAAGATTCATGTTCTTGAGGAATGAACTAAATGTCATCGATTCTAGGAGTTTGACTTGAGGATCTTGCACAGACCCCTATAGATGAAACGTGTTTAGGTTTAGGTGTAGGCATGGACATAGGGGGAGTGTTATCCTAACACATTGGGTTCTCCCTCCCTCCATTATGCCCATAGCAAAACATTCATTGTTATCTCTCTTTTTCTAATGTTGAATTGTGAGCTTCAATGTCGAGAATTGGAAATGTACCCAAGATATATCTTCGCGGTGACATACCATGATCTCTTACATGGTGGCTTAGGCCACCAACCTCTTTTTTTTAAAGAGTTGGTTCTTATTTGGGCTTATTTTGTCCTTTTTGAGTGTTTTTGGCCATTTCGGATGATATACTAAAAGAATTGATGTTCGTATGATTTCTAGAATTTCTTGAGTATTAGATTCCCTCCCTGTTGATTGTTCTTCTTTCCCAGCCAAAAACCTCCCATTTAAACAAGTTTATTTGCCTCATACATGTCATGTCCATCTTTTTTGGGTTTTCTGGCGTGTGGTCCGGAGACTCCGGTCTGCCACACCGGAATCTCCGGCCAGTCCGGAGACTCCGGTGTTAAGACCGGAGACTCCGGTGTGGGTTTCAGCAGTATAAAAAAGGGGGGCTCGGGGAAGTTAGGGTGTTTACCCCCACTTCCCCCCCGCCCCCAATACATTGTTGCGCCGCCACCGACGCCAAAATCTCCTCTCCGGCCGATTCCCACCGTTGGAATCCCTCTCCCTCGCCTCCCCTCTCCACTCCCATCCGTGGGAGGCCCCATGACAGGCCAGGGTGACCAGGGTACATCTCTCCTCTCCCCATTTTCTTGTTTTTGCATCTAGATCTAAGGACTAGGTGATTTGTTTTTGGAGAGATGGTACTAGATTTTGTTTAAGTTTCACCGTAGCATGTTTTCCCCCTGTAGAAACTGATAGAAACGACTTAGAACTAGTTCTGTCAGATTCACATAGCAGTTTTGACTCCGGTGTCAGTCCGGAGACTCCGGTCTGCCTGACCGGAGACTCCGGTATGAATCTTCCAGAACTGAATTCTGTCTTTTCTGTTTGGTTTCTACACTCATCTTTGGACATGTATGCTCACTGCTTTGTTTTCTCTCTGATTTTGTGTTTTTAGCTGCGTGTGTTTTCAGGGAAAAGGACTAAGTAAAAATCCTCCAACCCCAACAAGCGTGCCTACCGTGCCCACACCCGCAACTATCTTGTCACTGATGAGGCCACTGGCAGGGTTGGTCAGAAGAACACTTTTGCAGCAGAGCAGCGTCAAAGAGAGATAGCTGAGGCAAGGCTGAGGAATGAGTTGGCCAAGAAGGCCAAGTATGACACGATCACTTCTGTCAAGTCTATGAGAAAGAAGGAGTACAGGATCATGCGGGCACAACCATTCTTCACCATGGCCCGTACTGTGGAGAGTTCTCATTACTGGAGGAGGGAGTCTGAGCTGATTCAGAGGGAGATTTTCTCTCAGTTCAAGCAGCCGGTGAGTCCTCAGAAAGTTCTTGACTTGGATGCACTTGACAGGTTTGAGTACTTTCAGGAGGCTGTGTGGATAACGAGGAAGCTAGGACTTGAGCATCTAGTTGGGATTCAGCACGACTACAACATCTCGGCAGTGCAGCATTTCTTTGCCACCGTCACTTTTGGTGAAGATGAGGATGTCACTCTTAACTGGATGACCGGGTCCCTTCAGTGTGAGTCCTCTATCCATAGGCTGGCTGTGCTACTGGGTTACCCATGGGGTGACAATTGCGGAGCACGCATGCATATCCATGGTGTGGCCTATGATAAGAAGAGGATGGCACCGATGTATGAGAAGATCTCAAGTGCTGACACCGCTAAGGACCTCAAGACTGTTTACAACATACTTCTTCGCCTCTTCCGCAACAACATTGCTCCCAAGGCGGGTAATGTGGATGCCATTCGCAGTGGTGTTGTCAACCTTCTCTACCAGGCGTTCCGTTGTCACCGTGCTGGTCCAGATTGTGAGGGGTATGAGATTGACGTCATGAACTTCATCAAGGAAGAAATATACTCAGTTGTTATTGAGATCAAGAAGGTTCCAGTATATGCTCCTTATGTGATGAAGCTGATTCTTGATGAGGTTCCGGGCTTGGAGTGCAAGACTGAGCACTCTGTTGGTACTCTTCAGGTTCTCTCTCGTCGTGCTGACTCTGACACTCCCATGGGTGGGTCTGAGGCTCCTTCTGGGTCCCGGAGAAAGAATGCAGATCCTCCCTCTCGCCGTTCTAGCAAAGAGGAGACACATGATGAGATGAAGAAGTTGTCATGGTTCCAGTGTAACATTCTGTGCATGACAGTTGCAGTGCATAAGGAGAACCATGTTGCCTATAAGGAGAGGCGTGAGCTGAAGAAGATGATCTCCAAGCTGCAGGACCACGCTGGGCTTGGAGCTACTCCTCCTATGGGCACTCCTCCCACTACACCTCCCACTCCTCCCACCGCGTCCGTGACTATGTCTTATGAGAACTGGAACACTGACCAGTTTCCTTGGGGTGACTTTGAGGACTTCACCTCAGCTCCTTCCTCTTCGACCCATCGTGGCAAGGCCCCTATGACTGAGGAAGGGGAGCATGTTGAGGAACAACCTGAGGATGATGAGGAGCTTGAGTTCTTCAACAGTGGTTCTGATGAGGAAGAGGAAGAGGAACAAGAAGAGGAAGAGGAAGATGATGAGGGAGAAGCAACGGACACTGTCGATGATGAGGAGGATGACTACGAGGAGGATGACTGAGTCCTTGGGTTGTGTAGTGCTCTTTGCCCTTTTTGGTGTCTCGATGCCAAAGGGGGAGAATTAGCTTGTCTTCTCCGGGCTTTACAAGGGTTGCTTTGGTTTGATTTGGTTTGGAACACAAGTCTTTGAACTTGATTTGCCTTTTATGGCTTGTGTTCCCGTTATCTTAGTTGCTTTGATTTTCTAGTGAACAATGGATGTTATGTGTGTGATGAGACTACGTGGTGAAGCTATCTTTCATATTATGCTTATTATTGCTCTATCTATTGTCTCTATGCATGTATGTATTATTGTTCACTAGTAGTTGATCTAGAGGGCTTTGTTTGTAAAATATAGGGGGAGATCACATTGTGAGTGCTCTATCTTTTTCAAACATAGCCTAGCTGTGATTTTATTGCAAATATGTGTGTTGTCATCAAACACCAAAAAGGGGGAGATTGAAAGTGCAAACACGCTTAAATCATCTTGTTTTGGTGTTTGTTAACAACACATGTATCCTTAAGTGTGTTGATGTATTTCAGGGCCTAAACAACATATTTGATGTGGTGGTATTGTGTTACAAAAAGGTGCAAAGTCTCTGGAATTGGTTCTGCTGGAGTTTACTCCAGGCGGGGTCTCCGGTTTCCCAGACCGGAGTCTCCGATGTGAAGAAATTCACCAGGCCAGTTTCTCTGGATTTCTGGTGTCGCCTGCGGTACCCAGACCGGAGACTTACCGGAGATACACCAGAGTCTCCGGTGTGGGTGTTTCCTCTGAAGAATTTGGCTAAGTCAAAACTGGCGTCGCTTGCGGTACTCGGTCCGGAGTCTTAGTGGAGACTGTCCGGAGTCTCCGGTATGCCTGTGTGTTTTGCTCTCGATTGACCCCAGACACTCTGTGAGCTCAAACGACTAAGTCAAGACCGGAGTCTCTGGTCCTCCAGGCCGGAGTCTCCGCACTGGAGTTTTTCCTGAAGTTTCTCAAGGTGGTAAACTTGGTGTCGCCTGCGGTATCGACACCGGAGACTTACCGGAGACTTTCCGGAGTCTCCTGTCCAGGGGGTCTGCGAAAATATTCAGACCGGAGTCTCCGGCCTTTACACCGGAGTCTCCGGTGTGAGTTTGGCAGAAGAGCTCCAACGGCTCCAAGACTTTATGAGGGGTATAAATACCCCCTCCCCTCCACCTACCTCAAGCTAGCTCGTCCAGACTTAAAGTCACCATTGTTGGAGCTCACCCACCTTGCTAGATCTCCCAATCCCTCCACCCAAAAGACTTGATCTTTGGAGGATTGAAGGAGAAGACCCCGATCTACGTCTTCACCAACCGGATTTCATTTCCCCTCTCATTTGCTTGAGGGATCTAGCCTAGGGTTTCCTCTTGTGGAGAACCTAGGCATATTGCTACTCTTTGTTGATTCAAGAAGTGTTGGGAGCCCCCAATTTGGTTGTGGGTGTGTGCCCCAAGTTTTTTGTAAAGGATTCGATTCCCGCCTCAAAGGGGATAAATAGTGGAAGGTGAACTAGGCCTTTGTGGCGGAGTTCATCGGAGAATAGGGTGAGGCCTTTGTGGCGTTGAGTAGGCCTTCATGGCAAACTCACACCCCTCCAACGAGACGTACTCCCTTAACAAGGAGGAACTCGGGAATACATCGTGTCTCCGTGTGCTTCCTATCGGTTATTTCGTTCCCTTATCTTTTAATTACTTGTACTTGTTGCATTTATTGTTGTGCTCATTGCATTAGTTGCTTCCTTGTCATATAGGTAAATTCACCTTAGTAGAACTATATAGAGAATTTACCTTCGTGTCAAGCCTAATTGTGAAGAAAAATTAAAATTGGTCGTAGCACCTATTCACCCCCTATAGGTGCCTATACTTTACTTTCAGGAACCTCATAGATGCGGACCCAAACATCTATCAGTACTTCGGACGACTGCGGCTCATCCGATAACTTAGCAACCAAACCTCTAGTCTTGGTGATGGGGAGGGTCAGCCCGCCCCCTAATTGCAGTACGAAGGTTTTGCTTGGTGGGGAAGACCATGGTGTACTCACTCTCGCTGATTTGCTTCACTTTCCATTGCCACTTTTCATCAACAAGATCCTTGAACTCCTCCTCCACATGCGATTCGTCAAGGTTTCTCGCCTTGATGTTGAAAGGGCATGGTACCCCATATGTGGCTTTGGTAATTAACGGCAATCATTATGGACTAATGTTTGCATTGAGTTATCCTTATAGATCTTGTCCATAGGAAAGATTGGAGTTCATATGTTGGACTCTAGAAGCTTCATTGATGACCATTGTTATATTCAAGGATTAATATGAAGACTGGTCATGTATAGAGTTCTGCATATTGCAAGTGTGTCTTGAAGAAAATGATTAGATGGTCTTTCAATGGTTATGTTCAAGAAATCATCATATGAAGATTGAAGAAAAGATACAAGGTTGATCAAGCAAGTGATCAACACACAAAACTACAAGATGTACCAAGTGGGATTATGTATCTCGTGGCATGGTAAGCAATTTTCCATATAGCTTTGTGAACTAAGCTATGATATGTGTGTGTGGCATCTCTATGTGTGGTTAGGTATATTTTCATGGGCATGCATAAAAAAAGATTTCATATAGCCCATGGTCTATGTCGTCAAGCAGTGTTCGTCATCAAGCTTGACGTGGAAGCTCAAGTGAAGCATCTCGAAGAAATCCTAAGCCTTGTAAAGATTTGTCAATAAGGGTCTCTCCATAATGGTGTATGGGGGAGCTAGTCTCTCTCGTAATGGTGTATAGGGGAGAAACTTGCAAGTCTTCATCAAGTGGAGCATGTGCTAGTAAGCACGATCAAGAAATAGGATCCAACTTGAGAGAGTCAATATTGTCATCATCTAACTCAAGTGGAATGCTCAAGGAAAATTTATGGTCTTGATAGATTTTCTATTTTACCGGTCTCATGCCTTTGGGAGACCGGGTTATAGGATCGGTAGTCGTACTATCAATAGGGGCTCTCAAGTGAGTAACTTGATCGAATCGTTGTGGAGAGCTCAAACCTTTGCATACTTGAATATCATCTTTCTTGGTTCTTATTTGGATTCTATATCCTTGGGTTTTAGTGTTTGTCGTGATCTTCATGACAAGACAAGGTTTATCGAAAACGGATTTCGTAAAAAAACTTGTTGCATTTTTGGTGATAAAAATCTTAACGATTCGTCTTTGATAAAGTTCCCACACCTTCCATTTGGATAGTCCTTGCTGTTATATTTCCATTTCAATTGGATTTACCTCATTTGGACTTCATTTGCAAAATTTATAGGGTTTCAGGATCAGCCTCTCAGGTTCAAAAGGTGACCGGAAATTTCCAACCGGAATATCCGGTTCTAAAGAGGCATTGCGTTTTTGGCTAAGGACTTGAAGTTTGTGCTCATAGAAGCCAACCGGAAATTTCCAAACCAACCGAAATTTTCGATTGGAAGATTTTTCTGCACAGAAGTGAGCCAGAAATTTGTACCAACATTTTTGGAGAAACAGGAATTTCCGGCTTGGTCAACTGCACTCGAAATCTCAGATTTGAGGCAGAAAAGCTAACCAGAAATTCCGGTTCAATTTTGAACTGGAATATCCAATTCCAATTTCTGCCTCCAAACGGCTAGTTTTTAGGGGGCCTATTTAAGGGGTCTTCTTCCCCGTTGGTCCCCAAGTTGCCCGAGCACGTTTTTTTCCTTCTCCCTCCTCCAGTGTTGACCTTGGAAAGCTTGCCCCTCTCTCAATCCGTCCTATGATTCTTGCATATCTTTGAGGGAGAAGATAGATGAGATCTACACCTACATTTCCACCAATCCATCTTCCTTCTTAGTGAGGGAAACATAGTAGATCTTGATCTTGGAGTTCTTCATGTTTCTCCTCCTTTGTTCTTCCTCTCTTATTCTCCCATAAGCATGTGTTGTTTTGTTGGAATTTGAGAGTGAAGGATTTGAGCACTTGTGCTCTTGCCATTTGCATTTGTTGCATCTATTTGCTCTCTCCACGAGGATTCGTGGAAGTGAAAGTTTGTGGACTTGTTACTCTTGGGTCTTGGACCCCTATATGACTTGTCGTGTTCTTGTGAGCATCAAATTTAGTTGTGGATGTGTGCCCCAATATTGTGGTGACATCGAGAGACTCCAATTAAGTTGTGGATGCGTGGCTCGAGATTGAAGGTTGCCAATAGTGGAAGTTGAACTAGGCTTTTGTGGTGAGTTTCATCGGAGAATAGGGTGAGGCCTTCGTGGCGTTGAGTAGGCCTCTTGTCGCGAGCTCAAACCCCTCCAAAGAGACGTACTCCCCTCAAAAGGAGGAACTCGGGAATACATTATCGTCTTCGTGTGCCTTGGTTATTTCTATACCCGAGCTATTTATTTATGCAGTTACATTGTGATAGTCTTTGTGCTTGAAATCATTTATCTTGCTATGACCTTGTTACTTTGTCTTGCTTAGAATAAGTTGTTGGTGCACTTAGTTGAGACTAGAATATTTAGGTTTTGTGCTTGTTATTTTAAACACCTAGTTTATTTCCGCATTTAGCAAGGCTTAACCGGAAAAGTTTTAATCGCCTATTCACCCCCCGCTCTCTAGGAGACATCGTTGTCCGTTCAGATGTGAACTAGGGCCGCATTTGAATCACAAGGCTTCTTTTGTTCCCTAGGGAGATCCACACAGAAAAACCATTACCTTATGTCCCAAAACCAACCCAAATGGGCTCAGGGTCCTTGCTCGGGGTCGTACATTTCACGGAAAAATGCCCTTTGATCTTGCGCGCACTTGATCCAGAAGGGATCATCCGCGCATGCTGCTTGCAGGTGACCCAACCGCCCGCAGTTTTAGCATGCCATGCTATAGTGTCGACGACTGAGGACGCCCCGTACATCGCTTTTTTCTCGTCGGCCGCCCTCGGCCTCTTCTTCTACACTACCATGTTGAACTCGCACCCTTGCGGGCATTGCCTCCACGGTCCCGGTCACGCTGCCGACGTTGTTCTTCATCCCTCTCCCACAGCTGCCTCTGTTGTACCTCTTGCTCATAATTCAGCCGAAGGCGCAGGTCCCTGCGAGTGCCACCGCCATTGGAGGGACGGGGACCCCTGTGCTCGTGTCATTCCACCCTCAATACAACTCCACCAGAACCGAAGAGGAGGGGGATCCCGAGATGGTGGAGAAGTTGAGGAGAAACTTGGCCCGGGCATGATAGCAGCGCACGTCGCAGGGGGAGGGGGAGCTGGAAACCCTAACGTTTGGTATCTTGATGATTAATAGATTGGTTCATCTTTTCTGCGAATAAGAAGAAAATAATAGCGTGCAATCACATTTATTTCCTAAGCGCTTGAGCTCCCAAAGGTAGGATGATCACAAGCACAAATACTGCCCGCTACTGCGTACATTACCATACGCGGTTCACCACATAAGAAAGAGAAAAAAAACACAAGCGACCCTCGATGCGGCACTGATACGTCATAAATGTATCCTTAATTTCTGATGTTCCATGTTGTTTTCATGCCATATGCTACATGTTTTCCTTACACTTTATGCCATTTTTATCGATTTCCTGGGACTAACGTATTGACAAGATGCCATAGAGCCAGTTCATGTTTTCTGTTGTTTTAGTTTCAGAAAAATTGTTCTGAAAATATTCTCGGAATTGGAAATTTGAAGCCCAGAAGTCTTAGAATTCCCGAAGGTTCCACGGAGTCTCGAAGAGACCCGGAGGGGGGCCACACCATAGGGCGGCACGCCCCTGGCGGCGCCATGGGGTGGTGTGGGCCCCTTGGACGCCCACCGCCATCGCCTTTTTGCCTATTTATTCCCCCTGAAGTGTAAACCCTACATATATACCACTTTTCCACGAAAAACGCCCCGAGGCCGCCGTCATCGTCAACCTGAGTTCGGGAGGGCTCTGGAGTTCTCCCCGGTACCCTACCGGGAGAGGAAATCATCACCGGAGGGCTCTACACCATCATGCCAGCCTCCGGAGTGATACGTGAGTAGTTGTGACGCCCCGAGATCGGGCACTATGCAGATTTCAGCATTCCCGCCAAAATCCACATAATAACCGATTCCAGGTTGCCACTCGTGATAACATTACAACAGTTCACGAATAATCCGCAACAACAACAGAAAAGATATATACAAGATGACTCAAACGAGTCAAGGATACAACTGATACAATACAAAGATCCAATTAACAACGGAAGAAACAACATAGCGTCCGACTACGGACAAGATACAAATTGGACTAAGAGTCCTGAAGATAATCGAGAGCGTCCAATCCCTGCCCAGGCCAAGCCGGAGGGATTCTCAAGCTAACGTCGTCAGACTTCAAACCTGTTGACTGCAATGTTGAATATGCAGCCACGAAAAAGGATTCGTGGGTCAGTACGGTTAAGTACTGGTAAGTGGATAAACCATACTCACAAGATACCGGCGTAACCAGTCATCACAAGATACAAATTCTTTGGGCTCAACGGAAAGGAAGGGATTATTGCAAATAAGCGACAGCGGGCTGCACTAACCAACTACAGAGACTCACTACAACATCCGGCTAAAAGAGGGGGATAAGATAGCGTATCGTAACCAACTAGTACTAACCACCCAAACAAACCCATCCAATGTTACCCCCTACTAAGGAAGCAACCCAAGGATAACTCACACTGTTGGATTAAGGATGGATCAAGTTGTTGTGTCAGTAAGACTACTTACTAGTCAAGTTATCATTAGTTAGGTGTAAGTTGTTCTGAGTACTTGTTAGCTAGTACTTTCACCAAGTCAACCATAACCGCGGAAAACACGGCTTCTCGAGAAGATTTAACCCTGCAGGGGTGCACCAATTTGGCCGTACACGTAAGAATAACCCGCCAGACGGGGGATCAACCCACCAAGCGAGGTACTCAACACAACCCAACTCTGCTTCGCATCAAGCCCAAAGCACCACGTGTTGTGCGTGCGCGGCTAATCGAGCCCCACGAAGAAAAGGGGACCCTCATAGCACTGGAAGACCACGCCGCCCTAAATGCCGACTACAAAAGTTCCACCCTGGCGCCAAGGGTTCATACCTGCATATGCGTGCATCAAATGGAAAGCCCGAACTAAGTGTGGCGATTTGGACGAGATGCGAATCGAATCAAGTTGAGGGGGCGCCCATACTCGCTTCCCACATACGGTTAGTGCGCTCATCATGGATCAGTAGACAAGACCCTTTTCCTAATTAGGGTCGACACTAGCAGGCTTCAAAACCACGCCGGGCCTCCTGCCGGCGCCTTATCATCAAATTATTATTACCCAAAACATTAACATGTTGTTGATTGAATTGAAACCCAGCTATCAACTAAACATGTGATACGAAAGGAACAACAAGACTTGAGCGCAAACAACACTAAGCATGCAACTACGACAGGGGGCCAACAATGTAAACAAACAACAGTTAGTAGGAAGTGGAAGGAAGGCTATATCATGGCTGCAAGGTAATCATATGATAGGATCGAGACACAAGCATCGAATCAACAGGCTAGAATAAGAACAACGGAAAGAATCGGTAACAAGTGATGAAAGGCAGCCATTGGGAAGCAAGTGAGTATACTTGCCTGGAATCCAGCAAGTAGAGGTACATCCACATAACTTGTCGTTGCTCACATCATCTCAACGTCCTATCCGAGAAGAAGCAACGAACCTCGAACAAACACCGGATGCAACAATTACTACTACGGCAAAAGATCCAGCATGATCAAAATATGGATGCATGACAATTTAATGGATGCATAGAAATAAACTAGTTGACATGACAACATGTTTAAATGGACCCATATGCAATTTGAGTTGCATGTGAAAAGCCCATGAATTAAGGTTGGAACAATTGTTTTACAACTAACCAATAGGTGAAAGTGGATTAGCATGATGCATGGATGATGAAAACAGAAAAATAACAACAATAGAACCATTTGGAAATAAGGTTTACCCATTTTGAAATTCACTTATTAAGTGTTGGGAATTTTGGTTACTTAAAGGGTGTCACACAAGCATTTGTTGTTTTCATCAAGTTAAATTGTTCCAAACAGATAACAAAGTTCATATTTGATTAGAACACAAAATTTTAGGTGGATTACATGTTTCAATTATTGGAAAAGGAATTACAATGATTTAATTATGAATTAAACAAGATTAAACAAGTTTTAATTGAATTTAATTCAAGTTTGAATATTATTTGAATTTTATTTGTTCAAAACATAAATTCAAATTCATATTTGAAAAGGTTATGTTTTTCTGGTTTGAAAACATAATTTATAGTTCAAAAATTATTTTGATTTGAGCAAGTTATTAATTTAGCAATTTTAAATGAATTAAACAAGGTTTAAATTATTTAACCACTTTTAATTATTCAAAACAGGAAACAAAGTTTATATTTGAAAAGGTGGTTCAATTTGGCATGGAAAACATATTTTATTTGTGTTATTTGAATTAAATTTGAATTAGTTATGAAGTTGGCAATTTAAATTGCATTAAATAAGAGGTGAAACAATTATTCAAATTAATTGTTGCAAACCAGAAAACAAAGTTGATATCCAAGTGAGGCATGTGATTTTGGATGAAATTCATGTTTTGAGTATTTAATTTGGAGCAACCATTTGAAAGTTATTAATTATGCCATTCAATTAACCAATTTAAGGATTATTAAATAACATTAATTTTAATTGTCCAAAATGCAAAACAAAGTGGATAAACAGAAAGTACATTGAATTTGGACTGAAAAACATATTTTATTTGGGTTATTTGAATTAATATTGAATTAGTTATGAATTTGGCAATTTAAATTGCATTAAATAAGAAACAGTTGTTTTCAGCCATTTAAATTATTTAAAACAGAAAACAAATATTATATTTGGAAAGAGCATGAAATTTTGGTTGGGAAACATATTTTATATGGGCCATTTGAAATATATTTGAATTTGTTATGGATTTAGTCAAATTCATAAGAGTTATTTGAATTTGAATTTTTGAATTGATTTGGAATGTTCAAAACAGTGCACAAAATGCATATTTAGAAAGTACAAGGAATTTGGAGTGGAATATATATAAAGTTTGGTTGCAATTTCTAAATTGGAAAATTTTGGAAAATGTTTGAAGGTTTAATGTGGTTGTGAATTTTGAGTTGTTTTGAAAACAGAATGCAATGCTTATGTGATGCATGTGATGCAAGCAAAAAGAAAACAAACACTTCCTATTTAGGGTAACACCCCAGGTATTACAGTAGTTCATCTTTGGACTACGGGTCCATAGCAATAGCTAGATGGTTGTTCTCTCCTATTTATGCCTCATGTTTAGATCTCGTGAGCTGTCCTACATGATTGAGATCATCTTATTGTAATGCTACATGTTGTGTTTGCTGGGATCCGATGATAATTGAATGCTATGTTTGTTGATTATCAATCTATCATGTTATCTTCATGTGTATGTTATTTATGATCTTGCATGCTCTCCGTTGTTAGTAGATGCTCTGGCCAAGTAGATACAAGTAACTCCAAGAGGAAGTATTTATGCTCGATAGTGGGTTCATGCCTCCTTTGCATCTGTGCTCGAGTGACAGAAACGTGACGGATGGAGGATGTGTTGTTGCCATTAGGGAGAAAACAACGATGTTTATATTGTTTACATTATACACTTTGCTTACTGCGATTATCTGTTGCTTGTAACTTAATACCCAAAGTTTGTTCAGATGATATTCTGAGGATGGATTATTAGTCATAGATGAAGTTGGATAACGGTCTATGAGTCTTGTTGTAATGCCCGCATGAATCACATAGTAATCATCATGTCATGCATGTTTCATTATCTATCAATTGCCTAGCTGTAATTTTTTTACCACACATGTTATCTATCTTTTATGGAGAGACACCACTAGTGAATTGTGGACCCCGGTCCATTTTCTCATACTGATAATATAACCACTGCAATTACTGTTTTCACACTGTTACTGTTGTTTTCATATTGTTCTCTTACTGTTTTCCACATCATACATTTAACATCTTTGTTATCAGCAAAACCGGTGAGATTGACAACCTCACTGCTTCGTTGGGGCAAAGTGAATTGATTGTGTTGTGTAGGTTCCACGTTGTTGCTGAACCGGTAGTGCGCCCTACCACATCAACTGCATCAACCTTCAGAAGTTGCTTGTCCTCCTACTGGTCGATTCAACCTTGGTTTCTTTTCTGAGGGAAAACTTGCCGATGCACTCTTCGCACCTTGCGCTTGGGGTCTCCCAACGAGCGTGTGTCTACACTCCATCAGACACCAAACTTAATTATAATGCCCCTGGTTAGCTCAGAGCATCATGTTGTGCATGGCCTAAGTCGTCCGTACTTTGTTATGATCAAACTCTCCCCTTGTTGACCGAGGGAATGGGCTTGGCGGGCTTTATGGAGCATGCACGTTTACTCGTGTGTTAAGTCGTTGATGTTTTCGTGGCGCCTAACATAACACACTCATGTACTTTCGATTTCATTTGAGGTGCCCATTTTTCATGGAGAAAGTCTAAGTGTTAGACTCAAATATTGGCCAAATTTACTAATACTGCCACCACAGTTTCAATTGTAATATAAGCTATGTTCGACACAAGTTTAATCTTCTGTGCCAAGACATTTAAACTTGTAACCTCTTCGTATTACTGAGATGAATTTTGCGGATTGCAAGGCCATGATCATTGATTCGGTTTGATTACTCAATAGCTATGTTGTTCAGTTCGCTTCCGTGGATCAACCTCATAGTTTCAGTGGTAAATATGTGGATTCAATGACCAAACCTGGAAAAGGGACATGTTGAATGAACTCCACCATCATATTAATGTATCAAAGTTAGAAATGATGCTGGTTTGATGCTTGTACTTCATTTAGAGTTATCAAGCAATGTCCTACATGATCTAAATGGCTCAATTCATACTTGATAGCGGCTGCATATACATTTATGTGGTACTTTTGAGGTAGCAAAGCTTCGCGCATGTATGAGAGAGGTCTTTCTTCCGTTTTTGGAGGCAGATGCTTTTTCATGCATCGTGTCCTTTATTCGTCACCCTCGGATAAGTCTTTGTCTCTCTCATGTTCAAGCGATGTCATTGGTGTAATTTATTTCGAAGGAGAAGGGGAGGAGGGGTTTGTTTGGCCGGAATGTCAATATGTGGCACAATACTATTACACATTTTGCAAGGAATGTGTTGTGTGTGTGTTGCATTGTACGGTTGAGTTCCTTCTGAGCCCCGAGATGGATTTTTGCGATAATAGTAAGAATGGTTTCTAGGTTTTAATGTAATTGCGTCTTAATTTTCCGCAAAAGAAATCATCTCAATTTCATTATTTATTTGAGTCTACCACACGGCCCCACCTGTCAGCCGTGCATTGGCTCAATTTCGTACGTTAGGACTGTCGCGTTACCTCCACACCTTTAGAGCCGATCGAGCTCATCGATCACTAGGGCAACCGGACGCGTCAAGACTAAATAAAAAGCGTGCGCGGATCCGAGGTCCATGCAGAGGCAAGCGTGATCACAGCCATCTCCACCAATCGCACGTTACTGCACGCGGAAAACTCGCCCCCAAACGGAGCGTTAGCCAACAGCAATAAAATTTGGATCGAGGATCCTACGATTTTTTTCCCTCCCCCCCACCCCGGTTCGCGATCCGGGCGATCGGTAGAGAGGAGAAATGGGGTTCATATCGGGGATCATGATGGGACTCATCGCCGGCGTCGCCCTCATCGCCGGCTGGGCGCACGTCATGGCTCGCCGCGCCGCCAAACGCAGCGCCAAGGCAAGTGCACCTATACACATGCTATACATTGATTGATCCGCCCAGTCACGCGATGGTTGGAACATTTCCGTTGATCTCTTGAAATCCTCTCGAAGATATGTTCAGGCTGGAGCCTCCGTTGAATTGCCAGAAAGATCCAGCCTTTAATTAAGAACATATGTTTCATCCTTTTATGTTGATTATTTGTGTTCTGCGAATGTTTTGCTTGTCGACGTTGCAACTTGTCGTTTCGTCTGCACATACTATTAGATTTTGAGATAACTCCGAATAAAATTCACTTTGAAACAGGCTGCCGATGTCAATGTACTTGGATCTCTGAGCCGTGAAGATGTCAAGAAAATATGTGGAGAGAATCTCCCTCAATGGATTTCATTCCCGGAATATGACCAGGTGAAGTACTACTTGCTGTCACTCTTTTGATGTGCTTGGTGAATCATAACATCAAATAGGGACAAGCACCACGATCCACGACTCCTCTTCGTTAGGCGTTGTATGTGCGCGTTGTTCTCAGTGTTTCTCAAAACAAAGAATGATGAATTTTAGTTCATACCAGAAAAGTGTCAGGCCTCCAACTTTTAAATATTCAAAACATCATGGCAAATTACCACACTATCATTTGAAATAGGTGTAAACCGTAAAATATCATCCAATATGAGGATGACACGTGATCCCGTTAAATACCAGTTATCTTTGGTATAGTACCAACGACAATTTTCCTAGCAAAACATACTCACCTAATTATTTCCCTGAATTTTTTACCTTAGCACTTTGGTTTTCTTCTTCAGGTTAAGTGGCTAAACAGACAATTGGGCAAGCTCTGGCCCTTTGTAGAGGAGGTACACACAAGTAACTCTCTATGTTCTTTCAGAAAACTGTGGGACAGATCTCAACAGAACTACATTTCAGGCACTGAAACTAGTTATGCTTTTGTTCTTAACATCGGTTCTGATCTGCAGTTGCATTTGGTTACAGGCAGCAACCATGGTCATCAGGGATTCTGTGGAGCCCATACTCGACGAATATCGACCGGCAGGGATATCCTCACTGAAGTTCAGCAGACTCTCACTTGGAACTGTTCCACCCAAAATTGAAGGTTACGGAAACAAAGTGGCGTCACTTCTATTATATAACAAGCTAGCAGCTAAGGATCTTCTCTTCTGATGATGTCTTCTCTTGTTTTGTCCAGGCATTCGGGTTCAGAGCTTCAAGAAAGGTCAAATCACAATGGACATTGACTTCAAGTGGGGTGGGGATCCGAATATCATCCTTGCAGTTGAAACACTAGTTGCTTCACTCCCCATTCAGGTCAGCCTGACAAAACTCGCGTAGTTTTTATATTTTCTCTGTAGCCTTTTAATTCTTTATTTGCAAGTAGTACAAGCAATTCAAATTACACAGGATGAAACAATCAAAATGTTTACTTTCCATGTATACAGTTCAAGAACCTCCAGGTGTTCACCATCATTCGCGTTGTCTTCCAATTGTCTGACGAGATACCTTGCATCTCCGCTGTTGTCATTGCTCTTCTGGCCGAGGTGTGCTCCTTACAAGCAATCACTCAGCCATTCTGAACCTTTTCCGTCATGTATTTAATATTATTGGTTTGCCTTGGTAAATGGTTTCTCTGCTTAACTGGCAGCCAAAACCAAGAATCGACTACATACTGAAGGCCGTCGGTGGTAGTCTGACGGCAATGCCCGGACTTTCAGACATGATCGACGTATGCCCCGAGTTCACTTCTTGCTGCCTGCATTATCTGTGTCGATGGATATGAGAAGTGTTTGGTTATTTGTTGTCTGTAGGATACGGTGGCATCATTGATCACTGACATGCTCCAGTGGCCACACAGAATCGTCATCCCGCTAGGCGGAGTTGACGTCGACATAAGGTTCCATTAATTTCAGAAAGCTTGATCATGAGCTGGATATATATACATATACAATCTGTGATGTTAGAGTGGCTGGCTGACAACGGCATGTTGGCATCTTACCGTGCAGTGATCTGGAGCTGATGCCCCAGGGGAAGGTGACGGTGACGGTGGTCCGCGCGGAGTCGCTCAAGAACAAGGAGCTGATTGGCAAGTCCGATCCGTACGTGGTGCTTTTCATACGGCCCATGTTCAAGGAGAAGACCAGGGTTATCGACGACAACCTGAACCCGGAGTGGAACGAGACGTTCGAGCTCATCGCCGAGGACAAGGAGACGCAGCACATCATCCTGGAGGTGTTCGACGAGGACAACCTGAAGCAGGACAAGAGGCTGGGCATCGCCAAGCTGCCCCTGAGCGACCTGGAAATCGGGACCGCGCAGGAGATCAACCTGCAGCTGCTCCCGTCCCTGGACACCACCAAGGTCAAGGACAAGAAGGACAGAGGCGTGCTCACCATCAAGGCAAGCTCATCCATGCCCTCGACTCGCCTTTGCAACAATGTTTTCGAACCAAGAAGTGGATCGAGCTGTCTATAAATCTGTGTAGGTGCTGTACCACCCGTACACCAAGAAGGAGGCGTTGGAGGCCCTGGAGCTGGAGAAGAAGACGATGGAGGAGCGGCGGAAGACGAGGGAGGGGACGGCGGCCGTGACCGGGGCTGCGGACGCAGCGAGCGGCGTGTCGTCCACGGTCACCAACGTGGCCGGCACCGGCGTCGCGGCGGGCGCAGCCGTGGCGGGGTCGGGCGCCAGCACGGCCGGGGCGGGCGTCGGGCTGGTGGGCACGGGGATCGGCGCGTTCGGCACCAGCATTACCAAGGCCGGCAAGTTCGTCGGCCGGACCGTTACGGGGCCATTCAGCAGCGCCAGGCGCAGTGCCAGCACCGTCCCGACGATCGATGAGTAATTCATGCAACTCTGAGCTTAAGTAGCAGATTTACCGTTGGCGGGTCCTGCTAGTCTTAGTTTTTTACTTACAGCAGTAAAACTAGTACTCTATTTTACCGTTTCATTGCTGTCAGAAATATACATGATTGCATTTGTGTCTGATTTGTGTCTTCCGTATTAATAGCATCACCGAATATTATCCATTTTGGCTCAAATCTTGTCCTTTCGGTTGCCTGGACAAATTTCCGCGTAAATCCCTCCATTCCTAAATACAAGATGTTCTACCTATTTCTCATTTCTTATTTTTCCAACTGGGAACTGTCCCCTTTCCATTAACTTTCATCAACGGAAATACAAGGGTCCGAAAACATAACAGGAAGAAGAAAGGGGCAGCTAACTGGCAGGAAAACCCGCTGCACGAACTCGGCTCGAGATACATGCTACGGGGCAAAAAAAACCTGCCACCTAAACTACCAAAAACAAAAGGAAACCAGTTCGATACACAGGAGACCGGCAAAAATCGCCAACAACAACCATACAGAACCAACCACACCCAACCAAGTCTAACCAAAAAACTAGCATCGACCACAAACAGCAACACACTTCAATCAGTCCGTTGATCCATCGGTAATACGAAGAACTCCCACGGCAGCCCTCCTGTCGCTGCAACGCGCTGCAAGCCATGCTGCCTTACGCATCAGCTGACCCGCCCCTTCTTTGATCCTCTCACTGTCACCAGCTTCATAAAGACCTGCCCAATAACACAACAGAGAACAAATATTGAAAACAGTAGGTACAGGTGATCTAATTACTTTGTTATCGAAAGTAATAGCATTCCTGGTGGACCAGATAGCCCAGCAGACAGCCGCGAGTAGAAGCATATGAAATCTGTCTCTTCCAGGAAAAAATCTATGAAACCAAGCAGTGCGCTGCCATAAGTTTCTAGGGCAGGTTGTAGTCTCAACCAACCCCCCAATAGCTCCCCAAATCACTTTAGCATGTGAACATTCAAAAAACAAATGATTAGCCGTTTCTAGGTTGTTACAGAAAGAGCAATTAGGATTCCCTAACCACTTCCTCCTATTAAGATTGTCTCTAGTGAGGATCGCATCCCTGAAAAGTTGCCACAGGAAAATTTTGATTTTTAGAGGAATTCTAGCTTTCCAGATCCACTTGTTATCAGAACCGGACAAATTCGATTCCAGGAAACAATACACAGATTTGGTCGAGAACCTCCCATTAGCATTAAGGGACCAAGTGATTTTATCTTCCTCATCCCCTCTCGGTCTATCATACAACTTAGCAACAATCAGGTTCCATTGTTCAGCTAACTCAGGAGAAAACCGACGTCTAAAAGGCAACTCACAATTATGAGATAATACCTTCTCTACTGTCCAATCTTGAGCATGACAGATATCAAACAACCCAGGATAGGAAACACACAGGGAACAGCCATCCAGCCAGGCATCTTTCCAAAACCGAACTATATTACCTTTCCCCAAAATAACTTTTCTTCCAGCCATATAAACATCTCTAACTTTCATCAAAGATTTCCAACAAGGGGAGTCAGTAACTCTTCCTTTCACAGAAGCCACAGTTTTCCCTCTAAGGTACTTGGCAGTAACAATTTCTTGCCACAACCCATTTTGAGTTTCGCAACTTCCACCACCATTTACAAAGTAAACTAATGTTTTGTCGATGAAGATTTTTCACACCCAAACCACCTTTGTTTTTAGAGCGGCACACCCTCACCCATTTAACCATATGATATTTTTTCTTTTTACTCCTCCCAGCCCAAAAAAACCTCCTCCTGTGTTTGTCCAACTTCTCATTTCTCATGGTGACTAGATACACACTAATATGAGTGAACATGTATACTAAAAGTTGTCTAGATACATGTAGACATGTGAATGTGGAAAATGACTAAAGCATCTTATATTTAGGGACGGAGAGAGTACAAAATACCATGGCATCCAAGGACATCCCCATCTTGTCCGGGACATGTCCACTTCTATTTCGCTTCGTGTTTGACATACTTGATGATACATATTTTTGGCCCCTTGTTAAAAAAACATATTTGTTGGCACACAGATTAATTCAACAACAACTTAAACTTTTAAATAACACAGCTCAAATTAATAATCAAATCCATATAATTATAAAATTAGATAAATTGTCCACCACAACACACGGACATAAAACTATTGATTTGCTTGATGTATCTCTCGAATTTGCCGATGCAATCTAAAATCTTCGAACTCGGCCGATGCATCTCCTGCCTTCACTAGAGGGTTCATGAAGCCCAACTAAGATCATATATCACCCTCGTTCTTGATGAACTTGCACAATTGATCTTTGTCCAATGTTCTACCCTGATGGCGGACAATATCCCAACTGAGTATGGAGCCTCCAAATGCCTGCTCCACATCCTTCCTCGAACTTTCCTCTTTCTTGAAACTTTATAAATAAAATCTAACGGCCGAACCGATATAAAATGACGAGGGGAGTCTTTTACAAGACAAACCAAAGATAGGAAAAAGAAAAACAGGTAGAACCAAACTTGCCACCGAGAACACCAACACAAGCCCCAAGGAACGAGACTCCACGAAGATGCCCCCAAGAGAGTAACGACGTAGCACATCGCCGCCGTCGAGACCGGGAAGGTCAACCCGAAGCCCTAACTTGGCGAATAGCCACCACAATGCAACAAGAGGCTAACGATACCCGCATGCATCGCCACCATTGGCGTCGGAGCGTAGAGCTTGCGCTCGAAAAAACCTTCGCAACGTCCGCAAATTAGGACCACCCACTACCCCCGATTATGGTCTCTAGATCACGATCTGAGAGTTGCCACGACCAACCTAGGAACCCCCACCGCTTGCTTCTCGCCATGCACATGGCCAACGTGCGAGGCCATCACTATTGCCACGATGCTCGACATAGAGACGCCTGGGCAGTCCACCTTTCAGGGTCGCCGCCCTGACGTCAATGACCTCGAACCGCGAAATTGAAAACATAGCGAGGACAACGTATCACACGAGGTAAGATGGAAACCGATCTAAACCCAGGTGGGCGGTAGCAACAACCAGTAGGAGCAGATCAGCCGTTCTCCACGGCCAAAAATATTCGTCAACCGGACACACCAACATGCCTTATCAGGCCCAGATCGGCTAGATCATGCCAAGTCCGGGCCAAATGAGACCCGAATAGCCTAGCCGTCGCACTTCAGCGCCATGGCTGCCGCCACCATCCACCAGCAAGTCCATCTTCGCCCCTAGCACTATCATCCACCCCGGTTACGCACCGCTAGTCGACCTGGGCCGACCCTCCCCCCGGAGCCCGCACAGAGGGGCGCAACAATCCTAGTGATGGCTTGTATGCAGTTAACACCCCGTTGGGAACCCCAAGTGGAAGGTGTGAAGCAATGTAGCAACAATTTTCCCTCGGTGATGAAACCAAGATTATCGAACCAATAGGATTGCAACGTCTCCAGCAAGGTTTGTAGTGGATCTAACACAACACACAATCCTCATTTTGCCCCAACATTCTAGGAAGATTGTCAATCTTCCCATCTTGCCGAAAACAAAGGTTTAATCGTATAGTGTGCAAAATATGGACGAAAGAAATAACAGTAAAAACATACGAGAAAACTAGCAATAGTAGAAAGAAAGTAATAAGGTTGTAATCAATATAAAAGAATGAAACATGGGCCATAGTTTCACTAGTGGTGTCTCTCCATCAACATAACAAGGTAAACATGTCAGGTAAAATTTTAAAAATTGGGCAATTGATAGAATCAGACCAAAAATATTATGATAACAAGAAAGTTTTTGGTGATATTCATGTAGCCATTACGTCAAACATATATAGACCACTTAACCAACATGCATCTATAACTAATACTCCACTTCGAGATTGCTTCTATGTTTTTCTCTCTACGATATTAAGTTGCAAACAATAGAGTATTGTCTTAAGCACAATACATAATGTAAGAAATATTTATAATCAATAAGTGGATATACTAATGTTTAACCCTTAGTAGCAACAACACATCCTCGGTCTTAGACATTTCTGTCACTCGTGCCCAGGTATGGAGGAGGCATGGACCCATTATCGAGAACATACTCCCTCTTGGATATTCATATAATAATTTGGCCAGAGTAATCACACAAATCGGAGAGCATGCAAGAACGTAAAATAAAGAAAACACAAGATAATAATAAAATCACATAAGAAACATGCACAATCTGATCGTAACTTCACAATTCATTGGATCCCAGCAAGCAAAACATGTAGCCGTTACATAATATCGATCTTGATCATATTGGACAACTCACAAGATCTTGACATGGTAGCACAAGGAGAAGAGACAACAATCTAGCTACTGCTATGGATCCGTAGTTTAAGGATGAACCACTCGCATCACCTTGGAGGCAATCATGGCGATGAAGAGGCCCCACGTGATGATTCCCCCCTCCGACAGGGTGCCGGAACAGGGCTCAAGAACCCCAAATTAGGATTTCAAGATGATGGCGGCTCTGTATCTGTTTCGTGAAACATTTCTTTGTCCCTAAGGTTTTTAGGTCAGGGGCTCTTTATAGGCGAAATTGTTGCTGGAGGAGGGCCAGGAGGGTTCCATGCGTCCCTAGACGCGGCCTAAGGTGATCCCATGACGCCGGGGTGCATGCCCCTGGTCACCGCCTCCTTATTTTCCGACTTCTCCCTTTTGGGCTCAAGAACTGGCACTGGGACCTTGTTAACAGGCTAGTTCAGAAATTTTTCCTAAAATGATAAAAATTAATAGTAGAAACATGCTACAATAAAAAAAATAGATACGTTTAACATGTATCATCATCCCCATGCTTAATTCATGTTCGTTCTCAAGTTGGTATATGAAAACAAAATATGTGGAAAGCTACCAACACAATCCTGATCAACTAATGTAAACCATATGAAATGAGATAAAATGATTCAAAACAATTGTATATATTTTATATGACCCAAATGAAGATTAACCAATATGGATCAAGAAGTCAAAAGTTTTCATGAATGATGCTACTGAGACATAAAACCGCACAAGGTTCATTAAAAATTATTTAAGTATTTAGTGCAAAAGTATTTATCCTTATGGCTATTTTACTTTCGTGCTCCATTTCGTTTAGTTTTCGCGGGTTTTACCCACTCTCTTAACTCTCCTCATTTTTGCCCTAGTTTGCTCTATCGAGACTCGTAGGCGGCCAAACGGGTTGTTATGAGTCCTATGAGGCGATGACTGATATGCTGGCTTTTTATAATCTATATATTAGAGATAACATGACGATTAAGCTAGGTAATTTTTTATTTAGAGATTAGAGATAATAATTAGTGATAAAATCATGATCAATATTAAGTCTAACAATTAAATCGTACATGGTTATTCTGTCAGTTTCACCTGTTTACCCTTTATGATAAACATAATCTCCATGCCTAATGGAGATAATTAGATTGATGATTAAATATGACGACTTAGGCGTGGTTATTTCGTATGTTTTGACTTTTTTTTAATGATAAACATGAAGTGAAGGGGCTACGTAATAGAATAACAAAAAAAATCCTACTTACGATAACCGAAAAGAAACAAGGATCTATAACTATGCAGATATGAAGTAACGAAGAAGATCAGAGATCATACCCTTGAAGACCGATAGCGGGGATTACGCTCTCAAACGTTGACGATGGATTCGTATGTAGCGACCTCAAGGTTGTGTAGTCGATGGCGATGCGACTCTAGCACCTAAAGTATGGTGCCTCGCAGGGTTTATGAATGTACGGTGTAACCGATGGCTCCCGAGGCTCTGATCCAGCAAAGCAGCAGAGGTAGAGATATTGTCGCTGGGTTATCACGACAAGTGTCCTTGTGCGAGAAATAGATTGTGAGGCCATAACTTCTGAGCGAAGTATCAGAAGGGTTATGACGGAAATGAGAGACACGAGTTTACCCAGGTTCGGCCCCTCTATGGAAGGTAAAACCTACACCTGCTTCTTGACTATTGGTGATTCGAGGTCTCGATTAATAGGGGCGACTCTGGCTTCCGATGTCTCGAGAGCTATTGCTATGAACTAGAACTTGATTTCTACGTCCCAGGCACTCGCCTTATATAATGGATGGGTTTCTGGGCTTACAGAAGAATCCAAGTTATGCTCGAAGTCGGAGTCCTAGCTTAACCCGACAGGAGAACCTTTGCCGGTTTATGATGAGAACTAGGCCCCGTCGCTTGGCCGGTTCTAGAATCTTCTCTGGTCCTCAAGTGTCTGGGCCTTGCTCCATCTTCGGACCTTAGGTTGTACTCCTAGGGCGGGTCTTGGATCTTCTGTCAAACGAACTGTAACCTGGGCCTCCGTCCCAGATCTATCCTTTTCCACCAATGAACTCGCTTCCCTGGTGAGCCCTCAGTGCGGTTGTGGGGGAGAAGTCCATGGCGACCAAGGGCGCTTCATATTCAACCTCTAGCGCATCCCGAGAGCGACCCTGAAGGTGAAGCCCAACCGTCGCTGGATTTTTGTTGCTTCCACAGGAGATAATTTTTCCGGTTTATGGGGAAGAAGTCCATGGCGACGAAGGGCGCTAGATCCGGCAAAAGAAAGAAGGCCTCAGACCCGGCTACATCCGTGACCAAAAGTAAGAAGGATATGTTTGTGGACTGGTGTAAATTTAACGTCACCCATGACCGGCTCAAGGAGATGCAAGATTCCGGTTTACTACCGGATAACATCGCGTGCGCGCTCCTTGGAATGAGATCCAGCCCACTGCTGGGCCTTGCGAGGTAATTGTATTTTGTTGATAATATAACTCGGGGTGACCGTCCACCCGGGTCTCGTTTCTTCTGCAAGGTCTTAGCCCACTACGGTTTACGTTCCCAAGACATCCCTCCAAACTCAGTTCTGAACGTTAGCAATTTCCAGTTTCTCTGTGAGGACTATCTTCAGATAGAGGCCAACTTAGATCTTTTCCTGGAATATTTTTATTGCAACAAACACTCGGTGACTGCAAAGGATCCACTGATTGTATGCGGTGGTGTCTCTTTCTAGAGGCGCAAAGATATCATTTATCCTGCTATAGTTTTGGCTAGCCACCCAAAAATGTGGCAAAAATCTTACTTCTACTGCAACGACACTTCCCCAACCAGCAAGGATCCTTTGCCGGGTTATCGAGCTGAGCGTCTAGTTTTCCAGGATAAGATGAAAGCTTTGTTGAACCATAAGATCGTTCTAAACTTGTTCCTTTGCTCAAACGTGTCAAGGCCCTTCTAGTTCGCGGCCTTACCAATTTAGATCTGACCTAGTGCTGGGTTTCGTAGCACATTCAGCCTCTCATTGTTAGGGACCGACTGTTTTGCAGTTATACCAGTTCCACCTTAGACCCAATGAGGTATTCAGAAAAACCCCTTCTAAGAAAGAACTAGTTAAGATGACCAAGAACTCGGTGGCCTGCCAATGGATAGGGTTGTAGATGTGGGCCTTGCCCCTTTTTCTGCGTTGAACCCGGCTCCCACGGTGAGTAAACTGTTATCCTATCATAAACTGTTATCTTGCAAACTCGTTATTTGTTTATGAACTTGCTTTTGATCCTAAACTGTCTTTTCTTTGTTTTTCAGCTTTATGATGCTTTCTGGATTACGAACGAGGAGCCTCCCACATCTCCATAGGAAAATGATGAGCAAGAACATGGCGATGAAGAGGTGGAGGTTAATGATTTAGACTCCATAGGTCGTATTCATAACCAGCTAGCTGACGTAGGTTCTTCGCAGGATGACCTAGATGATGCTAGTTCTAAACAAATAACGAGTTCCCGGTCCTTCAACTCCAATAGTACATCCTACTACAGATGGTGAGAAGGAAACTCTAACGACCAAGAAGAGAGACCGACACATAGTAGCAAAGGTGCCTCGATCTCGATTCTCCAATTCACCTTTGAACCCATTCTCATATCTAAAGGAAACACAAGAAGGTGAGGAGAATGCTAGCAAACAAAAGAGGACCCGGAATTCCAGATCGAATGACCTGGATATAGGTTGCAAGTCCTCTCCTCGCGGGGTTATAAGGCCACAACTATCTCCTTCAACATCTCGTCCCCTAGTTGGCAGAATCCGGCATGAGCTAAGCCATTCATATCATATAGATTCTCCCAATTATGTGTCTTCTGAGTACAGTGCGTCCAGTGATTTTTCTATCAATTATGGGCAATTATCTTCATTTTCCTTCCTTTTAATGCTTGTAAACTGTTTTTCTTTAACTTTTTTTATAACCTTGTTTTTCTGCTTGTAGCGCTCAAGCTGTAACCAAGGACATACCTATTTTTGTTGCTGATCCCAAGGGAAGATTACACGGTGTTATAATTGATGAGGAGATAGAGGACCTGGCTGCATCTGCACCGGTTCATACGGATTTTGATGATTACAGTGTTTGAGAAGTACAGACATGGGTTGATCCGGCAGTTGTGCAACAGTTCCTACCTCTATAGAAAAAAATGATGAAGTTTAAGTGACATGATCTCAGTATGTGGAGCGTATTGGTACCTCCAATGTTTTGTCCAAAGTGACCGAAGATACAAAGTCGTCGACTAGTAGCAACGTTTCAGCTCCTGATCTTAGTTCTCTGGAGAACCAGAATTTTGCATCTTTGCTACCGGAATTTTCTCAGAACCGGCTTCGAGAAGGAGGAGTTTATAGCCGTGCTTAAGAGTAAATATGAGGTATATTCGTCCCCTTATGTATATAACCTTTAGCCCTCAATCTTCAAGTTTGTACCTTGGTAAATACTTGAAGATTTAACTCTTGATTATAAAACAAAAGTGTAGCCCCCAAGTGTCGGCTTATAAGTTTATTGTAAACAGGGACTTTTTAAAAAAAATTTGCTTAGCCTAGATAAAAACTTCAACTTGTGTATCCTCCAAGTGTAGGGTTGCATGCCTGCAGCTACTCGGGACTTAGAATTTTTCCTACTAGTTTATAGACTAAAATAGAGTAGCTCGCAACTATCGGGTTATCTTTGCCTACAGTAACCTAGGACTTCAGTTGTTTATAAACTTGAATATTGTGTCATGTTTATCTTTGCAGGCCCTAGAAACCAGTTCCCAAAACAAGATCACGAATCTGAAGAACCTGCTTGATCAGGAGGCCACTAAAACTGAAGAAGCTAGGAAGCTTCAAGTAGAATTGAAAGAGTCTTTGATGAATGTTGCTTCCACTCTTTCCAAGGATAAGCATGATTTTGAAGAGAAGGAGAAGCTTATGATAGCTAGGGCTGAGAGAGCCAAACAAGAACTAGAAGTTGCGAGATCAGGCATTGAGAGCATCAAGAAAATCCTGAGTGATATAATTGCGAATGTCTTTGGTAAGCCGGTTTTCCAATTACTAGTTTACACTTTTTCTTCTCTTAAATTGTATTTTCCCTTTTCTAACCCAGATTTTTTCTTGTACATGAAAGACTCACGCCAACAATCAGCAGGTGCCAGAGCTGAAACTGAAGGCCCTTTACACCTTTGTCAAGCAGCTATACATTGGAGGAGGTGAATATATCAAAGTAGTCAGGAACTGGGAAAAGACTCCTCGTAAACTCCATCAGATGCTTGTTGAGTTATACAATGTGCCCCATTGGATCCAAGAGCACAAACTGTCTTCTTGCTGTCGTGGAGCTATGAGGGTTTTGTCTTTGGCTAAGGCGTATCACCCTGAGTTGAGGCCGGATCCGCTCGCTAGGGGATTTCCTCAGTTTAAAGCTGATGGAAATGAATATGAGAAGAAAGATTTTGGCCGAATCAATATGGAGACCCGGCTTTACGCTTGTTTGATAGCTGAGAAGCTCAAGGTTAAAGACTTGCGTCCTGGGTTCCAGCTTTCTGGAGAGCGTAGAGACGAATTCAGTCCTTAAAATGTCATTGTTGTTCACCGGGCTCCTCAGTAGAGCCGACATGTAATTCAGTTTCCACTAGCCGTCAATCCAAGCTCTAGCAAACTGTTAGTTCCAGCTCCTCCTTGTCCCTTGTTTGAAGCCGATGATGAGATTGATATTTAGCATCTGGCTCAACTGGAATGGAATTATCTTTCAGATCCGGATGAAGGTGAATTGGCAGCGCAAGGAGGAGACAGTTTAGGCTCTGCCGGCGAGCTGGTCAAAGTTCAGGGTCAATTTAAATCATTTTTAGATTTATAAACTGATTAACTTTTCAGGCACACATCTAGGTCACAAAATTGGGTGTAACCACTGACTTGCAGGAAAGTTTAACCAAGAAAATAAAGTTTAGGCATATTTCATGTTCAAGGGTTAGGAACTGAGCTTTGACATCAACCCCCAAGTAATCTTATAATCAATGATAAAAAATAAAGACTCTTCCAAACTGTAATAAGCTAGTGAAATGACAGTGATTTGAATTTCAAGACCTACCAGCTTTATTCCATTGATCATAATATAGACATAGTGATTACAATGATCCTATGTGTAATATGGGTGTAACAGAGCTATATTCCAAGGCCTTGGTGTCTCTTTCTCAGATGTACATGATTTTCCAACATCACGCATATGAATGAGGTAATATGATCCGTTGTGCGGATTCTTACCGACCACAAACGGTCCCTCGCAAGGAGGGCTCAATTTATGCATAACAACTCTTTTCTGTACAAGTCAAAGAACTAGATCACCCTCTAACTATGCGGCTATGATAGCGATTCAAATCTTGCTGATATATAGTTGATCTAGATCTTGCGAGTTCTCGCGCTTCTTCCAAGGCGTAAAACGAGTTCTGACGAGATATCTCGTTTTAAGTTTCCATGTATGCAGTGACTCTTGGTGAATCTTGATAACTATCACTTGGCAATACGGGTTCTGCATCATAAACTAGAAAGAACACCGTATAGCCTATTGACCTATTGGGAGTAGTCCATATGCTCCATAATACAACAGAGAGTTCTTCAACCCAGCAAACCGAGTGCGCTCAATGGGAACCTGAATTCTGGGTTTGATACCTCGCAGCATTTCCTGGTTAGCCCTTTTTGCATGTCCATTGGATTGTGGGTGTGTAACTGAAGCGAGTTCAAGTCTGATATGATTCTGTTCACATAATTTCTGCATTGCTCCTTTATACAAGTTCGTTCCATTGTCTGTAATGATGCTATGTGGATATCCAAACCTGAAAACGAACTTCTTCAAGAACTTGACCGTTGTTGCCGCATCACATTTACTTATAGGTTCTACCTCTACCCACTTGGTGAACTTGTCCACTTTGACTAAGAGGTGAGTTTTCTTGCCCGATGACATTTTAAAAGGCCCAACCATGTCAAGCCATCAGAACAAAAAAGGCCAAGTTATCGGAATTATCCTTAAATCCTGAATTGGCATATGTTCTTGCATTGCATACTTCTGGGAACCCTCACAAGTTTGCACAATCTGTTCTTGCATCCGCCATTGTAAGACAGAAAAATCCATGTCTGAAAGCTTTATCGACCAATGACCTGGAACTAGCATGATGGCCACAGTCTCCTGAGTGGATCTCATTTAGGATCTAACACCCTTCTTTTGGAGAGACATATCTTTGAAAAATTCTAGTTGTGCTTATTTTATATAGTTCACCATTGATGATTGTGTATGCCTGGGAGCGTCATATAATCTGACGGGTGATGATTTCCTCTTGTGGGAGCTCGCCTCTCATGAGATAAGCCAGATACGGTTTTGTCCAGTCTAGTGTTGCATGAAGAGCTGCTACCAGTTCTGATACAAGATCCAGGTTTGCTATATCCTCCTCTGTAGGGACTTTGACTGATGAGGTGTGAATTTCATCCAAAAATACATTAGGTGCAACCTATTTTTTCTGAGAACCTAGACGAGACAATGCATCAGCTGCTTCGTTAAGTCGTCGATCAATGTGATCAACTTGATAACCCTGAAAATGTCCTCCTAGTTGGGTGAATGCTCGTCTTTAGTGATGATCCACAAGTATAGGGGGTGTATCGTAGTACTTTCGATAAATAAGAGTGTCGAACCCAACGAGGAGCAGAAGGTGTTGATAACAGGTTGGATAGAGGATTCACTGTAAACACTAGCAAACAGGTTTTTGGTGGTTTTTGATATAGCAAATAAATAAAGTGCGAGTAAATAAAATACAGTAATAATAATTGCAGCGAGTGGCCCAATCCTTTTTAGAGCAAAGGACAAGCCGGTTGTTCTACTTATGGTTACCAAACTTTCTCGAGGACACATGGGAACTTCGTCAAACGCTTTCGTTTCATATAGTTGATTAATATTTATTGTTTTGTTAGGTGTTGTGTGGGTGAACCTATGCTAATGCACTGCCCAACTAGGTCTAATACATACTTGTGATTAAACCCCTTGCAAGCATCCGCAAATACAAGAAAGTAATTAAGATAAATCTAACCACAACCTTAAACTCTGGGATCCTACACTCCCTCGTGCATCGGTTTCCTAACGGGGGTTTAGGTTTCTGTCACTCCGGCAACCCCACAATTAGTAGCCAAATACACAATGCATCCTCGTAGGCCCATAAAAGTGAAGTATCATGTAGTCGACGTTCACATGACACCACTAGAAGAATAACACCAGAAATTAAATATCAAACCACTAGATATTACTTCAACATAATTCCACTACTAACATTTTGACTTCTCCCATGTCCTCAAGAACTAAACAAACTACTCACAAGACATCATATGGATCATAATCAGAGGTGATATAATGATGAATAAAAATATGTTCATAAAGTGCGAACACCGATAAATCTCACAAGCATCAACTACTAACAAGTAATCTACACCGGGAGAGAGATCTAGTGAAGAACAACGATATAGAACCCTAATTGTTACAGCGGGATGGAGATGGATGGTGAGGGGGATGGTGCTAGTGATGATGATGACGATGACGATCGTGATGATGCCCGGAGCGATGACGGTGACGATGGCGATGATTTTCCCTCTCGAGGGAGGAATTTCCCCGGCAGATTTCTCTGTACCGTAGAGATTTTCTCTGTGTGTTGTTTTTTGCCCCGAGGCGGCGGCGGAATATTTCGTTGATGCTTCTGTGAGGCTTAGGATTCTCGGGGTTCAAGTACGCGAAAGGAGGCGGCCAGAGGTGGGCCAGGATGGCCACATCACCCCTAGGCACGGCCAGGAGGGGGCGCCCAGACATGGTGTGGGCCCCTGGTGGCCCCCCCTCCGGGTCCCCTCGTGGCTAGCTTCCTCTTCTGGACTTCTAAGACTTCCCGATGCCCCCTTCTTCTTCCGATCTTCTGAAATAGGGTATCTTGACGGTGCTTTTTTTTCATAAGATTTCTGGTCCCGGTGTTTATTCTCCAATAATTATGAAACATTGCAAAATAAGATGAAATAACATAGGTAATGCGTCATAATATGAAATATATCGATGAATAAGTGATGCAAAATGGACGTATCAGTAAGCTGCCATAATTGGGTCTTTAGTATCCCAGGTTCCAGTGACTTGCTGAGAAACTAGATCTGAATCACTCAGGCACCGAATCCGGGTTATACTCATTTCCTTCGCGATTCGAAATCCGTGGAGTAAAGCCTCTTACTCAGATGCATCATTAGTGCATTTCTTGGCTCATGTTTGATGTGATATGGTCCCATCTCAATAGCCCACTTGTCAACTCGACCTGTTGCTTCTCTATTCTCTATGATAACTGCCAGAGGTGCAGAACTGACAATAGTGATTGGGTGTTCCTGAAAGTAGTGTTTCAGTTTACGACTCGCTATGAAAACACTGAAAACCAGTTTATGCCAATATGCGTGTCTCTGCTTTGACTCTGTTAAGACCTTGCTGGCGTAAGAAATAGGTCTCTGGACCATGTCTTCTTTTACTTCTTGGCTTCTCTCCACAACCATAACCGCACTGACGACTCTATTATTTGCATCAATGTACAGTAATATAGATTTTTTTCTCAAGTGCAGCTAGTATAGGAGCGTTTGAGAGTTGTTTCTTGAGGGCTTTGTAACATCCCAATCTTATTATGAAGTGGTGTTTTGGTGTTGTGGTCATGGCATCCATGTATGAAATTTTTGAACCAAGTTTGAATTTTAATTTTTTTCTTCCAAAAATCAGTTAAGGTGATCAATGAAAATTTGAATTCAAAACAACTTCAAATTTGGAAAACCAAAAATATGGTGAGGTTGGAAATTTTATAAGATTTTTAAATATTATTTTTTCCAATTTTTATGTTTTAAAAAATGGCTAGAAAACATGGTTTTTATTTGCAGTTTTCAAGTCAAAGGACTTCTTTGCAAAACATAGGAACTTTAGTGGTTTTTGTAATTTATTTTTTCTTTCTTCTTTTTTCTCCGGATAGAAGGAAGCAACTGCGTGTCGACGCCATCGCAGCATGCTGCCACCTCCTTCTTGTCCCTTCTCGCGCGGATAAGGGCTCAAGGTCGCTGAGCCCTCCTTCTCCTCCTCACTCGCCCTCACCCCTCACTCTCTCTCTGTATTCCCGTCGGAAGAATGAAAACCCTATCCTACGAGCCGCTGCCTCTCACCGTCGCTACTCTGGTCATTCCCGAGCCCTACCGTGGACGCCTTAAGCTGCATTGTCCTCCTCTACCCTTCCTTGCAAGCGGAATTGAGCCTGGATGGACGGAATCGGTGCCAGCATCATCATCTTCCTCGCGGCCGGCCGCGAACCACCACGCCAGAATTCGTCGCCTTCCGTTCCCTCCTCAACCCTCCGACAAGCTCTACGTGCTCACAGTGATCTACTCATGCTCGAGGCGCTCTCCGCCGTTTCTTTTGTCCTCTGTTTTGGCCCGTCGCCGTGCAACGCCGCCCGTCGCCCGAATGGTCGCCGCCGACAAGTTCGGTGGCCATTTGGTCAACCGCCGCCACCCCCAGCCTCATCGTTGCCTCCTCCATGCGGTGCACTAAGCCGATTTGGTAATCGGCCGCACAATCGCGTGATTGTGCAACGGCAGTGCTGCACCGGCCTGCTGCTGGCGTAGTGTTGACGTCATGCGGGCCCCACCTGTCAGAAGTTTATTATTTTAGAAAATGTTTAAGAAAATATTAAATCCCTGATAGTTGGGACCCAGTTATATGAGAAATTCGAGAAAATAAATAAATAATATTTAATCAATATCTTTTAATTGGTAATTAAGAAAATTATGATTAATATACCAAAATGTTCACAAAAATATAATCTAAATGTTTATGACATTTTTCAATTGTGTTTGACAAATTTAAATAATATGGATTATTTGAATTTGACTTAATTCATTTAAAAATGGAGAAAATACTATTTTATTCAATAAATTTAGAATATTGCAAGTTATATACCAAAATGCCCAGAAAGACAAATGTAATGCATTCATGATGTTTTCAAACCCATATGAGCACCTTAACTTTGAAACACTTCCAAAATTGCCCGAAGTGCCCCTCGAGGTCTATTTCGGGACCAATTTCAATAAAAATGCATAAGTGCTATCGGGCCCAAGGATACCGGGTTATCCTCGCCCATCTGCTGCGGTCTAGACGAGAAGGTATTCGAGGCCTCATCAAGTGTGTCTCACGGATAGGAGCCTCCACCGCGAGACTTGGTCCTCGTCAGGGCTCGACCAGCTGGAGGCTGGTCCTTCTAAAGGAGATGCATCACGCACCTTTGGGGAGGAGTGATGCGCGCGTAACACACGTTCGTTGGGAGACCCCAAGAGGAAGGTATGAAGAGCACAATAGTAAGTTTACCTCAGAAAGAAACCAAGGTTGAATAGACCAGTAGGAGAAAGAAATCACTTCCGAAGGTTGATGCAGCTGAGGTGGCAAGGAACACTACCGGTTCAGAAGCAACGTCGAACCTTCACAACACAATCAAATCACTTTTCCCCAATAAAGCAGTGAGGTTGTCAATTTCACCGATTTTGCTTACCACAAAGAGGTTAAACGTACCGTGTGGAAAATATTATTTGTTTGCAGTAGATGAAAGAGAACACTGGTGGCAGTAGTAAAATAGTGACAGCAGTATGAAAACAGAGATTGCAGTGGTTGTATTATCAGTATGAGGAAAATGGACGGGGTCCACGGTTCACTAGAGGTGTCTCTCCCAAGACAAATAGATAGAATGTGTGGTAAACAAATTACAGCTTGGCAATTGACAAATATAAAGGCTGCACCGTAGTGCATATGCATGACATTATGATTACTATGTGATTCATGCGGGTATTACAACAAGATACATAGACCGTTATCCAACTGCATCTATGACTAATAATCCACCCTCAGAATGTCATCCGAGAAAACCTTGGGTATCAAGTTGCAAGCAACAGATAATCGCAGTAAGCAAAGTGTGTAATGTAAACAATAACATCATCCTTAGATAAAGCATTGTTGTTTTCTCCCTAATGGCAACAACACATCCCCCACCCGTTTACGTTTCTGTCACTAGAGCATGAGTGAAAGGGAGGCATGAACCCACCATTGACCATAAATACTCCCTCTTGGAGTCACTAGCATCTACTTGGCCAGAGCAGCTACTAACGACGGAGACCATGCAAGATCATAAATAACATACATCTGAAAAGAACATGAGAGATTGATAATCATGAGACATAGCATTCAGTATTCATCGGATCCCAACAAACACAACATGAGGCATTACAATAAGATGACCTTGATCATGTAGGAAAACTCACAAGATCTAAACATGAGGCATAAAGAGGAGAGAACAACCATCTAGCTACTGCTATGGACCCGTAGTCCAGGGATGAACTACTCGCACATCATTTCGGAGGTGGGCATGGTGGTTTAGAGCCCTCCGGTGATGATTCCCCCTCCCGGCAGGGTGCCGGGGAGAGCTCCAGAACCCTCCCGAACTAGGGTTGACGATGACGGCGGCTGCAGCTGTTTTTCGTGGAAAAGGCTCGGGTCTTTAGGGTTAACCCTTCAAGGAGACTAAATAGGCGAGAGGGCAACATCGGTGGGCGAGCAGGGGGCCACACCACCCCTGGGTGCGACCAGGGGGCATGCCCACCCATGGCGTGGGGCCCCTGTGGCTTCCCTCTTGGTCTCCTCCGGACTCTGTGTGCTGACAACTTTCTAAGACTACCGGGCTTCGAATCGTCCCATTCTTTAGAATATTTCCAGAAGAACTTTTCTGAGACTAAAAACAGCAGAAAAAAATGAATCGGCTCTGTGGCATCTTGTAAATAGGTTAATCCCAAGAAATAGATAAAAATGGCATAAAGTGTAAAGGAAACATGTAGCATATGGCATGAAAACAACATGGAACATCAGAAATTATGGATACGTTTATGACGTATCAACATCCCCAAGCTTAGTTCCTACTCGTCCCCGAGTAGGTAAACGATAAAAACAAATAATTTCTGATGTAACATGTTACCAACATAAACTTGATCATCTAAATTGTAAAAGCATAAGTATAGCTGAGATCATAGTACTTTAAACACAAGAATGATAGATATAATTTTAACAATGAAATTTAGCAATCACCTTGCATCATGAAAAGTAAAACAAATAAAAGATCATGAATAATAATGCACTTGAAAGTTATACGTTTGTTTCGAGCATAGAGAGAACATAGCAAAGTGATATTTCGCTTGTCCTTAAGAGTGGGGCAAAACATAAATGCCAGGACACCTTCAAAGTTCAAGTGGATGACTAGAAAACTTAATTTCAGAGCAAATAATAACACATCATGGATCAATTAATAATGTTTCTCGGACAAATGCACATTAAACTTAGAATGGCAACTATGCTCTCTCAACTATGCATAAGGTTAGAATATGGAGACTCAACATAAAAGTAAAAGAAAGGCCCTTCGCAGAGGGAAGCAGCGATTAACTCATGTGATAGATATTTTTATTTTATTAAATAGAGGTATTGAAAACGTTTTTTAGAGAGGTGTATGCTTATGTCAACGAATGGTAAACAGAAAATACAGTACATCACAAGTCAATTAGACTTCATAAGAGCGACTCCCCTTGAAGGACGCATCTGGTATAGAATTTCATTCCTCTTTCTCTTTTGTTTACACAATTATGCTTTGACTGATAAATCAGGGGTAAAAATAGTGAAGAGAATTTAGTAGTAACTAATTTTGGGGCTGGGCACCCCGCTGCCAGCTCTTCTATCATTTGGATAAGTGGATGAAACCACTAGTACAGGTGTGCAAATTCCAATCAACAAGTGAGATAAATATTGTGTATTTACGTCCTCATGAGCTAAAACATGGGCAAAAAACATGAATAATTTTAAAAGTTTTAAAGGTAGCACATCAGAAATTTACTTGGAGTGGCGGTTAAATACCACATGTAGGTAGGTATGGTGGACACATTTGGCAAACTTTGGTTTTTGGGAATTGTATGCACGAGTAGAGCTCATACTCAGTAGAGGTGGAGGCTATCAAAAACTGGGAGCGACAAATCAAGAGAGCAATAATGGCCATAATCATGCATATCGACAAAAACATTATTAATCAAAGCATAAAGGGTATTACAAGTTTAAAAACTAAATGATCATAGAGGATATAAGTGATTGGTTTGTAGTCATAAACATGGTGTAAGCATGCGCCAAGTCAACCAAATAAAGCATTCGAAGGAGAACACTGCAAATTCATGCTTCAATATGACAACAACAACTCATGATTCTTTCAATGGCACATTAAGCACTCTAAGATATTTGAGACAAGTCGTGATACCATAATAACTACTAAGCATAGAGTTAAAATAACATCTAGCATGACATGAAAAAGTCTAGCCACAGTCTATACAAGCTTCTATTTGCACCGTTATAAGCACAAAAACTGTACTACTGCCTTCCAACACCAAACATTGTATACTAAACAAAAACTCTCCAAGAGATATAGAAATGAAACAAGAGAGTCTTGACACAACTCTACTAAAACTAACAGCTCTGAATAAGAGATGCATGAAAAGAAGGAGCTGAAAAAGAAATTTTGCAACAACTAGAAGAAAAACTAAGAATACGTGCGTAACGAGTATTCGTATGAAAAAGTGGAGCGTCTCTATATCCCACACAAAGAATGCTAGGTTCCAACAATATTATTGCATAAAGGAAAAAATAAAATAAAAGAAAAACAAACAGACGCTCCAAGTAAAAAAAAAATACATATGATGTGACCGAATAAAAATATAGTTTCACTAGAAGGGACCTGATAAATTGTTGATGAAGAAGGGGATGCCTTGGGAATCCCCAAGCTTAGACGCTTGAGTCTTCTTAGAATTTGCTGGGATGAACCAGGGGGTCATCCCCAAGATTTGACCTTGCACTCTTCTTGATCACATTATATCACCCTCTTCTCTTGATCTTTGAAAACTTCCTTCACACCACACTCAATGTAATTCGCATTAGAGGGTTAGTGCACAATTAAAAATTCACATGTTCTGCATGGACACAAGCATTACTGATACTTTTTAAACATTATCTATAACCACTTATGTTTTGTGGAGCAAATAAATCCACTTGACATAGTAAAAGAGAGAATGCAAGTAAAAAGGCAGAATCTGTCAAAACCATAAAAGTCTGTAAAGACGATTTTTTTGGGGCAATTAAGTTGCTCAGATCGAAAAAAGTAAAGAACAACAAAGTTTTGGAATTATCTGAGGAATAAGCACAAATATTTTCAGTTCATTTCGATCTTTCCGTGAATTATACGATTGTTTAAAGTGGACAACAGAACTCTGTTTCCTGCGCAGAAATCCAAAACCATGGCACAACTAATATATGAAAATAAAGATACAAAGGAGCTTCTACAGAAGTATACAACCCCATGACTCAAATAAAACATAGAAAAACAAATAAAAAAATAAAACCATGGGTTATATCCCAAGAAGTGCTTTTCTTTAACGCCTTTTAGCTTGGCCTAGAAAAATGGAATCAAGTGTTTTCAAGTGAAGAAGCAACCAAATTGTAACTTGTTCGAATAATAGAATCAAAAGGAAAATTCATTCTCTTCCTAGGAAAGTGTTCCATACCTTTTTTGAGTTGGAATTGATATTTAATATTCCCCTCTTTCATATCAATAACAACACCAACAATTCTAAGAAAAGGTATTCCCAAAAAAATTGGACAAGAAGCATTGCATTCAATATTCATACCAACAAAATAAACGGGGACAAGATTATTATTAACCATAATAAGAACATCATCAACTCTCCCCAAAGGTGTCTTTCTAACATTATCAATAAGACGAATATCCAAATAACAGTGCTCCAAAGGTGGCAAATCAAGCATATCATAAAGTTTCTTAGGCATAACAGAGATACTAGCACCAATATCACATAGAGCATTACAATCAAAATCATTCACCTTCATTTTAATGATGGGTTCCCAGCCATCATCTAACTTACTAGGGATAGAGGCTTCACATCTTAATTCTTCTTCTCTAATTTGTATGAGAGCATTTCTAATTTGTTTTGTGAAAGCCATATTCATAGAACTAGCATTAGGATAACTAGAAAGCTTTTGTAGGAACTTAATTACTTCAGATATGTTGCAATCATCAAAGTCAAGATCATTTTTATCAAAGGTAATGGTACCATTGTCCCCGGTGTTTTGAAATATTTTAGTACTTTTATCGGGAATAGTTTTAGTAGTTTCAGGCAATTTTACACGTTTAACAGCAGAAGTGGGAGTATTTCCAAAACCAATTACTTTACCATTGATAGTAGAAGGTTTACTAGCATGAGAAGCTTTAGTTTTACTAGTGGTGGTAATGGTTCAAACATTAGCTATATTATTCTTTCTAGCTATTTCATCTTCTGATTCCCATCTAACATGCAATTCAGCTAACATCCTAACATTGTCATCAATTCGAATTTGAATGGCATTTAGAGTTTTGCTTTCTTTAACATCATGACTCATAACCTTTAGTTTCAGAATAGCAACATCAAGATCAAGGCTATCAACTTTAGAAGCAAGAACATCAATTTTGCCAAACTTTTCCTCAACAGATTTATTAAAAGAAGTTTGTGCACTAATAAAATTCTTAAGCATGTTCTCAAGATCAGAGGGTACACTTTTATTGTTGTTGTAGGAATTACCATAAGAATTGACATAACCATTATTATTATTGGGAGGATATTTCCTATAGTTATTGCTACCAAAATTATTCCTATAAGCATTGTTGTTGAAGTTATTACTTTTAGTGAAGTTCACATCAACATGCTCTTCTTGAGAACCCAAAGAGGCTAAAGGAACATTGTTTGTATGAATAGGAGCATGGTCATTCACAAGCGTAGACATAATATCATCAAGCCTATCACTCAAGGAAGAGGTTTATTCAACAGAATTTACCTTCTTACCTGTTGTAGCTCGTGTGCCATTCAGAATAATTTACCATCATGTCATCAAGAAGATTTTTTGTTGCCCCCAAAGTCATGGACATAAAGGTTCCTCCAGAAGCTGAATCCAGAAGGTTTCTTGAAGAAAAATTTAGACCTGCATAAAAGGTTTGGATGATCATCCAAGTAGTCAGTCCATGAGTGGGACAATTCTTTACTACAGATTTCATTCTTTCCCAAGCTTAAGCAACATGCTCATTATCAAGTTGCTTAAAATTCATGATGCTACTTCTTAAATATATAATCTTAGCAGGAGGATAATATTTTCCATTGAAAGCATCTTTACATTTAGTCCAAGAATCAATACTATTTCTAGGCAAAGATAACAACCATTCTTTAGCTCTTCCTCTCAAAGAGAAAGGAAACAATTTCAGGTTAATAATATCTCCATCTACATCTTTATATTTTTGCATCTCACATAGTTCGACAAAATTATTAAGATGAGCAGCAGCATCATCAGTACTAACACCAGAAAATTTCTCTCTCATAACAAGATTTAACGGTGTAGGCTTTTTCTCATAAAAATCAGCAGTAGGAGCAGGTGGAGCAATAGGTCTGCAAATGAAATCATTGTTCTTTGTGCTAGTAAAGTCACACAACTTAGTGTTCTTAGGAGTACTCATTTTAGCAAGATTAAAAACAGGATAAAAACAAAAACTAGAATAAGAACTATTTTTTATGTGTTTTTGATAAAGAGAAGCAAACAAGGCAAAATAAAATAAACTAAGGAAAACAATAACAAAGTAAAGAGATTGGAAGTGAGAGACCCCCCTTGCAGAAATCCTCTTCCTCCCCAGCAACGGCGCCAGAAATTTAGCTTGATGCATGTGTAACACACGTTCGTTGGGAGACCCCAAGAGAAAGGTATGAAGAGCACAACAGTAAGTTCCCCTCAGAAAGAAACCAAGGTTGAATCGACCAGTAGGAGAAAGAAATCACTTCCGAAGGTTAATGCAGCTGAGGTGGCAGCGCGCACTACCGGTTCAGAAGCAACATAGAACCTACACAACACAATCAAATCACTTTGCCCCCAACGAAGCAGTGAGGTTGTCAATCTCACCGGTTTTGCTGAACACAAAGAGGTTAAATGTACCGTGTGGAAAATAATATTTGTTTGCAGTAGATGAAAGAGAACAATGATGGCAGTAGTAAAACAGTAGCAGCAGTATGAAAATAGAGATTGCAGTGGTTGTACTATCAGTATGAGGAAAATGGACCGAGGTCCATAGTTCACTAGAGGTGCCTCTCCCAAGACAAATAGATAGCATGTGTGATAAACAAATTACAGTTGGACAATTGGAAGATATAAAGGCTGCACCGTACTGCATATGCATGACATGATGATTACTATGTGATTCATGCGGGTATTACAACAAGATACATAGACCGTCATTCAACTGCATCTATGACTAATAATCCACCCTTAGAATGTCATCCGAGCAAACCTTGGGTATTAAGTTGCAAGCAACAGATAATCGCATTAAGCAAAATGTGTAATGTAAACATCGTTGTTTTCTCCCTAATGGCAACAACACATCCTCCATCCATCACGTTTCTGTCACTCGAGCACAGATGCAAAGGAGGCATGAACCCACTTTCGAGCATAAATACTCCCTCTTGGAGTCACTAGCATCTACTTGGCCAGAGCAGCTACTTACAACGGGGAGCATGCAAGATCATAAATAACATACACATGAAAAGAACATGATAGATTGATAATCATGAGACATATCATTCAATACTCATCGGATTCTAGCAAACACAACATGAGGCATTACAATAAGATGCTATTGATCATGTAGGGCAGCTCACCAGATCTAAACATGAGGCATAAAGAGGAGAGAACAACCATCTAGCTACTGATGACCCACAAGTATAGGGGATCGCAACAGTCTTTGAGGGAAGTAAAACCCAAATTTATTGATTGGACACAAGGGGAGTGTCACGACCCCGGACCCAAAGGTATGCATATTGTTATGCGCTCCTAGTCATGGACCCACAAGGGCTTCAGGGTTACCAGCCTCGGCCGCAACAAACAACGGCAGGTAGACCGGATTCATCGACACACAGTCCGGATCACCATGGTACTACTACTCCTTGTGTCCATGCTAGTCATAACCAACTATGCATATCAAAGCGTCCACGAATCGTATGAAACTGAAGGAACGGGACCAAAACTATACAGAGATGCTATCTGTAACGCCCGGGGATTTTTTTCCCCAGTAGATTGTTTGGTTTTCTTTTCCGCATCATGGCATCGTCATGCATAGCATTGCATATCTTGTTGAACCAAAAAAAAAAAAAAATTATTGCTTTCTATCAAACCTATTTCAAGTCCAGCAATCAAAATGGTTTTATAATGTTTGAAAAACAAGTGGCTGTGTAGATAGCCTCTATTTTGATATCAACTTATTTCAGGATTTTTTGGTATAAAATATTGCTACAAAACTAATTTTATAATTTCTATAATAAATTAAAAAAAACAAATAAAAGAAAAGCTACAAGGCCTAAGACTTCCCGTTTCAGCCCACCAACCAACCAGACCGAAACCAGCCCAGCAAGCCTAACCCACCAATTGCTTCTTCTTCGTCCGTACGAACACAGGCAGGAGGCGTGACTCCTGTCGCTGTCGACACCACCACTCCACCGATCCCCACCTACTCTCCCCCTTATCTACCTCTCCTGCCCTCTAGGAACCCTAGCCCTACATCCCCTTATCTCCCGCCGCCATCTCCCTCCCCTACCTCTCTGTTCATGTCCACCCAAAACATCAACCGAGAGAGAGTCAAGGACGGCTCGTTGTCGCACACATCGCCAGGGTCTCCGTCGAGCTAAGCTGGGTGCGGGAATGGAACCGCCGTGATCCCCTCATCCTCTACGCAGAAGATCGGAAGCCGGAGCATCCCCAAGACGTCGCCGCCGAGCGCTTCTTCCTCCTCTGTCCATGCGGACGCCATGGTCGTCTACCGACCGCCTCCTCCGTCCACGGACCAAACGACCACGTCGAGCCACCCTCTAGGTAAGCACCCCGTCCCCACGGACATCCCCCTTTGTCCCTCACCTTCCCTGCTCGAGATCGATCCCGAGACTCCTATTTTTGTTTCTGTTAAAACCTGTAACTGCTGCTCCTGCTCGTGATGTTCTGAACTTTGATTCAGTTAACGTCAACCTGCTGCATCATTTTAACTCAGAGCAGTATCCCATCACATTCATACAGCTACCCTAGTGGTATCATCCCATACCCATCCGCCCCGAGGGTGCGGGTTCGAATCCCACCCGTGGCAAAGCCACCTCTTTTTTCGGCCATTTTCTTTTATTCTCGAAAATCCAGAAAACAGAACTAAATCTTTATTTGTAAAATCAATAACAAATTGAAAAATGCTCCAACTTCAATGATTCAAATTTCTATGGATTCAGCATATTGTGCTCCTTCTGTTAGTAACAAAGTTGCAACATGTTTCTGTAATAAATTTTGCACTAAATAATTAAATACAGAAATGGCTATTAAAATTTGAAACTTTGGAAATTCATAACTTGAGTTCTGTTCACCCAAATTGAGCAAACTTGGGCTCTAAAATTTTGTCTTAACAAACTCTACACAGTGGTATTTTATTTGGTCCCAATTGAATTAAATTTGAACATGTTTACTTCTGTTTACTAAAAGGGGCAGAATAAAAATGCTTATGAAAAAATGCATAATAAATTCAATAATGATCCAAAAATTATGTTTAATAGCTCAAAATGTTCATTGAAACATTTTATACATGTTTTCAACCTTTTCAATGCAATTTGTTTACTGTTTTGCCTAATTAAAATTGGTGCAATAATTCAATACTTTAATTACACCTTTTAAATTGCAAAATTCATAACTTGGGCAATTCAAATCCAATTCCAACATGTAAAATATGGTTCCATGAAAAATTGAACAAGCTTTCCAAATATAAACTTTGTTTTCTGTTTTGAATAAATTAAATTGCTGAAAACAAATATTTCTTTATTAATGCATTTAAAATTGTCAATTTAGTAACTTACTCATCTAAAATCCAAATTCAACAAATCAAATATGTATTCCATCTAAAATTTTGTGTTCTTTCCAAATATAAATTTTGTTATCTGTTTTGAACATTTAAAATGGGTGAAAACAACAAATGTTTGTTTAAATCATTTAAAATGCCAAAGTTCATAACTTAACAAATAAAATTCCAAACTTGGTAAACAACATATCAAACTGAAGCTATTGTTGTTTTCTTATTGTTTTTATCATCCATGCATCATTCTAATCAACTTTCACATGATGGTTATTTGTAGATCATTTAATTCAACATTAATTCATGGGCTTTTCCATATGCAATCCAAATTGCATATGGGCCCATTTAAATATGTTTACCATGTCAACTGGTTTACTTTGATGCATCAATTAACTGTCATACATATAAAATAGGATCATGCTGGATCTTTTTCCGTAGAAGTAATTGTTGCATCCGGTGTTTGTTCTAGTTCGTTGCTTCTTCGCGGATAGGACGTTGAGGTGATGTGAGCAACGACAAGTTCTGCGGATGTACCTCTACATGCTGGATTCCAGGCAAGTATACTCACTTGCTACCTATGGCTGCCTTTCATCACTTGTTACCGATTCTTTCCGTTATCTTTATGCTAGCCTTATGATTCGATGCTTGTGTCTCGATCCTATCATATGTTTACCTTGCAGCCATGATACAGCCTTCCTTCCACTTCCTATTACATGTTGCTTGTTTACCTTGTTGGCCCTCGTGTCGTAGTTGCATGCTTAGTGTTGTTTGCGCTCAAGTCTTGTTGTCCGTCTTATCACCTGTTTAGTTTGATAGTTGGGTTTCAACTTAATCAACAACATGTTAATGTTTTGGGTAATATTAATTTGATGATAAGGCACCGGCAGGAGGCCCGGCGTGGTTTTGAGGCCTGCTAGTGTCGAACTTAATTAGGAAAAGGGTCTTGTCCTCCGATCCATGATGAGCGCGCTAACCGCATGTGGGAAGCGAGTATGGGCGCCCCCTGCAACTTCGATTCGATTCGCATCTCGTCCAAATCGCCTCATTTAGTTCGGGTTTTCCATTTGCCGCATGCATATGCAGGTGCGAACCCTTGGCGCCAGGGTGGAACTTTTGTAGTCGGCATTTAGGGAGACACGTTCTTACAGTGCTATGAGGGTCCCCTTTTCTTCGTTGGGCTTGATTAGTCGTGCACTCAATTGCACGGGGTTATTTGGGCTTGATGCGAAGAAGAGTTGGGTTGTGTTGAGTGCCTCGCTTGGTGGAAGGGCCTTTCCATCTGGCGGGTCATTCTTACGTGTACGGCCAAATTGGTGCATCCCTGCAGGGTTAAATCTTCTCGAGAAGCCGTGTTGTCCGCGGTTATGGATGACTTGGTGAAAGTGCTGGCTAACAAGTACTCAGACAACTTACACTTAACGATGATAAACTTGACTAGTAATATAGATTACCTCCACCATAAAAAATGACTGTCACCTTAATCAACCGTGTGAGTTTCCTTGGGTTGCTTCCTTAGTAGGGGGTAACATTGGATGGGTATTGTTTGGTGAGTAGTGGTTGTTGGTTCTAATACGCTCTCTTATCACTTTCTATTAGCCGGAAGTTGTAGCGCGTCTCTTTAGTTGTTAGTGCTGCCCGCTGCCGCTTCTTTGCAATAATCCCTTCCTTCCGTTGTACCCAAAGTATTTGTATCTTGTGATGATTGGTTACGCTGGTATCTTGTGAGTATGGTTTATCCACTTGCCAGTACTTAATAGTACTGACCCACGAATCCTTTTCGTGGCTGCATATTCCACATTGCAGTCAACAGGTTTGAAGTCTGACGACGTTAGCTTGGGAATCCCTCCGGCTTGGCCTGGGCAGGGATTGGACCCCATCGGTTATCTTCAGGACTCTTAGTCCAATTTGTATCTTGTCTGTAGTCGGACGCTATGTTGTTTCTTCCGCTGTTATTTGGATCTTTGTATGGTATCAGTTGTATCCTTAACTCGTTTGAGTCGTCTTGTATATACCTCCTCTGTTGTTGTTGTGGATTATTCGTGAACTGTTGTAACGTTATCACAAGTGGCAACCTGAAATCAGTTATTGTGTGGATTTTGGCGGAAATGCTGAAATCTGCATAGTGCCCGATCTCGGGGCGTCACACTATATGTCCAGAAAGTGCAACAACAATCGAGGGTTACTGGGGTTACCAAGCCCCAGGCCGAATCACATCGGCAGACGTGCTCAGAAATGGATCATCAGCTCCACAACCCCTCGACTGCGACAACTATGCAGGCATAGCCAAAACTGCATAACAATGAGCTCGAAACCAACAACCGATCAAAGTAGCACTCTAGACATGGAAGTTGTATTAAACATGTGTTACTAGAGTATAGCTTTACAAACAGAGGTCACACGACCCAACATTACACCAGACAACGGAAGGCAAATTATGTTGCTAATCAACAAGAACCAAAAAGGCCTAAGAGGCCGCAACATAAGGCGACGTCCCAACCCATAGATTCCAGGTTGCTACCTGGGGACCCCAAACTACTCGTCGATGTCCACGTTGAAACACCACTGAAGTGAGAACTTCACCTGAACCAAATTAAGCAAACCTGAGTATGGAAGGTACTCAACAAGACTTAGTTAACCTATTATATGTCTGCTATCTTCAGAAAGGGTTTTATGAAGGCTGTTTTGCATAAAGCAATCTTTGTTTTCCAAGTCGAGGAAGAATAGCACGTCTCATAGAAGGTTTTCAAAACAGATGAGAAACTCACTACTGTAATCATCATCTTTTCAATCCACCAACATCATTTCCCGGCATCTCACACTACAAGGACCACCCCTCTCGGTATCTCCGAGGAGGCACCCTTCAATCATGGTTAACAAGTTTTAGCCATTCCGTTCAAGTTATCTAAGATCACAAAATCCGTTGCAAAGTCGTCTGTAACCGTGGACATGGCTTCTGGAGGAGATTTATCCCTGCAAGGGGTACACTTTACCCACACATACCATCTGGCTCTTAACGCCACATATACGCTCGTCCATGGAGCGCGGCAGAGGGTGGCTGGCCACGACCTTTACCTTGCTCGACCCTATCCATGAGTCAACCCAAACAGGGCAGCCCCGTCAACAGGGAGTTGGCCACCTCCTGACGACACCTGATCTGTGAGTCGAGATCAAGATCCGTGTACGTCCATCACTTGTCCCGGTCACACCCTAAGTTTTCTCCAAATCGTTTTCTTACTCATACGCAGATGGAAAGATCAAACTACGTGACTCATGGACGTGGCCAAACAAGTTAGTTAGTCGAGCGTGGTCTGTTAGGCCCCGCGTGTGGTTGCACGCTCAGTCTTGGCTTCGAAGGCGAGAACTCGCTCCTAGGGGCATGAACGGGACAAAACGCCACAACCCATTATGGCCTCACATCCATGCCGTTATTAGTCAAGTTATCAAAAGTAAATACAAAACACAACAACTTGACATAATAGATTCACTCATTGACCAGATTCATCAACCGGATGGATCAGATCACAACTAGGCATGGCTAAGCAAGACTCACGGGTTTTAACGGGGCACGCACAATCAAACATATAGCTGCTAGGAGCAGTGGATCAGGATATTTAGGCGATGCAACAAGTATAGGAGAACTCTATCTAAGATCATAAATACTTTGAACCGCATGCAATATACGAGATTCCAAAACACTTCGAAAACCATATATGAGCAGATAAGAGGTTATGCTTGCCTTGGTTATAAGAAACCAGATAAAGATCTTCTGAAATAAGTGCTTGACTTGTCGGTTCGGATCAAGTATTCGCCATTGGAGTTGCTGGCCTTCACTTCGGAGTCGGACTCTACCGAGGGGGAACAACACCGAAAAGGAGAACAATAATCAACACATGACATCGATGCAATGCAAAATATCTATGCATGAGCAAGTTAATGCACTGAAATAAAGCCCTAAACATGTAGATAGGGTTGCTAGGGTCCGTATGTCCGTTATGCAATTTTACTGAAATTAGCCCGAAATAGACCCCGGAGGGGCAATTCGGGCAATTCTGAAAGTGAGTACCATTTAAAGTGCTCAAATGGGTTTGAAAACATCATAGACAGGTTGCATTTGTCATTTTGAGAATTTGGTATATAACTTTTAATTTTCTAATTTTATTGATTAAAAACTTATTTTTTCCATTTTAAAAATGATTAAACAACATTAAATAATGCTCATTTTTCAGCATTGTCAAATATTATTGAAAATGGCATATTTGGTTAGAGTTTAATTTTCTTAACAAAACCATACTTTCATTTTATTTTTCTGAATTACAGATTAAAAGATATTGAATTTACAAGTTTTAATCAATTTCTTTAATTCTAAAAGGGGGGCCCACGTGTCAATTTAATTTATTTTTCTAATTATTTCCAAAATAGAAAAACTGATTTTATGACATCATCATGACATCAAGGTGACGTCATCAATGGCTGGTGTGGCACTGCCGTTGCGCAATCGCGCGATTCAGAGCGCGATTTTGGAATCGGAGGGCACCACGACGTAGAGAGGCTCGAGAGGGACCTAGGGTTGGTGGCGCCGCTTGCTAACTGTCGCCGGAATCTCGCCGGCGACGAGTTGGCGTGGCGGCGGCCACAGGTGCATGGCAGCAGCACGACTTGGAGGGGGAGGGGGCTAAAGGAGGGCACCTACGGGTGCGGTAGCTCACCCTGATCGCCGTGGAGGTGACGGAGAGGTGGGGGAAGGCCCGGGTGGCCGGCAATGATGCGGCGGAGGCTCACCGGTGGCGATGAATAAGAGCCCAATTCCAGCGACTCGGGCACTCCCGGCAAGCGAGGTTCGTCCAGGAGCTTCAGGAGACGACGGCGGAGCTTTACGGCGTCACGGCGTGGCTCGAGGTGATCCATAGAGACGACGGCGTCCGGCGGCCCATCAACTAGGGTTAGGTCCTCGGAGGGGAGTTACAGAGAGAGAGAGAGAGGGAGAGAGCTCGGGGTGCAGGAGGAGGAGAAGGAGGGCACATCGCTCTCTCCTGGGGAGTCACCTGCGCATGGGGGCGGTAGCACCACGTGGCGCCGACGGCCACAGAGCTGCTCCTACTGGCGCAAGGAGGACGACAATAAAACGTTGGTTTTTCGGAAACCCCCCCTGGGGAAACTAAAAACTATAGCTTAGCCCTTTTTTATTTAAAAACTGAGAGGAAAACAAAGTTTTGATGGCCTTTTTGTAACCAGAAAAATTGGCAAAAATAGTTTTTGAAAAGCTTATAAAATTTCCAACCTAACCATGTTTTGCTTTGATGAAATTGAATTATTTTTCAGTACAAAATTTTGGAACCCATTTTAAGTACTATTTGTGGTATTTTCTTAATTCAATACCAATTCAAGTTTTAAATTGGTTCAAACATGATTATATTTTTGTTTTCATGCATGTATGATATGAACACAACACCACAACCCTTTGGTAGAAAAATTTGGGATGTTACAAATCTACCCCCTTACAAGTATCTCGTCCCGAGATTCCCGAAGGAGAAGAAAGAAGGAACACCGGTTTGAACGATCTTCTCGAACCTTATGGATCTCTTCTTGAAGAGGTTGATCTGTAGCACTTGCGAAGATATCCAGCGGCTACACCTTAGGTAGGAGGGAAAACTCTTAGGAATTGATCTTTACGAAGAGCGAGTATCTCATGGCTAACTCATGACATGAGTGTTCATAAAGAACTGTTGAGTTATCGTGCATGAAACACATCAAGGTAACATATGGAACAGGAGAAGGTTTCAAGTTTATGGATGATGGTTCTTGGAAGGATTTAGAATATGAGCTTTGCACAAGACTTTAAATCCTTTTGGAAAATAAAGGTTGGACAACTTGTGACATAGAGGTTTCTTCAAACAGAAAACCAAGATGGAGAGGATGGTCTTGGATACCACATCGTAATATCCGTAGACGAGGGGAAACACGGGAAAGCACTGTAATTTGTGCGTCGAAGAAAATTTGATATAGTATTATGTTCACTCTTTGGAGTGGACACAGGAGATAATGGAACTTTCATTCCGTCAAAGTTTGTCGAAATATTTGTCAAAGATCATGATGTTACTTCATAACAGGAGACAAGTAACCAAAGATATTGAAACACCGTATGGCAGAAAGAGTTCTTGTTCACACCATAATTAAGGATAGTAACCAACGGGGATTGAAATACCGGAAGGGAATAAGGAATCTCTTTCCTGATGTGGATTGTACGTAGCAATACGTATACCACATGGTTAAGACCCCATGGCTGAAGTAACTGACAAATTCACACAATGTGTGAGATGAAAAGAACTTCAAGTACCAACAACTTTAAAAGGGAACTGATCGATGGCAGTTACAAAACACCATGATATGATTCTCATGATGAACTTGTTTCCACTGGAACAAAGGTTTTGGAGGTTCAATGGATAGGTATTGGAAAGATCAACTTCCAAGTTATCCTTGATGTTCTAGATACCAACAACAGGCTCATGACAAGCCTTCTATAGGTCATCAAGTGAATGTAGAACTCCGGTTTGGAAGAACGGGAAGGGGAAACTTGTTAGAATGAGCAACACAAGAATTCTCACGGAGAGTGGCTGTTATTACGGATTCAAAGAGATATGACATTAGGCCTTCCGGCTAATTGTGTCAACCACAACATCAACCATGCCGTATTTTCAAATAGACCTAATTAAATACTCTTGAGGAAACACAAACCATCATTGTTGCTTGAGATTCAGCTCGGGCTAGTGGATAGATAACTCAGACTCAACATATTTGATCGAAAAGGTTGCACCGGTTACCAAGGTGATATGTTCTAGATTCTCAAGATATGGACTACAATGTCACACTCAAGAGGATGAGTGAGATTGAGAACTCACGTATCAGCAACTTGCAAAAGACGGGTGCACCTACATGGTCTACTTGCAATGGAACACATCGGAGTCCTTGTTGGGGGGACAATACAAAGATAACGAAGTTCTTGGACTTCTTCTCTTTTACGAACAATCAGTCAGTGGCTTGGTGTGGATGCAAACTTATTCAGATAAATGGAGGTGACAACCTACCATCTCAAGAATAGTCCACATATACATGACCGACTTGGGATTATTCCCGAGGAAACAAGGAAACTATACTCGAATCCATGGCGACAACTTTCACCATAAGTACACGAACCCGAGAAAGTCACTTCGAACATTGAAAACACAACTTCGGGATGACACAAAGATGGTTCTCAAAAGTTTCTAACATTGTTGTCATTTGTTCAGTATGAACCTCTTGCAACTTGGATGAGTAGTAATGTCATCGATGGGCTCGACAATACACTTATCAAGATACTCCAAGAAGAGGGGACACATCTGCTACATGAACAAGGCCAAAGTATTGATCTGAACAGAGGACATGAAGATGTACTCGGTCATAACACCATGAGCGAAACACCATAAAGGTAGTCCTTGAATCTGGAGTCGATCTGCCGATAACCCAAATCAAATAAAGTGTTTGTTAGGTAGCATATCCACGAGGGAGATACTATCCTTCTTCAACATGAGAAGACCTAGACATCCCTTGAAGAAGGATCAAGTTAGGCGTAACTTTTGCCTTTCAACTCTCCAAGTTATTGTTTTAAGCTCAACCAATTAGTTCAGGGTATCCAACATAGTTTCTTGGAGAAAGGAGCAATTCAAATTACCCCTTGCTTAGACATTACGGTCAGGTAACAACCTGGTGATACTTCTGGAAAGACAACCAGAATATCACTACCCACCAGTATGTCTTGGAGTTAGAAAGGAAGCTCGCTTTTCAAAACAAAAAGATATGGTCTTAAGAGCTTTGGTGTGAACCTAACTCTTTGACCAAGAATTTGCACCGGAATGGACGGATTTGGTAACACAGTCAACTTTAATTAAAGACCGATTGACCAGTAGTGCTAAGAAGGATACAAATGTTTTCTTAGATTTTCAAAGCAATAAGAATTGCTAAGAATATCTCTTACACACATCGAGGCACACCCAACATTCTTGAGCATTGCAAGCTTGGAGAAAGGGAAAGTGAAAAGGTGTAAGAGCATCACTTCATCAATAACGCCATGAAACTCAACACAACCTCTTGATATAAAGGAGTGTGATACTCGAAGGTGAAATAGAATAGAAGCTGATGAAACTTCTTCAGTCTATGAATTACAAAACTTTGACCTGGTCCTATCGAGATGAACGAGCTGCTGGAGTTTGTTTCTCCTGACATTCCAAGGTGGAATGTTCTGACGGAACACAAGAGCAACATGAATTGGAAGACTCCAACACACATATGCAACTTGGTGTCCGAAACAACAGATGGAGGTTTGAGATGAACTGGAAGAAGATTCATGCTCAGGAAAAAAATCCTAAGATCCTGTTGATTGCGCATGATAATACTCATTTGTAGAACCCATGCTAAGACGAGAGGTACAGAAAAGTCAAGAACAAGGATATGGGAATCATAAGAACACTCTTGTCGTGATCCCTTTTGATTCCTAGAGAAAACCTATGGCTATGAGAGTTGGAATTTTCTAGCCACTCTTAGGTGGAACAGATTCCTGAGGATCCTAAGAAACATAACTTGGGTTAAAGGTCAGCATCCTGTGCTGGTAGCATACACATCACATGATTAAGAAACCACATGGTTCAACATACTTCAATCCAGCACATTCCGGGACCTTCGGTTCAAGTCCAAGGGTTAGAAACCCAAAGAGAGGAGTAACTACTATATTAGTGCCTTAAAGGACACTATGAATAGCAATCACGAAGTATCTTTCAGAAACCGTACGTAGCTACGGAAGTATTTGAGCAGAGGATAACGGATACATTCGAGATGAAAAGGAAATCTTGAGGTTCAGGATTTCAGACTTTACAACAGGATAATGTGGAATCCACACAACTCTAAGAGACTAGGATGGAAAGGAAATCTCCCAGTTTAAGAGATAACAAAACATGGAACACACACGACTCTAGAAACTTTAACACTAGGTCAACTTGGGTAAAAGACGTCCTTGCCAGAGAAGGCACCTAGGTTTTGACTAGAAGCTTTTCAAATCAAAACAGGTAAGGTAACCCAGAGTTAGAGCGATACCAGATAAGGAGTAAAAAGAATCCTAAGAAGGTTTTTCACGATCCATTTTGGAGTTTCAAAGTAGTTTTAACAAACACTAGACTCAACATCGACCAAGCAATAAGATTTTCCTACAGGCCGTCCTACTCTGATACCATGACTTGTCACGACCCCAGACCCAAAGGTATACATACTGTTATGCACTCCTAGTCATGGACCCACAAGGACTTGAGGGTTACCAGCCCCGGCCGCAACAAACAACGACAGACAAACCGGATTCATCGGCACGCAGGCCGGATCACCACGGTACTACTACTCCTTGTGTCCATGCTAGTCATAACCAACTATGCATATCAAAGCGTCCACGAATCGTATGAAACTGAAGGAACGGGACCAAAGCTATACAAATATGCTATGTGTTCGGAAAGTGCAACAACAATCGAGGGTTACTGGGGTTACCAAGCCACAGGCCGAATCACATCGGCAGGCGTGCTCAGAAATGGATCATCGGCTCCACAACCCCTCGACTGCGACAACTATGCAGGCATAGCCAAAACTGCTTAATAATGAGCTCGAAACCAACAACCGATCAAAGCAGCACTCTAGACATGGAAGCTGTATTAAACAGGTGTTACTAGAGTATAGCTTTACAAACAGAGGTCACACGACCCAACATTACACCAGAGACAAATTATGTTGCTAATCAACAAGAACCAAAAAGGCTTAAGAGGCCGCAACATAAGGCGACGTCCCAGCCCATAGATTCCAGGCTGCTACCCGGGGACCCCAAACTACTCGTCGATGTCCATGTTGAAACACCACTGAAGTGAGATCTTCACCTGAACCAAAATTACGCAAACCTGAGTACGGAAGGTACTCAACAAGACTTAGTTAACGTATTATAGATATGCTATCTTCAGAAAGGATTTTATGAAGGCTGTTTTGCATAAAGCAATCTTTGTTTTCCAAGTCGAGGAAGAATAGCACGTCTCGTAGAAGGTTTTCAAAACAGATGAGAAACTCACTACTGTAATCATTATCTTTTCAATCCACCAACATCATTTCCCAGCATCTCAAACTACAAGGATCACCCCTCTCGGTAACTCCAAGGAGGCACCCTTCAATCATGGTTAACAAGTTTTAGCCATTCCGTTCAAGTTATCTACGATCACAAAATTCGTTGCCAAGTCGTCCGTAACCATGGACATCGCTTCTCGAGGAGATTTATCCCTGCAGGGGGTACACTTTACCCACACGTACCATCCGACTCTTAACGCCACATGTACGATCGTCCATGGAGCGCGGCAGAGGGTGGCTGGCCACGAACTTTACCTTGCTCGACCCTATCCATGAGTCAACCCAAACATGGCAGCCCCGTCAACAGGGAGTTGGCCACCTCCTGACGGCACATGTTCTGTGAGTCGGGATCAAGATCTGTGTACGTCCATCCCTTGTCCCGGTCACTCCCTAAGTTTTCTCCAAATCGTTTTCTGACTCATACGCGGATGGAAAGATCAAACTACGTGACTCATGGACGTGGCCAAACAAGTTAGTTAGTCGAGCGTGGTCTGTTAGGCCCCGCGTGTGGTTGCACGCTCAGTCTTGGCTTCAAAGGCGAGAACTCGCTCCTAGGGGCATGAACAGGACAAAACGCCACAACCCATTGTGGCCTCACATCCATGCCGTTATTAGCCAAGTTATCAAAAGTAAAAACAAAACACAACAACTTGACATAATAGATTCACGCATTGACCAGATTCATCAACCGGATGGATCAGATCACAACTAGGCATGGCTAAGTAAGACTCACGGGTTTTAATGGGGCATGCACAATCAAACTTATAGCTGCTAGGAGCAGTGGATCAGGATATTTAGGCGATGCAACAAGTATAGGAGAACTCTATCTAAGATCATAAATACTTTGAACCGCATGCAATATACGAGATTCCAAAACACTTCGAAAACCATATATGAGCAGATAAGAGGTTATGCTTGCCTTGGTTATAAGAAAACCAGATAAAGATCTGCTGGAATAAGTGCTTGACTTGTCGGTTAGGATCAAGTATTCGCAATTGGAGTTACTGACCTTCACTTCGGAGTCGGACTCAACCGAGGGGGAACAACACCGAAAAGGAGAACAACAATCAACACATAACAGCGATGCAATGCACAATATGTATGCATGAGCAAGTTAATGCACTGAAATACAACCCTAAACATGTAGATAGGGTTGATAGGGTACGTATGTCAGTTATGCAATTTTACTGAAATTAGCCCGAAGTAGACCCCGGAGGGGCAATTCGGGCAATTCTGAAAGTGAGTACCATTTAAAGTGCTCAAATGGGTTTGAAAACATCATATACAGGTTGTATTTGTCATTTTGAGCATTTTGGTATATAACTTTCAATTTTCTAATTTTATTGAATACAACTTATTTTTCCATTTAAAAAATGATTAAACAACATTAAATAATGCTCATTTTTCAACATTGTCAAATATGATTGAAAATGGCATATTTGGGTAGAGTTTATTTTTCTGAACAAAACCATACTTTCATTTTATTTTTCTGAATTACAGATTAAAAGATATTGAATTTACAAGTTTTAATCAATTTCTGTAATTATAAAAGGGTGGGGCCCACGTGTCAATTTAATTTCTTTTTCTAATTATTTCCAAACCAGAAAAACTGGTTTTATGACATCATCATGACATCCAGGTGACATCATCAATGGCTGGTGTGGCACTGCCGTTGCGCAATCGCGCGATTCAGCGCGCGATTTTGGAATCGGAGGGCACCACGACGTAGAGGGGCTCGAGAGGGACCTAGGGGTGGCGGCGCCGCTTGCTAACTGTCGCCGGAAGCTCGCCGGCGACGAGGTGGCGCGGCGGCGGCCACAGGTGCATGGCGGCAGCACGACTCGGAGGGGGAGGGGGCTAAAGGAGGGCACCTACGGGTGCGGTAGCTCACCCTGATCGCCGTGGAGGTGACGGAGAGGTGGGGGAAGGTCCGGGTGGCCGGCAATGGTGCGGCGGAGGCTCACCGGTGGCGATGAAGAAGAGCCCGATTCCGGCGACTCGGGCACTCCCGTCAAGCGAGGTTCGTCCAGGAGCTTCAGGAGACGACGGCGGAGCTTTAGGGCGTCACGGCGTGGCTCGAGGTGATCCATAGCGACAGCGGCGTCCCGCGGCCCATCGACTAGGGTTAGGTCCTCGGAGGGGAGTTACAGAGAGAGAGGGAGAGAGCTCGGGGTGCAGGAGGAGGAGAAGGAGGGCACATCGCTCTCTCCTAGGGAGTCACCGGCCCAGGGGGGCGGTAGCAGCACGTGGCGCCGACGGCCACGGAGCTGCTCCTACTGGCGCAAGGACGAAGACGATAAAACGTCGGTTTTCCTAAAAACCCCCTGGGGAAACTAAAAACTATAGCTTAGCCCTTTTCTATTAAAAAATTGAGAGGAAAACAAAGTTTTGAGGGCCTTTTTGTAACCAGAAAAATTGGCAAAAATATTTTTTTTAAAAGCTTATAAAATTTCCAACCTAACCATGTTTTGCTTTGATGAAATTGAATTATTTTTCAGTACAAAATTTTGGATCCCATTTTAAGTACTATTTGTGGTATTTTCTTAATTCAATACCAATTAAAGTTTTAAATTGGTTCAAACATGATTAGATTTTTATTTTCATGCATGTATGATATGAACACAACACCACAACCCTTTGGTAGCAAAATTTGGGATGTTACAAATATACCCCCCTTACAAGAATCTCGTCCCGAGATTCCTGAAGGAGAAGAAAGAAGGAACACCGATTTTGAACGATCTTCTCAAACCTTACGGATCTCTTCTTGAAGAGGTTGATCTGTAGCACTTGCGAAGATATCCAGCGGCTACACCTTAGGTAGGAGGGAAAACTCTTAGGAATTGATCTTTACGAAGAGCGAGTATCTCATGGCTAACTCATGACATGAGTGTTCATAAAGAACTGTCGAGTTATCGTGCATGAAACACATCAAGGTAACAGATGGAACAGGAGAAGGTTTCAAGTTTATGCATGATGATTCTTGGAAGGATTTAGAATATGAGCTTTGCACAAGACTTTAAATCCTTTTGGAAAAGAAAGGTTGGACAACTTGTGACATAGAGGTTTCTTCAAACAGAAAACCAAGATGGAGAGGATGGTCTTGGATACCACATCGTAATATCCGTAGACGAGGGGAAAACATGGGAAAACACTGTAATTCGTGCGTCGAAGAAAATTTGATACAGTATCATGTTCACTCTTCGGATTGGAGACAGGAGATAATGGAACTTTCATTCCGTCAAATTTTGTCGAAATCTTTGTCAAAGATCACGATGTTACTTCATAACAGGAGACAAGTAACCAAAGATATTGAAACACTGTATTACAGAAATAGTTCTTGTTCACACCATAATTAAGGATAGTAACCAACGGGGATTGAAACACCGGAAGGGAATAAGGAATCTATTTCCTTTTGTGGATTGTACATAGCAATACGTATACCACATGGTTAAGACCCCATGGCTGAAGTAACTGACAAATTCACACAATGTGTGAGATGAACAGAACTTCAAGTACCAACAACTTGAAAAGGGAACTGATCGATGGCAGTTACAAAACACCACAATATGATTCTCATGATGAACTTGTTTCCAGTGGAGCAAAGGTTTTGGAGGTTCAACGGTGAGGTATTGGAAAGATCAACTTCCAAGTTATCCTTGATGTTCTAGATACCAACAGCAGGCTCATGACAAGCCTTCTATAGGTCATCAAGTGAATGTAGAACTCCGGTTTGGAAGAACGTGAAGGGGAAACTTGTTAGAATGAGCCACACAAGAATTCTCATGGAGAGTGGCTGTTATTACAGATTCAAAGAGATATGACATTAGGCCTTCCGGCTAATTGTGTCAACCACAACATTAACCATGTCGTATTTTCAAATAGACCAAATTCAATACTCTTGAGGAAACACCAACCATCGTTGTTGCTTGAGATTCAGCTCGGGCTAGTGGATAGATAACTCAGACTCAACATATTTGATCGAAAGGTTGCACCGGTTACCAACGTGATACGTTCTAGATTCTCAAGATATGGACTACAATGTCACACTCAAGAGGATGAGTGAGATTGAGAACTCACGTATCAACAACTTGCAAAAGACGGTTGCACCTACATGGTCTACTTGCAATGGAACACATCGGAGTCCTTGTTGGGGAGACGATACAAAGATAACGAAGTTCTTGGACTTCTTCTCTTTTACGAACAATCCGTCAGTGGCTTGGTGTGGATGCAAACTTCTTCAGATAAATGGAGGTGACAACCTACCATCTCAAGAATAGTCCACATATACATGACCGACTTGGGATTATTCCCGAGGAAACAAGGAAACTATACTCAGATCCATGGCGACAACTTTCACCATAAGCACACGAACCCGAGAAAGTCACTTCGAACATTGAGAACACAACTTCGGGATGACACAAAGATGGTTCTCAAAAGTTTCTAACATTTTTGTCATTTGTTCAGTATGAACCTCTTGCAACTTGGATGAGTAGTAATGGCATCGACGGGCTCGACAATACACTTATCAAGATACTCCAAGCAGAGGGGACACATCTGCTACATGAACAAGGCCAAAGTATTGATCATACCAGATGACATGAAGATGTACTCAGCCATAACACCATGAGTGAAACACCATCAAGGTAGTCCTTGAATCTGGAGTTGATCTGACGATAACCCAAATCAAATCAAGTGTTTGTTAGGTAGCATATCCACGAGGGAGATACTATCCTTCTTCAACATGAGAAGAACTAGACATCCCTTGAAGAAGGATCAAGTTAGGCGGAGCTTTTGCCTTTCAACTCTCCAAGTTATTGTTTTAAGCTCAACCAACTAGTTCAGGGTATCCAACATAGTTTGTTGGAGAAAGGAGCAATTCAAATTACCCCTTGCTTAGACATTACGGTGATGTAACAACCTGGTGATACTTCTGGAAAGACAACCAGAATATCACAACCCACCGGTATGTCTTGGAGTTAGAAAGGAAGCTTGCTTTTCAAAACAAAAAGATATGGTCTTAAGAGCTTTGGTGTGAACCTAACTCTTTGACCAAGAATGTGCACCGGAATGGACGGATTTGGTAACACAGTCATCTTTAATTAAAGACTGGTTGACCAGTAGTGGTAAGAAGGATACAAATGTTTTCTTAGATTTTCAAAGCAATAAGAATTGCTAAGAATATCTCTTACACACATCGAGGCACACCCAACATTCTTGAGCATTGCAAGCTTGGAGAAAGGGAAAGTGAAGAGGTGTAAGAGCATCACTTCATCAATAAGGCCATGAAACTCAACACAACCTCTTGATATAAAGGAGTGTGATACTCGAAGGTGAAACAGAATAGAAGGTGATGAAACTTCTTCAATCTGTAAATTACAAAACTTTGACCTGGTCCTATAGAGATGAACGAGGTACTGGAGTTTGTTTCTCCTGACATTCCAAGGTGGAATGTTCTGACGGAACACAAGAGCAACATGCATTGGAAGACTCCAACACACATATGCAACTTGGTGTCCGAAACAACAGATGGAGGTTTGAGAGCAACTAGAAGATAGATTCATGCTCAGGAAAAAAATCCTAAGATCATGTTGATTGCACAGGATAATACTCATTTGTAGAACCCATGCTAAGAAGAGAGGTATAGAAAAGTTAAGAACAAGGATATGGGAATCATAAGAACACTCTTGTCGTGATCCCTTTTCATTCCTAGAGAAAACCTATGGCTATGAGAGTTGGAATTGTCTAGCCACCCTTAGGTGGAACAGATTCCTAAGGATCCAAAGAAACAGAACTTGGGTTAAAGGTCAGCATCCTGTTCTGGTAGCATACACATCACATGATTAAGAAACCACATGGTTCAACATACTTCAATCCAGCACATTCCGGGACCTTCGGTTCAAGTCCAAGGGTTAGAAACCCAAAGAGAGGAGTAACTACTATAATAGCGCCTTAAAGGACACTATGAATAGCAATCACGAAGTATCTTACAGAAACCATACATAGCTCCAGAAGTATTTGAGCAGAGGATAACGGATACATTCGAGATGAAAAGGAAATCTCGAGGTTCAGGATTTCAGACTTTAGAACAGGATAATGTGGAATCCACACAACTCTGAGAGACTAGGATGGAAAGGAAATCTCCTAGTTTAAGAGATAACGAAACATGGAACACACACGACTCTAGAAACTTTAACACTAGGTCAACTTGGGTAAAAGACGTCCTTGCCAGAGAAGGCACCTAGGTTTTGAATGACTAGAAGGTTTTCAAATCAAAACAGGTAAGGTGACCCAGAGTTAGAGAGATACTAGATAAGGAGTAAAAATAATCCTAAGAAGGTTTTTAACAATCCATTTTGGAGTTTCAAAGTAGTTTTAACAAACACTAGACTCAACATCGACCAAGCAATACGATTTTCCTACAAGCCGTCCTGCTTTAATACCATGACTTGTCACGACCCCGGACCCAAAGGTATACATATTGTTATGCGCTCCTAGTCATGGACCCACAAGGGCTTGAGGGTTACCAGCCCCGGCCGCAACAAACAACGGCAGGCAGACCGGATTCATCGCCACGTAGGCCGGATCACCACGGTACTACTACTCCTTGTGTCCATGCTAGTCCTAACAAACTATGCATATCAAAGCGTCCACGAATCGTATGAAACTGAAGGAACGGGACCAAAGCTATACAGAGATGCTATGTGTCCAGAAAGTGCAACAACAATCGAGGGTTACTGGGGTTACCAAGCCCCAGTACGAATCACATCGGCAGGTGTGCTCAGAAATGGATCATCGGCTCCACAACCCCTCGACTGCGACAACTATGCAGGCATAGCCAAAACTGCATAACAATGAGCTTGAAACCAACAACCGATCAAAGCAGCACGCTAGACATGGAAGCTGTATTAAACAGGTGTTACTAGAGTATAGCTTTACAAACAGAGGTCACACAACCCAACTTTGCACCAGACAACGGAAGGCAAATTATGTTGCTAATCAACAAGAACCAAAAAGGCCTAAGAGGCCGCAACATAAGGCGACGTCCCAGCCCATAGATTCCAGTCTTCTATCTGGGGACCCCAAACTACTCGTCGATGTCCACGTTGAAACACCACCGAAGTGAGATCTTCACCTGAACCAAAATTTAGAAAACCTGAGTACGGAAGGTACTCAACAAGACTTACTTAACCTATTATATATCTGCTATCTTCAGAAAATGTTTTATGAAGTCTGTTTTGCGTAAAGAAATATTTGTTTTCCAAGTCAAGGAAGAATAGCACGTCCCATAGAAGGTTTTCAAAACAGATGAGATAATCACTACTGTAATCATCATCTTTTCAATCCACCAACATCATTTCCCAGCATCTCACACTACAAGGATCACCTCTCTCGGCATATCTGAGGAGGCATCCTTCAATCATGGTTAACAAGTTTTAGCCATTCCGTTGAAGTTATCTATGATCACAGAATCCGTTGCCAAGTTGTCCGTAACCGTGGACACGGCTTCTTGAGGAGATTTATCCCTGCAGGGGGTACACTTTACCCACACGTACCATCCGACTCTTAACGCCACATGTACGCTCGTCCATGGAGCGCGGCAGAGGGTGGTTGGCCACGACCTTTACCTTGCTCGACCCTATCCATGAGTCAATCCAAACAGGGCCACCCCGTCAACAGGGAGTTGGCCACCTCCTGTCGGCATCTGTTCTGTGAGTCGGTATCAAGATCCGTGTACGTCCATCACTTGTCCCGGTCACGCCCTAAGTTTTCTCCAAATCGTTTTCTGACTCACACGCAGATGGAAAGATCAAACTACGTGACTCATGGACGTGGCCAAACAAGTTAGTTAGTCGAGCGCGGTCTGTTAGGCCCCGCGTGTGGTTGCACGCTCAGTCTTGGCTTCGAAGGCGAGAACTCGCTCCTAGGGGCATGAACAGGACAGAACGCCACAACCCATTGTGGCCTCACTTCCATGCCGTTATTAGTCAAGTTATCAAAAGTAAAAAAACAAAACACAACAACTTGACATAATAGATTCACGCATGCAATATACGAGATTCCAAAACACTTCGAAAACCATATATGAGCAGATAAGAGGTTATGCTTGTCTTGGTTATAATAAAACCATATAAAGATCTTCTGGAATAAGTGCTTGACTTGTCGGTTAGGATCAAGTATTCGCCATTGGAGTTGCTGGCCTTCACTTCGGAGTCGGACTCTACCGAGGGGGAACAACACCGAAAAGGAGAACAACAATCAACGCATGGTATCGATGCAATGCACAATATGTATGCATGAGCAAGTTAATGCACTGAAATAAAGCCCTAAACATGTAGATAGGGTTGCTAGGGTTCGTATGTCAGTTATGCAATTTTACTGAAATTAGCCCAAAATAGACCCCGGGAGGGGCAATTCTAAAAGTGAGTATAATTTAAAGTGCTCAAATGGGTTTGAAAACATCATAGACAGGTTGCATTTGTCATTTTGAGCATTTTAGTATATAACTTTTAATTTTCTAATCTTATTGAATAAAAACTTATTTTTCCATTTTAAAAATGATTAAACAACATTAAATAATGCTCATTTTTTAACTTTGTCAAATATGATTGAAAATGACATATTTGGGTAGAGTTTATTTTTTTGAACAAAACCATACTTTCATTTTTTTTCTGAATTATAGATTAAAAGATATTGAATTTACAAGTTTTAATCAATTTCTGTAATTATAAAAGGGTGGGGCCCACGTGTCAATTTAATTTCTTTTCTAATTATTTCCAAAAGAGAAAAACTGGTTGCGCAATCGTGCGATTCAGCGCGCGATTTTGGAATCGGAGGGCACCACGACGTAGAGGGGCTCGAGAGGGACCTAGGGGTGGCGGCGCCGCTTGATAACTGTCGCCGGAAGCTCGCGGCGACGAGGTGGCGCGGCGGCGGCCACGGGTGCACGGCGGCAGGACGACTCGGAGTGGGAGGGGTCTAAAGGAGGGCACCCACGCGTGCGGTAGCTCACCCTGATCGTCGTGGAGGTGACGGAGAGGTGGGGGAAGGTCCGGGTGGCCGGCAATGGTGCGGCGGAGGCTCGCCGGTGGCGATGAAGAAGAGCCCGATTCCGGCGACTTGGGCACTCCCGGCAAGCGAGGTTCGTCCAAGAGCTTCATGAGACGACGACGGAGCTTTAGGGCGTCACGGCGTGGTTCGAGGTGATCCATAGCGACGGCGGCGTCCGGCGGCCCGTCGACTAGGGTTAGGTCCTTGGAGGGGAGTTATAGAGAGAGAGGGAGAGAGCTCGGGGTGAAGGAGGAGGAGAAGGAGGGCACGACGCTCTCTCCTAGGGAGTCACCTGCGCGGGGAGGGGGTGGGGTAGCAGCACGTGGCGCCGACAGACACAGAGCTGCTCCTACTGGCGCAAGGAGGAAGACGATAAAACGTCGGTTTTCCGAAAACCCCCCTAGGGAAACTAAAAACCACTGCTTAGCCCTTTTCTATTTAAAAAATGAGAGGAAAACAAAGTTTTGAGGGCCTTTTTGTAACCAGAAAAATTGGCAAAAGTAGTTTTTGGAATGCTTATAAAATTTCCAACCTAACCATGTTTTTCTTTGATGAACTTGAATTATTTTTTAGTACAAAATTTTGGAACCCATTTTAAGTACTATTTGTGGTATTTTCTTAATTCAATACCAATTCAAGTTTAAAATTGGTTCAAACATGATTAGATTTTTGTTTTCATGCATGTATGATATGAACACAACACCACAACCCTTTGGTAGCGAAATTTGGGATGTTACAGGGAGCCAAGGAATATTTATATGCCTTAACAACTGAGTTGTCAATTCAGCTGCACCTGAAAGTAGACTTGCTCGCAACAATTTATTAGTGGTAACAGTTTTATAGCAGCAGTAGAAATAAAATAACAATGGTAGTAAAATAGTAAAAACAGTAGCAATTGTGGAAAACAACAGTATGGGAAGTACCATAGGCATAGAGGGAATGGATGGATGGGCGTTGCATGGATAACATAGGTCATGTAATAATCTAACACGGGCATTGCAGATAATAATTTAAAGCATCAAACATGTAGGCAAACCATAGGCATGTCTTCCAATATAGTCATACGTGCTCGCAATGAGAAACTTGCACAACATCTCTGGTCCTACCAGCCCGTGGCAGCGGGGCCTCTATGTAAACTACTTGTAATTAAGGTGCTCCTTTTAATAAAGCACCGGAGCAAAGCATTAACACTCCGTGAACACATGTGATCCTCACATCACAGCCATCCCCTCCGGTTGTCCCAATTTCTGTCACTTTGGGGCCTCAGGTTCCGGACAATGACATGTGTAAAACAACTTTTAGGTATGATCAAGAAACAATATTATACTCATGAAACACTAACATGTTTAGATCTAAAATCATGGCACTCGGGCCCTAGTGACAAGCATTAAGCATAACAAGTTGCAACAATGGTAGAAAACACTAACAATGGATACTAGGCACTATGCCCTAACAATCTGGCATTATTACATGATCAATCTCATCCAATCGCTTCCATCCCTCTCATCCTACATCGGTGTTTACTCACACATGGACGGGGGAAACATGGATGGTTGATGGAGAAGAGGTGGCGGTGTCGATGATATCCTTCGAATCCCTGTCTCGGCAGGGCGCGAAAACAGGAACTTCTGATCCCCGAATCGAGGTTCAGGGTGGTGGCGGCGCTGTGTTGTGTTTCTGTGGAGTATGACGAACCCCCTCATGTTTTAGGGTTGAAGGCAATATGTAGTCGAAAGGGGAGTTCGAAGGGGTGTGGGAGTGGCCCACACCACCAGGTGGCGCGGCCTAGGGGGGGCGTGCCAGGCGATGGTGTGGCCCCACTCTGGCCCCTCTCCTGGCCCCTTCTGGCTCCCGGGGTCTTCCGGTGTTTTAAGACCAATGGGGTCTTTTCTGGGCATTTTCCCGAAAGTTGATTTTTCTGCACAAAAACGAGACACCAAAGTAATTCTGCTGAAAACAGCGTTAGTCCGTGTTAGTGGTATCCAAAACTCACAAGTTTAGAGGAAAACAATAAGAAAAGTGTTCGGAAAAGGAGATACGTTTTCGACGTATCAACTTCCCCAAGCTTAGCTTATTGCTTGTCCTCAAGCAATTCAGTGACAATTGAGTGCGATAAAAGACTTTTACGAGCACATTTGTTTCATACGATGTAAATATACTCACTACATAAACAAGTGCCGAGTCAATTCATAATAAAATGTATGGAAAATAAAAGTCACCCAACAGTTATGCAATCCATGAAGAGATGCCAACAAACTAATAATAAACAACATGAAGTACTTCAATCTACAAGATTGCAATGCTCATAATTGGGTATGATAAGTGTACTCGCTTGCCCTTAATAGTGGAGCAAAACATAAATGCCAGGGTGCCTCTGAAGTTCAAATGAAGACTAGAAGTATAGATATCAAAGATATAAGCATCGAAGTTATACCAATATCAACCGTGTTTTGGGACAAGCACATTGCACTAATAATAACAACCATGCTCTCAAGAAGGTGCATAAAGCGAGAATGTGAAGACTCAACATAAAAATAAAAGAAAGGACCTTCGCATAGGGAAACAGGGATTAACTCATGTACTAGAGCTTTTTATTTTATGAAAAAGAGGTATTGAAAACATTTTTGAGAGAGGTGTATGCTTACAGATCCAAAAAGTCATGACCAAAATGGTCTCACAGATACTCTCTGGCATTTTAATTACTATAGCACAATATAAAGTAGCAAACATGAATCTATCACTTGGATGTGTTCAAGAAAAAGTAGATCTACTGCCACAGTAATTGGTAGAATTTATCTAGCACTAAAACTATTTTAAACAGAGCAAAAGTAACCCACAAGTTTCTACTAAGAATTAAAAGGAAAAAAGAAATGCATAGGGAGGGCTGGCTTTGCTCAGCGCGTGGCCCAGCGCAGCTGGCGCACGCGCGCGGGCGCGGAACGAGCGGATTCAACGGGTGCAGTTGATCCGCGGATCAACGCTCCCGAGCGCGTCTTCTTCCTCACTTCCTCTCTCTCTCTCTCATCCGCGCTACGGGCAAAACAGGAATGGCGATATCCTCACCGTGGGGTTGCGAGGGATGGTGGCGCGGGATCGTGGAGGCAGTAGGGCGTCCGGGCGGTGCAGGGGTGCGGTTTTGCGACGGTGGCGTGGCTCCAGACGACGGGACGACGCAGAGCGGCCACGGCGGCGACAGACACGGTGATGCTCTCCCTGCAAGAGAACAGACACGGGGAGGGGTCAGGAGGTTGCGCGAGACTACGAGGATCACAATGGAGACAAACACGAGCGGTGGGAAGGCACGGGTCGTGCAACACCACCTTGGGCTCACGCACGGTGGCCAGCGGCGATCTACTGCCCGTGTCGCTCGTGGGGGCTTCTCAGGGTCTTTTCTTTGGTTCGAGGTGAGGGTGTGAGGTGAGTGGGAGATAGTGGCGCAGTGAGGGCGCACGTGGTGGCTTTAACTCGCGGCATTGAGGTCGTGTGCACGGGGGTGCTCTCGGGGGGGGGGGGGGGGGGGGGGGGCTGTCAGAATCGGCATGGGGGCGCTCTGGGGCATGTCCGTGGTGCTCGAAGTCCTGGGGCAGTGTCAGGGAGGTAGGAGGGGTCGGGGGCAACCACATGGTGGCTTTTGAGGGGTGGAGAAGCCATGGTATGGCCACAGTGGCCATGGCACTGTTGTGCCCATGCCATGCCATCCTCATCTATGCCCCCTCTCTTTCTCTCTTGATCTCTCTCTCTCTCTGTCCCTTGACCATCTAGAAGCTCACCAAAAGATCCAATGTGGAGTTCAAACTATAGGGAACCATTTTGGAAAAGTGGCATTTAAAGATTTGAACAAAATCCAATCGAAACCAACTGTCAAACTTTGTAACACAACTTGTTTCAGAAAAGTTCAGTTATAGACTTAGAGAAATTTTCTAATTGTTGGAAAACAGATGAAATGAGCAAAAAGTTCAGAATGTTTTCACGGGTCAAATGAATTCCAAATTTTGTTTTCAAAGTTGGAGTTTGTTAAACATATTTTAAAATTTCAGAAACATCTTTTGAACAAAATTGGAATAGTAGAAGGCTATGAAAACAAAGTGGAAAAAGAGGTACTTTCTGTTTTTCTCTGTTTTCTAAAAATGCCTTTTTCTGTCTTATTTTTCTTCCACAAAAACAACAAGAAAAAGATCGATTTTCTTATTCCAAAATCCAAACCAAGCTTATGGATTTGTAGTCCATATAGCAAGGAACAAATACAAGTAAAGAAAACACAAAATGGATTATTATAGCCTACTGAAAACAAGTGTGGAAAACATATACTTGTCTATATTTTCAGGGAATAGTTTCTATAGAAAACTTAGAAGAAAACCTCCATGAATCATTTCGAATTTTTTTTCCTTGGATCCAACAAAGCTAAAAGTTTATTTCAAGATGCAAGCAAACATGATCCAAGTCTTGGAACAAAAATCACTCAAGTAACAATATGGACATGTTGGTTCAAACACTCATGTTGTTAGTAATTTTTTTTGTTTGTCCTCATTTTTGTCTCCTTGAACTACATTACAAGGTTCCAAAAACTGGGATGTGACGGTGTTTTTCTTGCTTGTGATTTGACGCGTTTTCTGTCCATGCAGTTGTCGAGCCTGATGGAGCGTGTGAGGGTCATTGGGTAGACAATCACATATTTTGTGAATCAAACAGCTCCAAACCTCACGCGAGAAACTTATGGTATGAACGCATCAGAGGTTTTGTCTTGGCTACCCTGCAGTACCGCGTGAGCCAGGCGTAGCTTTTTGTTGAGTCTTGTCGGGAGGCCCTTTCTTCAGTCCATCGAGCATTTTACCCCTTCGACGTTGCTCCCGATATCTTGAGTGGCTTGCTAAGGTTGTTTCGTCGGGTGGGGGATGTTCAAGAATGCGTGCGTCAGCAGCTCATTTGTGGCGCTCAGGTGGTGCTTTCCTTTGTGCGTCTATGGCACCCTGAAGTCAACTTCAATTCTGTGGCGTGACTCCCTGATACCCAAGGACCACGTGTAGATTGTGTCCCTCATTATGAGGTTGTGCGACCTGCGGCGGAGCGGATCATTCGGCTGACCGCTGCGGAGACTGAGCGACTGTTTCGAGATGCTGCTGCTCGGCAATAGGTGTAATTGATAAGGTGTATATACCTTGTATCTTTATGCGAGTCAGTTTAATGTGTGTTAAGGTGTGTACCGTGTAACCTTGTATGTTAATTTAGTCAGTTAAGGTGTTTATAAGGTGTGTACCTTGTGACCTTGTAAGATATCTGTCGTGCGTATGCACTCGAGAATTTGTTGATGCTAGTTTGGCATAGCCCCCGTGTGTTGGGGGCGTGACCGTTTGTTTACCATGTAAAAGGAAAAAAGAAAAAAAGAAAACATAAAAATTGTGAATGGATAGTCTGTGTAGCTACGGTTGAGAAACCATGTTTTTATTGCGATAGCTCCATGTATTTGCTCAGGCTACAATGTGGCTGGGACAAACTTATTTTGCGAGTAAGGTACTCTCCTAGGGATAGAATTTCCTCAGGTGCGCCACGTTCCATGGGTTTGAGTAGATGCCGCCTGTTTTTTGGGGTTTTCAAGCGATTGGCGCCTCCGGGGATGACCTCGTGTATGATGAAGGGTCCTTCTCATGGTGACTCGAGCTTGTGTCCGCTTTCTTGCTTGAGTCGGAGCACTAGGTCGCCTACAACAAAGGATCAGCTGCGGATGCGACGACTATGGTGGTTGCGTAGTGCTTGCTGGTAGATGGAAGATCTTGCGAGTGCGACGTCGTTGTGTTCGTCCAGTGCGTCCATGTTTTCGGCGAGTGCTTTGTTGGAGGCTTCCTTGCTGTATGCAACGACCCGCGGAGCGCTGAATCGAACATCCTCTGGCAAGACTGCTTCAACACCGTAAACCATGAAGAATGGCGTGTAGTTGTGGATCTGTTTAGAGTTGTACTCAGGCTCCATAAGACAGAAGGTAGCTCTTCGGCCCAATGTCCTGCTGCAGGATGCAATCTGTCGAGCAGTCGCTTCTTGAGGCCAGCCGAAACTAATCCGTTGGATCTTTTGACTTGCCCCTTTGTTTGAGGGTGTGCAACCGAGGCAAAGCTGAGAGTTATCTCTTTCTCTTCACAGAAAGCCTTCGTCTCTTTTGTTGTGAAGTTGTTCCCATTATCCGTGATGATATTGTGAGGGACTCCGAACCGCTACACGATTGTTTTGAGGAATTGTACTGCGCACTTCGCGTGCTGTGACGTTACTGGGACCGTCTCGATCCACTTGGTGAATTTTTCGAGTGCGACCAGCAGATGAGTGTATCCTTCGGGTGTTTCCTTCCTCAATGGTCCTACCATGTCGAGCCCCCACTGAGCGAATGGCCAGGACAAGGGGATCATGTGGAGCTCCATGGCTGGTGCGTGTGGTTTGGGTGAGAAGCGTTGACAAGCATCACATCTTTCGACCAGCTCCTTGGCGTCCTTGGCTGTTGTTGGCCAGTAAAATCCTACTCGAAAAGCCTTGCCCATTATGGCTCTACAAATGGCATGATGTCCGCAGTCTCCTTGGTGTATGTCCCGTAGTAGTTCCTTTCCGTCCTCGGGTGCGATGCACCGTTGGAAGATTCCTGATATGCTCTGTTTGTAGAGTTCGCCGTTTACCACCCGAAAGGATTTGCTGCGCCGAACAATCTGCCTTGCCTCAGGGATCTCCTCCGGGAGTTGCTTTCAGATCAAGTAGTCGAGGTACTTGGTCGTCCAGATTGGCTCGACTAGGAAGATTTGCCTCGAGATGTTGTGAGCGAGTTCGATGGTGGCGCATTGTCGACTGGCTTCTGTTTCTGTTGCTGTTGGCACCTCCGTGTGCTTCTTCAGTTTGACCGACCTTTTGATGAGCCGCTCGAAGTAAATTCCTGGTGGAACTTGGGTGTTTGTTGACCCGATGTTTGCCAATCTGTCGGCTTCTTCGTTGCTTGATTGAGCAATAAACTTTAGTTCGCACCGCTTAAAGCTTCCTTCGAGCAGGTTGTACATGTCGCGATAAGCGATCATGTTGTCTGCGACGTCGTCGCATTCCTTCATCGTTTCTGCACGATAAGGTTGGAGTGTCCATATATCATCAGTCGAGTGGCGCCTGTCACGACCTTGGACCCATAGATATACATACTATTATGTGCACCTAGACATGGACCCACGAGGGCTTCAGGGTTACCAGCCCTGGCCGCAACAAACAACGGCAGACAGACCGGATTCATCGGCACGCAGGCTGGATCACAACGGTACTACTACTCCTTGTGTCCATGCTAGTCATAACCAACTATGCATAACCAAGTGTCCACGAGTCGAATGAAACTAAAGGAAACGGGACCAAAGCTATACAGAGCTGCTATGTGTCCAGAAAGTGCAACAACAATCGAGGGTTACTGGGGTTACCTAGCCCCAGGCCGAATCACATCGGCAGGCGGGCTCAGACATGGATCATCGGCTACACAACCCCTCGACTGCGACAACTATGCAGGCATAGCCAAAGCTGTATAACAATGAGCTCGAAACCAACAACCGATCAAAGCAGCACTCTAGACAAGAAGCTGTATTAAACAGGTGTTACTAGAGTATAGCTTACAAACAGAGGTCACACGAACCAACATTACATCAGACAACAGAAGGAAAATTATGTTGCTAGTCAACAAGAGCCAAAAAAGCCTAAGAGGCCGCAACATAAGGTGACGTCCCATCCCATAGATTCCAGGCTGCTACCTGGGAACCCAGAACTACTCGTCGATGTCCACGTTGAAACACCACCGATGTGAGATCTTCACCTGAACCAAAGTTAAGAAAACCTGAGTATGGGAGGTACTCAAAAAGACTTAGTTAACCTATTATATATCTGTTATCTTTAGAAAAGGGTTTTATGAAGGTTGTTTTGCGTAAAGCAATCTTTGTTTTCCAAATTGAGGAAGAATAACACGTCTCATGGAATGTTTTCAAAACATATGAGAAACTCAACTACTGTAATCATCATCTTTCAATCCACCAACATCATTTCCCATCATCTCACATGCTACAAGGATCACCCCTCTCGGCATCACCGAGGAGGCACCCTTCAAACATTGTTAACAAGTTTTAGCCATTCCGTTAATGTTATCTATGATCACAGAATCCGTTGCCAAGTCGTCCGTAACCGTGGACACGGCTTCTCGAGGAGATTTATCCCTGCAGGGGGTACACTTTACCCACACGTACCATCCGACTCTTAACGCCACATGTACGCTCGTCCATGGAGCGCGGCAGAGGGTGGCTGGCCATGACCTTTACCTTGCTCGACCCTATCCATGAGTCAACCCAAACAGGGCCACCCTGTCAACAGGGAGTTGGCCACCTCCTGACGGCACCTTTTCTGTGAGTCGGGATCAAGATCCGTGTACGTCCATCACTTGTCCCGGTCACGCCCTAAGTTTTCTCCAAATCATTTTCTGACTCACACGCAGATGGAAAGATCAAACTACGTGACTCATGGATGTGGCCAAACAAGTTAGTTGGTCGAGCGCGGTTTGTTAGGCCCCGCATGTGGTTGCACACTCAGTCTTGGCTTTAAAGGCGAGAACTCGTTCCTAGGGGCATGAATAGGACAAAACGCCACAACCCATTGTGGCCTCACATCCATGTCGTTATTTAGTCAAGTTTATCAAAGATAAAACAATTCATAACAACTTGACATATAGGATTCACGTGTTGACCAGATTCATCAACCGAATGGATCAGATCATAACTAGGCATGGCTAAGCAAGACTCACAAGCTTTAACGAGGCGCGCACAAACAAACCTATAGCTGCTAGGAGCAGTGGATCAAGATATTTAGGCGATGCAACAAGTATAGGATAACTCTATCTAAGACCATAAATACTTTGAACCGTATGCAATATACGAGATTCCAAAACACTTCAAAAACCATATATGAGCAGATAAGAGGTTATGCTTGCCTTGGTTAAGAAAACCAGATAAAGATCTTCTGGAATAAGTGCTTGATTTGTTGGTTAGGATCAAGTATTCGCCATTGGAACTGCTGGCCTTCTCTTCGGAGTCATGTTCTACCGATGGGGAAAACAACACCGAAAAGAAGAATAACAATTAACACTTGGCATCGATGCAATGCGCAACATGCATGCATGAGCAAGTTAATGCACTTAAATAAAGCCCTACACATGTTCATTGGGTTTCTAGGGTTCGTATGTCAGATATGCAATTTTTACTGAAATTAGCCCGGAATAGACCCTAGAGGGGCACTTCGGGCAATTATGAAAGTGACTACAATTTTAAAAGCTCAAATGGGTTTGAAAACATCATAAACAGGTTTCATTTGTCATTTCGAGCATTTTGGTATATAACTTTTATTTTTCTAATTTTATTGAATAAAAACTTATTTTCTCTATTTTAAATGAACTAGCAAACATGCCCGTGCGTTGCAACGGCTTTAGAAGAAGACAGTTCATGATCAGAACCATGAAAAACAATATGTATTGGAACCGGAGAGAAAAAAATGTATTGGAACAGGTGGATGGTTGCGCTGACCACCATATGCATCTAAGAGGAGTAGGAGTATGGCTGCTTCCGTGTAGAAGGGGGCGGTGCTAGGCAGTGGCATCAGCACCTTGAAAGTCAAAACCCTAGCTGCGCACGCTCACTCCGCACAAGGGTGAAATATCGATGAGTTTTCTATGGTGGGTGTGATGATCTTTGCCCATGCCCTTGAGTTGCTTCGGGTTGATGAAAATATTTTTAATTTGTTCTTCCTTCTCGTGATATCACTGTCCACTTCAATCAGGTCCCCTTTTAGCACTAAACATGTGGCTCATGGCATATGCCTTTTAGGCTAAAATTTTGGCCCAAAATTGTTATGACACACGTCACCCTAATGTTTCCAAAATATGTGCATGATGATAATTCAGATACCGTATTAAAAATACATAAATAAAATCTTTGATGATTTCAATAAGTTTTAATTTGATGTACGGTTTTAATAGTTTTAATAAAATCTTTGATTTTTTTAATGGACGGTTTTTTTAATTGGTATACTTATTTACAATTGATTTAATTTTTTTTCTAATCTACTATTTGAGATATTGTTCTTAAATTTAATATAGTATTCTACCTATCTCTCTCCCTATTATCATCAAAGCAAACATGCGCGTGTATTGCTGCGGGTTGATTTTAACCATGCACATTTTATTTTTCATATACTCGAATCATCACATACATGAGCTAAACACTTGCATGCAATAGCTATAGTTCGAAATAAAACATCAAGATTATTTTGGTGTAATATCATAAATTCGTAGAACGATGGCAGCGGTATTAGGAAATAAATACTCCAAATTATTAGCAGTATTGGCAAAGCAAACAAAATTGTGTTAAAACATGTTTATCCAAATAACTGATGGAAGTTTAATAATAAATTATATGAGAAACTTGCCATATACCTAAAGAAATTTTAACAGTAAATGTTGTGTTTTATTGAATATTTTTATATCACGAAGAATTTCAGTACTGGCCCACGTGTCGCATTTGACTATGATTATACAAACCTGAATTGGCTGGGTTAATAATTACAACTTTACTTTCAGCAATAAATCCCTAATATTACTACAGGTGTATAGTTTTAGAAAGGAGCATCTTCTAATTTTGTGACATGTAAATAAAAATATGTGAGTCTGTGAGCCGAAAAAAGAGCATGAATCATGTTGTACTACTTTGCACCATATATTATGGCGTTGATAGGGACTCGTAGCAGTTTGGCGTATGTACTGCTGGCTGGCATCGCTCCCAGCAACGGGGAGAACCGAGAAGTTTCAACAATGGCCGTCCATAGGTAGGATTGGAAGGCCGCCGACCCATGCCCAATTGCCCATGTCCATGACATGTGCAACCATATTCTCCACTGTCGACAGGCTTTTGGCCGGCCATCACCGCAGCAATGCCAACTCCGCCCGACCGCACAGGACGGCATGGGAGATCTCCTCATCTCCACCCAAGGCGGACCAGACTTCCGAGACGTGCTCACGTGCTAATGGGTTCGATGGCCAAGTCTGCCGTCGGCGTGGTTCCAAAACCGCCGGAGCACCACTCGTTCCCCTAGGACCCGGGCGCATGGTATACCAGCTCTACGGCGCGCACGTGTAGGCGCCGCTCGAGTGGAGGTTTCCCAATGACTGCAGGAGTGCACTGTCGAGCAGCGGACAGAGGAGGAGATCCGCCCCTACTGCCGCAGCTTCGGATACATGCTTCAAGGTCGACTCAACCTGCAACAACGCGCCTGACCACTTCACAATATCCGACGTCCTTCACCTCGACAACCATCAAGAGATCCCGCACGCGCTACGAATAAACTATGCCGATGGTTGTCGCGGCGTCGTCCTCATCGTGAACCTCAAGGTCTGGACCGGTATGGGTGCAGCATCTATGGTGATTGTTCTCGCAGCGTCCTCCCCGTCGAGATCCTCAGGGTCTGGACCGATACGGGTGCGGCATCTATGGTGATTATTCTCGCAGCATCCTCCCCGTCGAGATCCTCAGGTTCTGGGCACAATATGTGGCGTGAGCTTTGGTGTACGTGCCTATCTATATATGTGCAGATTACTGCAGCTAAAACGGTTAAAACCATGACTCTACGCGTTCCTTTCATCGTGAACTCGGGCGTACGAGTGTCCTTCTCCCATACGTGACCTGAGCTGCTCGTGGAGAGTCGTGAGAAAGAGGCGACGGACGAAAACGTAAAGGTGTGACGTACCAAAAACGGGAGAAGAAACCTTATCGTTTTTATTATAATACTAGCAAAAATGCCCGTGCGTTGCAACGGGATAAAAAAGATAAGTTTTTGATGAAAAAAGGTAGGCACAATCCATGTTTTGCAGAGGGAGTTGATTGACTCACGTAAACATAGCATCGCTTCGCATTGGCGTTATAATCATTAACTTTTTTTTCATTTGATCTACTCTTTTATACTTCATTTTTCTTTATGTTTAACCTACTATGTACACAATTTTTAATTTATCATATATTTATTTAAGTACGATAATCTATCAACTTTTTCTCTTCTCCCTCTTATACCCATATCTTCTATACTTCTTCCGCATATTCCATTTAATTAATATGGTTATGTGGTTATGTTATATTGTTATTATATCTATGAACTATTTAGCTTTGGAATATACGATACCTGATTAATGATCTATTGATAATCTATGCCTTACTCATGGCCCGAGAATGCATGTCTGAAATTTTGAATCAGCGATGATAAACAAGACACCATAGATGACAACAAATCAATGGGAGAAGTGGCAAGAGATGGACGATGGCCATGGACGAACAACTATGGATCCACTTAGAGGGCAAAAAAAGAAACAGTCCGAGAAGAGATCCACCTTTAGACGACGCTTCTTGAATATGGAAGGAGAGCTAGCTTGCTGGCAGAGCGGGTCGATGCCGTGGGTACGTATGGCCGGCCCCTGCTTCTTCCTCCGACTGTAGCACAGCCTGTGCCGGCTCCTGCATCCTCCGGCTGTAGCACAACACCACGTACATAGGTACACACACATTAACCGGCAATTTGGCATCAATCAGTACATTTGTGTACGTATATAGGTTAATGACGTAAAGCAAAGGAGAGATCGATGCTGACCTTTCGGTGGAAGTCTAAAGAACATGACGACGGTGTCGATGTAGACGGGCTTGAGACGGCTCTTGTTGTCGTATCACACGGCGCACCCGAAGCTGAAGCGAGATGCGTGACTCGTCCTTCTTTGCAAGGTCTGCTCTGCTAACACACAGACCAATTAATGGACGGACCCAGCAAGGTCTTCCCTGGTGGTTTTCCGTGGAGGCGCGCTGTGGAAGCCGAGCAGCTCCGAGAGGACGCTCGCTCGCGTCGGCGGTCACCAGTTATAGCTCCGCATAGAAGGACACCAGCTAGAAGATGTGGTTGCGGTTTCCGTCGGAAACATGAACATGTCGTGCTGGAGCTTAGTGGCGTGGCCAGCCGCTCCCGTTGCTTCCCTTTCCTTGTTGATCGGCAGAGTTGCCGGAGGAACTGCGTGCTGGGTACGTGGCGCGAGACCGACGAGGGACACCCGTTTCTTTTTCCGCTGCCCGGTCGACAGCGAGGCGAGCGTAACCGCGGTCACGTTCAACCATATTCCCCTCTGTGGAGTGGAGAGGCCGCCGCACTGACCGTCCCGTCCCCGTCCTCCTTGTTAACGTCGGTGACGGGTAGCAGACTAATCTGCCCGCCCGAGTACACCAGCCTCGTCGGTACGGGGGGAGCCAGAATCAGCCGAGCAGATGTCGCGGCGGCGGCCACCACATCCACATCCATGACCACTCCTGATGCCCCCTACATACCCGGCATGACCGGCACGTACGAGGACTACCGTGCACACCGACCATGGCGGACTCTGCATTGAACCCATCGTGGAGAAAATCATCGACATTGACGAAAAAAACATCACAGAAGTTGATCAGATCTCACGTAAGAGCAATTTGGCGCACGCGGGCAAGCGTCTGTTGGAGAAAATCCGATTATTATTTCTTGAAGCTGGTTTGATAGAACTTTGGTGCATGACTCCGTGGTGACTGCCGCACGGGATAAAGGCATCGCCCTTGTGGCCTTGTGCCACACCGTGAGCACCTAGCACCGTCTCCTCTCATTACAAGGCGCCAAACTGCACGGAGTGCCGCCACGGCCTGCGTCTTTGTCCTTGTTGTCGAACTGTTGTTCGTCTTTTCCTGATGGAAAACCCACCACGGTTACCCAACATATCACGGACACAACAAATCTGCATGCTCGCTAATTGCTTCTAATTAATTAGCAGTTACTTTCGACTGAGATCTCTCCTGGCCGTGGTTGCCTGTACCCAGCAGCTTGAATCAGCGGCCCCGTTCCCGAACGCGGATGATGCAGCAGTTCAAGCGTGTTGGGACCACATGACGCCCCTAGCTCCATGGACGACCACATGTTAATCACCAGCGTAGGGCAGCAGCTCCTCGTCATGGACGTGGCCCACGTTGCGACCCTCGACGTCATGGTCCACCGCTCTACCGGCGCCAAGCACGCGGTGCATGAGCCACCCTTTCTCCTACGCGACTGGCAGAGAGCTTTATGTCATGGTCACTCACAGCTCTTGTACCATGGACGTCGACCACATCCTCGCCATGGAGGATCTTATCTACCGGCGCCTAGCACACCGCGGCTCTTCCTCCTACTGTAGGAGCAGCAGCTCCATATCCTAATCGTTTCACCGCGCCGTACTATGGAAGAATGGATCATCGCCGTGGACGATCTGGTCGGGCTGGCTACCGGCGCCGAGCACGCCATGAGCGCGAACGGTAGCGGCTGCTTGTGCTGCTCCTTCACCGGACTCCTTCCCAAGTTCCCATGGACGATCTGGTCGTCATCAACTCTAGTAGTCGCCTTCCGAGCTGACCAGCCAGCATGATTGTGTTGTTCCTGTTGCCAGCTTGGCTCGATTTCTTTCGCCTGGTAGCTTAGAAGGAACACCCGATTTCGATCCTCGGACTGGATGGATCTGATGCAGGCCATCGCTCGTATATTTAAAGGCCTAGATTTTTTTTTTATTCCACGAGTCTGAATCGACGGGGGAACGTGAAACCGGGCCGATCCAAGATCCAGCGATCAATCGGGTCCTAAACAAAGCACAAAACATACCAAGGCCACACCCTGGGAACGATCCATGTACGGAGTAGATGCTTAGCCCCAGCGACCGATCGGGATACAAATCAAACAACCTAGGAAATCAAACAATAAAATAGCGACTGACGACCAGAAACGGTACGGAGGAAGGCGGAAACGTTACTTTATAAATATATAAAAGATAAAAGATTAGAGGGCTATGACTTATGGATGGCATAGTGGGTAATTTTTGTCAACTTTGATGGCACTTTCGATGACGGACCGACCGACCAAGTAACCAACCAGGGAAACCTTAACGCTTTTATTATTAGGTAAAGATATATATATAAGTAACATGCACGGAGAGCAAAAAATCTAGTTATAGTTGCATCACAAGTGCTAGCCGTGGGGTGTGTGAGTGACATCACCACGACATCCATATTGTACTCTACATAGCTACTTTTCAAGCGCCAACAATGGCGAAGCCAGGGCAAATTGAAAGCCCGAACAAACATTGAAATTAAGAGCATATTTTTATAATCAAATTACTGTACAAATACATTACGCCGCCGGCCATAAGTCCGGGCAAGCACCGAAAAGCAGGGACGCTAGGTCTGCCGTTGGGCGCCAACATACTCCCTCCCTATCCCCTTATCCTCCGGATTCCCATAAAGTCATGGTCACTTCATCGACAGCCGGGGAGTAGACATGCCCTAGTTACTGACGGTTATCCGCAGTATGACTGCTGCCACACGGAAGGGTATTTTTGTTTTTCCTTTCGGAAGGTTTTTTTTTGCAAAATAGGATGTTTAATATGATTACGGTATTATTAAATCTCCATTAAATTTTCACCAAGTAATTCCCGAACTAAACTTTTGCTAATCGCGATGTTTATTTTCGTCATCCACCCGTTTGGTTCTCCTCAACATAATTTTTTTTCTTTGGTGCTTATGGGGTTATATGGTTACAATACTTACACATTGGTAAGTTAAAATAACATCATCAGTTTTGTCATGAATGATATCCTTGTGATCCAATATTCTCTACAATCATATATACGTATAAATGTCAGAGTCAAGATACATCTTAGATCGTCACCTAATCACAATAGAGAGCGCATTAGTTTATGGTTAGACTATCAGTTATTTGTTCTCACAATTGTCGTTGATCTGATCAGGTCTTCCCAGCAACCCCTTATTGCTGCTCCTTTGGTCAATTCACATGGGAGCTGCTTGGTCTTACATTGATAACTATCGTCTCAGATCCACACAAAAACAATAGGGGCAATGGAGGCGATTGTTGTGGTGTCGCTGCAGCTGGGAGTCCAACGCGACCAAGACTTCATCAGTGATGCATTGGAAATGATACATAGCAGCAGGGGGCGCTTCTCACGCAGCAATAGTGTAGGGAGACGAAACTCCATGGGCAGCGATGCAAGCAAAAACCAATTTGCAGGAAATTTCCTCAAAATCTCCTTTTTCACGGCCATGCCTCCGTTCTCTCTTCTCTCTCTGTTCCCAAGGCAAGTGAATCAAAAATATAAAAGAACGCAGAGAAAAAGCGACCAACCGTGGGTGAAGTCAGATATGTGTGAACCAAATCAAATGGAACCAATGATTTAGTAAAAAAATACATTAGATCTGAGTAGAAAATAGCAGATACGCTCACAAGCAACTCGACATAAAACGACCAAGAGTGGGGCTCATCAGGCCATAGAAAGGGGATCAAGTTCATCGCATGAAGAAAAGCAGAATCGGGGACAGGGTTGACTGGTTGAGGTCTTGAGGAGGTTTCTGCTGCTTATTCATCTTTTAAGGCGATGAGATTCAGTTGAGGGAGGCCGGTTAAAGGTGAAGCACCATTGGCTGCCGCCGGAGTAGTGCCATGTTGTACCAAGCCGGATTCAAACGCAGCTCGCTACCGGAATTGGAGGCACGAACCATCGATACCAGAACAACACCCAAATCCCTCCTGGTCAGGTAATCTCGGTCGTGCTAAGCCGCTGCGACCGATTTTTTTTTGCCAGTTTACTTAAATTGACGATGGGATTTTGGTGGAGGTTACCGCCGCACCATGCCACGACCGAGAGCATGGCCTAGAACATCGTCGACTCCGCCGGCGGCACGACAAAACCAACACAGGTCCGTACCACCCGCAGCTGCCCGTCTAGCTGCAGCTTGTCCGCCTCGTTGCCGAGGAACGCGAGGAAAATTACGACGACCGGGAACGCAACAACCGCTGTCGAGATCATGAGCTCTGACTCGCTGCGAGCACTTGGGAGAGGAAGAGGAAGGCGGTCCACTCGGGCCTCGAGGGACCCCGTGAGTTGTGGCAGGCATGAGTGGGAGGTCGGACATCCTCCTGGAGGCTGTGGTTCGGTCAGGAAGAGTAAAGAAAATAAATAAAAACGAACCGGTACGCTATGGCACTCTGTACGTAATATGGGATTTGGTGGGAGGGTAAAACGGTAAAATCTTGTTGGACGAAATTTTTGACAGAAACCTTAATGCCTTTATTATTAGGTAGAGATTAACAACATTAAATAAATGCTCATTTTTGGACTTTCTCAAACATGTGTGAAATGGTTTATTCAGATAGATTGTATTTTTCTGAACATTTTGGTACCTTATTTATATTTTTCTGAATTACAGAATAAAAGTTATTAATTATTCAATTTTATTTTATTTTTAGTAATATTAAACAGGGCCCACGTGTCAGCTCCTTTTTCTATTTATTTTCAAAAGGCAAACCGTTTTATGACATCAGCATGATGCAATGGTGACATCAGCTCGAGTTCGACCCCTCTGTTCTGCACAAATTCGTTCGAAAGACCCCAAATTGATGAAAACCGTTTGCTGCACTAGGTAGAGGAGATCTCCACGAGTCTGTAGGGGGTCGCGGGCTGAACATTTGGTCACTAGAGTAGCTCCGGCAACCAAGAACACGGCGGAGGCCGGCGAGGCACGGGTACAGGAAGTTGCAGAGGGGGAGGAGCCCAGGTGAGGGCATGGGGAGGACGAGGGCCTCACCGTGGATGCTCTGGAGTGGACAGCGGGAGGAGGGAGGGCCGGAGACGGCGGCGTCGTGCAGATTTCCGCGGCAGCCAGCGACAAAGGTGACATCCCGATTCCGGTGTTGCGGTCCATCCTAGCTTCCGTGCGCTCTCGAGGTGCTAGAGGAGGTTCCGGCCGTCCTCCTGGTGGATTCAAATCGGCCGGAGATGGCTGGAGTCGACGGCGCGCGGCGGCGGCCGGAGGGACAGTAGGGTTAGGGTTTCCGTCTGCAAGGGAGAGAGACAGAGAGGGAGGGCGTGCGGGGGCCGAGTGAGAGCGGGAGGAGGAGTCACGACGTCGTCTGGCATCCTCATCCGAGGGCAAACACACAGGCAAGATGTGGCATCGGTGGGGGGGGGGGGGTGGACACGCTCCTGCCTTCTGTCCAGAGGTAGAAGACAAAGGAGATTTTCTCCATAACCCCCTGCCCTCTCGAGAAAATTACAACGAGGTCCTTTTCTTAAGAAAAACAGACAGACCGCTAAATTTTTCGGGCCTTTTTGGAAGAATAAAATTTGGCAAAAATAAGTTTTGGAAACCTTGTAAAATTTCCAACAAAACCATGTGTTTCTTTGGTGTATTTGAAATACTTTTCAGTACAAAATTTTGGAACCCATTTTAAGTACTATTTGTGGGATTTTTCTCAAACCATTTAAACTCACAACTTAAATTGGTTCAAGCAGGATTAAATTCTTGTTTCATGCATGTATGAGATGAACACAACACCACACACACCCTAGTTTAGCAAAAGTGGGATGTTAGAAATCTACCCCCTTACAAGAATCTCGTCCCGAGATTCCCGAAGAAGAAGAAAGAAGGAACACCGGTATTGGACAATCTTCTCGAACCTTACGGTTCTTTTCTGAAGATGTTGATCCGTAGCATCATGAAGTGTTGATTGGCTACACCTTAGGTGGGAGGGAAAACTCCTAGGAATTTGATCTTGGCGAAGATCGATTATCTCATGTCTAACTCAGGACAAGAATATTTGTAAAGAACTTTTGAGTTAACAGGCATGAAACACATCAGGATAACAGAGGGAATAAGAGAAGGTTTCAAGTTTGCGGACGATTGGTTTTGAAAGGATTTAGAATATGAGCTTTGCACAAGACTTTAAATCCTTTTGGAAAAGAAAGGTTGGACAACTTATGACATCGAGGTTTCTTCAAACAGAATAACAAGATGGAGAGGATGGTCTTGGATACCAAAACATAATATCCACAAACGAGGGGAAACACGATAAAACAGTGTAATCGTGCGTCAGAGAGAATTTGATACATGATCATGTTCACTCCTTGGAGTGGACACAGAATATAACGGAACTTATATTCCGTTAAATTTTGTCGAAAACTTTGTCAAAGATCGGGATGTTACTTCATGGCAGAATATGAGTAACCAAAGGATGTTGGAACACCATAATGAGGAATAATTCTTGGTCACACCATAAGGATGAATAACCAACGGGGATTGAAACACCAAGAAGGAATAAGGAATCTCTTTCCTATTGCGGAGTTGAAGTAGCAATACGTTTACCACATGGTTAAGACCCCATGGCTGAAGTGACTGACAAATTCACACAATGTGTGAGATGAACAGAATTTCAAGTATAAACAACTTGAAAAAGGGAACTGATCAATGGCGGTTACAAAACACCACGAGATGTTTCATGATGAACTTGTTTCCACTAGAACAAAGGTTTTGAGGATTGAGAAAGAGACATTGGAAGAATCAACTTCCAGGTTATCCTTGATGTTCTAGATACCGACAACAGGCTCACGACAAGCCTTCTATAGGTCATCAAGTGAATGTAAAACTCCGGTTTGGATGAACAAGGAGGGAAAACCTGGTAGAATGATCCACACAAGAATTCTCACGAAGAGTGGTTGTTCTTACAGATTCAAAGAGATATGACATTAGGCCTTCCGGCTAATTGTGTCAACCACAACATCAATCAGGCCGTATTTTGAGAAGACCTGATTCAATACCCTTGATGAACACCAACCATCGTTGCTGCTTGAGATTCAGCTCTGGTTAGTGGGTTGATAACTCAGACTCGGTATGTTTGATCGAAGAGGTTGCACCGGTTACCAATGAGATACATATACTAGATTCTCAAGATATGGACTACGATGCCACACTCAAGAAGATGAGCGAGATTACAGAACGCATGTGTTGGCAACTTGTGAAAGACGGTTGCATCTACATGGTTTACTGGCAATGGAACACATGGGAGTCCTTGTTGGGAAGATGATTACAAAGATAACAAAGTTCTTGTACTTCTTCTCTTTTACGAACAATCAGTCAGTGGCTTGGTGTGGGTGCAAACTTCTCTAAATAAATGGAGGTAACAACCTACCATCTCAAGAGTGGAACACACATGCATGACATAGTTGGGATTATTCCCGAGGGAACAAGAAAACTTTACTAGGGTCCATGGCGAAAACTTTCACCACAAGCGCATGGACTAGGGTAAGCCACTTCGAACATCCAGAACACAACTTCGTGATGACGCAAAGATGGTTCTCGAAAGTTTCCAACATAAATGCCAATTGTTCAATGTGAACCTCATTAAGCATGGAGAAAACAAGGATGTCATCGTTGGGTTCAACAACACCCTTATCAAACACTCAAAGGAGAAGGGTTCATATGATCTATGATCAATGCAAAATATTGGTCTGACCAGAGGACATTAAGGTGTACCTAGGCAAAACACCATGAGTGGAAACACCATCAAGATAGTCCTTGGATCTTTTCTCGATTTGACGATAGCCCAAATCAAATCAAGAGGTAGAGTGATAGCATGTCCACAAAGGAGATACTATCCTTCTTCAACACAAAGGAAACTAGACATCCCTTAACAAAGGACCAAGTTAGGCGGAGCTTTTGCCTTTTAACTCTCCAAGTTATTGTTTAAGATCAACCAACTAATCCAAGGTATCCAGCAAGGTTTCTTGGAGAAAGGAGAAATTCAAGTTACCCCTTGCTTAGACATTACGGTCAGGTAACAACCTGGTGATACTTCTAGAAAGGCAACCAGAATATCACAACCTACCGGTTTGTCTTGAAGTTTGGAAAGAATTTTTTTTTGCTTTTTAAAGCAGCCGATATGATCTTGAGAGCTTCAGCATGAACCTAACTCTTTGACCAAGAACGTGCACCGGGAAAAATGGATTTGGTAACACAGTCAACTTTATGTAGGAACCGGGTGACCGATAGTGCTAAAAAGGATACAGATGTTTTCTTAGATTTTCAAAGCAATAAGAATTGCTAGGAATATCTAATACACATCTCAATGCACACCCAACATTCTCAAGCATTCAAGCTTGGAGGAAGGGGAGAAGATGTGTAAGGGCATCACTTCATCGATAAGACCATGAAACTCAACTCAGCCTCTTGATATGTAAGAGTGTGATACTCAAAGGTGGAGCAGAACAGAAGCTTATAAAACCTCTTCAATTTGTGAACTAAAAAACTTTGACCTGGTCCTAGAGAGGAACGAGGTAATGGAGTTTGTTTCTCCTGACATCCCAAGGTGGAATGTTTTGACGGAAAATAGGAGCAAATACATTGGAAGAATCCAACACACATATGCAATTGTATTTCAAACAGTAGATGAGGTTTGGAAGCGAGCAAAGAATAGAAACTTGCTCTTGGACAATTCTGACATCACGTTGGATGCACAAGGTCATACTCATTTGTATAACCCATGCTAAGACGAGAGGTATAGCAGAGTCAAGAACAAGGATATGGGAATCATAAAGAACACTCTTCTTGTGATCCCTTTTGGTTCCAAAGGAAAGCCTACGGCTATGAGAGTTGGAATTTCCTAGCCACCCTGAGGTAAAACAGATTCCTCAGGATCCAAAGAAACATAAGTTGGGTTAAAGGTCAATATCCTGTGCTGGTAGCATACTCACCACATGAGTAAGAAACCACATGATGCAACACTCTTCAATCAAGCACATTCCGGGACCTTCGGTTCAAGTCTAAGGTTGAAAACATTGAGAAAGGAATAACTACTATCCTAGTGCCTTGAAGGACACTACGAATAGCAATCACGAAGTATCTTTCAAAAGACAAACATAACTCCGGAAGAATTTGAGCAGAGGGTAACAGATACATTCGAGATGCAAAGGAAATCTCGAGGTTCAGGGTTTTGAGACTTTAGAACAGGAGTATGAGGAACCCACACAACTCTGAGGTATTAGGATGGAAAGGAAATCTCCCATTTAAATCAAGGGATAACGGAACATGAAACACATGACTCTAGAAACTGAACACTAGGTAAACTTGGTTAAAATACGTCCTTGCCAAATAAGGCACCTAGGTTTTGAATGATTAAAAGGGATAGCAAAACCTTTTCAAATCAAAACAGGTAAGGAGACCCAGAGTTAGAGCGATACCAGATACGGAGTAAAAAGAATCCTAAGAAGGTTTTTCACAATGATTTGAAGTTTCAAAGTAGCACAAACACTAGAATCAACATCGACCAGGCAGTAAGGTTTTCCTACAGGCAGTCCTGCTCTGATACCATGACTTGTCATGACCCCGGACCCAGAGATATACATACTGTTATGTGCTCCTAGACATGGATCCACAAAGGCTTCAGGGTTACCAGCCCCGGCCACAACAAACAACGGCATGCAGACCGGATTCATCGGCATGCAGGCTGGATCACCACGGTACTACTACTCCTTGTGTCCATGCTAGTCATAACCAACTATGCATAACCAAGCGTCCACGAGTCGAATGAAACTGAAGGAAACGGGACCAAAGCTATACAGAGCTGCTATTGTCCAGAAAGTGCAACAACAATCGAGGGTTACTGGGGTTACCTAGCCCTAGGCCGAATCACATCGGCATGCGGGCTCGGACATGGATCATCGGCTCCACAACCCCTCGACTGCGACAACTATGCAGCCATAGCCAAAGCTGTATAACAATGAGCTCGAAACCAACAACCGATCAAAGCAGCACTCTAGGCAAGAAGTTGTATTAAACAGGTGTTACTAGAGTATAGCTTACAAACAGAGGTCACATGACCCAACATTACATCAGACAACGGAAGGAAAATTATGTTGCTAACAACAAGAACCAAAAAGGCCTAAGAGGCTATAACATAAGGTGATGTCCCAGCACATAGATTCCAGGCTGCTACCTGGGAACCCCAAACTACTCGTCGATGTCCATGTTGAAACACCACCGATGTGAGATCTTCACCTGAACCAAAGTTAAGCAAACCTGAGTACGGGAGGTACTCAACAAGACTTAGTTAACCTATTATATATCTGTTATCTTCAGAAAAGGGTTTTATGAAGGTTGTTTTGCGTAAAGAAACACTACAAGAAATATGTTGATACATGACCCTTTTTTATTGACCATGGATGAATTTGTCATAGATCCATGACCATGTTTAATCTGTTGGTCATGACATGTTTGGGAGGGACTAAACACATGACTTTTTTTGCCAAAAAAGTCATGATTTTCTTTAACAAGATGGTCATAGGACATGATACCTGGTGTATGACCCTTTTTTTGCTTATCTAAGACCAAATTAATTGGTCATGCGTTTGTTGGCAGTAATTTTTGCCTATGTATTATGTCCACGTGTCAATTTTTGCCTATGTGTCATGTCCAGGTGTCAATTTTTGCCTATGTGTTATGTCCACGTGTCAATTTTTAATCATCCACAGAAAACAAAGAAAATGTTGGCAGTAATGTTTTCCTATATATCATGTCCACGTGTCAATTTTTGTCTATGTGGCATGTCCACGTGTCAATTTTTGCCTATGTGTCATGTCCACATGTCAGTTTTTAATCATCCATAGAAAACAAAGAAAATGTTGGCAGTGATTTTTGCCTATGTATCATGTCCACGTGTCAATTTTTGCCTATGTGTCATGTCCACATGTCAATTTTCGCCTATGTGTCACCTCCACGTGTCAATCCTCGTCATACACAGAAAATAAAGAAAATAGGCAAAATGGGGATTTGAACACACAACTCCCAAGAGTTCTACAACCCACATAACCACTAAGACAACACTTCTTTTGTGATAAATACAAAGCACACCTCTATTTGACCATTAAGAAGCCATCCGAAACTGAGACAAGAAAAATGAAAAAGAAAATATGCAAAAGTGAGGATTTGAACCCGCACCTACTAGGTCCCTCAACAACTAACGTAACCACCAAGGCAGCAATTATTTTGTGTCAAATAAGAAGCGCAAAGCTATTTGACCACTAAGAGCCATCCGAAGTGAGACAAGAAAAATGAAACAGAAAACAAGGAGACATCAGGATTCGAACCAAGGACCTCCCGCTACAGC